>CM034543.1:21550351-21945806 GCA_020002185.1 Paraescarpia echinospica | reverse complement strand
CTCATTTTACCCATTTAGACTCCAGGGTGCGCCACAAGTTCATGTGGGGTTATATTTTGTTCACAATGCAGAGGGTCCCACATGTCCACGTGGGGGCTCATAATGCAGGTTACATTTCTAAATGGACGAACAATGAAGTAGGTGTGAGATTTGTCGATGACGTGGTTTCGTTTTATATTATTTCATCTTATATACAAACACTACATTAGCAGGCCCATAACGATCGAGGTCGTTTTGGGGGTGCGTTTTCAGACAAAGTGGGACTCACATGTGGTCTGTGGAGATTGGTCCCATTTTGTTTCCTGATTAAGCCTAATTTACTCCCAATTGTATTCATAAAGCCAACGCGCAGTGATAGTGTATTGTTAATATAACTGAATTATTTACTCGAAACCCTTCGCCGTGTGTGCAATTGTTTTGAATATGTTCATATTAATATAATAAACGAGGCACCGAGGAGTGTGGGAGTGTCCAAGTTATTTTTCAGAATAAACAGTTAAAGTATGACATTTACAATCTGGTTTTCACTCAATTAATACATTATATTTATGTGATCTGATGTACAAAAGTTCCATAATTTATTATAAAGATAATTAAGTTAGTAAATTAACAAACCTTTATAAAACATGCCCGGTAAATAAAGGCTAGATTAGAAAAACAATTGTTCTCTTGTGGAATTTGAATTAAATTCTAGGTGTCAAACAGTCAAGTACCATATCCTGTACACCATACTGACAATACACATTTCTGAATATATTTACAATGGATTACAAAAAACAATACTGCAACCGAGGAGATCCTCTGGAAACCCCAAGAGGCTTATGTCGAGAACCACCTGGACAATCATCATTATATCAGTCAGGTTCCTTATTCCATAAATTACAACGTAACATTAAAACAGTACATTCAACTGGAACAAGGTGAATGGTATAAACATGAATAGGTGTTTTTTTATAAATGAAATTGGTTGTCTGCTAAGGAAATAAATAAATAAAGTTACATATTGGAACATGGCATAGTTTTTTGACTAGATTAAAGGTTAAACATCAGTAATTGCCCTTACAGGAATGAATAAAGTTGTATTGATTGATTGATTGATTGATTGATTGATTGATTGATTGATACATTGAATAAAACAAACACAAAAAACGTAATCACTTATAATACTGTGAACAATCATGGTAGGTTATGAGTAGAATATATAATAATACATTTCAAGAGTTCAAAGATATTTAGACAGTAATAGCTCTTTTAGTTTCTTTTTAAACTGATTTACGGATACAAGTTGTTGCAGAACATGAGGTAGGGCATTCCAGAAAATTGGTCCTGAATAATTTACTGTAAATTTCCTAGTGTTTGTTCTTATTTGTTGGATGTAATATGCACTTTGGTTTCTTAGGTTATGCTCATGAATGTTATCAGTTCGTAGACACATTGTAGACATGCTATCTGGGAGTTGTTTATTCATTGTTTATGCATAAAGATACCTATTGATGTTTGTACAGGTCTTCCAATTTTAATATGTTTAACTTTGTGAACAGTGGATCTGAGTGTGCAATATGGTGTGAATGTGTGATTATCCGTATAGCTTTCTTTTGTAGTATTTTTAATTGCTTAAGTTTGGGCTATATGTATTTGCCCATAATAGAGTACATTACTGCAAATGTGATGAGATTAGTGAGGAGTAACTAATTTTCATAATGAAGATAGGAAGAAAGTGTTTTAGTTTGTTTAGCATTCCTACATTCCGTGCTATTTTTGTTGACAGATTGTCAATATGTATCTTCCAATTAAGGTGTTCATCTATAGTTTTTCCTAAAAATGTTGTGCATTTAACATGTTTTATTTTGCTTCCATCTACTTTTATTTCAGCTTTGTCAGTGTTGTATTTCTTCCCATTTAGTGTGAATATAATAAAATTAATTTTTTTGGTGTTTAGCGAAAGCTTATTAATAATTTATGTGAAACCACTTAGAAATTTTTAGTAATTGTACATTTACTTCTTCAACAAGTGTGTGTGTGTATGCATGGAAAAGACTTGTGTTATCTGCAAAAAGTATAGGCTTTAGGATATCTGATACATGTTCAATATCATTTATATATAGAACGAAGAGTACCTAATATTGATCCTTGTGGAACTCCACAAGAAATTTCCTTATATTCCGATTCAATTTTGTTGAATGACACATACTGTTTTCTATTCTGTAGGTAGCTTTTGAACCAGTTGCAGGCAGTACCTCTTATACCATAGCATTGGAGTTTCTGTATTAAGATATTATGGTCTATCGTGTTGAATGCCTTAGAGAGGTCCAGGAATACACCTATAGTGCATTTTTGTCGTCAATGTTACATTCTGTTTTATTGACCAAATAGATTAGTGTCATATATGTAGAATAATTTTCTTGAATCCATATTGATTTTTAGATATTATATTATGTTTGGTTAAAAAGCTGTAAAGCCTATTGTACGTTAGGCGTTCAAGTACTTTTGAGAAGCATGGGAGGATTGAAATTGAAATTTGTATACAGTGGTATGACTTTTGCTATTTTAAGTTTGTCTGGAACAATGCCAGTCTGCAATGACTTATTAAAAATGTAGGCAAGTTGATTTGCAATGTGTGGTATAACTTACTTGTTGCACAATATACTGATCAATATTATCAACACCACTTGACTTGGATGAATTTACTTATAATATTAGTTATTTCAACAGGATCAGTGGGTATACAGAAAAAAACTTGCAATATTAGTTTGTATATATTGTGTTGGATCATTCCCTGTTTTCAGTAGTTTAGCAATAAGGCAGTGGCCAATATTGGTAAAGTAGTTATTGAATTGTTCCGCAATTTTCTTTTTGTTTGTACAGGTGGTATCATCAGAAGTAATACATTTATCGTTTACCATGGTTTTTTTGTCCTTTGATTTTTAAACTTAATTTATGGTACTCCATGTTTTTCTGCAATCTTTTTTTATATAGATCAAATTTATCTTAACAATATTTTTTTTGACTGTCTGATAATATGAGTCAGTTTATTTTTTATCACTTTTATAGGTAACTTCATTTTCTGCAGTAGGGTTTCTCTTAAATGTTTTGTATAAGAAATTTTTTGACTGCATGATAATCAATATTCCTTTAGAGAGCCACTAATTTTTGTAGGTTTTTACCTTAAATTTTTGTAGAGGTAAACATTTCTTAATTTTTGTGCCATTAATTTCGAGAAAAGTATCATATAAAATGCAAGGATGTGGATCCTTGTACACCTCTTCCTAGTTTGTATTTTGTAACTGCGTATTTAATTTCTTAATAGTTTCTGTATTAGCGCCATACGTTTGTAAATAGTTGTGTATTTTTTGTGTGATCTTGTTCCGATGTTGTAAAAATTAAATATTGGAAAATGGTCTGATATGTCACTGACATTGTATACAATTCCGGATGTAATGGAACATTCTTGAATGTTGGTTATAATATTATCTATGAGTGGCTGTTTGTTGTGTGACTCTTGTTGGTTTACTAATTGTCGGGTAGAACGCACTAGCAAACATGTTATGTACAAAGTCGGTTGTTTGATTGACCGTGTCTGTCTAGAGTAAGTCAACATTAAAATCTGTGCAACTACCAACCACAGTATTTCGGCAACCATACAGCCACACAATTACACAATTTCTCATCAGCACGCGCATTTTAAAATAGGTGAACCTAAACTTTATTGTGTATTGGTTAAATACAATTATTAATCGCGAAATTCGCGTTCCAGCGTAATAGTTGAAATGATGCTTTGTTTTAAGCCTGATGAGTTTGTCTACCGGGTTTGCAGCTTGTAAAAAATACACTCGCTACACATCTTACATTGTTGATTGTTGAGAATAGCTTATTTGACAGTACATAGTTACCTTAAGCATACTAAAAATAAAAAGCTGCACCTCGTTTAATGATAATGATGTTTAATGAATTATTTTATATGACTTAAATCATCGTCACCCCGTTCATTCACCAGTATTTTGTCTGCATCTGTAACCTCTGACTGATTTACAATTAGAACACATAATTTTATGTTTGGTATAAAACTGGCTTCTTAGTGTATTTGTTTCCCTATGCGTTTACATAACAAGATACCCTGGGATAGTGTGAAATCCTTCTGCATGACTATTTAATTTAGTCATATAATCATTGCCCTTTTCACACATGGCACTGGAGACAAACCCCTCATACATTCAGTGACGATCACTTAATAGATAACGGTTCTCCCTTTAACATGTGTACAAATCAGGCGTTCTTCATCTATCTAGCAGCTTTTAGGAGGGGGGTTAACGCTTTTGAGAAACATGGAATACAATTAGTGGTTCACATTTTAAAGATATACAATTTTGAGGGGGGTTCACATTTTGGAGAAAGGGGGTTCACAAAAAGAGGGGTTCACGTGAACCCCGTGAACCCCATTGGCTACGGACCTGGACAGATGGATGATCATGATACTCTACAAGTGGTGTACACTATTATGTAGTTACAACTGAATCTCTCAAATGTACAATTTGTAATTAAGATAATTATAATATATTAAAATTTGAAAACGATAGCTAAAGTAGCAAGTTTGGAATAATGAAACAATAGCAAGTATGATATAATAATTAAAAGTTGTTCATGACGTACGTGTATGTATACACTATTATAAAGTAATGTTAAAATAACATTTTGGTCAGAATGCAACGGTAGGTCCGCGTTTATAACGACACTGATACGAAATCACGTCATCGATCCGCAATCGAGTTGAAGGTTCTTACAACCACTGTCCGCAAGAGGGCGCCACTTGACAAAAATACCCCCTCATCGACAGCGAAACTGGCTCTTGGCTATTGTTCCTAGCAAATCAAAATGGTAACTATATTTTACTGATGTTTTTCCCACACTGACATATTGCGTTGTCTCTAGATACTCGGGACAACATGGTTGACTAGATTAACATAGGACTTTCAAAATAATATGTTGTCGGTTGTAAAATGCGAGTCGGACCTATCGGCCAGTATCGCTTGGCCGGGACTGACTGACTCGTGAGTTGACAGACCGTGGCGTGGTAGGTTTGGCCTTGGATTGAGAATGTGGGCAGTGCCGCGACGTTAGTGTCAGAATTAGAGCTGACAGAATATGCTAGCACAATGAGTTAAACAGCCAATGTAAGGGCTTATACGTGTCTTATTGTTAACGGTAAAGGTGATACTACCCTGGAATGGACAGCTAATGATTTGTTTACATGAGTAGGCCTATGTCTATGACATGTTTTTCGTTGATGTACAATTGATCCACCTAGTCCTAAATATTAGCCTAAACCATAATTAATTATTAATATCGTGATTGCTACGCTTTTTGTATTACAGTGTCAATGAAAATGGCCACCTCATGTAAGAGATAAACTATGCCACACTATTTTTGGATGATTTAAAGATGCCCCACCCCCTTCCTTGTAGGCTGTGAATTAAAATCAAAATGGTTTCTATGGGGAGATATTGTTAGTCAACAAAGGAATGTTATATGACAAATTGTTGTGAATATTATGTGTATTACTGTGTTTGTGAAACTAACTTGGATGGTATTAATGCACACACCATATGTTGTCTCGCCTCCGTATGGCGTAAACATAAAAATCTGACGAAGTTTGTTGTTTTGCTGGTAACAAAATTGCACAATATACTCTCTTATTAAATGCAATTTGGTGGAACTATACCTTCAATAAAATATTATGTTTTGTAGCATTAAGAACAATATGCAAATACATGAGAACTGATAAACTGTGGACCTGACAGATTATCTTAAAATAACATCAAATATATAAAATCAATATTATATTGACTGTGCTGTCATCATTACATTTTTCTTGCACATTTCAGACCCAAAATGTCACCTTTGATTCAACCAACATCATCCCTGAAATTGGACGGTGAAAGCAGAATTCTACTGTACAACAAGGACGGGAAAGAGATATGTTAAAAGAGCAAAGACAGAATGTTGGTCATTATCATTGGCTCCGTTATCCTTGGAGCCGTTCTGATGCTTCTTGTTCAGATGTGGCTCATTAAAAAGTGGTTCTTTGCTCTACCGAAACTAGAGCTACCCATCAAAAATCAGCATGATGATTTTAAGCTGCCTGAGGTATGTATTCATACAAAAGTTAAAATCTATCTTTCTGGTGCTATGAAAAACAAATAATTTTGTTTTAATATGTATATAAGGCACCACTTTGTCGTTGTTTGTGGTGATGTACAAAATGTTCTTGAAAACAGGTCTTCTGATTTGCTTTATAACTAAGATCCATTGTTATTGTTGTTAACTTATCAAGATCATCTTGTAAATGTTGTCTATCTCCATCACTTTTAATCCTTCTAAACACTTTTGTATCATCCGCAAATTTCAACACCTTGCTTGTTATTTCATCATCCAAATCGTTGATATATATTAAGAACAATATAGGTCCTAGTACTGATCCCTGTGGTACCCCACTCGATACCGATTTACAGTTTGAAGCCTCCCCATCAACTACTACACATTGTCTTCTATCAATCAGCCATTTTTTTATCCAGTTTATTATACCATTTCCTATGCCATGGGCCTTTAGTTTAAGCAGTAATCTTTGATGTGGTACTTTGTCGAAAGCTTTTTGAAAATCTAAGTAGACAATATCTACTGATGATCCCTCATCTACCCACTTAGTGATGTCTTCCAAAAAACATAACATATTTGTTAAGCATGATCTCGCTTTAAAAAACCCACATTGAGATGGGTTTATCAAGTTATGTTTAACAAGAAAATCCACCATGTGATCTTTAATTAGTCTTTCTAATAATTTGCAAATCACTGACGTTAAACTCACTGGTGTATAGTTCTCTGACTTGTTTCTCGAACCTTTTTTTAAATAACGGTATAATGTTTGTCTCTTTCCATTCTAAAGGAACCACTCCCTCTTCTAATGACAAATTGAAAACTGTTGCAAGCGGTATGCTAATTTGTTCTACAATTTCCTATAGTAGTTTGGGCGGAATCCCATCCACTCCAGGTGATTTATTATCCTTCATAGCCCTTATTTTCTTAGCTACCATTTCCGGGGTTACAATTAATTTTCCTAAATAGTCTGAATCTGCCCCCTTGAACTTAGCCTCTGGTACTGGCAGTGAACTAATATCTTCCCTGGTAAACACTGAACTAAAGTACTCATTCAGGTTTTCTGCCATTAAGAATCCCTCTGATATTATATTTCCAGCACTATCTTCTAGAGGACCGACCTTATCTTGAACTTTCTGTTTGCTTCGAACATACGCATAAAAACTCTTGCTGTCATGTTTTATATTACTAGCTAATTGTTGTTCATAGCTTCTCTTTGAATTTCTAATTTCAGCTGTAGCTTGGTTAAGTGCTTCTTTATAACTGTTGTAGTCTTCATCATTTCCAGTACATCTATATGACTTCCACATCATTTGTTTATACTTAATTTTTCTAATGGCTTCTTTCGATAAGTGTTTCTTTTTGGACCGTTTCCCTTGTTTTTTGAAGGGTACAAATTTATCGACTATGCACTTAATTTCACTCTTTAATATATTCCAGCATTCTGTTGCTGTCTTATTTTTTAGTGTGTTATTCCAGTCTATCTTTGCTAAATATTTCCTCATGTCCTTATACCTTCCTTTGTTGAAATTTCTCCTATACTGCTTTTTACTATTCCTTCCTGATTTTACTTTGATGGTAAAATGTATCTGGTTGTGATCACTACTCCCCAGTGGCTCACATATCTTGACATTATCAACTAATTCATTCTGTGAGGACTAAACTATGTCTAACACATTCTCAACCCTGGTTGGTTCTAGCACATTTGAGAAAGGAAAGTATCTCGAACTAAAACTAAAAACTTGTGGTCCTCACTCCCCATACTCTGTAGAGATTCCCATTGTATATGCCCGTGGTTAAAATCCCCTATAATAATACAGTCCCATTTGCTTACTTCCCATATAGCGTTTTGTATTTTTTCATTCTCTTCTAAGCTTATGTTTGGACTTCGATAAACTAACCCAACTGTTAATGTTGAGTTTCCTGTAACTATGTTACACCAAACAGCTTCTTCGCAATCTGCTTCTCTTTCTAATTTTATTTCGCAAGTCTGGATAGATTCTTTAAGATATAAAATAACTCCACCTCCCTTTCTTCCTGTTCTATCTTTCCTAAACATTACATATCCTGTCAGTCCCAATTCGGCATCTGATATATCGGTGGTGGTCCAGGATTCGGTTGTACCTATTATGTGAGGATCAATATCTTCTACCATAATATTGCAGCTAATGACTTCAGTGCACATTTATGAAAGCACAATTGTTGTAGGAACTGCATATAGAGGGCAGCACTGAAGATGAAAGACGGAAACCTGAGAGACTTCTTTGCCTTAATCTCATTTTCCAGTTTCTTTTTCAAGAGACAAAGGATACAAAACAGTTCCGCAAGTAAGTACTAATGTTTTACAACAGTGTAATATGAACAGAAACGGATGTTAAATCCTACATGGATTCTATTGTTATTTTGAACATTTACAGCAATATAAAATTACAAAACTGTTAATAACATACGATATAATCCTACAAGTGCTTTACTAGCTTGTTTGATTGTTGTGTATGACGCACACATGGGCCTGCATGTGTGCTCACACAGACACACACGTTTGCACACACGTGCTCACACACACACATGCTCATGCGCATGTATGCATGCACACACACACACATACGCTTACATGCATGTAGGCATACACACATATACACAGACACATACAGACACACACACACAGACACACACACAGAGACACAGACACACACACACAGACACAGACAGACACACACACCAGCATACACACAGACACACACACACAAACACAGACTTGCTGCAGGTTGGTGGGTGGTGGACTGAAGACAACGCCTCCTCTTGTCTCATCAAACTTGTGGAGTGGATACAGGCAGTTGGGGAAGTGGGTGGATCAGACGTTTGCAGTCATGGGGGTCTAAAGGGTTAATATGAAATCTTTTAGATAAAAGATCATCTACCGCAAATTCTGTATTTGTAGCCGCGGCTTTAATTAGAGTAGTGTGTAGCCGAAATGATAATGATGATGGCAAAGTTGGGGTGCTGCTTTAATTATAGTAATTTGCTGAAAATATTGTGAAAATTGGCTCACTGGGTTGTCAATAGTAACATTTATAATAAGTGAAAAACTTGTAAAAAAAAAAAACGAAGTCGGATGTATCAATAAAACATTGTATTACAACTGCCATTGGTACAAAAAAATATTAAATAACACATAAAAACCTGTGTCCATAAAGTGTTCAGAAACAAACATCAAAACATGTGAAAACATTAAAAATCCATCGTCATCCAAGTCACTTTCATTGTCACTGTTGAAGGATGCCATGCTGTTCCGGCGGTGTCATTCCATGTATCCGTGCCGCGCACACTGGGCAAACATCTTCAAATATGATGGTATCATCCATTTCACAACTAAAATCCTCCAAAGTCACTTTCATTGTCGCTATCAAAGAACACTGCCTGAAACGGCATAGCGGCGTCATCCCGTCTGGGCCGCCGGCATCGCGGACAGTGGCCGCGCACAAATATCTTTGAAATTTGAATATGATGGCAACCGCTGTTCTTGGCAACTGTCCCACACTAGCAGACATCAACTGTAACAACTGTCTGCTTTGTTCAGAAGCTTGCTCATGGTATCAGGCAGACCTGGGGCCGAGTACATTTTTATGAGTACATTGCTAAAAGCTGAGTACGACTACGAGTACATTCTCACGAGTACGAGTAAAAGTACGAGTACATTAAAAAAATATAAATATTAAATAATAACATATTTTAAAATTATTTATTAATACAATTTATATAACTCGGCACAAGTGAATATGTAATGGCAGTTGATAAATTTGTTATGAGGAAAACAAAAAAACAACAATGAAATTCAGTTCATTGGCATTCATTTCAGTGGCATCCTATGATCCTATCATCTATTTGCCATTGCACCGAATGAACATGAGTTGTTCACAGGTTGAGTCTTTCAGGCTGCACTGTTCAGGGCAGAATACTTTCTCGGCAATGCTAAATACCCTTTCAATTGGGGCTGATGAGGCTGGAATGCTGAGATGGTGAGTTATGTGGACATGTGCTAACCCTCTCAACAACTAGTAGTTTATGATCAGAAAATATAAATTGCAAACTTATGACATCAGCAGAAGAACGTGAGGTGAACGAATACCTCAGTCAGCCATGTACAGATTGTCACAGTGCCCCACTGCAGTTCTGAGTTTTCCAACTCTGGCTCAGTTGGTCCCTCACTGAGCCAGAGTTGGAAAAACTCAGAACTGCAGTGGGGCACTGTGACAATCTGTACATGGCTGACTGAGGTATTCGTTCACCTCACGTTCATCTGCTGATGTTATAAGTTTGCAATTTATATTTTCTGATCGTAAACTACTAGTTGTTGAGAGGGTTAGCACAAGTCCACATAACAGGCTCAGCATCCCCTTTGGACTTTTTAGCCAGGCTGCTGGCATGGGATTATACTAGTGTAGGAGGCAGTCTGACTTGAGCCACCTTACTTCTACAGAGGAAGACTGTTCTTAGCAGTTAGCACTGTCAGCCAGTGCATTGTCTCCATACTACATCAAAGGCATTTCCTGTCTAACTGGTGGGTTAACTGCTAATTGACTCTTTATGGCTTAATTAAACAAACAGGTTTATGGCCTGAACTGCTAGCCTACAATTATTGTTTGCTTAACAGGGTGTTTCTGACTGGGAAAAGATGCTGCCTGTTGCCATGTTTGGGTATCATAGTCATTGTTATCAGAGAATGAGGATGCACTGGGATGTGTAGGGATGGTAAGGTTGTATACTATCAGAAATAACAATGTATTTAAAAAATAATTGAACATTTAAATATTTCAGGAAATTTTCATTTTATAACCAAATATATTTATTTTCCCCAGTACATATTGAGAAAGTACTCAGATGTACTCGTAATGTACTCGTAAAATATGAGTACAATGAGTACGAGTCCATGACCCATAAGTATCATGAATACGAATACGAGGACAAGTACTTAAAAAATGTACTCGATTACATGAGTACCGAGTACTTCGGCCCCAGGTCTGGTATCCGGTGTTGATGTTTTAAGCTGAGTTCCAAGCACAACGTTCACACCTTGGCTTTACTGAAGCCAGGCTTCACCTGCAGCTGATTGTTAACACAACACCATTACAAGTGCCCCTTTGCACTTGCCCTGGTACAAGATACAGTGTTATAATCCTCTGTGCATGGGTCAGATGTCTTGAACTGGAAGAAATAGGTAAAACCACAAGATTACATATGTTCTCACGCTGCTTGGAACTTGATAACAGAAACATCAGGAAATGTTCCTCTTTAACAAGATGCTCATAACTCCATACTTCCACAATATACCTTGAGATATAAGCCATCATGACATGTCACATGTGTTGTGTTAAGTGAGTGTTTGTTTGGCAGATGGGTGATGGGCCGCTTGAGACAGGAGTTTACAGAGATGCTGCAGACAACGACAGGAAAACTGCTCAGTCATATCATGGTAAATGGTTGTTTTTATTTTGTACGTTTGCATAATGTTTCACTTTATGTGTTTTATTGACTGCCAGTACCAGATGTTAATAATGTGTCAAATTTACTGCTTAATACTGAAGTCAGAAAAATTTACATTTTATAAAAATTACCAACTGATATATCAATAAAAAACTACTTAGTGTTTTACAAAGAAGAGGTTGCCATTTAAAGGCACAGTTGCATGCAAAATATACAGGAAAAGTTCTTTGATTTCTACTTTTTGTGGAATTACAGTAAGATTACTGTAATTATTCACTTGTGTTGTCATTCGAAGATAACATAATTTTTTTGATTTGAATTTCTTTACAGTTCCCGTGAAGGATTGGAAAGAAATCCATAAGAATTCTATTTTTAAGTCATAGGCTTGTAAACACATTAAATAATGGTAAGTCTTTGACATTTAAGTAGATAATCATTAATTGCTGATTGGACAAAGTATAAATGATGGTGTTAAATGCTGCTGTTAAGGTAAAGATGCATTGTAGGTGCGAGACTTGAACATTGGGGGAATGTTCCCAGTCATACAACAAGCATTTGTCAAGACAGTGTCAACCAACAAACAAGGCTTGCTGGAGGTACGTTGCTTTTTCCGTAAACATATCTACCAGAACTATCCCTAAGTTTAAATTTAGGCTGTCCCTGATTTATCTTTTTATATTGTTCTTAATAATAAAATAAATATATTGGAGGTATACTGCATACCATATTGCATTTAATAAGCCAGAAACATTGTTTCCAATTTGAATGTTGTGCCCCCAAAATGTTCAAATTGTAAACAAAACTTTCAAATTGTAAACAGCTGTGACGGGCACATATTGCAAAAGCACAGATCCCAACATAGAAGTACCTTTGAAGTTAGTTGACTCCTGACTCCAAAGTGGAACAAAGTACCACTGATTCAGTGAACTTCCTGCTAATGATTACCACCCCTGGCTGTTCCCCGATTAAATGTTGTGTAAATGTGTTACTATTATATTACACAAGTGTCAGATGAAGCTGAATCAATGATCGTGTTGGGTTGTGTGTTTTTCTTTCTAATGACAGAACTCGAGTACTGAATTTTATAATGTATACGAAACAACAAAGTTTAGTATACAACAGAGTTTAGTATACGTTATTATTATAAAGTCTCTGTGAACTTGCCAGTTTTGTCATTGCGTTATTGCACCACAATTAGGTCGAACATCTTGTGCAGGGCACATGTGATATGCATAGTCTGGTTCAGTTAGTTCAGGACCTGTTTTTAAAGTTACTATTGGCAAGTTGACAGTCAGTGTCTTGCCATTTTAAAACATCCTCGCATGCCAGGGGGCGTTGCTCATTACTTCAGTATCAATACCCCTGGCATATCGCTTTGCTGAAATGCAATGAAGTTAAGCTGAAGTTAAGCTGAAGCCAATAATCTTGTTACGTTTCAAGATTTGGCTGTCTGAGTTTGGGAAAAAGTAATCATTTGAATACACATTACTGTCATCCACTCATGAGAATGGTTAAAAGGGGAGTTTCTATTTTGAATCCCTGGTGTCGCTGGCTTTGTCTTTGATATGGACTTTGGAGATCTGTTCTCACACATGATGCAGTTGCAACTGGAATTAATTACCACACATTAAGTACAACTGATTTTGCTAACTTCTGTACATTGCACAGAATATCCACCTGGGGTAATGTAGTCAACTACAACCCCTGGCTTGCAAGGATGCTTTAAAAGGCCTCTGTTTTCTTTCCTGGTGATGTCATTGTTGGATTCGTTGGTGCTACGGAATATATCAGAGAGATGTGGTGTGACATCAATTGCACATCATTCAGTTGAATTAGTTGTTGCTTTCTATTTGTATTCCATTTATTGAGTCAGTTTCTGTTTGAGTACATGCAAGACAAAGCCAATACCAAATCTCTAACCGAGACTGTTGTTGTTGAAACATTATTTCAACAACACAAACATAATAAAGTAGCTAATTATTATATTATCGATGTATACAATTGTCAAAAAAGGGCAAGAAGAAGTGTAACACTTATAAATAGTTGCCCTGTTACCCTCTATAACATTGTATAACAGAGTACAAATTTACGCGTGTGACATAATGAGAATACACCGTTCATAGTTATCATGTCCAAATCATGGCAGGCCGTTCATAAAAAAATTAGAAGAATAATACAACCCTAACACCAGTAATTTTTTTCAAAAATACCTACTCATTAAATACATAACTATTCAATAACTTTTCTTTGTATTTGTTTTTGAGATGTGGCGTCCATCTGTTTTAGGATCTCGTCATTGAGGCAGAAGTGACCTACAGTGGAGGGTTTCAACTGGCTGTCGACGTCGACTTTGTTTTTGGCAAGTCAGCCTACCTGTCAGTAACTGTCACAAAGCTGGACGGGACGATCTGTCTACACCTCACTCGGCAGCCGTTCACACACTGGTCTATGTCGTTCCTTGAGGTGAGTCACTTACTGAAATAGTCGTGTACTTTAAAGGCGCCTCACGAATTCAAATTTTTTACTCGTCTCATTTCAGATTCTTTTTCTGAAAAGCAAAATTACCTACAATATCTGCTATGGCGTGCTAGTTAGTTTGTGCAGTGTGTATGTAGTTTTAGTAATCAGACAAACTCTTGGTTTATTTAATTTGTGTTTTTGTGTTGATGTTGTCGACTTTCCTTGCTCTCTCAAAAACCATGTGACCGATTGATTAAGGAAAACAAATATTATATTTATCAGTTTTATTGTAAAATGTAAAACACACTGTTGTTATTTGCACTGTCAGTAGATGATTTGTTACTATATTATTGTTCTCTGTAAGAATGAATACTTTGTTGTGTATAATCTATGTACACTGTTTCATCATTAATTATTACTGTGATATCTTGTATTGAAATAATAATGGATCCCAATAACAACGATTGAAATAAGCGAGGATCCTGGGGAGCAACATGGTGATCGAGGTGTGTGAATTTTTCAAATAAAGGGTTGTTCTAGTAAGTTGCTTGAGGACTTTGATATGCAATAGTTACTTTAAATCCTCTAGATCGTTTCTGTTTCAAAATGGAGAAACACATTTTGTTAATATTTTCATACCATTCGATACTTTTAAAACTTCTAGTTGATCTCCTCTTTATGTTCTTTTGTCTCTTAGGTTGATAAACCATATTCTTTTATCTGTTTTAAGTTTTATAAGAAGTACTCAGAGAGGGGGGGCATAATCGTTTCTTCCTTTCCTCCATTTGAGTATATGGATAAAACTATTTTAGTTAATGTAACTACACTGTTTATCATCAGAGTGATATGAAATGAATGTATGATGTAATTTAAATGTTGCAGTTATAATAGAAAATAATATTTAAGTGATTACTTCCAGGAACCCGTCCTCGAGTTTGATGTTGAGTCCCAGTTTGACGGACGGCCAATTCCACGGCTCACTTCATTAATCATAAACCAAGTAAGAATAATGGATTGTTTTGTTGACATATTATAGGCCTAGCATAAGGCATAATACAGTGTACATTACTGGACACTGGTTGGAAATTGTAAGAAGTTAACACTACGGCACAACGTATAATATGCACTCGATTCTATACATAAGTGTCAAAATTTAAAAGCAAAACTGTTACAAAATGTTTTAAAGGCCAGGGAACCAGTTCACTGACATTACCATGTGCTCTTAAGCATGATTTTTGTCTTTAAAATGGATTTCAATGATCTTGTTAACTGGAAACTGCCAACAGCTGGATACGCCACTGGGACACTTTCGCATGTGTCTCATTGAAATAGTGTGCTCAGTGATACAATGGCAGCTATATTTGCTCCACGGGTGGGTGGGTATAGGCTAGAAGGAAATTAGACCCACATATTTATTATTTTACTTTACTATTAATTTATTATGGATAAGTTAGGCTTTTATATTATGAGTTTTAGAAGCCATACATTTTTTACATAATGTTTTATGTATCGTATGTAATATGTTTACCATGTAAGCTCGAACAATTGTATATTTATATTTTAACAATGTTGTATTTTTATGCACCTCTGAGCAGAATTATATTCCGGATATACAGCTCTTTATAAATAAAATTATTATTATTATAATATAGTCACTGCACCATTCAGATGATTTTGGCTTAATTCCATAATAATGAGTTTCCACCTTATAATGTATTCACATTTGCACCTAGATTCGGAAGAATGTTAGAAAGAAACATACGCTTCCTAACTACAAGATCCGACACAAACCATTCTTCATCAAGCCTGAGGAATCACTGCCGCCGCGCAATGTCTTCGTAGGGGGTCATAAGTTGAGTGAAGGTCAACTGGAGGTCACGATCATAGAGGTCACAAGGTTGTTGAATGTCGATCCACATTCGTTCATCTACTGTACTGCCACCTTAGGTACAACGTAAATACAGAAATGTACATAGGACACCAATATTTTTATTATCCAAAATAATTTTATTTTAATTATTAACACACTACTGGTGTATAGTATATTTGTCTGTTCTTTGTTATGCTAATCCCATTTTATATTTTAATCATAACAGATCTTTGCCTTATTTATATGCAAACTTTAGTATTTTGTTGCGTCACATTGTTTATATAATTTATAAATCTGTACTCATTTCAAATTTGTTAACCTCCATAGTTGTAAATTTAAATAATGTATTACTTTTCCATACTGTTTATTGTGGGTTGTAATAGTTACATGGTATTCCAGAAAATGTTGAGTTTTGTTAACAATAATTTAGGTATTCCTACTATTTGCACTGGAAATGTTCTCCTGAGTAAATACTTGCAGTTAGCTGTGCCACTATTGAATTTTCCAATCTGCTGTGGGTAAAAAATCATAGAAAAGAGATTAATTTTATGGTGAGATGTACATGCGTAATTCAGTGATTATTTACTTACTGATTATATCAATGTGTACGTTTTTAAACAAAATTGACATAACACTCATCAGGTGAAAAATAGTTGAATAAGCCTGTTAATTGGTTCCTTGTCCATTTGTTATCTGGAGCATGTTTTTTTAATGCAATCTTGATAAATAAAATTTTTGATGATGGTTTTGCGTGAGATGATTATGATTTATGATAAATGGATATATACTTTGGTGCATACCGACTTTGCAAAACAGACAATCTGATTGATAAGGATTTAAACTGAATGTTCGGATTGTTCTGTGAGACTGCATTAGCCTAATGGTGTTGTAGACTCCCAACCTTGGAGTGAAGACACTCTCCAACAAGTCTCACAAGCCGCCAACACAGTTACACAGGTAGAGTTGTCGATGGCAAATAACAACAATGTGCTCTTGTGTAGCGCCAGTATCTACCTAGTAGGCTTTCATGACACTCCATTAACAGAACAAGTGTCTTGGCAGTGGCTGATGCAACTCCCATGTGGGTTTCTGTAGATCGAGACGGTTGGCTGTGTGAATCCACGACAAGTTTTTTTCTCCATTTCCCTCGGGATATTTGACTTCTCTTGACATAGACACCAGGTAGAAAGAACCAAACACTAACAGTGTCTCCTCCGAAAGATACAGGCAAAGTGGGGTGAATTCATTTGAAAATTTCAAGACAGTGGATGGTACCTACAACTGACATTTGAACACATTTAGTTCAATAAAATGTTCATTTACCAGTAATTCTCGTCCACTCTTTATTAAGATGTGATCAGCTGATATGAGGAAGTCACAATGTATTAATTGACATCAATGTATTTTGACTCACCCTTGTTACTGGATATATAAAATAAATGCAGACCTTCCTATTACATTTTAGTAGGTAGATCTGTAGAGAAAAATTTAGTAGGTAGGTCTTGTCAAAAACCATTCAGTGTTTGCGGGTCTGTCCTATATGTATAACCCTGTACAGTACTTTCTTGATGGTGTATAATTATTGATTGATTGTATTGATTGATGTGTAATTTGACAGATGTGTATGTGATATAACTACCTGGCACTATCTTTCTATTAGATATTGTATTGATTGATGTGTAATTTGACAGATGTGTATGTGATATAACTACCTGGCACTATCTTTCTATTAGATATTGTATTGATTGATGTGTAATTTGACAGATGTGTATGTGATATAACTACCTGGCACTCTCTTTCTATTAGATATTGTATTGATTGATGTGTAATTTGACAGATGTGTATGTGATATAACTACCTGGCACTATCTTTCTATTAGATATTGTATTGATTGATGTGTAATTTGACAGATGTGTATGTGATATAACTACCTGGCACTATCTTTCTATTAGATATTGTATTGATTGATGTGTAATTGGACAGATGTGTATGTGATATAACTACCTGGCACTATCTTTCTATTAGATATTGTATTGATTGATGTGTAATTTGACAGATGTGTATGTGATATAACTACCTGCTACTATCTTTCTATTAGATATTGTATTGATTGATGTGTAATTTGACAGATGTGTATGTGATATAACTACCTGGCACTCTCTTTCTATTAGATATTGTATTGATTGATGTGCAATTTGACAGATGTGTATGTGATATAACTACCTGGCACTATCTTTCTATTAGATATTGTATTGATTGATGTGTAATTTGACAGATGTGTATGTGATATAACTACCTGGCACTATCTTTCTATTAGATATTGTATTGATTGATGTGTAATTTGACAAATGTGTAGTGATATAACTACCTGGCACTATCTTTCTATTAGATATTGTATTGATTGATGTGTAATTTGACAGATGTGTATGTGATATAACTACCTGGCACTATCTTTCTATTAGATATTGTATTGATTTATGTGTAATTTGACAGATGTGTATGTGATATAACTACCTGGCACTATCTTTCTATTAGATATTGTATTGATTGATGTGTAATTTGACAGATGTGTATGTGATATAACTACCTGGCACTATCTTTCTATTAGATATTGTGTGTTGTTTGCAGCAAGGCACTTCCCCAGATCGACCAGCCAAGACGACCAACCCTGATGACTCGGCTGACTATGTCAACATTACCATCACCCTAGGTGACGCTGTCGATATCAGTCTTGTTAAAGACAAAGTTTCCACCTCTTCTGAGGACAGTTCTCCGTCGTTATCACGGAGACGTAGGTCAGCTACATCTCCATCCCCATCCGTCCGATATCGTAACATTGCAAAGAAGCTGCAGATGACATCCGATGTCACGTCACCTAAGGATATCACTTTGAGAAGTTCAGAACAGAAATCGGTTGGAGAAACCAGTCCTAACTCAACGGTACGAGACAAAAACATACATGGATGTGCATGCATGTACAAACACTCAAAGAAACGCACACCGATGTACAACACAGACTCATATTAGACAATTATAAGTATACACACATGCTTGAGCAAATTTAACACATGGATGCATGCGCACGCACACACACATGCATACATAGACATTCTCACAAATACGCACACCTGCATGCACACACAAACACACACATGCATGCGCCCGAACACTGTGTTTGAGACAAAGGTTACCAGTTCCGATATTATACACTTATTGAACGATATCGGGTGGTATGCATGAGTTGTTTCAGAATGTTGTATTGGGTAAGCTTGCGAGCCACAATACAACATTCTGAAACAACGGATGCTTACCACCCGATATCGTTCAATAAGGTATTTATTACATGGGTTCTCCACTAACGTTGGAATGCAGAAAAGCAACAAAACTGATTTCAGTGTACTAATTCACGTCTAATCTGGGTCATGTGAACCGGCTTGAAAACGTGTTGTCGCTACCATCAGCCCACGTAATAATATTTAAAATTAGATATACAACATCATTACACCACAAAGGTCAGATGTCTGATTTAAATCAGTTAACAAACAAATGTGTTAGTATCACAACTTTTATCAGCTGACTACGATGTTGCTTTCTAGATTATTTTACCTGCAACATAGGTAAATATAAATCAATTTTTATGCATTTTTTAACAATAAAATTACAATTTTTGGGGGTATTTTAAAACTGTGTGACTGCTATTCGTTGTTGACAGAATAAGAAATGTGAAAGTGAGGCTCCAGGGGACGATGGTCCCAGGGAAGTGGAAGACGGGACAGAACACCCTCTAAGTGCTGAAGTGAAGAAGACACCCCTAGTGGCAGCTGCAAGGGTAAGCTAGGGTAGGCTAAGCTAGGGTAGAATAGTGTACGGTAGGCTAGGGTAGACTAGGGTAGACTAGGGTAGTGTAAGCTAGGGTAGGGTAGGGTAGGGTAGGGTAAGCTAGTGTAGGGTAGGCTAGGGTAGTGTAACCTAGGGTAGGATAAGGTAGTGTAGGCAAGTGTAGAGTAAGCTAGGGTAGGCTAGGGTAGGGTAGTGTAAGCTAGGGTAGGATAGGGTAGGGTAGTGTAACCTAGGGTAGGATAAGGTAGTGTAGGCAAGTGTAGAGTAAGCTAGGGTAGGCTAGGGTAGGGTAGTGTAAGCTAGGGTAGGATAGGGTAGGGTAAGCTAGGATAGGGTAGGGTAAGCTAGGGTAGGGTAGGCTAATGTACTTTAAGCTAGGGTAGGGTAGTGTAGGGTAAGCTATGGTAGGCTAGGTTAGGGTAGGCTAGTGTAAGCTAGGATAAGCTAGTGTAGGGTAGATAGTGTAGAATGCACAACTTATAGATATCATTAAATGTTTACAAGACACACAGAGAAGGAAAAAGTTTGTCTTTTCTGGTAAAAAACAAAAATCTTTAAAAAAATGATGGTCCTATACATCTAAGACTTAATAAAAACTAACTATTAGCAACTACTATCAAGATTATTATATAACAATTTACTAGAATAACAATCTAAGTTGCTTGGACAGCACCATTGTGCTAGAAAGCCTGATGTCACCAATGGCTACTCTTCCCAATTTGCCAGCCAGCAAACTGAGAATCTAGTTTGCATTACCAAATTTACTTTGGTGCTGTAACTACTACAAATGTTATGTGCTCATGTTGCACTGTACAGCATTATAACAGTTGTTACAAATGTTATGTGCTCATGTTGCACTGTACAGCATTATAACAGTTGTTACAAATGTTATGTGCTCATGTTGCACTGTACAGCATTATAACAGTTGTTACAAATGTTATGTGCTCATGTTACACTGTACAGCATTATAACAGTTGTTACAAATGTTATGTGCTCATGCTACACTGTACAGCATTATAACAGTTGTTACAAATGTTATGTGCTCATGTTGCACTGTACAGCATTATAACAGTTGTTACAAATGTTATGTGTTCATGTTGCACTGTACAGCATTATAACAGTTGTTACAAATGTTATGTGCTCATGTTGCACTGTACAGCATTATAACAGTTGTTACAAATGTTATGTGCTCATGTTGCACTGTACAGCATTATAACAGTTGTTACAAATGTTATGTGCTCATGTTGCACTGTACAGCATTATAACAGTTGTTACAAATGTTATGTGCTCATGTTGCACTGTACAGCATTATAACAGTTGTTACAAATGTTATGTGCTCATGTTGCACTGTACAGCATTATAACAGTTGTTACAAATGTTATGTGCTCATGTTGCACTGTACAGCATTATAACAGTTGTTACAAATGTTATGTGCTCATGTTGCACTGTACAGCATTATAACAGTTGTTACAAATGTTATGTGCTCATGTTGCACTGTACAGCATTATAACAGTTGTTACAAATGTTATGTGCTCATGTTGCACTGTACAGCATTATAACAGTTGTTACAAATGTTATGTGCTCATGTTGCACTGTACAGCATTATAACAGTTGTTACAAATGTTATGTGCTCATGTTGCACTGTACAGCATTATAACAGTTGTTACAAATGTTATGTGCTCATGTTGCACTGTACAGCATTATAACAGTTGTTACAAATGTTATGTGCTCATGTTGCACTGTACAGCATTATAACAGTTGTTACAAATGTTATGTGCTCATGTTGCACTGTACAGCATTATAACAGTTGTTACAAATGTTATGTGCTCATGTTGCACTGTACAGCATTATAACAGTTGTTACAAATGTTATGTGCTCATGTTGCACTGTACAGCATTATAACAGTTGTTACAAATGTTATGTGCTCATGTTGCACTGTACAGCATTATAACAGTTGTTACAAATGTTATGTGCTCATGTTGCACTGTACCGCATTATAACAGTTGTTACAAATGTTATGTGCTCATGTTGCACTGTACAGCATTATAACAGTTGTTACAAATGTAACTCTGAATCGAACGGAATACAAGAAACCAATACATGAGCTGGCATGGTTATATACGTGTTGAGGAAACAGGGGCATTCGACATGTCACCACAACATCATGGTCAAAGAAGCTCTAGGTGCTTTAATTGGTGAAGCATTGGGGGCTTGTCTCAATATGTCAGCCACCAAGAACTACGATTTCACCAGAATCTCTCACTTTGAAAAAAATTCTTAGTAAACTACAGGCAAGGTATTGTTGGTTGTAGTTGCAAATAATTAAGTTTTATTAACTCTCATGTGTATGGACTCACACAACTGCCACTTGTTTCCCTTTAAATTTCTTCTCCGGTAACGGAGGTTGAATAAAAATAATGATTATGATGAAGTACTCCATTTATGTTGCAGGACATTGTGTTCAACGAGAAGTTCAGTTTCTCCGTTGAAGAGTCGCAATCATTCCTCAATGTGTGCGTCATGTGTCGACAGTCGGCCAGACAGGACAAACAACGCAAACTCGTACTTCCCGAGAAACACTTTGTTCTCGCACACGTATGTGGCAACTGAATGGAAACTCTGTCAAGTAGATTTAGCCGGGGTAATGTTGATGTGAAACCGGCAGTGTCATAGTGTGATTTGAAGACTGTTTGTCAGTGCTGGATTTAGGGCAGGGCAGACGGGGCAGTTGCCCAGGGCCCCCGCAATATAATCTAATGGGGGCCTGTGCAAAACGGTTTTGGGTACTTGTTTTAGTCAAAATGTTTTTAGATGTTGAATGCATCAATGTGATGTGAATTGGTGTTCTAAATGGACAAAAGTCATATTTTGCTGTCGTCCCTGTTGTAGAAGGTAGAAACTATTATGATACAATGGTATACAGGGTAAATGGACAACACCCCACTGGTAAAAACCTCACTCAGACAACCCCACACCCCCAAAACCTCACTTGGTTATAACCCCACTCCATTCACATATAATGATGCCACGCTCACAAAACTGTTTTTTCATTTTATTCAGAAATGTCAACAATTCAAATATTTGTCATATTCATTCAAAGATTTCTGAGGCATTTTAAATTAGTCATCTGTTATGTAATTGGCAGTCTTCACGGCTTCCCTGACAGTCAGAGTGGGGTTGTGTCCAAAAGTTTTGTTTGGTTTTGTCCGAAAGGGGTTATGTCCTAGATTTGATGCGATATCTGGCCAATCACTGCCCTTGGGCCACCATAGTCCTACATCCTGTCATGCTAATGACTGATTAGTTATGAGACATTTCAGAGATTCACCACACTGGCTCTCTAATAGCGTTGGGAATTGGTACAATTCCCATGATCGATCAATGACCGATCATAAAAGTTAAGCAATGTATTTGATAAATAACACTGCATGTTACCATGGTTACTGACTGGTATGAAGTAATTGTTCACACAATGGTCAGTCCCGGCGACATTAACTTGTTGCTCAAATTGGAACTGACTAGTTCAAATAAAAAGTTTGATTCGGCAAACTGAAACGTGTGCATGTTGCTGGCATTGCTAACTAGTATTCTCAAATTTTCCTATGAAGTAGATCCATATTTTTGATTTGCATTTACCCATACGATACCGTGAAGATAAATGTTAATAACCATATCTCCTAGTGTGATTTCCTAAATATTATAACACAATATGCTACGCTGTAGAATCCTTCTAAGCATGGCATCTAGGTGACAGATAAAATGGCCTGATTACAAGGGTAGTCTGACTATAGAGGTGATCTGATTACACAGGGTGGTGTGAAATATATAAATTTACAGACCTGACAAAAACAGACCACTATAGAGTCACAGTTTTCAAGGAGTAGCCTTATCTATGGATTGGCCATTTCTGATTGGTTGACCCAACACATATTTTAATATAACTTCTCAATAATGCACTAGTTTTGCTATATTTCTTTCAAAAAGTTACATTTCTGTTTTCTCATACTGGTTTGCATGAAGTTGTCATAATTTGTTGTTTGTGTCGGTAGGTGAGTGTGTCACTGTATGTGTCGGTAGGTGAGTGTGTCATTGTTTGTGTCGGTAGGTGAGTGTGTCATTGTTTGCGTCGGTAGGTGAGTGTATCATTGTTTGTGTCGGTAGGTGAGTGTATCATTGTTTGTGTCAGTAGGTGAGTGTATCATTGTTTGTGTCAGTAGGTGAGTGTGTCATTTGTGTCGGTAAGTGAGTGTGTCACTGTTTGTGTCGGTAGGTGAGTGTGTCACTGTTTATGTCGGTAGGTGAGTGTGTCGCTGTTTGTGTCGGTAGGTGACTGTATCACTGTTTGTGTCGGTAAATGAGTGTGTTGCTCTTTGTGTCGGTAGGTGAGTGTGTCGTTGATGGACGTTGCTTTACAATGTCTGACCTCCCCCCATGGTGACTGGCAGCATTTGTACAAGTTGAAGGTTCCCGCCGCTCAGTCTAAGGCCGCTGCAAGGTACAGTTAACATGTAACATCATAATTCCTGTGTATTCACACACTTAAAAATAATTAAATAACCAGCTGTCCGAAAATGTACAATGCAGAAAAATAATTCTGGTGTTTGAATACGTAGAAACAAAATGATGTTTATGTAGGTGTTCTAAAACATAAAGTATTCAAAAATAATTATTTGTGTAGGTTTTTAGGGTGTCATAAAGATAGATATATGTTCAAATCGAAAACGAGGCTGCAATGTTTACCATCAACTTATCACTGACAATCAGATTTTATCACAAGTAAATATTGTATTTATTTAGCACATTTAATTACACCAAGTGTTGACTTTAAACATGGTTTGAGACGTGTACTTATATGAATAGTTTATACATGTGTTAGCAGTGTGAATATGTTTAAAATAACAATTAACAAATACCTCAGAAGGCCAGAATAATCATAGATAAACAAATTTTGACTCTTGTTAAGCCAAAATCTTCCTCGTCCACTTGCGATCTGGGGTTAATTCCCTGGGTGCAATTTAGTTAAATATTGTTAAATATTGATTTGACCAACAAAGATATTCTTGTTCAATATTGAGATGTTGCGTGTAGTCGAGGGAAGCTATCAGAGCTGTCGTCACATCGAGGCTACGATGGCAGTCTCTGTCACGGGGACGTTCGGCTTGCCTTCTGCCACTCGTGTCAACAGCTGCAGGGGACCTCGCGGGAAGAAGTTGACAAGCTTCTGTCACAACAGGAGAAGATGGAACAGATGTCGCCACTGACAGTTGACGGGCAGGCCTACAGGTATCTTAAACAGACGTTGTTTGTTTGTTTTTTCATAAAATGTTATCAAATTTATTGTAACTCATTATAATACATACAAATCAAATTAAAAAAATTATGTATAATAGCATAATGAGAATAACAAGGGAAGATTATTATATAATGTTATACTCCCTCCCTCTCTCCCTCCCTATGTTACAGTGTGTTACGCAGTATGAACTACTTAATTTGTGAGCCATTTGTTGTTAAAATTTAAGTATTTTGGGAAGAAACAGTAAGTTTACATGGCATCGCGCTGTTTTTGAAGGTCTCAGGTCTGATTACTAATGAAATGGATATGTGCATCACATGATACATCATCACATGATACATCTTCACATGATACATCATCACACCCCAGATTTGATTCTTTAAAGAAGGGATCCTAAACATGACGTTGCCCAAACTTAAACAATAGTCATTTAGCATTGAAACTATGTTTTACATGCTGATATGAATTACCACTGTCAGAATACTATTTTAATAATTATGAGAGCAACATTCTTTCATTTCAGTGGCACAAATGATGACAAACACGAGTTTGTAGGGACACACTTCCGAAATGCGACCTACTGCAATTTTTGTCACAAGAAGGTTTTAACTCTTTCTACTTTTGCTATATGTACATACAGTGTACATACTGATGGTTTCTTTGTTCTATGCATTTAATTATCTCTGTTACTTCTTCTCTCTTAATTAAATAAGCATGTAGTCAATATCATAATTGTCTTTTAATTAATAAAATAATTATAATGAAAATTTTAATTTTCTACCTTTTCTGCACATCAATAAATGTTAATGGGTGAACTATATATTGCCATTCCATAATTGATGCTATTAATTAACTAGTGCAAATAATAACTAACTAATGATAAAATTACAATTAGAGTTGCATGAATTCCCACACAGAGACTTGCTGTTTAAGTTATGAGTAATATGAAGGAACTAAGACAAAATTGCCTATGTTCATATGGGTATCTCGTCAGTTCGCAGTTCTAGATAAATCGAAGATATTTAGCATTGGTTCGAACTCCCCCCCCGACCCACCCCCACCGGTACATCATGTGGAACTTGTGATTCTGACTGATCCGAAATGGCTTCCAAAACCACAACCCATACCAGCCGGATTCAACTGAATGTGACATGGTTTCAAAGACATTACTTAGCACATTGCCTGGTTCTGATATCTACAATAGCATCAATGTGCTTTAATATATATTCCACGCGATAGGTCGCGCCACTGTATTGATTTAGTTTACCTGTGACGCGTGGCAATCACCAACAATACTTTACTTTGTGAACTTTAGTGGCCCTTATTCCTGCTCTTTACTTACTTTGGGACTTTGTGAACTTTAGTGCCCCTTATTCCTGCTCTTTACTTACTTTGGGACGTTGTGAAGTTTAGTGCCCCCTGTTCCTGCTCCTTACTTTGGGACGTCGTGAACTTTAGTGCCCCTGTTCCTCCTCTTTACATACTTTGGGACGTTGTGAACTTTAGTGCCCCCTGTTCCTGCTCTTTACTTTGGGACGTTGTGAACTTTAGTGCCCCCTGTTCCTGCTCTTTACTTTGGGACGTTGTGAACTTTAGTGCCCCCTGTTCCTGCTCTTTACTTTGGGACGTTGTGAACTTTAGTGCCCCCTGTTCCTGCTCTTTACTTACTTTGGGACGTTGTGAACTTTAGTGCCCCCTGTTCCTGCTCTTTACTTACTTTGGGACGTTGTGAACTTTAGTGCCCCTGTTCCTGTTCTTTACATACTTTGGGACATTGTGAACTTTAGTGCCCCTTATTCCTGCTCTTTACTTACTTTGGGACATTGTGAACTTTAGTGCCCCTGTTCCTGCTGTTTGTTATGAGAACACTGCCATCTGAATCAGCGAATCTCTTCACAGATTTGGCTCAAGACGGCATTCCGTTGTTGCAAGTGCGGTATGGTGTGTCACAAGAAATGCACGGAACGCTGCCAATCACAGGCCCTGTGCACACAGTAAGTGCGCGATATCGTATTATAGCATATTCACAGGTGTCACCCAAATAATTACAAATATATTTGATGTTAAATGTCTGCATTTCCTTAGAGACATTTTTATTGTGGGACAGGCCAAATATGTTTTAATGTTTTTTGTGTGATTTCACCTGAAACTGAAACCACTGTCATGTTGTAGGTAAGCTGTTACATCGTCCAATCGTTGGGTGTATGAAGTTCTGTTGTTGCGGTCTTATTGCCATTAATCAAATAAAATTGTATACTAACAAAGTAGTACAAATAGAACATCAGTCTGTACGCAGAGAATTCCAGTGAAATCTGAGGACAGTTGCATTTCACCACGTTGTAAATACGTGACAGGCCACAACATTTTCAGACCGTAAGGTTATTTCACCAAATGGAGAAAAAGCCTAAATACATCTGCAGGGGTGAATGTATAAATGTGTTTGCATTTCTAGAAACAATAAACAAGTTACTATCAGTTTGAATATTGCAATTTGGAATTAAAATCTAGAAAAGAGTGGTTTTAGGTTGAATCTGACACTTGAATACTGTAAATTTCCCGTCTTGAGTAATTAAGTGTGATATATCGTTAGATAGCAGGGACCGACCTTTTTACTCACTTTCCCTGATTACTGTATCTAACATCAGTTGTAGATCTATTTCATTTTCAGCAATCAGTACCGAGTCGTCTGCATATCGTATATACTTGAATACCTGGCATATCTTGAAATATATATATAATGAAGAGAGATCGGGGGATAGGACATACCCTTGTCTTACGCCACATTTTATTACACAAAGGCATTTGATAGAGTTCGTCTTGAAGAAATCATATAAATACTGGAGAGTCTGAACATTGATGGGAAAGATCTGAGAGTTGTGAGAAATCTATACTGGGAACAAACAGCAGCAATGTGAATAGAAAATGACATCAGTAAATTTCAAGAGATGAAATGTGGTGTAAGACAAGGGTGTGTCCTATCCCCCGATCTCAATGCTCTCTCAATACTCCATACTGCCAAAATGTATCATAAGGTGTGAACCATTGTGTCACATATTCACTAATTTCCTTGCTATTTTATAGGAAAGAAGAACTTCCCAGAGATGATGCGCATACAGTCAGAGAAAGGAAGGCTACAAAGTTGGAGAATCGTGAAGCGGCTAACGCAGTGACGAAGGATGATTTATCTGATGGTGAGATTTAACCATGTGACCTGTTGCCTAGCAACATGTCTGTCAAGCCGTAAAAAATGGATGCGAAACATGCGGGGCGTTTAGATATTCCATTGAATATTTTATTGAAATTCTGGCCCCAAATGTTTTTTATCACAAAAATATAAGACAAAGCTTAAGCAAGAACTGTACGCGAGAATGTTTGATCTAAATATGTCGAATGTGTAGCAATATAACAAATATAGAAAATATCAATAATTAATAAGCTAACTTAGGAGCATTTTAACGGTATCTCCTCCCAGGTGCCGAGTTCCATTCACCTCATTCTATGTTCATTTTAACACTATCTCCTCCCAGGTGCCGAGTTCCAATCACCATTCTATGTTCATTTTAACGGTATCTCCTCCCAGGTGCCGAGTTCCATTCACCTCATTCTATGTTCATTTTAACGGTATCTCCTCCCAGGTGCCGAGTTCCATTCGCCTCATTCTGTGTTTATTTTAACAGTATCTCCTCCCAGGTGCTGAGTTCCATTCACCTCATTCCATGTTCATTTGAACAGTATCTCCTCCCAGGTGCTGAGTTCCATTCGCCTCATTCTGTGTTCATTTTAACTGTATCTCCTCCCAGGTGCCGAGTTCCATTCGCCTCATTCTATGTTCATTTTAACGGTAGCTCCTCCCAGGTGCCGAGTTCCATTCACCTCATTCCATGTTCATTTTAACAGTATCTCCTCCCAGGTGCCGAGTTCCATTCACCTCATTCCATGTTCATTTGAACAGTATCTCCTCCCAGGTGCTGAGTTCCATTCACCTCATTCCATGTTAATTTTAACAGTATTTCTTCCCAGGTGCCGAGTTCCATTCACCTCATTCTGTGTTCATTTTAACAGTATCTCCTCTCAGGTGCCGAGTTCCATTCGCCTCATTCTATGTTCACTTTAACAGTATCTCCTCCCAGGTGCCATATTCCTTTCACCTCATTCCATGTTCATTTTAACAGTATCTCCTCCCAGGTGCCATGTTCCATTCACCTCATTCCATGTTCATTTTAACAGTATCTCCTCCCAGGTGCCACATTCCATTCACCTCATTCCATGTTCATTTTAACAGTATCTCCTCCCAGGTGCCATATTCCATTCACCTCATTCCATGATCATTTTAACAGTATCTCCTCCCAGGTGCCATATTCCATTCACCTCATTCCATGTTCATTTTAACAGTATCTCCTCCCAGGTGCCACATTCCATTCACCTCATTCCATGTTCATTTTAACAGTATCTCCTCCCAGGTGCCATGTTCCATTCACCTCATTCCATGTTCATTTTAACAGTATCTCCTCCCAGGTGCCACATTCCATTCACCTCATTCCATGTTCATTTTAACAGTATCTCCTCCCAGGTGCCATATTCCATTCACCTCATTCCATGTTCATTTTAACAGTATCTCCTCCCAGGTGCCATATTCCATTCACCTCATTCCATGTTCATTTTAACAGTATCTCCTCCCAGGTGCCACATTCCATTCACCTCATTCCATGTTCATTTTAACAGTATCTCCTCCCAGGTGCCATATTCCATTCACCTCATTCCATGTTCATTTTAACAGTATCTCCTCCCAGGTGCCGAGTTCCATTCGCCTCATTCTATGTTCATTTTAACAGTATCTCCTCCCAGGTGCCGAGTTCCATTCACCTCATTCCATGTTCATTTTAACAGTATCTCCTCCCAGGTGCCATATTCCATTCACCTCATTCCATGTTCATTTTAACAGTATCTCCTCCCAGGTGCCAGTTCCATTCACCTCATTCCATGTTCATTTTAACGGTATCTCCTCCCAGGTGCCATATTCCATTCACCTCATTCCATGTTCATTTTAACAGTATCTCCTCCCAGGTGCCATATTTCATGTTCATTTTAACAGTATCTCCTCCCAGGTGCCGAGTTCCATTCGCCTCATTCTACGTTCACGTTAACAGTATCTCCTCCCAGGTGCCATGTTCCATTCGCCTCATTCTATGTTCATTTTAACAGTATCTCCTCCCAGGTGCCGAGTTCCGTTCACCTCATTCTATGTTCATTTTAACGGTATCTCCTCCCAGGTGCCGAGTTCCATTCGCCTCATTCTGAGTTTATTTTAACAGTATCTCCTCCCAGGTGCTGAGTTCCATTCACCTCATTCCATGTTCATTTGAACAGTATCTCCTCCCAGGTGCTGAGTTCCATTCGCCTCATTCTGTGTTCATTTTAACTGTATCTCCTCCCAGGTGCCGAGTTCCATTCGCCTCATTCTATGTTCATTTTAACGGTAGCTCCTCCCAGGTGCCGAGTTCCATTCACCTCATTCCATGTTCATTTTAACAGTATCTCCTCCCAGGTGCCGAGTTCCATTCACCTCATTCCATGTTCATTTGAACAGTATCTCCTCCCAGGTGCTGAGTTCCATTCACCTCATTCCATGTTAATTTTAACAGTATTTCTTCCCAGGTGCCGAGTTCCATTCACCTCATTCCATGTTAATTTTAACAGTATTTCTTCCCAGGTGCCGAGTTCCATTCACCTCATTCTATGTTCACTTTAACAGTATCTCCTCCCAGGTGCCATATTCCTTTCACCTCATTCCATGTTCATTTTAACAGTATCTCCTCCCAGGTGCCATGTTCCATTCACCTCATTCCATGTTCATTTTAACAGTATCTCGTCCCAGGTGCCACATTCCATTCACCTCATTCCATGTTCATTTTAACAGTATCTCCTCCCAGGTGCCATATTCCATTCACCTCATTCCATGTTCATTTTAACAGTATCTCCTCCCAGGTGCCATATTCCATTCACCTCATTCCATGTTCATTTTAACAGTATCTCTCCTCCTCCCCAGGTGCCACACATTCCATTCACCACCCTATTCCATGTTCATTTTAACAGTATCTCCTCCCAGGTGCCATATTCCATTCACCTTATTCCATGTTCATTTTAATAGTATTCTCCTCCCAGGTGCTATATTCCATTCACTCATTCCATGTTCATTTTAACAGTAGTATCTCCTCCCAGGTGCCACGCCTTCCATTCACCCTTCATTCCATGCTCATTTTAACAGTATCTCCTCCCCCAGGGTGCCATGTTCCATCTTCAATTCCTTATCTCCATGTCTATTTTAATGTGTGCATTCTCTCCCAGGTGCCACATTCCATTCACCTCATTCCATGTTCATTTTAACAGTATCTCCTCCCAGGTGCCATATTCCATTCACCTCATTCCATGTTCATTTTAACAGTATCTCCTCCCAGGTGCCATATTCCATTCACCTCATTCCATGTTCATTTTAACAGTATCTCCTCGCAGGTGCCATGTTCCATTCACCTCATTCCATGTTCATTTTAACAGTGTCTCCTCCCAGGTGCCATATTCCATTCACCTCATTCCATGTTCATTTTAATAGTATCTCCTCCCAGGTGCCATATTCCATTCACCTCATTCCATGTTCATTTTAACAGTATCTCCTCCCAGGTGCCACATTCCATTCACCTCATTCCATGTTCATTTTAACAGTATCTCCTCCCAGGTCCCATATTCCATTCACCTCATTCCATGTTCATTTTAACAGTATCTCCTCCCAGGTGCCACATTCCATTCACCTCATTCCATGTTCATTTTAACAGTATCTCCTCCCAGGTGCCATATTCCATTCACCTCATTCCATGTTCATTTTAACAGTATCTCCTCCCAGGTGCCATATTCCATTCACCTCATTCCATGTTCATTTTAACAGTATCTCCTCGCAGGTGCCATGTTCCATTCACCTCATTCCATGTTCATTTTAACAGTATCTCCTCCCAGGTGCCATATTCCATTCACCTCATTCCATGTTCATTTTAATAGTATCTCCTCCCAAGTGCCATATATATTCCATTCACCTCTAATATTCCATGTCTATTTTAATATTCCCTCCCCAGGTGCTGCCCCATCCACCTCATTCCCATGTCTATTTTAACAGTATTCCTCCAGGTGCCATATATTCTCCACATTCACTGCTCCATGTTCCATTTGTAGTATCTCCTCCCAGGTGCCATATTCCATTCACCTCATTCCATGTATTTTAATAGTATCTCCTCGAGGTGCCATGTTCATTACCTCATTCCATGTCATTTTAACAGTATCTCCTCCCAGGTGCCATATTCCATTCACCTCATTCCATGTTCATTTTAACAGTATCTCCTCGCAGGTGCCATGTTCCATTCACCTCATTCCATGTTCATTTTAACGGTATCTCCTCCCAGGTGCCATATTCCATTCACCTCATTCCATGTTCATTTTAACAGTATCTCCTCCCAGGTGCCATATTTCATGTTCATTTTAACAGTATCTCCTCCCAGGTGCCGAGTTCCATTCGCCTCATTCTACGTTCACGTTAACAGTATCTCCTCCCAGGTGCCATGTTCCATTCGCCTCATTCTATGTTCATTTTAACAGTATCTCCTCCCAGGTGCCGAGTTCCGTTCACCTCATTCTATGTTCATTTTAACGGTATCTCCTCCCAGGTGCCGAGTTCCATTCGCCTCATTCTGAGTTTATTTTAACAGTATCTCCTCCCAGGTGCTGAGTTCCATTCACCTCATTCCATGTTCATTTGAACAGTATCTCCTCCCAGGTGCTGAGTTCCATTCGCCTCATTCTGTGTTCATTTTAACTGTATCTCCTCCCAGGTGCCGAGTTCCATTCGCCTCATTCTATGTTCATTTTAACGGTAGCTCCTCCCAGGTGCCGAGTTCCATTCACCTCATTCCATGTTCATTTTAACAGTATCTCCTCCCAGGTGCCGAGTTCCATTCACCTCATTCCATGTTCATTTGAACAGTATCTCCTCCCAGGTGCTGAGTTCCATTCACCTCATTCCATGTTAATTTTAACAGTATTTCTTCCCAGGTGCCGAGTTCCATTCACCTCATTCCATGTTAATTTTAACAGTATTTCTTCCCAGGTGCCGAGTTCCATTCACCTCATTCTATGTTCACTTTAACAGTATCTCCTCCCAGGTGCCATATTCCTTTCACCTCATTCCATGTTCATTTTAACAGTATCTCCTCCCAGGTGCCATGTTCCATTCACCTCATTCCATGTTCATTTTAACAGTATCTCGTCCCAGGTGCCACATTCCATTCACCTCATTCCATGTTCATTTTAACAGTATCTCCTCCCAGGTGCCACATTCCATTCACCTCATTCCATGTTCATTTTAACAGTATCTCCTCCCAGGTGCCATATTCCATTCACCTCATTCCATGTTCATTTTAACAGTATCTCCTCCCAGGTGCCACATTCCATTCACCTCATTCCATGTTCATTTTAACAGTATCTCCTCCCAGGTGCCATATTCCATTCACCTCATTCCATGTTCATTTTAACAGTATCTCCTCCCAGGTGCCATATTCCATTCACCTCATTCCATGTTCATTTTAACAGTATCTCCTCCCAGGTGCCACATTCCATTCACCTCATTCCATGTTCATTTTAACAGTATCTCCTCCCAGGTGCCATATTCCATTCACCTCATTCCATGATCATTTTAACAGTATCTCCTCCCAGGTGCCATATTCCATTCACCTCATTCCATGTTCATTTTAACAGTATCTACTCCCAGGTGCCACATTCCATTCACCTCATTCCATGTTCATTTTAACAGTATCTCCTCCCAGGTGCCATGTTCCATTCACCTCATTCCATGTTCATTTTAACAGTATCTCCTCCCAGGTGCCATGTTCCATTCACCTCATTCCATGTTCATTTTAACAGTATCTCCTCCCAGGTGCCACATTCCATTCACCTCATTCCATGTTCATTTTAATAGTATCTCCTCCCAAGTGCTGAGTTCCATTCACCTTATTCTGTATTCATTTTAACTGTATCTCCTCCCAGGTGCCGAGTTCCATTCGCCTCATTCTATGTTCATTTTAACGGTATCTCCTCCCAGGTGCCATATTCCATTCACCTCATTCCATGTTCATTTTAATAGTATCTCCTCCCAGGTGCTGAGTTCCATTCACCTCATTCTGTATTCATTTTAACTGTATCTCCTCCCAGGTGCCGAGTTCCATTCGCCTCATTCCATGTTCATTTTAACGGTATCTCCTCCCAGGTGCCATATTCCATTCACCTCATTCCATGTTCATTTTAACAGTATCTCCTCCCAGGTGCCATATTCCATGTTCATTTTAACAGTATCTCCTCCCAGGTGCCGAGTTCCATTCGCCTCATTCTACGTTCACGTTAACAGTATCTCCTCCCAGGTGCCATGTTCCATTCGCCTCATTCTATGTTCATTTTAACAGTATCTCCTCCCAGGTGCCGAGTTCCATTCACCTCATTCCATGTTCATTTGAACAGTATCTCCTCCCAGGTGCTGAGTTCCATTCACCTCATTCCACGTTCATTTTAACAGTATCTCTTCCCAGGTGCCGAGTTCCATTCATCTCATTCTGTGTTCATTTTAACAGTATCTCCTCTCAGGTGCCGAGTTCCATTCGCCTCATTCTATGTTCACTTTAACAGTATCTCCTCCCAGGTGCCATATTCCTTTCACCTCATTCCATGTTTTTTTTAACAGTATCTCCTCCCAGGTGCCGAGTTCCATTCACCTCATTCTATGTTCATTTTAACAGTATCTCCTCCCAGGTGCCATATTCCATTCACCTCATTCCATGTTCATTTTAACAGTATCTCCTCCCAGGTGCCATATTCCATTCACCACATTCCATGTTCATTTTAACAGTATCTCCTCCCAGGTGCCATGTTCCATTCACCTCATTCCATGTTCATTTTAACAGTATCTCCTCCCAGGTGCCACATTCCATTCACCTCATTCCATGTTCATTTTAACAGTATTTCTTCCCAGGTGCCGAGTTCCATTCACCTCATTCTGTGTTCATTTTAACAGTATCTCCTCCCAGGTGCCATATTCCATTCACCTCATTCCATGTTCATTTTAACAGTATCTTCTCCCAGGTGCCATGTTCCATTCACCTCATTCCATGTTCATTTTAACAGTATCTCCTCCCATGTGCCACATTCCATTCACCTCATCCTATGTTCATTTTAACAGTATCTCCTCCCAGGTGCCACATTCCATTCACCTCATTCCATGTTCATTTTAACAGTATCTCCTCCCAGGTGCCATGTTCCATTCACCTCATCCTATGTTCATTTTAACAGTATCTCCTTCCAGGTGCCGAGTTCCATTTGCTTCATTCTATGTTCATTTTAACAGTATCTTTAACAATTATCATTTGCTTCTGTGGACCATCGGGCTCTGCTCCACCAATTGCCAAGCAAGAATTTATTGAATAGTTTGTTTGATATTTTATAAACATTACAGTAATAATTATTGATTGCATAATAATTATTATTTCTGTAAATATTGTACAAATCCGTACTCACATTTCTTGTAGGTTTGTTGTCGAAAGTAATGACCAAGAGGCGCCACCTGGTGCCAGAAGTACAGATGCGACGGAGATATTCGTCTCCAGACAATGCTGCAGTTAATAGCGAGCACTTGTCGCCTGTCGTAGGGGATGGCCAAGCTCTTCCTCGGACACAGTCGTCCACCACTATGGGGGAGATTGTCCAGCGACCGCGGTCACCCAGTCTCGCTGTGCATGTGGTCAGTGACTGTCCACCCCCTGACAATGTCTCCTGTCAATATGTGATCTGTCACAGCATAGTCGGTACTGTTGAATCTCGCTTGTCTCAGTAATACAGCCACCTCGCAAATAAGGTCACCCTAAAACAATCCCAAATTAAAACATCGATGTGAGTCGAATTTCATAGTTGTGCATTAAGAAAATGTTGTTATTTAGTCCCAAATTATTTCCACATACAGTGAAGTGTAGGATATTAGTCTTGCTGATATGGTCACCTCGATATTGTATTACACTGTATTAAGTTTCAAAACTGTTATATAGGGTACTTTTTTAGTCCGTTGGCCGAAGGTCCAAGGGACTATTGCCATCACTCAGCGTCTGCCGTCCTCCGTCCGCCGTCCGCTGTCCGCCGTTAGCTGCCGTATCTCAGAAACTGTTCAGCAACTTTTTCTCTAATTTTGCATAGACATATCTTAGGGCACTGCCACTATGCACGAGAAATCTGTATTTGATTGAATCATTTTAAGAGCTCCCTAGGGCCTCCAAGGACCCCAAAACTGATAACAATGTAACATTTTGCCTATTTTTTCAAAAACTGTTCAGCAACTTTTTTTCTAATTTTGTATAGATGTATCTTAGGGTACTGCCACTATATACAAGGAATCTGTATTTGATTGAATCATTCTAAGGGCACCTAAGGGGCCCCCAAAGTGCAAAAGTTTTACATTATCTAGTGATGTGGTTTTGAGAAGGGCCCTTGAGACCACCCCCAACAGTAGATGTTGTGTATTGTGCCACAAAGTCAACAGCTGTGACTAATCTCTACAGCCTAGTCCATTGAGACCTTGACTAATCTTTCATTGGTCACAGCACCCAGGCAGAGTAGACGCACTTGATCCCTGTTAGACTGAACAGTTGCCTAACACTTTTAAACTATCTTCAAAACTATTGATTTTCTATAATTGCAAGTTGTGTTTATTTTGATGTTCATTTAATTATTATAAAATGGTGTGACTGTGGTGTCTATTGGTTAAAGATGTATTGTCTGTAGAAACCTGTAGGTGACAAACATAGAAAATTAATATTCTGTCACGTGTAGGTGACAAACATAGAAAATTAATATTCTGGACAACTATAGAGTGAAATATCCGACACTTTATTTATATCAAATGCATTCTACTGTTTTGTTTACGCTTGTTTTTTTTAAATGTTCATTTACAAATTTTTACTTCTCTCAATTATGATAAGTTTAATATGCACTAATGGGGAGCACGCGACATCTACTTTAAATGTACTATTCAGACGCATGCGCTTGATATGCGTTTTATATATGCTTTTCCCCAAATATGTTTTTGTTAACAGTAAAATTAGTCTTGTCATGCTGTTTAATTTGACAAGCAATATATTGTTTTAAATATGATCAATACTGAACGTTTGTTAGGAAGTTACAGTGGTATAGAAAATAATTCTTTCAATCATATTTTAAGAATATATACAAATTATGAAGATGGTGAATTAAATCTAATTCACCAGTTACCATATTTTAATGATGACAATTTTTTAAAAACTAGTTTTTGAAAATGGTGCATTCTGAGGTATGTTTTAACCTTTACTCTTGAATATAGAGGGGAAGATATAAAACAACAAGACACTACTTGTAAATGTAGTAGTCATGATTGATAAAAGTTTCCACTTTACCACTAGTAGGTGTGTTTCAAAATGTCTCACCAGACCCAAAAAATAAAATCATTATCAAGGCAAACTATTCATTGTTTCTAATACCCATATGAATACTCTTTCAGGAACAACTTTCAGTTTGTTAGTATTTTGTTTGATGTTGATTTTATAGCCTTTTTAGTCCTATGGCCGAAGGTCCAAGGGACTGTTGCCATCACTCTGTGTCCGCCGTCCGCCATCCACCGTTAGCTGCCGTATCTCAGAAACCTTTCAGCAACTTTTTCTCTAATTTTGCATAGACATATCTTAGGGCACTGCCACTATGCACGAGAAATCTGTATTTGATTGAATCATTTTAAGGGCTCCCTAGGGCCTCCATGGACCCCAAAACTGATAAAAATGTAACATTTGGCCTATTTTTTCAAAAACTGTTCAGCAACTTTTTTTCTAATTTTGCACAGATGTATCTTAGGGTGCTGCCACTATATACAAGAAATCTGTATTTGATTGAATCATTTTAAGGGCATCTAAGGGGCCCCCAAAGTGCAAACGTTTTACATTATCTAGTGATGTGATTTTGAGAAGGGTCCTTGTGACCACCCCCAACAGTGGATTTTGTTTAATGTGCCACAGAGTCAACACCAAGACTAATCTCTGTAGCCTAGTGCTACTGTTCCATTGAGACCTTGACTAATCTTTAATTGGTCACAGCGCCCAGGCAGAGTAGACACCCCCAACAGTAGATTTTGTTTAATGTGCCACAAAGTCAACACCATGACTAAACTCTGCAGCCTAGTGCTACTGTTCCATTGAGACCTTGACTAATCTTTAATTTGTCACAGCGCCCAGGCAGAGTAGACACCCCCAACAGTAGATTTTGTTTAATGTGCCACAAAGTCAACACCATGACTAAACTCTGCAGCCTAGTGCTACTGTTCCATTGAGACCTTGACTAATCTTTAATTTGTCACAGCGACCAGGCAGAGTAGACACACTTGACTCCTGTTAGACTGAACAGTTGCCTAACACTTTTTATCTTCACAACTATTGATTTTCTATAATTGAAAGTTGTGTTTATTTTGATGTTCATTTAATTATTATAAAATGGTGTGACTGTGGTGTCTGTTGGTTAAAGATGTATTGTCTGTAGGAACCTGTAGGTGACAAACATAGAAAATTAATATTCTGTCACATGTAGGTGACAAACATGAAAAATTAATATTCTGGACAACTATAGAATGAAATATCCTACACTTTATTGATATCAAATGCATTCTACTGTTCTGTTTACACTTTCCATGCCTTGTGTAGACATGGTACTGTGTAAATAAATTGTATCAATATAGACTAATAATTACAGATTCACAATATAGTTGACACCTGAAACAACCAAATGTCAACCATTAAAAGAGTTGACATAGTTCCGCTATACACAAGCAAGACATCTGTATTTGATTGAATCATTCTAGTGTCATCAGCATGTAGTAGAACATACATTTTCTACATCATCATCACTAAGGTTGTTGTAAATTTCACCAGCTGTCATGTCAAGTCCGTTATAATTGTGACTAACAGTGTTCAAAATGATTCAGGTAAATAGCAAATAACAAAGGACACAAGTTTTCTCCTTGCCATACCTATACATCACATGAGAAGAAGGCTGACACAGCCTGGCCCTGATTTATACATGATTTAGCATTTTTGTACATGTTGTATACAACTTTCAACACAATACCATTAATACCGCATTAAATTATCTTAGATCACAGGGAGGACCGGTCTACTAAATCAAATGCTTTCTTATAATCGATGAAGGCACAATAAAGCCTTTTGCGTCGAGACAAATACAATTCAACCAATACCCCTGTCTGAACACTGCCTGTTCTTCACCTATTATATTTGTTTTGTTTAGGTATGTGGTCAGTCTGGTGTTCTGAACAATCACTAAGGATTAATGAACACTTGTGCAGAATGTCACCCACTTGGCAGGTTTAATTGATCTATTCAGCAATGAGGACACTGCTTAAGCCTCACTCTGGACACTGTCACTCACAGTGTTGTGTATTGTCTTAGTTAGTGCATTGAGTTAATCTACTTGACCATGAATCAGTGGTGGCTCTGGTTGTGTATTACACCCAGCTGTGGAGCTAAGATTCTCTACCTGCTATTGTTTGATGGAAACTGTGGCTAATGTGTAATTGGTCACTGGCAGTAGCTTGTGTCAACAGACAGCATTAAGCCACTAGACCCCTGGTAAACTGGACAGTTACCTGTAGATTTTAAACTGTGTCAAACAGTGAGTCTACCTTTTGCTCTCAAATAATCTGTCCTCTTAGTTTTACACATGAAGACATAATCTGGCATAACTTGATAAGTCTTTGTAGCAGCACATTTGTACTTCCAGTGTATCATTGCAACATAACATACATATTACATACTGTGTGCCACATTTGAATGTTGTGTATGTAATATTTCCATGCAATCCATTTGTATATATAATGTAAAACTTCAACAGCCGTTTTCTTCATTTTCACTTTTTTATCCCTACCATGTTCAATGCTCCATAACTTTGCCATTTTTTGTAGCAGTCATATTTTTTGAAACCGTGTAAAGCACCCTACCAAACCTTTACAAGGATGTAAGAAAACAATGTTACAATTTTTCTGACTTATCACTCATTTGGTCAGCCGGGGTCACATATAGACGTATTAGTCCAAAGGACTTCAGGGCCACTTGGCCCTATTTTTTATTCTACAAATTATAAGCTTTCAAAAGATAACTGATTTATTGAAATCTGTTAAGTAGTTTTTGAGTTATTGCGAAAATGAAGCAAACTTTTAAAAAGCAACGCTTTGAGAAAATAGGTTTTAAAAATAGGCACAAAATTGATGGGACATGACTTAGGCAGCTATTTTTGGTTGGCGTGCAGAATAAACATTTGTGACTTAATACCCTGTCTGCTGTGGAAGGTCAGATTTATTTCTCCCCACCCAAACAAAATAGACTTGGGATCAGATCTCCCTGGACAGTATACCCATCACTGATATCCCTAATGCGAATATCCCCAGACAATAACACCCCAGGATAAAATCCCTCTCATGCCAATATCCTCCCAGACACTCCCCGTAGGACGATGTAAAAGTAGCAATATAGCAGCCATGACAGATTTAACTTTGTCATACATGAAAGTAAACTGTCATGCCCCAGAAATGTTACATTGTGATTAATCTATCAAAATATAAAAATTATTAATTTCATCATCAAGATTACAATACACCTGTAGTCATATATGTTACTTAAATGTTATGCCCAAATATTCCATTGGGAAAAACATTGTCATGGACATTTATCTGTTATAGCGAAATAGCCTTAAGGCAAATAATACCATTATGGACATTCCTCTATTACGGCCAAATGTCTTTTGAGGAAAAAACATTTCATTATGGCCAGCCAAGTGTCTTAGACATGTTGTTATGAACCAAGTATCCACTAAGTCATTATTGACATCTCCTTTACGGACACTTCTTTGATAACCAAATGTCTACAATAATATAATAATACCATTATTAATAATCAAGTTTAATTCAGACAAAAGTCCATATATACAGATGTACATACATAAAATACATAAAAAAATAAGATGTTTATACATGTCATGATTTGAAAAGATACATATTAACTTGCGTGATAAATTAAATAGATTAATATAGGTACTGGCAGGGAAAACATGTAAATATTGGCAAATAAAAATAGATATATCTTACACACGTGTAAGGAAGTAGCAGTTTCTACCGTATTGCCAATAAGAATGAGTCGAGTCGTTGTGGTCACTGACTGCAGGATGACCTGTCTGATGACCCCAGCCTTGACCCCTCGGACACGGAGGACGATGAGGACCTGGCCACGTTCTACGAAAAGCAGAAGCGAGGGCACAGTGCAGACGAGCTTGTGGTCACTGCGGCGAAACAGACCGGCAAAGAACTCTACGCTGACCTGTGTCCACTTGAGAGGAAAGACAAACTGGACACTATGGTATGATGATATCTGTATCTACATTTGTATTCTCTAGTCTTTGTGCAGTAATTGCAGCATGGGTGAATGCTTCCCAGAGTATGATGATCTCTGTATCTACATCTGTACTCTCTAGTCTAAGTGCAGTAATTGCAGCATGGCTGAATGCTTCCGAAAGTAGGATGCTCTAGGTCTATGTCTGTATCCTCTAGTCTTTGTGTAGTAATTGCAGTGTGGCTGAATGTTTCATAGAGGAGTCGAGCTGGTGTTCGATTGCACTGCCAGGGAGTAAAGTGTAAAGTGCTTTGAGCTGTCTTAACCCTTTGAACCTTGAGCGCATGAAAGCGTTTTAGCTTTGACAGTGCATGCAGGTGGCGTCATCTTCAGGATGCTTTTGTAACTTGTGACACTGGATACTTTACTGTATCTGCTGTGTCAGGGGTAGTTTTCATATGGCTTTGCATTGGATGTTTTTGAATGAGGACTGTTTGAAAATATCAACTGACAAAGTCACCCAGACACAGGGTATTGCATTTTATACATTTAATGTAAAGGCTGATTAGTATATTTTTCACTGTCTTGTGCGGAATTAAGTTATCTTAACATATGCACAACTTGCAATGTTAGGGTAGGAAATACAAAAGGTGAAATGCAAAAAAGTAGGTGCAGCCATATCTTGGTGATTTACTGCGTGCGCTGTGGGGACTCGGAGTGTGTTTCATAACATGACCCAGGTCTAAGGGTAAAGGACGGCACCCTGTACTATATCAAATGTAAAGCGCTTCGAGCAGCCTTATGAACTGGATACTGCGCTATATAAGAACTTACGTTTTATAAAAGAACTTTCACTTTCAGATCAATAAGCAGCAGGCTGAGATAGAGCGTGAGTCGGCGGTGAAGGCAGAACTGACACGGGAACTGAAGGCGTGCAGCTCTAGGGAGGAGAAACTTGCTCTGAGGGCTCAGATCGCCAAGAGCGAGGAGCGCATCCAGTCAGTCGCCATCCTCATGCTCCACTACTGCGCCGGGCTCCAACACTGCCTTGACCAGATGGACACGGCACAGTGCGACACGGGGGCAGAGGGCAATGTGGGGTCACAGGGCAGCATGATGTTGCAGGAATATGTGGGGTCGCAGGGAAATGAAGAGTCGCAAGGTAATGTGGGGTCGCAGGGCAATGTGGGGTCGCATGGCAGTGTGGGGTTGGAGGTCAATGTGGGGTCACAGGACATTGCCAGGTTGCAAGACAGTATAAAGTTGCAGGAGAGTGTAGAGTTGCAGAATAACACAGAATCAAAGGACGAACCTGAATCTCAGGACAACGCTAAGTCAGAGGACAAAACTGAGTCGGAGGACAATGCAGAATCAAAGGACAGTATTGAACGTGACAATGCTGCATGTCACAGCATTGCTGATCTGTGACAGGGAGGGTGTGTAGAGTGTTAAAATACATTTTCTAAATATTTGGAGTAAAAATACATTTTCAAACAATTTAATTAATAACCAAAACAGTAAACTAGAAAGTAGTATCGTTTACATGTGGCAGGAGCTGATCTAAAATGGCAAATGAGTCGGCAGCGACGATGCTTGCATTGTAACATTGAACATTGTGATAATTGGTTTATCCCCATAATCTGCCTGATGTCTATGCCAGGGGAAGTAAAAGATCCCACAAGCAAATGGAAATAAAATGACTATGGACTCACCCAGCCAATGATCTCAATCTACAAAAAAAGTTATTTTTAATTGGAAAACTCGGATGTAGAAATGTGGTATGGAGACGTTCAGAAAATTGATATCTTGATTAGTTATAAATTAAATAGGGAGATTTCACTGCAAGAATTTATGCAGAAATTGGTTGAATAATACTTCTGTGTGTAGGATATTTCCAACTGCTTGGATATCAAAAACTCTCGGAGCAAACAAAAGATGTGGGTGTTTAATCATAAGAATGTACTTGTGGTGGTAGAATAAAAATATATTTTAAGATTTTATATAAAAGTGGCATATATTGGAAAGTTTGCTTTTAAGATCTGACATGACGTCGGGAAGCATAATACTGCAGCGTGCATGGATGTGGTGCATGTGGTGTGTGCGTGCGTGCGTGTGTGCGTGCGTGCATGTGTGTGTGTGCAGCAACGGGTTAAGTAAAATTATTGATTCTGGAACTTACATGACAGCTACTTAATATAAAACGATTGCAGCAGTCACAAGTATAATAGGTAACTAATGAGAGACCTAACAATCACTAGTGTAATATGTAACTAATGAGAGACCTAACAATCACTAGTGAAATAGTAACTAATGAGAGACCTAACAACCACAAGTGTAATAGGTAACTAATGAAAGACCTGACAATCACAAGTGTAATAGGTAACTAATGAGAGACCTAACAATCACAAGTGTAATAGGTAACTAATGAGAGCCCTAACAATCACAAGTTTAATAGGTAACTAATGAGAGACCTGACAATCACAAGTGTAATAGGTAACTAATGAGAGACCTGAAAATCACAAGTGTAATGGGTAACTAATGAGAGACCTAACAATCACAAGTGTAATATGTAACTAATGAGAGACCTACCAATCACAAGTTTAATAGGTAACTAATGAGAGACCTAACAATCACAAGTGTAATAGGAAACTAATGAGAGACCTGACAATCACAACTGTAATAGGTAACTGATGAGAGACCTAACCATCACAAGTGTAATAGGTAACTAATGAAAGACCTAACAATCACAAGTGTAATAGGTAACTAATAAGAGACCTAACAATCACATGTGTAATAGGTAACTAATGAGAGACCCAACAATCACAAGTGTAATTGGTGACTAATGAAAGGCCTGACAATCACAAGTGTAATAGGTAACTAATGAGAAACCTAACAATCACAAGTGTAATAGCTAACTAATGACAGACCTAACAATCACAAGTGTAATAGATAACTGATGAGAGACCTAACAATCGGTGTACTGTAATTATAATTAATTGTAAATTATCTCTGTAATCGATCCCAATGCTTGTGTTTCCTTCTTTACAGAATATAGATCTGGTTTGTTTTCGATAAGATGGTAATGAACATCGGTGTATAGGCCATCACATGGTGAAACTGTCGTTTGTTTTGTACGTGTTGTTACTAATGAAGAATAATTAAGCAAACGAAGGACTCGTTTTAATCAGAAACCTTCTTGATGTGATACACTGTATTTGGGATTATTGAAACAATGATCAGATAGTTGGAACTGGGCAGAAACGTGACATGCCATATACCCAGTAATGTACATTAATGCCTTACTGTGAGTTAGTATTATGTACTTCATGTTTACCTGCATGATTACGTTGTGCCGAGGATATGGAACAGGCTGACGTCATGTGTTGTTCTCAGTCGTTGCATGTTGCAAGCAATGTTCAATATTTTTGCATTTAAATATTAATTCTAGTCATTATATTTGACACAGTTAGTGCAATGGCCTTATGCTGGTGTATCACTTACCTGGTATGTGTATTTTAATTTAATGTATATTTGATTAATAATTAAATACAACATATTAATTAAGTTCTGTTGCAAACGACATGTTTTATATGGATACTGTAAATTGTACAGTAATAAATAATGTGGCAAAGGAAACGTTGCTGTAGTCGTATTCAATATTTCACATTTATAAAATATTTATGTTGCATATTTTGTAATAATGTTGTAATTATGTCGTAATAAGTTCATGGATCATTCCATTGTCTACCCTACCTTTGTGTTCAGTGCTTTGTTTACATTGACAAAGGACATGTTAAGATATATATATGATATCAATAATCAAAGGATACATATATATATATGTATATATATATTGTTAGATGCAGCATACACAGGCCAGTTATATACATATAGTGTTGCGTATGGCAGACCGCTATCCGCTGCCGTAACCAGACCACAGCTGGTCTGCTTAAAGTTGTCACCCCTGGTTGCGGGTATAATAAATTTAGTTTAATATTCCAAGTGTTAGCACATGTAATATAAGCAGAAATATAATAATATTTGTAATTATTTGCAAAAAGATATTATTTTGTTGATTTTGAGAGCATTGCTTTCAGAGGGTGGTATATCCCATCTCATGTGATGGAATGGTCTGCCGGGTATGATGTTTATGAATAAATTGGTCTGTGTATGTATCTAAGAATATGTATACCGTATATACATTAGGTGCTCGCTATATGAAACATATTGGGACTTGATCAAATAGTTTCTTACATCCACAGGTATAGAAAAGAATGAATGGGCAAGAACAGTGTTTTCATGGTTGTTCCTTAATTATATGTGGATATTCCTTACATTAGTAGTTCATATAGCGAACATCTAATCTCATATAATTTATTGTGATTATAATTATAATTAACTTGAAAATTTCAATAATAAAGGTAAGTTCTTATATAGTATAGTATCCAGTCCTCAGGACTGCTCAAAGCGCTTTATACTTTAATCCCTGGCAGACCTGTTCAATCGAACACCATCTCGACTTCTCTGGGAATCGGTCAGCTATGCTGCAATTAATGCGCGAAGACAATCCTTATCAAAGTTTCCACCACTGTCTATAGCCAGGCAGTCATTCATACAGCTGAGTGAGCTGAAGCAATGCAGAGTAAACAAACTTGCCCAAGGTTCGACACCACCGCACAGGATTCGAACCCATGTTCTCACAGTCGAGAGTCTGAAGCTCTTATCACTGCGCTACGGCGCTCCACAATGTATACCACTGCCATGTGTAATAAAATTGTGTAAAAAATTATGAATGTACTTTACAGTGTCAGTTCAGTTTTTGGGGTTTGTGAAAAGTACAAACTGATTGTTATTATCGGCATAAAATCATGTTTTATTAAATAAAGAATATTGTAACATTCTAACTACCCTGATGTTTTCAATTGAACCACAGTTTTCTGTACACTATTTTATTGCAACTGTTTTATGATTATCAATCTTGCAAACACAGTTGTGTTGTTGAGAGGTATAATTCAATCGATGTAACATGATTTTATGATAAAACCAATTGATCAGAATTTGTAGCTTTAACATTTATGTTTTGATGATCAGACCAGTTGGTGCACACTCAAACTTGCATGCATATGCCCAAGCACACACACACACACACACACACACATACACACACACACACACACACACACAAACACACACACACACACACACACACACAAAACACACTCACATTGCAAGATACAAAAATTATACACCCCCACTCATGGATAATGTTGGTATATAGAGATATCAAATTACATATTTAACCTCGATCCTCTTTGCGCCTTTTGGAACGTAAGGTAGGAACTTCTCCACTCTGTGTCGATCTGCAGCCTTGCGCAACCTGATGTGTATTTCAATTTTCTCTCGCTCATTTCTTTCATGATAACCACACTTATTGACAAAATTTCTACAGAGGGTCACAAAGCAAAATGTTGGTCTAAACACTTTTTATTATTTCGTCATTACCTAAACTACAGGGCAGAACTGTTCAGGTATTGCAAGTAAGAAGACTGGGCCTGGGACTTCTTAAATAGATTTAACAAGATCGATTGCCACCCAGAGAATTAACTCTAGATGGCAAGTGGACAAGAAAGCCTTTGGCTTATCGAGAGTCCAACTCTTTATCTACATGTATCCTGCCCTTCTGAGGTATGTGAAAATTTAACAACATTTGCCACTTTTCAGACCATTTGATCAACCTGTCAAGATCATCTTGTAAATGCTGTCTATCTCCATCACGTTTAATCCTTCTAACCACTCTTGTGTCATTCGCAAATTTAAACACTGCTTGTTATATCATCGTCCAAATCGTTGATATATATTAAGAATATAGGACCCTGTACTGATCCCTGTGGTACCCCACACAAAACTGATTTCTAGTTTGAAGCCTCGAGACCCCCATCAACTACTGCCCATTGTTTTCTGACAATCAGTCATTTTTTTATCCAGTTAATTATACCATTTCCTATGACATGGGTCATTCATTTAAGCAGTAATCTTTGATGTGGCAATTTGTTGAAACTTTCTGAAAATCTAAGTAGATGACATCCACTGGTGATCCCTAGCTTGTCTATACCCAGTTAGTGATATCTTCCAAAAAACATATATCTTATTTGTTAAGCATGATCTCGCTTTTGTAGAAACCCATATTGAGATGGGTTTATCAAGTTATGTTTAACAAGAAAATCCATCACGTGATATTTAATTAGTCTGTCTAATAATTTGCAAATCACTGATTTTAAACTCACTGGTCTGTATAGTTATCTGTCTTGTTTCTCGAACCCTTTTTAAATAACGGTATAAAATATAATATTTGTTTCTTTCCATTCCAAAGGAACCACTATCTCATTATAATGACAAGTTGAAAACTGTTGCAAGCGGCCGGTATGCTAATTTGTTCTACAATTTCCAATAGTAGTTATAATAGAGTCCCATCCACTCCAGGTGATTTATTATCCTTCATAGCCCTTATTGTCTTAGGCTTAGCTACCATTTCTGGGGTTACAATTAACTGTCCTAAATAGTCTGATTCTATCCGCCCCTTTAATTTTTAAACTTAGCCCCTGGTACTGGGAGTGAAATGATATCTTCTCTGAAAATAGTTTCAATGGAATTTTCCATTAAAATTTACCAATAAATACTGGACTTATGTGATGTGTTGTTATTTCAACGAATCCCAATGCCGTTCTTTGAAAACGTTAAATATAGGAATACAATTAAGCACGTTTATTCCATGTTAAAATATTGGAACATATACAATTACAAATACGCACAACGAATACAAATAGATAATTTTATTTAGTTTTCAAATTAAAAAAAATATATAATGTGTACTATATAAAATGTTCTTGCCCATCTACCCATATAATTCGGAAATTCGTTTATCCGGACACATAAATGGGGACCAAGCAGTGGGACCAAGGTGTCCGGATAAATGAGGTCCGCCTTTTAGTGTGGCCCAGTAGTAGACGTCTTCTTATGTATCCACTAGAGGCGCCACCAGTCATACAACATTCCAATATTGGGCCGACCGAAAAAGGAATCATTCCAACTTTGCGCGATACCGCTACATCTTGTACACAAACGTCACCGCACACCTGATTAATAATGTATATAAACAGTGGCCGAGGCTATGCACCGACCAAGAAATGACATCATCGCTAATAAGAATGATCTACAGAGCGTCTAAAGCAAGCGTACATGTCAGTACAAGTGGAAAGTATGAATTCGTTGTTGAATGACAGTTTGAAATGACCCGTTTCAGTTTCGGTTTCACCGTTCGTCGGGCTTTCCCAAATCACCAAGATATTGCCAGCTAAGTTTTGTAAGCAAATGTTTTCCTTTTCTAACCCTAGGTGTTGTCTGGTGTTGAGGTCTAAGTTAGGAAAATAACAGCTAGGACTAGGTCAAGCGTATAGGTAAGTGGGAGCCTTGTGGCTTGTCTTGGACCGTCTGACATCTGTCAAACTCAAAGTTACAGAATATATATATATAGCATAGACTATAATACAGTAGACAGATGATGTCGATGTCAATGAAAATAGTAAAATGAATATATATATTATAACGTTTAATTGAAATGTCCCTTATTTAAAATTTAAGGCCCAAACTTTGCTTAAAGGCTTTATTTGATTTTTAATTATAATATTTATAGGGCGGTACGTGTTTAATTCTTCCTTTACTCACCTGGCCCACCACCTTAGCTTTGTTGAATAAAGACTGCCCCCTTAAATTAATAATGTCTTGATGCTGGATGATCAACATAAAGACATTATTAACAGACTCTGATCTACTTTTAGTCCCATAGTTACGACGAATGCTGGAACTCAAGTCTTTTCGGTTGTTGACCCAACTGTGTGGAACTTACTCCCTGTTGGTGTTATGTCAGTAAGAAATGTAGTTTCATTTTGCCATCATCTAAAAACATATCTTTTTAATACTGCATAATAGTGCATGTCCTACTTAGCTTCTTAGCTATTCCATCCATCTGTTGACGACTTGATTTTGCTCTGTACTTGACAGTGAGAACGCTTAATCCTTTGGGTTTGTTGCGCCACTGAGCTTGGATTTTCCTAGGATATTTGCGCTAAACAAGTCATTCCATTATTATTATTATATTGAAACATTAATTTAATTTCATATACATGCAAGGTTGTTAATTAATATACATGGACATTATATTAGCTAAAATAATAGAGAAGGAACATCTGGAGTGACAGTGGCTTATTCATCGAGCTTCGATTAACAACCGTTGCCATCTACTGGCAATCTGTGGTTGCTAAAACATGGCCATTGCCCCTAGCATAGACACCAGATAGAAGGGGCCAATGGCTTATGTCTCTTTAAAAAAATACAGGCAATGACTTGGAGGGAACAAAATTGCCCAAGTTTCAAAAACTTGTTAATAATGTTATACATATAAATAATAATAAAAAATTCTGCACTTTAAAAATGGCAGTTCTATCGTCCATATAAATATATATATTGGAATACCCACCAAAGGTTAGTTACTATTCCACACAGTTCCATGTCTATGCCGGCTAATGTGGATGACTGATATGTATCCTTGAAACAGATATAAAAGAATGGCATGATTCATACTAAAAGAACATACCAGTATGTTTGCAAAATATTTTGTAGAAAAACTAATCTTAGTTGTGTTAACTTTGTATGTTCTTCTTTTCCAGTGTCTGTATTGAAATGAGGGCCTAACACACAGAACAGAAGCCGAGCATGAGTAATAAATGTTTGTAAATACAAAAATGGAAAAACATCGTGAAAAACCAAAAACACATACCGGTTAGTACATTTGTATTTTCTATTACTTGTACAGCACTGTACTCATTTGTAAACGGTACTTTACAGTTTCTCCTTGTGGCACCCCCTATAAATGATGAGCCTAGTTCTTGTACAGTTGCATTGCCAAGGCTGTTACCCTTTTCACTTCTCCCTATCGCCAGCCTTCTATTGACAGCCTTCTTGCTATCGACAGCCTTCTCCCTATTGACAGCCTTCTCCCTATCTATAGCCTTCTCCATATCAATAGCCTTCTCCCCATCGATAGCCTTTTCCCCATCGACAGCCTTCTCCCTATTGACAGCCTTCTCCCTATCCTGAGCCTTCTCCTTATCGACAGCCTTCTCCCTATTAATAGCCATCTCCCCAACGATAGCTTACTCCCCATCGACAGCCTTCTCCCTATTACCAGCTTTCTCCCTATTGATAGCCTTCTCCCTATCACGGGCTTTCTCCCCATCAACAGCCTTCTCCCTTTACTCCTTGTCCTCCCATGCCAGTCTCACATCCCTCTTAACACCTTCCTATCTACGGCCTGCTCCTTTCCCTGCCTCTGCTGTCTTCCATAATCGCCTCCCCCTCCCTCCTTACCAAGTGACTTGCTCCCGTCATCCATCTTCTCACTATTCTTCCAGTTAACCTGGATTGCAGCCCATTCTCTTTCCTTGAGTTATCCATCTTCTTATCCACCATCTTTGCTCCTGCTGTAATCATCGTTTGGGATACAGTAGCCCCGTTCACAGCTGTTCCAACAATGCAAACTTGGCAAGTTTTTGTGACTGTCTGCTTGTGTGCACTGTGTTATTCAATGGTTTTTTAATTTGCGAAACTGCTGTATCAAGCTGTTGCTGGATCTTGCATTAGACATAACCAGTGGAATTACACCAGGGCTGGAGGTTAAACATAACATTTTATACGTTCTAAGAAATAAATCGGATTTGTGATACATATTATACTGCGCAGTAGCTGTGGCATGTTTTCACAGTGTGAGTGGCATCATTTTACGTTGTTCGATTGTCGTAAGTATTTCACTCAACAATAACTTCTCAAACAATCTGTTTGCAGTACCAGTTGATAAAGTTCATGTTGTTATGTCAGCCCATTTCAAGCGTTGTGTCATGGACCTAATACCGAAAATGTAATCGGCCTTCTGCTGAAAATAACACAAGACTAGTCGAGACCTGTGCTTGTGTCATATGTCAACTAAAGCCGCAACTGCACTTCATGCAGACTTTTGTTCTGACAACACATGTCACATTACTTCACACTTTGTAGGCGATATACATGAATTACATAATACTCCATTGGATTAAAAAAATTATTGGCATAATTTATTCTGGGTAGAAGAATTCTGGTAAAATGAGTGTTGGGAAATGCAATTCCTGCGTCTAGCAAAGTCTTAGTTTATTATTACCTTGTATTGGTATCTGAGATGTAGACCTCTGTATAATGCAAACTGTACAGCAAAATGATCACCAGCTAAACCCCTGTTTGTTTTTGCCTTACTTGCGACAGATGAGCAGAATTATGGCCTGATTCGTCCCAGCCTCATCCGCCAATTAAGGGCCATACTTGACCAGTACCCTGATGATGGGCAAATACTTAAGGTAAGTTAAATTTATATTCTTGTGTAGTCCAGGAACAGGAATGGGAACTTGAAATATTTATTTGTTCCAAAGACACAATACAACAGAATATTTGATAAAGAAACCTTACAATATATTAAATTGAGGTCGGCAAGATAAACACAAATGGTAAGCATCTAATGTATATTTTGTATAAAAAATGAAAGATAATGTCATATAAGAGACAGGAGACTCCTGTTCTTTGCTACTCGTGCTTCATATATCTATATGAATGATTGGTGTCCCCTTATGTAAGTGCAAACTTAAACAATACTAACAGGTGTCCAGAAACGTATGGTAATCAACAATAATTAATTTTGCTGATTTTTACCATGTCCAAAACATGGCCAGTGCTATATGATTTTTGGGATATTGCTAGGCGACCGCCAACGTCATTTTCAAAACTATTCTGCTGCTAGGTTTCCTTTATTTGTTCATTGTCACAGCTTCATTCATTTAAATGATTTAATTTAACAATATCTTGATTATACAGCGGTATCAATTTTCTACTCAATATTCAGATAAGTATACAAATGTTTATTTCTTAGCTTTGTTTGGTACCTTAAATCTTGTTTTCTGTTATAATATCGCTCACTCACAATACGTGAAGAGTGCAGTCTTGACCTTTATTCAAAATTGTAACGTTATTTTTTCACTTAGTGTATACATCGTAATTTTATGTTCAGTTATACATGACACATGTTTTATATGCTACGTATCGTTTATTAAAATGTTACTTCAGGCTTATTTCTGCACATGATTTATGTATGCATACACTGTTTTCCTTGTTTGTTGTTTTATCGAAGGCTGAGCTGCAGTATCTGTAATCTGATATTCCTCCATCTAACAGGCCTAGGAGTCACAATGTAGAGACTAGAGTCGGCCCTGGTCGAAAATAACTAATTAACTAAATCATTATTAGTTCATACATAAATATATTGTGACTCCTTTCACTGCAGCTGCACTTAGTCTTGGTCTTTGCAACCTCTTTCTAATTCGTTATTGTCAGTGTTATGTATTAATTATATATCTCAGTAAGCCTTTTAAGTCGACATTGATTTAAGTATTTATACAAAGTGTGTTTTCTCTTCATGGTCACGATATTTTTCTTGTGAAAGTGAAGATGAAATTTACCATACCTATAATCAATCTAGAATATTCGTTCAAAATATTGCACAGATTTCTAAAACCCCTGCTTTACATATTTCATGTCTTGGTCTATGTACTCACAAAAGCTTAGTGAAAAAATCAGGTTGTAATCCATCTTTTAAATTATCTATTATTCTCCTTCTGGCAGGTGATGTGTCAATTAATCCTGGTCCAAAAACGTTTCATAATATACGCTGTGTGACTACCAATCTTAGATCTGTTCGTTACAAATCTGCCGCCCTTTCTGATTTAATAGCATCAAAACATATTGATATTTTAGCAATAATAATACATTTATTCATACTAAAAAAATGTACAATTCGACTAAATCAATGTATATAAGTTACTGTGTACATAAAACAGTAAGCAATGAGTGGAGCTCGTCAATGGCTAAAAAGAAGAGCTACCCGCATTATCTATATTATGTAATACATCTTTTGCAAATGAGACTCTACATACTAGTTCATCATCCAGCCCCTCCTGGTAGTGGTCTTGAATCATACCATAAAACTGATTAGACTTCATTCGAAAGAATGTCATGGCATCAAGTTTGTATTTGGACATGATATAGTTAAAACCTTTAGACATGTATGACCCACTACCTTGAAGGGCTAGATGAGAGAGCATTTTCAAACTGGAGTTACTGCATTTCAAGCAACTCTGCATAAATCGTACCATTCGATTCATAATTTGAATTTGAATCGGTAAACAGTCTGCTAAAAGTGGCACCATATTACAATGCGTGCAGACTGGTAGATTAAACAGTTTTCTGATACCTTTGCGCCACGTAGTATAAAACATATCAAGATGTTTGTTTTGTAAGTTCCACAGACATACACCATAGAAAGATGTACAGTACGACATATATAATTGATGTTTTATGTTTATATTACAAAACCCAAAATTAGCAGATAATGCATTTACACGCCATATAAAATCATGACACATCTTTTACCATAGCCTGGTGAGTGTCAGGACCAATAATGTGGCCTAAATGCAACCCTTTTTTACTATGTTTCACTTTTAAACCATCAAAGTAAAATGGGCAGTCGGTACCACTGCCATATTTAATAAGTTGACATTTTGCCGGGTTGAATTGTAAATCATATTCATATGTAAATTTTAGACATATATCACACATTTTGTTCAATGCATATATCGATGGAGCTACCAAAGATATATCATCAGCATAGCCAACAGCACCATAGTACTTATGACCAATCATACAGCCAAAACCTCTTTCCATCAGTAAGTTAAAAAGTTTAACATAATTTACTTTATTGAATGCTTTAGTCGCATCTAGTAATAACACGTAAACATCCGATTTATTCTGCTGGAAATAGTTCACAGTCTCCTTTAACGCAAATGTACATTTAGCTGTAGAGCTTTGAGGCTTGAAACCAAACTGTAGATCACTTGTTTTAAGAGCATCAGAACTTTTTATCATTATAACCCAATCAAATATTTTCGATAGAGGGCTGCTAAGATGACTAAGACATGGTTGACAAAAAATGATACCGTCTCCTGTCTTGCTGACATCATTCCTCCTGGCCTTTCTCTACACCATCATCCACGCCAGTCAGGTAGGGGTGGTGGTGTTGCATTTCTAGTTTCTGATTTGTTCAAGGTAGAAATCCTTCATTCACCTGTATACCACAGCTTCGAGGCATTATGTATTATAAAAGGTTCATCTATGTCTGCTAATTTTATTTGCATATCATCCTCCTGGAAACACAAGTAAATTTTTTGATGAATTTCAAGATTTTCTTGAAACAACATTACAATTACATGAAGAATTATATATTCTAGGTGATTTTAATATCCACGTTGATTTACCTATCCTTAATACTAGGTTATTCATGGATGCACTTCAAACATTTTACTTACAATAGCATGTCACATTCCCTACTCATATCCATGGGCATTGGCTCTACTTGTTTATTACTGGGTTAAACTGCAATAACATCAAGGCGGTATCGGTTACTGGTGGATTATCAGATCATCATACTGTAATTATTGATCTGTGTCTCAGAGTCGAGTCAAGACCAGCACAACAATTTATTACTTTCCGACCGATACATGACATTAATATAGACATTCTTCATGAGGACCTTGCAAATTCAGATGTCTTAATACATCCAAAAACTACACTGTGTGAGCTAGTAAACCAGTACTACATTACACTAAGTAATCTTCTTGATAAACATGCCCCCAAACAAACAAAAAAGTAAAAGTTTGTTCACCGACACCATGGATGTCACTAGACATAGTACAAGCAAAACGTCGCCGTCGATATCGTGAAAGAATTTGGCGACGTTCATCCCTTGATCGAATCCGCTATACTAAGCAGTTACATCTGTGCAACCACATGATGTCAAAAGCAAAATCAGACTATTATACGAATTTAATTTCAAAAAATTCTGAAAAACCTTGCCAAATGTGGAAAACCATCAACGTTCTCCTTCATCGGGAGAAACCAAAATTATTGCCTGATACCTCTTCATTGGATACATTATGCAGCATGTTTTCAAAATATTTCACGGATAAGATTGTTTACATTCGATCACGTTTTGTTATTAATGACGTTGTTTACAAGTTTACTGAACAGCCAATTGTTGATAATATATTGCAATGTTTTACACCTGCAACTACAAGTGAAGTTCGCATTATCATACAGAAGTGTCCTAAAAAATTGTGTGGTCTTGACCCTTTTCCAACATTTCTACTGAAGAGTTGCATTGATCAACTGGTTTATCCTATTACAAATATTAAAAATATGTCAATGCAGGATGGTGTTGTTCCACACGAATTCAAGCAAGCTCTTGTCAATCCTCTTTTTAAAAAACAAAGTCTATGCAAAAATGACCTTAAAACTTACCGTCCTATCTCAAATCTTAATGTTCTGTCGAAAGTTTTGGAGAAGGTTGTTGCAAATCGACTCCATGAACACATTTATTCACAGCATTTATCAAATGATCTACAATCTGCATATAAGCGATTTAATTCAACTGAGACTGCTCTTCTTAAAATACACAATGACATTGTATGCAATATGGATAATAGCAAATTGACTGCTCTCACCTTACTAGATCTATCAGCTGCTTTTGATACAATAGATCACGACATTCTTTACATCGCCTTAATAAACATTTTGGTATATATGGCACTGCTCTTCAGTGGTTTAGTTCATATTTTTCAGACCGATACCAAAGCATTAACATATCTGGCTCACTGTCTTGTTCAGAACATCTTCCATTTGGTGTCCCACAAGGTTCTGTCCTTGGACCTGTTCTGTTTAGCTTATACACTACATCCCTTAGTCGAGTCATAACTAATCATAATATAAATCATCATTTGTATGCTGACGACACACAGGTGTATATATCACTTTCACCAACTGACACACAGACATCTCTATCAACTTTAAATGACTGTCTCACTGACATCTTGCTGTGGATGGAAGTAAATTGAAACTAAATCCAGATAAAACTGATCTAATTATTATTGACACAAAACAACAACGAAACTAGGTCGTTAACTACTTTCCAGTTAAATTGCTTGGTAATGATACATCACCATCAGATACTGTTCGTAATTTAGGTGTTATCTTTGACAGTGATTTCAGCTTTAAGCAGAACAATTCTCAAGTATGTAAATCCTATTTCTACCATATACATGATTTCTGCAGAATTCGGCGTCATTTGTCTTTATCTACTGCTAAAACAATATCAGTATCTCTAATTAGCAGTCGCCTTGACTACTGCAACTCTCTCCTAAACAATATTGCTAAAAAGGACATAGCTAAACTCCAACGTGTACAGAATTGTTTAGCACATGTAGTCCTAAAAGCACCTCGTTTCTCACCATCTCTGCCCCTACTTAGACAGTTGCATTGGCTTCCAGTTACATATCAAATGCAATTCAAATTAGCCACTATCACATATCGTACCCTTTCTATGCAGCACCCATCCTATTTGTTTAGTCTCCTTCGTTTTTCCGATATCCCCAGGAATCTCAGATCATCTGTTTCACAACGACTTTTTGTTCCGAAAACCAAGCTTAATATCGGCAAACGTGCTTTTTCTGTAGCTGCACCCACAATCTGGAATCAACTCCCTATCGCTTTGAAATCATCTGAGACTATAAATACCTTCCGTAAAAAAACTAGACTTATTTATTTGAAATTGCATTCCCACCCTAACCTTTGGCGGTCCCTTGCTCTAATGATGACTCTTGCTTGTCCCTGTTAACGATTTTGCCCAATGATTTTTATATGTTGCGCCTCCGAGCTCAGATTTCTGGGGATTTAGGCGCTATAGAAGTTTGTTATTATTATATATATATAAAGTAAACCTTACCTAAGTCGGATTCAATCGGACAGAGTGATTTAATCTGAGTTACGCGAAAATCTGACTTAGCCAAAGATGACATATCCCAGCGCCAAAGGAAACCCTCTAAAAGCTCTTAGGTACTATGAAAAATGCTTGAAAGTGACTGGATACTACAGTAATTCTACATATGTTGATGTCCACAAGTAACATACAACATTATGCAGTATTAGAACAGCTTTGTGCTTAATTTTGGCACGAATCTCTAAGGTTATAACTTAGTAATTATTATTGATTGTAAATGTCAGTCTCTACGTAAGTCTTTGTTGTGACTATCTCATGATAATGGCCTCTACTTGTCAGTCAACTCTTCGATTTCACGAGCGTTAAACCACAGTGTCTTAATTAGCATCCATAAAACAGCATGTCTGCCACTGAGTTTTGTTATCTTATCTTCAGACACCGAGACTTCGTCGCCCTCATTATCGCTCGGTAAACCAACCGTCTGTGTTGGCGTGTTGTACGGTTTCAATGATCTGCTCGTTATTTGGAGTAGCCAACGTTTCTGCTGTCTCGTCCACGTCAACACAGTCATCCATCGTGCAGACAACATCTCCATACATCTCGTGGAGCTTATTCCGTACATTTCTGAATGAAGGAGCGGCTTTACTTCATCCTCATCTTGATGCTCAACACCTTAGATGAATCCTGTTTTTTGTAGGAGTTTAGAAGTGTTTCTAGTTTCAGTTTGTTCCATGCTGGTGTCAGGACAATGACGACGTCCAACATAGTTCAACATCTTGAGAAAATGGTGCGATTCCTTCTGATGCCTCTAGTCTCCTAGTGGCTAGGATGTACCGATAATGGAACGTCATGTTCTTGGTTGTACCGTATATTGGCTTGGTGATGCTAGTTGTATTAGACGCGTGAAGACGTGACGCCTACGTACGTTGCTGTGGCTGTCTGGATTATTTTTTTGGAATAGCCATTTCACTTTTTAGTTCATCTGATACATATACGCCAAGCAACCAAGTGATTTTGTCGAATAGTGTGATCCGACTTGATCCAAAATACATTATCTTGGATCAAATGGACCGACTCAGTTATTCTGAGTTAGGCGAAGATCCGACTTACATAATCCAACTTATATGAAGATTTTTATGGGAAATACATTACAAATCAACCATATCTCGGAATTTTGTCCGAGTTGAGCGAAGATCCGACTTAGGCGAATCCGACTTAGGCGAGGTTTACTGTATATATATATACACTATATATATATATATATCACAACGATATGATTTGGTTAAAATAAAAAAATTTGCCAACGTAAATAACTGCTTTCCACCACTTAAAAAGCAATGTTTGTTTCAGGAGCTGATTCAGAATGCGGAGGATGCAGGAGCTCGAACCGTCACATTTCTCTACGACGAGCACTCGTACGGGACGACCTCCCTACACCACCCAGACCTGGCCACCTTCCAGGTACAGCACCTGACATCTCCATCCTCCCCTTGATCCCATGTAGGGTGGAGGCAGTTAGTTCCCCTTCTCCATGAGTCATCTTCAATGCAGCCAGTATGTTACCGAGAAAATACTGTCCTCTTTAACTGAGGGCTGCGCACATTAGAATCCCAGGTATATAGAAGTTGCATTCTGAGATCGTTCGTCTTTTAAATACACATTTTCAGTTAACCAACAACAACAAATTCAAAATGTCCCATAGACAATGCATAACTTTCCGTATCAACTTTATTTTACATGTTATTATTATAAGATAAAACGACATAAAAGACATCAAATTATGTCCACTGTTTACCACCCCGCTGGCCAGATCTGGCGACCGGTAATTTTTGCACAATCATAATTGATAAAATAACATAACAAATGCCAGTGGTATATATGGCAACATGTACATGGTAGTAAGTATGATCAAACAAGTAACTAGTGTTCACATTGTACTTACACTTTCTTAAATATAGTTAAACGTGGTACTTTAACTCAGATTGCAACTTTAATCTGACAAAACGTTTACTTATAAGTTGCCACAGCTGTATACCAACTTCATTTGTTAAAGGTGCACCTTCTATTTGATTTTTCCATTTTTCTCATTTCAAATAAATTTAATAAAAAAGCTTCGTGATATTCACTGTGACTAATGTGTGTGTGATTATTTATGTAGTTTTGTTGAACTCATCAGATATACGTCTTTACTTATTTAACGTTGGACCCAACATCAGTTCAAGTGATTCTCCAAAAAATATTTGAGTCTTCGAGTGTTCTCGCCAAAACAACGTGTGCTGACTAATTCAATGGGGTGAAGGCCGAATGTCAGCCCACTGATTGGTTATGGCAGATTACCAGATACACTGACAAAAATGTGTTATATTGACCATTTAAACAAAAGTACTTTTTCATTAAACTGACTACAAATATTATTTAAACTATCTACCCACTATATATCTTTGGACATCAATGAAGATGAATCGCAATGGGCTAAACCAGTTGACGAAGCCACTTTAATGAGGTGTATGATATCATGAATGTGCAACATTTTTCACGGTATTCAACAAGTTGACAACATTTAGTTATAATAATAACTAATAATAATATATTTTATTTGGTATAATGCCAGATCCAAATTTGTTCGAGGCACTTCACAACATATTAAAATACATAGTGTAGAATTTCAACAACAAAATAAAAAATAGTAATAATGTATTAAAACTACAACTGATAATAAGAATAATTTAATATAAGTACAGCAACAAAGTGGTATAGAATTTCTACTTAATTTAGTCAATAAATTAGGTGTAAGTAATAAGAATTACTAGAACATTAATACAGCACAATGATAATATAGCATTAATACTAATAAGTAAATAAATGTATATACCACAGGATATAAGATTAATGGTAATTAACAGTTTCTATAAAATAGTTTAAGTGATAAATTTATTGATCAAGTTGCCTTCTGCAGGGGCCTGCGATCTACGCTTACAATGACGCTGTCTTCAGCCAGAAAGACTGGAAAGGCATCCGCATGTTGCAAGACAGCATCAAAGAGAACGACCGAATGAAAGTTGGACGCTTCGGGCTCGGCTTCAAATCCGTGCTTCACATGACGGGTGAGTAATGGAGAGAAGGGAATGTATGTTATAAAAGTATATTTATATTTACAAATACTTTGTTACTTATCACAATCTCTTATGAGAAAGTGGGACATTTTGACAATGTTTTGTAACTAGTTTTGTGCCAGTAGCAGAAAACTAGCTTAAAAATTGCAGTGCTGTTTTATTATTTCTATTTATTCTGTCGTTTGGTTTGACGTCTGCTATGGTTTAATATATTTTTGAAAAACCATTGTCTGGAGGAAAATAAATGGAAACGTGAAAAACCAAAGATCACCGCTTAGATTTGCTGCATTTATATAACAAGAAGGGTCATGTGGCTATGGTTATAAGCACAATGCTTCTTGTGAACTTTTAGTGTAGTTGGTAAAACCTAAAAGTTTAGACCACCATCATGAACAAATTCCAGACCCCCCAACTGCCCACAACTGGCTGATCTGTCGTGGTCCATAACTGTTTGCTGGATATATTTTACATAATGATTCATACCCTGGAAACTTGCATGCTGTTTCAGTATAAAACTTCATGTATTTGCTAGATCTATTTTTCATATGGCATTTTGAGTTGGTGCCATACAAAAAACATATCTCGTTGAATTTGTATGAATGATGTGGATCAGGTAAAGAGTTAATATCTTCATTGATTCTCTCTCCTTAGATCTGCCAAGTGTTGTGAGTGGCCACCAAGTCTTCATCATAGACCCGCATGAGAAGTACTTCCAGTTCAAAGGTCAAGGGACGTCTGGATACATGTGGAACTTGGCAGACCAGAAGTCGGAGGTCCATCACCTCAAGCACCAGTTTGACCCCTACCGAGGCCTCTTCAACTGCTCACAGAAATCCTTTGAAAAAGGCAACTTTGATGGAACCATGTTTCGGTTCCCCATAAGACAAACACCATCTCCATTGTCCGACCACGTCTACACACACAAGAAGGTGATGGAATTGTTCAGTTCCTTCGAGAGCAATGCCTACCTTGTCTTGGTCTTCCTGAAGCATCTGGAGGAGATAGTTCTGTGCAGGAGAGCTGCAGGGGAAGATACGCCCCAACCTATCTTCCGAGTGCGAGTAGCCGAGTCGTGTCTTGAATCTGTGAGACGTTACCGCAGTCAGTTCTGGGCGGACATCGCCAGAGACCCGACTCCAGCAACCTCGATCAAGATGACCTACCTGATGGAGGTGGAGACGGTTGAGTACAAGCAAGATGGCAGCCACCAGACAGACGTCCGTCGACTGTTGGTCACTGAGATGTACGGAGGAGAGGATGTGTCTGTGGAGCTGAAGACATTGCAACAAGACCAGAAGTTGGGCTTCATGCCTTTGGTTGGTGCAGCCATGGAGTTGAAACAGAACAGGAATACAGAGGACAAGCCTGAACCAAGCAGAGATGTAGAGCTGTGTGGACAGGTGTTCTGCATCCTTCCTCTGGCTGTTGAACAGAAGAGTTCCACAGGTCTTCCTGTGCACATCAATGGCTACTTCGCTGTAAGTCAGAATCGACGTCATCTGAAGTGGCCATCGACAGGACAGAATATCACTTCAGACAAGAGTCTCCTGTGGAACCAATGTCTGCTCTCTCAACTCGTTCCTCAGTGCTATGTCGAACTGGTGACATCAGCCATTCAACAGGCCTCTTCCACAACACTGTCTGTCCAAGACGTATACGCCGCAGTGCCAGATCTGGAGAAAGTCGATGAGAAATGGTCGATTGTTCTGAAGCCCTTCTTCATGCAACTCTTCGAGCAGAATGCCGTCTTCCACACAGATCTTGATGGTGGAGAGTGGATACACGTCAGCCAGGCTGTGTTTGACTGCCTCACAGAAGACACCAACACTAGGAAGCAAGTGGTTGACGTTCTGCTGGCGGCAAACATTCCCGTTGTTACTGTGCCAATGTACTTCCTGCACGCACTGGGACAGTTCACAAACTGCCAGCTGGAGGTGATAATGCCTAGCTTTGTACGCACAGCTCTTCGCAACTGTCACCAGGCGTGTGACAACCTGAAGGCACCAGATAAATTGCGATTGCTTCACTACTTGTTGAAGGATCAAGACTTCCGTGATCTTGCCGACCTGAAGCTGTTGCCACTTGCGAATGGCGAGTTCACGTATTTCAGTCGGAGTACGGAGGCAGTGTTCCTCGGCAATGAAGAGTGTCCAAGGAATCTGCTGCCCGGACTGGAGCATCGTCTGCTTGCTGATGACTTGCGTGAGGGCCTCATGCGAACACTCACGAAGGCTGTCAATGAAGGTAAATCAAGTGATAATATTTTGGTACAATGATACAAATAAGATCAATGTACTACTTTGAATTATATCAATCTGCAGACATTTTTTATGTGTAAAATCTAATAAATTCCAATAATGTGGCGCACATGTTATGGATATATGTTCAAATAAAAACTAAATAGTTTACTGTGATATTTATGTAAATTTATCAATAGTAAACAACCAAACAATCAACGTAAACAACCAAGTGGTATGTAGCTATATTGTCTCGGTTTTTATGTCGTTATGGTGATTATTTCACATCTTTTGCTACCATATGATACAATAGCTGAGGTACCTGGTGTTGCTCAGGGGAAAAAGCCAGTCATATATATCCTCCACACTCCCAAACCCACCCCAAATGTTTCCAGCCTACCAGCATTAATAAATTGTAACTGGTCACTGGCCTAGTTGTTAGGACAACCTTTTGCCAGAAATCGCATACACTCACCCGTGTAACTGACGTAACCAGCAACAGGCAGCTGGGTTATGTGTCCGGGATTTTGTAACGTTAATAACATGAGGACTAATACATTTATCTGCATACACCCAGTGACACATCTGTACATGGAATAATTACCTGTACAATGATATAGAAAAACATTAAATTCCATGGCTGGAACTCCTCGGAATTGTTGCAGTTTGTTGTTTGCCAGAAGTAGCACGCGCTCACGGGGCTGACGCGGCAAAATGCTTACGTCACCAGCGACAGGTAGACCTGGTGCATGTTAAGCACTGAGGATTTTCTTAATAACTTCAAAATTTCTGCATACATCCAGCAACTTATTTGTAGATGGCATAATTATCTTTACGATGATATAGAAAAACATTAAATTCCGCGGATGGAACTCCACGTACAGCCTTTTGAAATATTGAGCCCCCTAAGTTCCCCACCACCCCAGACGAATTTCGAAAATGACTAAATCTACGAACCATCTCAATGGGCCCAGTATATCACATGCAAAACTGACAGAGATGTGGGTGCACAAACAAACAGAGAACAAACTGGTTTATAATATAGAGATACTGAAATACTTGCCTATGTTGGTCTGAGTATGTGATTGCATACACAAAACAGTGTTTTAAACGATTGTTTACTTGTGTTGTAGGCTGCCACCAACTGAGACACCTTGATCCTGATGTCATGATCAATTTGATCAAGGAGGTCATCCCCAAGTCGTGGTACAAGACAGGTGTTCTTCACACAACGGATGGCAACCGGCGGCACTCTTCCAGAGATTGGCTGGAACATCTGTGGGTCTACCTGCGGCGACAACATCCCACCGATCTGTCACCCTTCCTTGGCTTGCCTCTCCTTCCACTGGGTGATGACAAAGTAGTGCCACTCACCTTGCAGTCACTGGTTATCCTGCGCAGTGAGTTTGGTGTTACGTTGAGTCCTGGTCTGAGTCACTGTCTGGAGCTAGTTGGTGTCATCGTGGTAGACGGACTAGCAGAACACGTGCGTTGTCATGCGGCTGTCGTTGGCAGCTTTGTGCATCTGCCACTACCCGAGGACGTGGTCGATGTGATATTTATGACAAGCAGGAACATTGATGTGATCACTGTATTCCGTGACCAGACGACAGAGGAGGAGAAGCTGGAGCTACTTTCACTGATTGGGAGTATCAGTAGACAGAGCATTGAAGTGAACCACATGAAGTTCCTGCGTACACTGCCCCTGTTCAAGAGCACTCGTTCGACGCCCGACCAGCCACAGTTTGTGTCGGCAGCAGAAGTGAAGAAGGCACACGCCAGTCACAGTATCGTCACACTGGAGGAAGCATTCATCGACGTGTCCACCAGCGAGGCGAGGTCAGCAGCGGTTACGCTAGGGGTAGAAATTCTCAAAGAAGTCAGCTTCATCAAGGGTCACGTCGTGTCTGAAATGAGGAACAGGCGCCTGAAGCCAGAGGATGTGCAGAAGTGCATGCACTACGTGTTTGACAACATACAGATGCTGCAGCGTGATGACCCTCAACTTCTGCGGCATCTGGCCGACATTCCATTCATCACCACTAAGGCCCGGTGGGATCATAAACTGAACTTGGCGACACTACATGTGTCGCCAAGTTCAGTTTATGATCCCACCGATGCTACCCTGCAGACACTGTTTGTGGGCGAAGACAACCATTTCCCAGGTGGATTCTATGACTCGCCTGAGAGTCTGGTTATCCTTAGGAAGATGGGGATGAAGACTTCTGGAGACGTGTCTGCTCACGACATTCTGTACACAGCTGCACAGATTGAAACCATGAGTAACACACTGGCTGACAACACAAGAGAGAAAGCTGAAGCACTACTGACGTTTCTCACCAACAACTGTGACTTGCTGCGGGAAGAAGTGAATGGCAAGCAGCTTGTGGATTGGCTGAAAGCTATTGCCTGGGTGCCAGCGTGCACTGATATGCCGCAGTTTCCGGACGACTTGAAAGAAGATAATGGAGATGTGGTCCGCACAGCAGCAGACGTCAAGTCGTACGACTGGGCTTGCATCGTCGGCAGAGTTGTACCAATCGTGCAATGTAACGCAAAGAGGACCATATCCAAGATGTTTGGTTGGGACAAACCGCCCTCTCTAGACAGTGTCGTAAGACAGTTCAGACAGGTCGTGGCGTCCTACTCATATGATGCACTGACAGATTACGCAGTCATCGTGAGAAACACCTATACCTTCCTGTCTAAACAGTCAATGGATGATGTGCAGGAAGCTTTGGAAGCTGCCGGGCTGAGTGAGTGGGTGTGGCACGGGGAAGGCTTCACTACTGTAGAACGAGTCTTGCTACAGCCGTCTCCACTGCCACTCAAGCCCTATGTCTACACGCTCCCCCGTACATTGCAGCCGTTCCACTCGCTTCTTTCTGCTTGTGGCGTCATGTGCCAATGTTCCAGCGATGTACTTGTCAACATACTCCATGACATGAAAGCCAAGTATGATAACAATGACACAGAATTTGCAATAAGTACTTCAGACGGGGGAGACGATGTTACACGAGCAACACTCGAAGCAGGAGATCCAAAACGAAGAAACAGCAACCACTGTCACAGCGTTGATGAAATTGAATCTGACCATCGACAGGCAATTGAAATTCTGAATCACATGCAGTCTCTTCCGCTGTCGGACTCTGTTCTTGACCGGGTTCTAGTGCCAACGGACGTGGAGGGGACCGTGTGTCTGCTCCCAGCCTCCGAGTGCACATACTGTGACGTGGAATGGCTCCGCAAAGGTTTTGACAGTATGGAGTTCGATGAAAGTGATGGGATCATGCTAATCCATCACCACCTGCCAACGAGTACGGCTGCCGCCCTCGGAGTGCCGACACTCATGAGTCGTATGCTTCACGCGGAGGAGCTGGAGATCACGAGCTTTGGTCAAGGAGAGCCCCTGACGAGCACCCTACGCCGTATGCTCGAGGACTACACCGACGGGCTGGCCATCCCGAAGGAACTGGTGCAGAATGCCGACGACGCTGGCGCCACTGAGGTTCACTTCATGTACGACGAACGTACCCACAGCGATGCAAGGAAGTACCTGTTTGACGAAGGCATGCGTGAATGTCAAGGCCCGGCTCTCTGGTGCTACAGCAACTCGGCGTTCACAGACAGCGACCTAGACAACATCATACGACTCGGCGGTGCCGCGAAGCAGATGGATGCGACGAAGATCGGTCGGTTTGGGCTCGGGTTCAACGTCGTGTACAACTTGACCGATGTTCCAAGCTTTGTAACAGGCAACATCATCGTGTTCTTTGATCCGCACACGACACACCTCGGCCATAGCATACACGACAAGTCAAAGCCGGGCATCAAGATCGACTTGCGTTGCAACAAGACGTTGTTGCGGAAGCTGTCACATCAGTTCCAGCCGTACAAGGGCGTGTTTGGCTGCGACATGGATGCTGTCAGTGGGCCGTCATGGCCGGCAACACTGTTCCGCTTCCCACTCCGCACAAAGCTGCAGGCACAGCGCAGTGACATCAGTGGTCTCCACTATGACACGGCTCACATGTCACAGCTGTTGACACTGCTGGCTGACAATGCCCACAGTCTGCTGTTGTTCACACAGAATGTCAAGAAAGTGTCGCTGTGGCATCTATCGTCGGATGCCTCTCCAGAGAATGCCGTCAACATATTCAGCGTCTCCAGAGAAACAGTGAAAACAATCCGCGACATATACCCTGATGACACCAAATCTGAGATAACACGCAATGACACATTTCTGAAGGCCGCAATTCGTTACAGAGATCACATGAGTGAAGGTGCAACGATGGAAGCTCCACAATATTCAGCTATCATCAAGGTCGAGTCGCATCTCAATGATACAACCAAACTCCTACAGACAAGACCTACAGCCTCTGTGAAGTTCTGGCTGAGTTGTCTTTGCGTGGCAGAAGAACGAGCGTTGAGACTAGCCCAGGAGATGACCAAGGAGGGCTACGTTCCTGCAGCGGCTGTGGCTGTACGGCTTCTGCCCAGCGACACAGGTTACGTTCCAGCGACGCCCGGTGAAGATGACAGAGACGGTGGTCAGGTGTTCACCTTCCTACCGCTGCCAGTGCACAGTGGGCTGCCCGTCCACATCAACGGAATGTTCGCTGTACACTCGAATCGTCGGTGCCTGGTCGAGAAAACAGCAGACGACACCGGAAGTGACCTGTATGCGTGGAACGACGCCCTGTTGGAGGGTGGTGTCGTGACGGCATATACTCAAATGCTGCAGGATTTGCAGCCCTTGGTGACGACAGTCGCGCAAGATGTGGCATTCTATCGTATATGGCCCACATTTGCCAACACCGAACCCTACTTCCAACCCGTGGTGAGAGTTTTCTACCGCTTCCTCGCCGCACACTCCGCTACAACTCCGGTGATCTACAACGCCAGCAATGCCTCCGTGGTGAATCTAGACAGAGTCGTGTTCCTGCACCCAGAACTTGTTGCATCGTCACTACTGCAACAACTTGTCTCATCTGTATTCCGACAGTGCATAACAGACAGGACGCCGGTGAGCGTAGGTGGTGCAATACTGGACAGCTTCCGTGAGGCAGGATGTGGCCCATTCATCGACACCAACACCTACGACATGAAACGTTTCTTTACAGACGTCTTCTTCCCCAACATAGAATGCCTCATTGCCACCGAACGTGATTCTCTCGTCCAGTTTGCTATGCAGAGTAAGAAGGTCGACTCCTTACTGAAGCAGTGCCCGTGCGTACCGGCCACCCCCGACGGAGAGACACTGAGGAAGCCCCAGGACTTGGTGCATCCACGCGGAGTCGTTGCTAAGTTGTACCAACCAGCAGACGGCAGATTCCCATACGGCAACAGCTCCATCGATGAAGCTTGTCTCCGTCGGCTGAAAGAACTCGGGATGGCATGCAATGACATTACGTGGGACAATCTCATCGAAAGACTGGAGTCGGTGGAGTGTGTCTACCGGAATGACACAGCCGCTGGTCACTGTCGCATCCAGTTCGCCCTTGACTTCCTTGCACGCAAGCTCGTGCAACAGAACGAAATACCTACGAAGACCGAGGCGTACGGGGAACTACAACAAATAACAAAGACGGCCCAAGAGAGGATCATCCAAATACCATTCGTGCCTCTTCTCCCTAAGCCTAAAAACTTCCCACTTGCGTGGAAGAACAACGAATATGGCAAAGTGGTTTTGCCACCTAGTGAACTCTATCCATCCAAGCAGTTCCATTTGGTGTCCGCCGTGCATCCCATCGCCAATTCCCAGACCATGACGTACGATGTACAGCGGTTTCTGGGTCTGATCGACAAGCCGCTATCTCTGGAGGTGGTGTTGACCCAGTTTGAACACGTGCTGATTGTGAAGTCGTCGGGACTCGAGGATCCCGAATACGATGTGTTGCAGTCGGCGTGCTTCAGCATCTACAATTTCCTGCAGACCAGATGTACAGCGAGAGACGTGGCCTGCCTCGTCCAGTCCGCACTCGACGCCCGGCCCAGCATCCTCGTTCAGCGCCAGTTCCAACCACCGCACAAGGTGACGTTTGGTTCACGATCTGGTTGTGAGCCGTACATGTACAGCCTGCCAGCAGAAATGACCAGGCGCTACAGGTCGTTGATGGAGCTACTGGGCGTGCGTGGAGACTTCGAAACGGCCGACTATGTGGGCGCGATACAGGAACTGAAACAACGCGAGGAAGATGCCGAGTTAACCGGTCCTAAACTGCAGCTCGCCATCACGTTGGCGACACGACTCGGCTCGTGCATGGCACGGGAGAAGTGTACACTTCAGGATTTACAAGAGAAAGAACATGAAGTTTACATCCCCAACGAGCGAGGCGTTTTGCACCCTGTCAGTGCTCTGTATTTCAACGATTTCCCGGCGGCGCGGAGCGGCGGAGCGGCGGCTAACAGCGCCACGGAGAAAAACACTGCCGGTGTGGCCAGCAACAACACGCACCCTCTGCTTGCCTACGAGATCGCGATGCACCTGGGAGTGCGCACGAAGAAGCAAGAAACGCTCAGCAAACATGCCCAGGGTATCCCATTTGGACAGACGGAAAACCTGACCACGAGTCTTCGTCGCATACTGGCCAGCTACCCATTCAACAATGAGATCTTGAAGGAACTCATCCAGAACGCCGACGACGCGGGAGCTACGGAGATCCACTTCGTGAGTGACTCACGACGCCACAGCGACAAGGACGTGTTCGCCCCATCCTGGAAGCCGCTGCAGGGCCCGGCTCTGTGCGTCTACAACAACCGGCCTTTCACCGAGAAAGATCTGGAGGGAATTCAGAAATTGGGAGAAGGCAGCAAGGTGCAGGACTCGTCCAAGACCGGCCAGTACGGCATTGGGTTCAGCTCGGCGTACCACCTCACCGACGTGCCGAGCGTGCTCACTCGGCCTCCGGGGAAGAACCAGTTGCTATGCGTCTTCGATCCACACTTCCGCTTTGTGCCGGGGTCGACCCGCTTTAAGCCGGGAATGCGCTACGATGTCGCCGAGCTTCTGCAGCTGTTTCCGGACGTGTTCTCATGCTACCTGCCGCAGTGCTTCGACGTCGACAACGCAACTCTGTTTCGCTTCCCGCTACGCACGCCGCAGATGGCGGAGAAGTCAGAGATCAGCACGCAGTCGGTGGGGGTGCACAAACTCGGCATGCTGCTCGACCAGATGAAGCGGGAGGCGTGCAGGATGCTGCTGTTTACGAACCACATCAAGAAGATCAGCGTCTCGGAGGTGGATCACGACACGGGCATGCTCGCTAACACGTATACGGCAGTCGCTGGGCTCTCCGACGCACACTTGAAGCTGAAGGATCAGTTGGCGGATTCTACCAGGACAGCGGCACGAAGAGAAGGTGCCGACCGACTACGGGCTGTCCCTCTCCGTGAAGTCATGACAACGATGGTAATAAACGACACGGACGGGGTAACGGAGAAATGGTGTGTATCGGAGCAATTGGGAACCGAACCGGATGTCAACGTGCCCGAGACTGTGGCTAGAGCCATTCGTGCTGGCGATCTCCGTCTGCTTCCCCGAGGTGGTATTGCTTGTCAGCTCGATTCTGGTCGCCGTGAAACCAGCGAGAAAGTTCGCAAACCAAACAACGTGTTTTGTTTCCTTCCCCTGCCGATCGTGACAAATCTACCGGTGCATGTAAACGGGCACTTCGCGCTGGGCTACGAAAACAGGCGCCATCTATGGGACAAAGCCGACAGCGACAGCTATAAGACTGAATGGAATGAGTTTCTGTGTAGGGAAGTGATCGCGCCGTGCTACGTGCGTCTCCTGACCGCTGCCAGATCCGAGTTCTTCCCTGCTGGTGTTGACGAGAACAACTGCACCGCCGTCAGCTGCTCCCGACGTCAACTTGACGACTGTGTCTCCCTTCACCAGTCGCTCTTCCCTTCGTTCGACGACGCGCGGCCCGAGTGGGACTCTCTCGTGAAGGCCGTGTACGATTCCTGTGCCCTCTCTAATGCTCCTCTCTTCCCCACCGTGCGCCAACATGTCAACCCCGATGCAGCTGAGAACGGGTGGCACGTCACGTGGCTGCCAGTGACCGGCGACGGCGCCCAGAAGGCGTTCTTTACCAAGTGTGAAGAGGTGCCGGAAGACAAACCCGACCGGACGCCGTCGTTAATCGGCAGGGTCAAGTCGATGTTCACGTGGAAGGCGCCAACGAAGCAGCCGGAGAGGACCGACGGTGAAGTCGTGCTAGAAACCCTGCGAGAATGCGGCTTGAAGGTTCTCGAGGTGTCAGCCGTCCTCACCGCTAATCTGCAGCGCGCCGAGATCCCGGTCGAGTTCCTGTCTCCCGAGAGCGTCATGTCGTTCTTCGCATCCTACTCCAGCGACAGTCCGTCGTGTCAACTCGGAACTCTGCCGATTGCGCTCGCCGAGTGCGTGTTCCGGGACATAGAGACGCTGCAGATTGTGTTGAGGTACTGCAAGCAAGACCCGCAGTTCGTGTCGCGACTCCACGGGGTGCCACTCCTGCTGACAGCTGACAACCTGCTGCGGGTGTTTGACAGCGACACGCCCGTGTATCACAGCGACTACGAGGAACTGGCTGTTACAAGCAAACATCTGTTTATGCATCGCAGCTTAATGCACGGTGTCTTCAGCGACGTCAGCCCGGCCGACACGCCGGTGTTGTCGAACTTCTCCGTCGACGACTTGGTGAAACTGCTGGACGCCGAGTTGCCGGCCGACCGACTGTGCCACACGGAGTGCCACGTCGAGTGGACATTCCGTGATACCAGGCTCCCGAGGGAATACTGGCTCATTCGGCTGTGGCACTTCCTCGACTCGCAGACGAAGAAGGCATTGGATCAGAAATACAAACAGCAGCAACAGCATGAACAACAGGAGCAACAGGACCATCGGCAACAGCCACAGCAACAACAACAAAACGATGGTAGTGAAGAAGAGGACGACGACGAGGAAGAGGAAACGGGCAAGGATGCGGTGGTGGAGACCGTCGCGACATACCTACAACCTCTCAACGACTGGTGCCTCATCCCGGCCCGTGCTGCCAACAAGCGGTACCTCGTGCCGATCGGCATGGCGCCGACGGTGATTGACTTCAAAGGCATTCCCAACGCCCTCCAGTCGCTCATGTGTGTTCTCCGCAAACTGCATCTCCCCGAGCTGGACCTGCTGACGAGGGTCGTCGACGGCGGAGTCGTCACCGGCGGCGTAGCGGCGTTAGGCGTGTGCCCTGCCCCTCGCACGACGATCGGCGTCAAGCCGGACGTCTTGCGCGCGCTCGTGACGTCAGTCGACAAGCCCCGGATGGTGCTGAGCGTCGTGCATGCGCTCATCGCCCATCGCAACGTCGAGTTGGACGGCGACGAACGCCTATGTCTGCTCACGTACTTCAACAACAACGTCGAGGCGCTGCTGAAGAATCCCGCCGACGTCGCGGAGCGTCTGAAGGACCTGCCGCTATACACGACCGTGTGTGGCGACGTCATCCGCCTCGCCGGAAACCTGGCGTACACCCTGCCGCCCGGAGTGCCGACCAACGGTATGGACGTGTGGCGGAACAGGTCGGGAATCGTGTTCCTGCGGCAGGACGACGCCCTCGAGCTGCTGTACACGGCCATCGGCTGCGCCCCCGTCACGCTCGCCGACGTCTACTGTGAGTTCATTTTCCAGCACCTCGAGTACCTGTCATGCGACGATCGCATGACGCATCTACACTACGTCTACACGACGTACATGGAGACGCCGACCGTTGACTTCCCCGACGCCGACCGCAAGAAGGTGGTGTCAGCGCTCCGAGAACTCGCTATCGTCGACGCCGGCACGGACGGCGAGATGCGGCCAGTGAGCGAATTCTATGACCCCACCAACGCCGTCTTCCGCAACATGCTTCCGGCCGATAGCTTCCCGCCGACCGAGCCGCCCGGCCGGTTCACCGGGCCCCAGTGGACGGACTTTCTCAACGAACTCGGACTGCAGCACGAGTTTACGCCCGAGATGTACATGCAGTTCGTCGGCAAGGTGGCACGAGAGAGCGCCGCATATGCCGGCGATGACGTCACGGGTCGCAGGTCAAGTCAGTTGGTACAGCATCTGTTTGGGATGACTGATATCGAGTCACAGAAGGAGATCATGCAGAGCGTGGCGGATGTTGAGTTTGTGCCGGAGGCGAGAGTCGACCAGTGGCTGCAACAGCTGCATCCACAACACGCTGCCGACGGCCGCTACATTTCTTTCCGCGACAGCGTCTCGATGAAGCATGCGGCCGTCTGCTGGACACAGGCGAAGCTGCTGCCGGACTGGGCCGACCCAGATCGAACTGTCCGCGAGCCGCAACGTGCCGCTGAGGCAAAGAAACATCTCGGGATCGCTGACAGTCCGTCCGTCCGGATGGTGGCGATGCACCTGCGAGCGCTGTGCCAGATGGAGACCCGTGGTGACAACGCCGTCAAACAGAAAGTCTTCCGGAGCATCTACAGCGACATGCAGACTCGCGGGCTGGAAGACACTGACGTCCGATGTGTCCTCTCTAACATCCCGTGTGTGTTGGTGGAAGACGGTAGCGTCGTGTTTGCCAACCAGATGGTCATTAACTTGTACGACACGGACGAGATTCGGCCGTACCTGTACAAAGTACCTCCACGTCTGGTTGAGTTCAGGGAACTGCTGGAAAACTTGGGTGCCACAGAGCGGGTAACGGCCGACCAGTACAGCAGAGTGCTGAATCCGCTGTACACGCAGACACGCGGCAATCGACTCAATCCGAACGAAATGCGCCCCGCCATGAAGGCGATGACAGGCCTCCTGCAGGTTCTCAAGGAAGGCGGACACCCGCCAGACGTGCCGCTGCTGTACCTTCTCAGCGAGGCGGGTAAACTCGTCCAATCGACACGTCTCGTCTTCAACGACGCCCCGGCCTACTACGACCGCGCAGGCGAGCTGCCCGGTCTTCAGTTCTTGGCGAGAGTGCAGGAGCGCCGGGACTCGAGTATAGAGGAGAGTCTGCGTAGACTACCAGCCGCCTTGCAGCCGATGATGCTGAGCTCCATCGTGCATGAACGGCTTTTGGAGGAGTGCCAGCGCTTGGACATCCCCGCCGGCCCCGCGGGCCAACTAAGCGCCCTCCTGCGATCTCCGGTCTTTCTCGGCGCCATCGACCGACTGGCGCGTCACGAGGCTCACCGTCAAGGCATCGACCCGGACTCGGAACGAATTGCCGATGCCACCAATCGCCTGTCGACGATCACCATCCACGGCGTCGTTGGTGATGTCGTCACAGAGTTGGTGTACAGAGATAAACCAGTGGTCGGCAGCCAACTACAGAAGACGTGTTTTGTAGAGAAACCCCATGAGCGGGAACACGTCGCCCAGTGGCACGTCTACGTCAGCAGCGAGGCCGAGCTCAGCCTCGATCTGCTGGTGTCGCTCACTGACGTCATCAATGACATCATGTCCGGGCTGCTGAGACACGCTGTGCTCTATATCCTGCCCATCCTCCGCTGTCGGAGCGACGACGAAATCAACATAAAGTTGAACAGCCTGAACGTGCGTGAAGACCACACTGTGTCAGGCGCGGTACACCGACGGCTCAGTCTGATGCCTCGGCCTGGCGACCAAGTCTCCGAGACCGACCAGAACTTACTCAGGTCTGGGCAATGGGAGTTCTCCGTGGACGACTACGTGGGATACAGGAGAGACGACACCGGGCCTTTCCTACACGGGATCATCAAACAACGGCTCCTGTCAACGCCAGATACCAGCACATACCTCGTAGACATAGGCGGTGGCAGTGCTGTCATTGCTAACAGCAAACAACTGTACAAGTATGCGAGAAACTGATGAATCCACCATGACAAGCTCGTCACTTGTAATATAATATCACATATTACTGTAAGTGATGAATTATACGGTTTATTTAGCAATCTTCAATTGCCAGAGGTTGGCTAAGTATCGCACCGGTGACCACGTTTATAACATTGTGTGTGCCTTCAGGCAGTGTATTGATCAAATTGCCAATTCTTTTATTATAATGCCAGGTGTCTTGTAGGCGTATAGCCCGTGTTAGCTATGCATATTTTTACCACGAGTTCTTCCTTGTTTTTATAAATAAATTATCCAAGGAAGCATTGCTCACAGATCGATTGAGAAAGAAATGTATATCTATTTACTCACAGGCGTATGTCTGAAGATGTAAACATAAAATGTATCCAAGATAACATTGCACACAGATGAAGATGCATACAAACTTCTTTCCAACTTATCCAGAATGTCGACCTGTCATATCAAGAATCATGAGTCCCATATATCCATAAGTATAGGTAACAGTTTCTATTAATTACCTTTTGTATCCAAGACAACCTAATTATTTGTAAGTTGACATCACTATTTGTATCCAATTTTGCGTTTTTAAAGATAATAGCATATTTCCTAATGATACGTACTTTGTTGATGTACTGTTACAAATCGTCTCTAATTATACTGTTCTCTGCTCCTACTTGAATGCAAATGTATATAAATATTACATAATATATATGGCGATCATCACAGGGGTCCGAAACTTGGCGTTTGGCAGATGTTAATACTCTGATTACACAGTTGACTCTTGTGTAATAAAAAATATGTTGCTCTTTAAAGTGTTTGTATTTTCATTAGAACAAAAAATGGGCCAAGTGGCCCGGAAGTCCTTTGGACTAATACGTCTATATGTGACCCCGGCTGACCAAATGAGTGATAAGCCGGAAAAATTGTAACATTGTTTTCTTACATCCTTGTAAAGGTTTGGTAGGGTGCTTTACACGGTTTCAAAAAATATGACTGCTACAAAAATTGGCAAAGTTATGGAGCATTGAACATGGTAGGATCAAAAAGTGAAAATGAAGAAAACGGCTGTTGAAGTTTTACATTATATATGCAAATGGATTGCATGGAAATATTACATGCACAACATTCAAATGTGGCACACAGTATGTAATATGTATGTTATGTTGCAATGATACACTGGAAGTACAAATGTGCTGCTACAAAGACTTATCAATTTATGCCAGATTATGTCTTCATGTGTAAAACTAAGGACAGATAATTTGAGAGCAAAAGGTAGACTCACACTGTTTGACACAGTTTAAAACCTACTGGCAACTGTCCTGTTTAACAGGGGTCTAGTGGCTTAATGCTGTCTGTTGACACAAGCTACTGCCAGTGACCAATTACAGATTAGTCACAGTTTCCATCAAACAATAGCAGGCAGAGAATCTTAGCTCCACACCTGGGTGTAATACACAACCAGAGCCACCACTGATTCATGGTCAAGTAGATTAGCTCAATGCACCAACTAAAACAATACACAACACTGTGAGTGATAGTGTCCAGAGTGAGGCCTAAGCAGTGTCCTCATTGCTGAATAGATCAGTTAAACCTGCCAAGTGGGTGACATTCTGCACAAGTGTTCATTAACCCTTAGTGATTGTTCAGAACACCAGACTGACCACATACCTAAACAAAGCGAATGTAATAGATGAAGAACAGGCAGTGTTCAAATAGGGGTATTGGTTGAATTGTATTTGTCTCAATGCAAAAAGCTTTATTGTGCCTTCATTGATTATAAGAAAACATTTGATTTAGTAGACCGGTCCTCCCTGTGGTCTAAGATAATTTCATGCGGTATTAATGGTATTGTGTTGAAAGTTGTATACAATTTATATACAATTATGGGTCAGCTGGACGGTGATAGAACGTTTGAAATTGAAGCCTTTGTAAAACTTTTGTCTCGACTTCACCGAAGGCGGTGTCCTGCTGTCAGAACTTCGAAGGTGTTACTCACCTAACTTACAAATATATAGGGAGCTAATGGAGAGGCCCATCATAATCCATAGCACTACAAAATGAAGTATCTGAAAGTCACACTTCATATACCGGTACCGAGTGACACATCTCGTACTGTCTCTCTGCACTGTCGCAATGTCCAATAGTTTCCTATCACAACCCTCGTGTACAATATACCAAAGCTATATATTTCTAACACCACAACATATGTATTATCATTGGATAGGTAATTGAATAATCTTTCAGATGAATGCAACTTGTAGCAGCAGAAAATGAAGCATACAAAAGTTACACCGCAAACAATGACATGCATTCTCAAAATGTGATTCATTCAAAAATTAGTGCTACATATAATAGGTTTGTCAAAATGTATAAACAAACTCAAAGACAGTTGCAGCTCACTGTCCACCAAGCAGTAGCAGAGCAGTTTTATAATAATAATAATAATCCACAAGTTAAGTGGCAGTGATCTTCCTTTTATCATTCATGTGATGTTTATTGTGAGCAGGGCAGACAAATGGTTATTATACGTAGACAGGTACAGAAAGAAACTGAAATGTTCTATAAAAAGAACTCGTTTGCCTATCAATGGCATGTTTTTCCTATTGTTTCTGCCCGGCATAAATCAAACAACCCTGTAGGTAATTATTAATCAAATGTTTTTTGGTGAATCGTAGTTACAGATCATTAAGGGTTATGATGGAAGTAAAATGTTTACTGTTCACTGAAAAAAACAGCTCCACAGAACTAATTATAGTTATTGTTAAGATGTTTAACCTAGTTCCATTATTTGACATTGTGCCAACAGATTGGTGTATTGGGATCATTAAGCCTATATAATTATTATATAAACATAGCAGCAGACACTGGGACAGTGTGACTGCTGCCTGGCTAAATGGATGCAATGGTGCTTTGAAATTAGTTCTTCTGCCAACTATCCTTTTCACACAAGCCTATAGGTTTAGTAGCTGCCAGCACACTACTGAGCCTAAACTACCATGCAGGTGTGAAAAACGTGCTGATGTATTTGAACTTGATCCACTAATTAACTGTCCACCAAGCAGTAGCAGAGCAGTTTTATAATAATAATAATCCACAAGTTAAGTGGTAGTGATCTTCCTTTTATCATTCATGTTATGTTTATTGTAAGCAGGGCGGACAAATGGTTATCATACGGACAGGTACAGAAAGAAACTAAAATTTTCTATGTAATGTAATAGGTGAAGAACAGGCAGTGTTCAGATAGGGGTATTGGTTGAATTGTATTTGTCTCGACACAAAAGGCTTTATTGTGCCTTAACTATGTCAACTCTTCTAATGGTTGACATTTGGTTGTTTCAGGTGTCAACTATATTGTGAATCTGTAATTATTAGTCTATATTGATACAATTTATTTACACAGTACCATGTCTACACAAGGCATGGCAAGCGTAAACAGAACAGTAGAATGCATTTGATATAAATAAAGTGTAGGATATTTCACTCTATAGTTGTCCAGAATATTAATTTTCTATGTTTGTCACCTACAGGTGACAGAATATTAATTTTCTATGTTTGTCACCTACAGGTTTCTACAGACAATACATCTTTAACCAATATACACCATAGTCACACCATTTTATAATAATTAAATGAACATCAAAATAAACACAACTTGCAATTATAGAAAATCAATAGTTTTGAAGATGCAGTTTAAAAGTGTTAGGCAACTGTTCAGTCTAACAGGGGTCAAGTGTGTCTACTCTGCCTGGGTGCTGTGACCAATTAAAGATTTGTCAAGGTCTCAATGGCCTAGGCTGTAGAAATTAGTCACAGCTTTTGACTTTCTGGCACATTACACAACATCTACTGTTGGGGGTGATCTCAAGGGCCCTTCTCAAAACCACATCACTAGATAATGTAAACCTTTTGCACTTTGGGGGCCCCTTAGGTGCCCTTAGAATGATTCAATCAAATACAGATTTCTTGTACATAGTGGCAGCACCCTAAGATACATCTACGGAAAATTAGAAAAAAAGTTGAACAGTTTTTGAAAAAATAGGCCAAATGTTACATTTTTACCAGTTTTGGGGTCCTTGGAGGCCCTAGGGAGCCCTTAAAATGATTCAATCAAATACAGATTTCTCGTGCATAGTGGCAGTGCCCCAAGATATGTCTATGCAAAATTAGAGAAAAAGTTGCTGAACGGTTTCTGAGATACGGCAGCTAACGGCGGACACAGAGTGATGGCAATAGTCCCTTGGACCTTCGGCCAAAGGACTAAAAAATCAACTTGGATGTTGGAAAAATCCACCAACACTCGTGTGCCACAGCTGAAAGCAACTGTCATCCACGCTGAATCATACCATTCCATTTACGATAAATACACACGTATGCATTTTTTTCAAACTTTATTTTTATACTGGAGACATTTATATTATTTTCGTACAGCAATCAACATGTTTCTGTAGCATTCGATCGGGGCTGAAACACTTAGATAAAATCTGCATGACACAGATGAATGATAAATCTGTCCATTGCAGGCAAGTTGTGACCCTCGGAATGTGACTCCAAACTGTGTCTCGCAAAGAACAAATAATTATGTACAGCCTATGTGATAATATTGTCGTATCTACAAGCCGTAGCGGGCAGGAAGTCATACTGGTGGCAGTGAAATCGCTCAGCCAGTGTCGCAGTTGTCCTGGCTGGCTGCTTTAGTTCCTTCTTCCCTCTGCAGGTGACCAATCAAAGAGAAGACAACTCCCCCCGTTCTATTCCCAACCAACCACGATTGCTGTTTTGTACATATAGCAGTCCACGGTTTGGACTTTCCTGTGTGTGCTTATAGTTTCTTTTTTTAATTGACATCTGACGGCATGCAGCGAGTGACTTGGTGTTCTTGAGTCGAACATAGCGAGGGCGGTCTGCCAGCTTCTGTCCAGCATCGCTGTTGACCTTCTGCATGTGTCGTCGTTACCCGGTAGTAGTACCAACTAGTGTCGTCGGCCGCCCCGCCTCTGCTGCATGCTATCAAACGGTGCACGTGTCCTAGCTAAAAGCCGCTGTGGCCTGTGACTTTTCCAGCATCTCTTCCGTCTGCTTCAGCCTGCGCAAACAACAGAACATCGTTTACAGTTTCTCCTGGCTGTGAACAAAGTAATTTTTCCAATATTGGCTGAAATTACCGCCTCGTGGCTATCTGCTTATTAAAATGTAGGTTATCATATGTCGTGGTGAATTCATGACTTCAAATTAATGTTTTATGGGTGTTCAAGGTCTTCAAACTTACGCTGGGTTAAGAAAGAGTTGTTTACAGAAATGAATTATATGCCCCATCAGTTATCATGATCATGGACATGTGGAACACCAACTGTACATAATGTATATGGTCAAAATTGACGTTACTTTTGTATTAATTAAAATTCTTATGAGGTCGCAACACTAGGGAACACCTGTAGTAGTGATAGTTCCAAAGTCAAGTGCCGCCTTACGTTGCTTTTACTCTCTCAAGAACTATGCGACTGAAACAACTTCAATGAACATATTCAAAAGAAATTGCAAGTCAATCTAGTTCTAAAATCAATGCTTCAGGAACTCCTTTCAATATAAATGAGGTATGTGGATGAAGTCATGTGACTTACAGTTCGTTGATTCTGTGTGTTGGATCGCCACTAAAGGCTGTGTCACTCAGAGGGCTGTAGTCCCCCTCAGCGAGATCGTCCTTGCCGGGTGAGTTCACGTCCATCATACCACTAGTGCTGCAGCAACACAGTCACAGCACATTCAGAGTTTTTCAGTTCATTTTTCGTTATACAACAAATTATATTATTGCATACACAAGTGTTTTGGGAGGAAACGTTTTTTGTTTACATGGCAGCACGTCACTTTCAAAGGCAAGATCTCAGGTCTGCAGCCAAGGTGGCAGTGTATTGACATTAGAAGCTCCGCCCCTGTTGGGTCACGACCTTCCTCATCCAGGGGGAGTGGTAGTTTTTAAAACATAACATAAATCTTAAGTTTATATGCCCTATCTCTGGACCAATGTCCTACCATAAAAGTACGATGTCTGTCTTATTTTTAAAACTTTTTGTTCGTAATACTGGAATAAATGTGTTGGCAGTACACACTACCCGTCAAACTGAATTTATGATGCCTGAAAGAGAGATTGTAATTTGAAAGTTCCACCTACAAAATGTTTCAATTGTAAACACAACTTTCAAATACTAGCTACATCATCGCTATTAACAAATGTTTGTTTGAAGTTCCTGGGTAGACGCCTGCCAAAGAACACATGCACGTGACAGTGTTCACGCTGTAACCGAGAGGAAACTGCAACAACGCAGGCACACACATCATACAAAGTACAATGAGTGAGAAATACTGTTACATACCCTCGTAGTTTCGATGAGACACGAATGGTATCAAAGGTGTCATCCGCTGCTGACTTTATTGAGTGATGTAGTTCTGAATTTGTTCCCTTCTACAACAGAAGAAATGACATTATAGTCTTGATACTATTATTTGAGCGAGATGGGGTGACTGGAGCGTATCAACCCAAAAATGTAAACACAAGGCCAGCTACAATGATTGTCTCCGTTACATTTTTCAAACAGTGCCAGGCAATGTTGATTTGTTTATGTGATCTTTGCCATAACCATGGCTAAATCCATGAAACAAAAAGCCAGGTACTCAATCATACAGCTGTGTGAACTGGAGAAACCTAGAGTGAACAAACTTGCTCAAGGTTTGACATTGCAGCCCATGATTCAAACACAGATTCTTTCAGTCAAGAGTCCGAAGCTCTATTCACTGCACCCCACAATGTCGATACATTCTGTGTTTGTGCTGCGATGTGCGTTACCTTGACATCAACGTCCGCCATGCGGTTCTCGAGCAGTGTGAGTCGTGCGAGGATGTTCTCCAGCGGGGCTGACCCCAGCGACCGGTCGTCCGCGGACTGGTCAAGGTCAGTCTTGTTGGCACTTGCCAGGCTGTTCTCCAGGGAGATGATGCGTGCGTTCATGTCACGCTGGCTCTGGAACAGACACATCACAGACACAGCAAAATTACTATCTGGGTACAGTACAGGTGAAGACCTTCCGAATGCCCCGATAACCTGGAATGTTTTGCCCTTTTTAAGCATCTTTCCCGTCTTTTTTGCCATTTTTAAACATCTCCCTGTCTATTTTTGCCATTTTTAAACATCCTCCCTGTCTTTTTTGTCATTTATAAACATCCACCTTGTCTTTTTTGCTATTTTTAAACATCCTTCTGATTTCAAATAGTCCCACTTTTGTTTTATTTGATTTTATGGTTTTTGGTTGTAATTTTGTATTCAGTTTACAACTTCTAAGACCTTAGACCCCAATCGGCTGATGTCGTGATGCCCAACCCTTGGTAACCGACTGCAGATAAGCTGAATCATAATGACTTATATATGTAATAGTGCCTACTGGATAATTGTATGTTACATGTCATTTACATGTTAATCTACATGTTTTATGGCTTAATATTGAACATTTATTAGTTAACATCATTTAAAAAAATATCTCACTGAACGTGTACAAGCATTGAGGGGAATAAGACATGTATCACGAAAACATCACAGGACCTAAACGGTTGCATTCTGTTAAGGTTGTGATGTCATAGATAGGTATATAAATATGTAGATCCTCATATTGGTGCAACATACCTGCATGATGGAATTGAGTGTCTTCTGAATCGTCGGGCAGTTTGTTGTGGGAAAGGTGAGGGCGCGGAGAGGGGTCGTGTCTATCTCTTGTGTGAGCAACTTGTCACTGTGACTTCCATCCAACGCAGCTGTACAACAGGCGCAACATTCACTAGTCATGATAGGAGGGCACTGCATTACTCCATCTCTGCAAGATTCACTGGGCAAATAGATACACAAAGATGTCATATCTTGTCACAATACTTAGTTTGACACAATTAATGATATTTAACATGAAGATATAATGTTATGAAAATAATAACAAACACATGAAAACAGATTCATATGTGGACATTATAGTATCATCACTTCGGTGAAAGTTTGTCACATGCCAATTTCTTGCTGTAATCCTATTTCTGGAGACTGCATTTGGGGAAATACCAAAAATATGAAGCTGCATATGTTAAATACAGCAGAGACAGAACAGTATTTATTTGCCAATAAATACTTCAAGGCAGAAAATTCAGATGACATTTGTTTGCAAATTACCACGTGATCACATATTTTGTACTAACAAGTGATGCCTAACATCACAACACACACACTGTAACAAAATTAATATCCTTAATTAACTGGCTAGAATAGTTACTTAACAAAACTTATTTAACCGCCTCGCCAACACTTTGCCTGAGCATCCATCTGTAGAAAACAGCACGTGGCCACAAACCTTGGAATGGTGCGTGACGCACCATGGATGCTACACTCATGCGGCTGTGATCTGGATCACCTTCTCGGATGTACCCAGCCTGGATGTCTCCAGAATGAACACCCCTTATGGTCACCAAACGGTCACCAGTAGTGGTCATTAATCCGACCTCACCATTTCTTATGACTGATGCCCCACAATAGTCCCCTGTTCTCCACGCATGGTTGGGCAGCGTCGATTCGATATAGTCAAGTGACGGAGTGTAATTACTACATTCGCCATCAGTTGATGTTTCAACGTAGGATGACGGGTTGTAGTTTGTTGGGGCCATATGCACGCAGGTATTGTCTCTCTGTTTCTCTGTGGTGATCGGACAAGTTCTGTACCGTGTGTGTGCCCAAGTGCCCGATTGGGCAAACCCAGCAGTGTCTACACTGTGTGTGTTTATCTGATGTCCATTCGGTGGTGACACATGGGTGTGTAACAGCTCATTAATGACACGTGGCACTGTGTCAGTGTCTACATCACCAGCTACGTGTGGTGACACAATCGTTGCTGATGTTAGTCTTGTTTTGTGCGGTTTTGCCTTACGAATGACAGTGTTTGTCGCTCTGTAGCTGTCCATCTGCAATTGTGTCTCTTCATTGTGATGGGTATCTTCTAAAATAGAGGTCAACTTAAAACAAAACACTGGCAATGCGACAAATTAAAAAGAACAAATTTATACTAAGGCCATGTAAGTTAAGGTGTTTCTCATCTATTTGTTTATCGTTATCAATTAATTTACTTAGAATTCTGTTATCTATCTGACAAGACTTGTAACGATTAGAGACAGATGGAAAACACATTTTAATTTTACATGGCCGAAACATAATAAAATCACAACTACCGGTACTTAGAATACATCTTATCTTAGACATGACAAGTGTAGGGCTTATCGAGGTTTACAATGTGTCATTAAAAGTAGCCTTATTCTAAGAATGCTAGTTATTTAAGTAGACATAAACAAACAGATTTGACTGTTCTGAGGGAGGTGCCAAAAGTGCAACAAACAAATAATATCATATTCATGCTATTACAGGGAGGTTTTCTGTTGGTTTGCATCATCAAATCATGTTACACAGTATAAACAACTATATCTATTATAACATACTGGCCACAATGCATGGCAGTGCACCGTGATTTTGGTAAACATTTAGCTATTGGAATTCAAGTATGAGTTTCTCCTTCGATAAAACATATTTGGATGGTCAGTAAGTTAGAAGTAGTAGCTTATATTGTGTATGATTTTACAATAAAAATAAACAGAAACCTTCCCTTTAAATATACAGCAGGCTTGATTAAAATTTGAGAAGCAATTATTTCATACCCCATTCACACCAGGTGACAGCACTTTTCATGTGTCTACCATTTGTGGATGATGTGTGTTTTAAGACTTAGCAGTCAAATATTGGAGCCTGTGAATCTACTCCTTACACATGAAGAGAGCAACTAGACTTACGTTTGCCTCTCTCTTTCGTTGACAACGGTGAATCAGAAGAAACAGCGGGCTGAAAGAAACAGAACCAACTTGTTACACTGACAAGACACGTGACTAGAACCCTGCTCACACACAGTACTTCCAAATGCCAAGATTAATCTGTATAATTTTATTAATATGCTAACTTGGAGACCCCGCAAGTGTATCTCCTCCCAGGTGATGTGATTCATTCACCTTTCTCTATGTTCACTTACTTCCCTTCACCATTGGCCTCTGATCTACCAATTGGCGATGTATTAAAAAACACAAAAGTAGTTATTTACTTTTTCAGTGGACAAATACATAATGCTATTTACAAAACAGCAAGGATTCCTGATGAATTCAGAGAGGTAGGCAAAAATAAAAAAGAAGTATTTTATTATATTCGACTGAGGCGTAGTGAACATGGCCACCGCAGTGAAAATGTTGAAAGAAATCTTAATTAAAGTTTGACAGACATAGAAAGGTAAAGGTGAGTTCTTATATAGCGCAGTATCCAGTCCTCAGGTCTGCTCAAAGCGCTTTACACTTTACTCCCTGGCAGACCTGTTCAATCAAACACCATCTCGACTTCTCTGGGAAGCATCCAGCCACGTTGCAATTAATGCGTGAAGATTATTTGTACACAAATATCCACCACTGTCTGTAGCCAGGTACTCATTCATACAGCTGAGTGAACTGGAGCAACGTATAGTGAACGAACTTGCCCAAGGTTTGACACCGTCAGACAGGATTCGAACTCGGGTTCTCTCGGTTGAGAGTTTGAAGCATTAGCCAGTGTAGCCACTGCACCCCGTCACTACACAACTGCATCAGATGTTGGTCACTCACCCTGGCTGAAGCTACGCGTACTATCGGCTGGGTGGGCGAACTTGAGTGGCTCTTTGGGGTGTAGTGTACCGCTGGTTTCGGCATCATGCTCTTGTGTTTTTCACGCACCATCGCCAGTACTTCTGTGCCCATGATGAGCTTACGCTCAACAAAACCACTCGAGAAGAACTGCTCCTTCGTGACTGGAGGTTTGTAACTGAAGAGCTCCCTCAGCACCTAACATTAACAAACAATAATTATAACAACAAATTATTCACGCACAAAACTTATCAAATGTATATTTATAAAAATATACATCATGAAAATTCCATGCACTGCAACATGCACTGCATTTAAAACTGGGTGCATTCCACATTCTATCAACTCACCGCCTTGATAAATGATAACTGTCACTGGCCTAGGCAACTTTTGTGTTCTAGTCTAGATGAATTCAACAGCGATACAGAAGATACGGCATTTTATGGTCAGTAATATAGCTTACGTACAAACTGCAGGGATGTGAGAACCATTCAAAACTGTTGTGTACATCCTGCAAAATATTTGTACATGATATTTTTGTCTTAACAATGACTGAAACAATTTTTTTCACAATTGCAACTTCATATATAGCCTTTTGAAATGTTGAACCCCCAAGATCTCCATCTCACACAGGCCCCTGGGGATATTAAAAAAGTTAAAATCTCCTAAACACTTTTTTTCAGTCCCATACATGCGAATCTAATGGAGATAAATCTTCGGTTTTTTTTATGAAAGGTAGCTGTAGCCTCAGATTAGTTTATGAAAGGTAGCTGTAGCCTCAGATTAGTTTATGAAAAGTAGCTGTAGCCTCAGATTAGTTTATGAAAGGTAGCTGTAGCCTCAGATTAGTTTATGAAAGGTAGCTGTAGCCTCAGATTAGTTTATGAAAGGTAGCTGTAGCCTCAGATTAGTTTATGAAAGGTAGCTGTAGCCTCAGATTAGTTTATGAAAAGTAGCTGTAGCCTCAGATTAGTTTATGAAAGGTAGCTGTAGCCTCAGATTAGTTTAAAGTGATAGGGAGGTGATTCCAGACTGTGGGTGAAGTTACTGAAAACGCACGTTTGCCAATATTAAGCTTGGTTTTCTGAATAAAAAGTTGTTGTGAAACAGATGATCTGAGATTCCTAGATATCAGAAAAACGAAGGAGACTAAACAAATAGGATGAGTGCTGTGTAGAAAGGGCACGATATGTGCTGGCTTAGTGGCTAACTTGAGTTGTATTTGACATGCAATTGGAAGCCAGTGTAACTATTTAAGTAGGGGCAGTGATGGTGAGAAACGAGGTGCTTTTAGTACCACATTTGATAAACAATTCCGTACACGTTAGACTTTAGCTAAGTCCTTTTAGCAATATTACTTAGGAGTGAGTTGCAGTAGTCAAGGCAACTGCTGATTAGAGATACTGATATTGTTTTAGCAGTAGATAAAGACAAATGAGGATGAACATTCGCCGCTTCAGCTCATTTTAAGAAAAAATGGTTTTGATTACGACCCAGGGAAAGTAATCTACAACAGTAAACACACACACACACAAATATTGTATCCAACTGCAGAAAGTTACGTTATATGATATCATAACATTGTATGAATGAAAAGCTGTACAATTTAACATAACTCTGAATCCGGATAACCATCTTCCCATCAATCCCATCTGTTTGTTGGTTCAGCACGGGAGGTTTTACTACCGACACGGGTTCAAGCCTGACAGCAAACTTTTTTTTACCTTTTCGCAGTTATATAAACCATGCAATTTTTATGACACGGTGCACTGTTTATAATTAGATATATTGAATGTTTTGTAGTAATTATTTATTCGCCACAAAAACTAAAATAATATCATATTGCCGGGAATGAACAATTTCCACTTATCTTGTAGGTTTTTTATTTTCATTTATCCGGACAAATCAGTTTGTCTTCACATATATATAATTATGATATACTACTGTACAGTGTGTAGCAAAGGGATTAATCTTCAAATTAATCAGTGCAATAATACCTTTGACAGAAAAGTAAGATTTGAGATATGACGGTAATTCTTAAGGTCATTTTTGCAGACTGTGTTTTTTAATAAGAGGATTGAAAAGAGTTTGCTTGAACTCATGTGGAACAACACCACCCTGCATTGACATATTTATAATATTTGTAATAGGATAAACCAGTTGATCAATGCACCTTCACTTGTTGTTGCAGGTGTAAAGCATTGCAGTGTATTACCAACACTCGGCTGTTCACCTTCACTTGTTGTTGCAGGTGTAAATCATTGCATTGTATTACCAACACTCGGCTGTTCACCTTCACTTGTTGTTGCAGGTGTAAAACATTGCAGTGTATTACCAACACTCGGCTGTTCACCTTCACTTGTTGTTGCAGGTGTAAATCATTGCAGTGTATTACCAACACTCGGCTGTTCACCTTCACTTGTTGTTGCAGGTGTAAATCATTGCAGTGTATTACCAACACTCGGCTGTTCACCTTCACTTGTTGTTGCAGGTGTAAATCATTGCAGTGTATTACCAACACTCGGCTGTTCACCTTCACTTGTTGTTGCAGGTGTAAATCATTGCAGTGTATTACCAACACTCGGCTGTTCAGTAACTTGTAATCAACGTCATTAATGGCAAAAACGTGATCGAATGTAAACAATCTTATCCGTGAAGTATTTTGAAAACATACTGCATAATGTATCCAATGAAGAGGTATCAGGCAATACTTTTGATTTCTCCCAATGAAGCACATTATTGATGGATTTCCACATTTGGCGAGGGTTTTCAGAATTTGCTGATATTAAATTTGTATAATACTCTGATTTTGCTTTTGACATCATGTAAGATATAAGCATTGGTGAAATCTGTGTTGTTGAATTCATGGCATAGTCACCTTGTACATGCTTTCGAGGAATTTGAGGTCTGACTTGCCGTACATGTCGATGTTGATGTTTGAGATGAGCTCCGCCAGGGGGCGACTGTAGTTGAGGAAGACGTAGTGGTAGATGGGAAGGAAGGCGGCCGCAATGCCCTTTGACAGACTGCAAAATACATAGACGTTAACTTCAAACATTACATGCATATAACAAAAATGTCCATCACACGAATGGTGCTACGTACATAGACACAGAAGATGACTTCAAACATATTCGTACCTGGTGTTTAACAAACATTACATAAATTGAAGTTTTTCACAAACTGCACATATTTCCTGCAATTGTTTAAGTTAATAAAAGATTCCCAACTGATCTGTCGATGATTTACATAGTTCGCAACAATTGAAAACATGTATATAACAATATGAATAATCATCTAAAGTATATTTATTATTCAGTACGAACCATTAACTGATAAGAACCTGAAACATAAGACACCATCTCAGAAGGTTGTTTTAACAAATTTCGATAGATGATGATGTCAACTTACTTCTCCATGTCGACATCTTTTTCTATCTTGACAAGCTTCAGTTCCGTCTGAAGCTTGCGAAGGTTGTTCTTGATATCACCGGTGCTCATCTCAGCCACTTTTCACTCAGGCACCAAGCTACAAGTAAGGATCATGCTATAGCTGGCTCACATAGACGATCAAACTACAACCAGCTCACACAGGATCATGCTACAACTGACTCACATAGAGGATCACGCTACAACCAGAAAACACAGGATCATGCTACAACTGACTCACATTGAGGATCACGCTACAACCAGTACACACAGGATCATGCTACAGCTTACTCACATAGAGGATCAAACTACAACCAGCTCACACAGGATCATGCGACAACTGACTCACATAGAGGATCACACTACAACCAGTACACACAGGATCATGATACAACTGACTCACATAGAGGATCACACTACAACCAGTACACACAGGATCATGCTACAACTGACTCACATAGAGGATCACACTACAACCAGTACACACAGGATTATGCTACAACTGACTCACATAGAGGATCACACTGCAACCAGTACACACAGGATCATGCTACAACTGACTCACATAGAGGATCACACTACAACCAGTACACACAGGATCATGATACAACTGACTCACATAGAGGATCACACTACAACCAGTACACACAGGATCATGCTACAACTGACTCACATAGAGGATCACACTACAACCAGTACACACAGGATTATGCTACAACTGACTCACATAGAGGATCACACTGCAACCAGTACACACAGGATCATGCTACAACTGACTCACATAGAGGATCACGCTACAACCAGTACACACAGGATCATGCTACAACTAACTCACATAGAGGATCATGCTACAACTAGTACACACAGGATCATGCTACAACTGACTCACATAGAGGATAACACTACAACCAGTACACACCGGATCATGCTACAACTGACTCACATAGAGGATCACGCTACAACCAGTACACACAGGATCATGCTACAAATGACTCACATAGAGGATCATGCTACAACCAGTACACACAGGATCATGAGCATTACAAACACCACACACAGGATCATGGTACAACCAGCTAATACAGGATCATGCTACAACTGACTCACACAGAGGATCACACTACAACCAGCTCACACAGGATCATGCTACAACTGACTCACATATAGGATCAAGCTACAACCAGCACACACAGGATCATGAGCATTACAATCATCATACGCACAGGATCATGGTACAACCAGCTCATACAGGATCATGCTACAACCAGTACACACAGGATCATGCTACAACCATCACACAAGATCATGCTACAATCATCACACAGGATCATGCTACAACCAGAACACACTGGATCATGCTACAAGCAGAACATACATGATCATGCTACATGCATCACACACAGGATCATGCTACGATCATCACACACAGGATCAATCATGCTACAACTAGCTCATACAGGATCAATCACGCTACAACCAGCACACACATGACCATGCTGCAACCAGCACACCAGATCATGTTACAACCATCACATACATAATCAGTCATGCTACAACCACCTCACACAACCAGCACACATTGTGTCATGCTACAACCACCACACACAGGATCATGCTACAACCACCACACAGGATCATGCTACAATTGACTCACATAGATCATGCTACAACCACCACCCATAGGATCATGCTACAACCACTTCACACAGGATCATGCTACAACTGACTCACATAGATCATGCTACAACCACCACCCATAGGATCATGCTACAACCACTTCACACAGGATCATGCTACAACTGACTCACATAGAAGATCATGCTACAACCACCGCACACAGAATCATGTTACAACAGGATCATGCTACAATTACCACACAGGATCATGCTACACCTACCACCAGGATCAAATTTTTGCCTGTCCAAATTTTCTCCGACATGCTATGAAGCACCGATTCACATTTTAATACCACTTACAATCTAGCACATATAAGTTGTTTCATTAGAACACATTTAATTGCCACAATTTGCAAAATTACTAACAAAACTATAAAAAATTAGCAAACACATTTAATGTGAAATCACAATTTTTATGTACAATTAAAATGTGTGTATACAAATTGTATACTTGTATACAAGGTATAATGGACTATGGAAGGTAACATTGGGATTTTAAAGCATTCGATTTTTTGTTGTACAAGTACCATATCATAATATTATAAATACTACAGTTCGATTTTGTTTAATTTCTAAAACAAAATATTAGATTGATAAATATTTTTTAAATAAGTCACCATGCAATGGCCATAATAAGTTAGTTATTAATGAAAATACTGTGCATTCATGTTGCTGTGAATGTTTCAATTGTTCAACTATAAATCAGTCAAAAAATATTAATTAATTTAATTAGCAAGCATAGCTCCATGCCTGAGACCACCCAACGGGTGACCAAACAACATGCGACGAACGGGACTCGCCATGGCAACGCACTAAAAGTAGCGCAGACGTAACTAAATATAGCACAGTCACCACACGTGCAGCTTGCAGGCTCCACTGCAGGCTGATTATACTCCTGTTAAAAAATGATTTCCGCACTTGTAAATCATATTCAATTATCACACAACATATATAATTTGAACAGTGGAAAACTGACAAATCGCATTGGTGATGCACAAAGTTGTACATCAGGCGATAACATAGGCAAACCGACATGCTACACTTCAACAGATTGTAACTTTCGTTTCTCTGACGGACAAGAGTGAACACCAACACATCTCCTCTAATTGGTTGGTTAAAAACTATACGATCCAAATATGATTACAAGTTTGTTGTGATAGTCAGTGTCGTCTTGTTAGTGGTCGCCCGTGCCTTTGATGCGGTTACAATTAGGTCTAGGAAATAGTTTGGGAACGGAAAGAGTGGGTTTTACCCAGGCACTAATAATTACAGCAATACACTTAATTGGTTCCTGCGTAACATCACCCAATCAGTTCACTAAACTGTCCAATCTCGTCTGGTGGTAATCGACGAGTGCTTATTGTATCTCCCCGCCCTGATTATTAATTTTGGTCTAAGCAAGTGTTGCCTGCTTTTCAAGCAACCACCACTAGCAGTTAGGTGACAATTACCCTAGCAAGTCGAGGCCTTAATTGGTTTCTGTGGTGTGTCGGGCAGCTGGCCATGCGATACAGGTGGTAAATTTTCAAAACCAATCTCCGTAGATTTTATAACTGGCTTCGTGGCAGTTTCAACATCGTAAAAATTGCAAAAATATGACATGGACGGACATGGAAAGGCCAGCCCAGTGGACCCGTCCACAATCAATTTTAACACGTCCAAAAATGCAATTTTCGAATTTTACCCATCCAAATGACAGGTGGACAGATCTCTGGGTAAGGCCCTGCCTACCACACACAGGATCATGCTACAACCATCACACACAGGATCAATCATGCTACAACCAGCTCATACATTATCATGCTACAATCAAGTCATACAGGATCATACTACAACCAGAACACACAGGATCAATCATACTACAACCAGACACACAGGATCAATCATGCTACAACCAACACAAACAGGACCACGCTACAACCTCCACACACAGGATCATGCTACAACCAGCAGAGTTCGAAATAGCACTTGTTCATTTGTCCGGGACAAGTTATTTTTGGCCCGGACAAGTAAAATGACTCAACATGGTTATCCGGTGGACAAGTGAAAATTTACAGTAAATAGTGACGCATGCAACATAGCAAATTTTTTTTTAAAGAAATTCCAACGTAAATTAAGTTTGCTAGCAAATAGTGTGTCGATGTCTTGTCGTTCCGCCGCCAGTGTGTTGTACTTCAGCGTTCGACCGAGTTTAGTGCCTGCATTAACCGGGTCATCCGCTGAATGCACGGACCTAGCTCTGTCACACGCGTAGGACAAGCTCCGCATCAGCCATCGTTGATCGAGGCTGTATTTCATAAAATCGTAAATCGTTCAGTTTGGCCGACGTACAACTTGCTTCCACCCATGGAACATATTTGATGAACTTTGGAAATATCGGTAGTAGACTTTGTATCGTTACCTGTTATTTGAATAATTATATAGTTTTAACCATTATTACACCTAACCAACACAGACTCGGCAGTCTTCCAAGTCATCGAACGTTAGCCGATCCAGATCGGTGACAATTTTCAAAACTTGTAACTGGCTCTCCAGTAAACCTATGGTGATGGTTGATAAACGGGCAAATGGTAATACAAAATTTAGTAAAAATATGCGTTTGTTTGCTGGTGATCAATTGAATATTATCTTCGTTTGTAAAATACAGAACTTTATTAATATTGAAGTTCATAGAGATTAAACAAAATAATATCAGATCATATAGTTTATTATGATTTTTTTGATATTTCTTGGCTCTGCATTGGTCGCGTTCCTGATGGTTGAGTGGCATCTTCAATAACAAACTGATGCCCAAATTTTACAGCAGTTATGTTATATATAAATATATATATATACAATATTAAACAAAAAAGTTTTTGTAACATTATAACAAATAGCAAGGAAAACAATGGTCTCTTTCTTATCATCATAATAATTATTTGTTATTAATAAAAGCATTCATATCAGCATCATTAAAATATTGATATACATCATGTAATGTGTCTACTTTTAATATTCGTGATGAATAATAATGATAATGGACTGAAAAAAATAGTTGCAACTATAATTTTGCAATTTCCAAATTTGCAGATTAATCAAATTGTGTCTTTGATCACAAATCACTCAGATGTACGTGCAACGAAACAGCAGGAACATTGTGTTGTTGTCATAAAAATAAGACAGACTTTTATATGCTTTTTTTCCGAAGCTTCGATCCCCCTTGACAACCACTCGGACAAGTTAAAATTTTGGCGGACAAGTAGATTTCAAACCTTACTTGTCCGGCAGACAAGTAAATATTCTGGCTTGTTTCTATCGCTGACCAGCAAACACCAGATCACGCTACAACTAGTACACACAGGATCATGTTACAACCAGCTCACACAGGATCAAGCTACAACCAGTACACACAGGATCATGCTACAACCAGCTCACAATGGATCATGCCACATGCTACAACCAGTACAAACAGCATCCTGCTACAACCACCATAAATAGGATCATGCTACAACCACCACATACAGGATCATGCTACAAAATGTACACCGGATCACGCTACAACCACCACAAATATGACCATGCTACAACCAACACACACAAGATCATGCTACAACCAGAACACACAAGATCATGCTACAACCAGCACACACATGATTATGCTAGTACACACAGGATCATGTTACAACCAGTACACATAGGGTCGTGCTACAACCATGCACCACGTACATACAGGATCATGCTACAACCACATATCATACACACGATCACGCTACAACCAGCATGCACAAGATTATAATTAAGTGTTATGAAAAGTCATATAAAATTTGCTTCAATCAAATTGTTTAAAGGAAATAAAAACAAGGCATTAGCAAAAATCCGTTTTCCATTTGTACACAAATTTTAACATTGTATGTAACATTCGAGAACATTAAAAAAATACAGAAAAATACATCTGTAGCATAAATTCGATTTTAAACCCGTCTGTGTAGCTATTCCCGCGGAAAATATAAATTTAATGAGCTAGGCGATCACGTGGTATCTTAACGTCACATATGACTCACACTCGCAGCAGGCCGACCCTTTCTATGCATTCAGAGCATGTTTACATGGATAGTTTTGGGGTCGAAACGAGCGTCAGAATGAGTTATTGTGCAATACTTCCGATGTAATACAAACATTAGTCATCATAGAGGAACAAGCAGTTATTTTACGGTTCCACATGAATTCAATTTTATTCAAAACAATGAATGCGAATGAGCCTACAAGTCGACAAGGTATCGCCGAGCTTGGGCTCGTTTTCAAAATAATTATATCGAATGCAACCAACGGGAGATAATGTACACCAATATACATACCTAGCAATCATATATCGTATCCAGCTACAGAATGTAACGTGTATAATCTCATATCATTAGAATATCGATATATGAAGGAGGAGTTGTACAATTTATCATAACAACTGAAATCAGTCAGCGAATTTCTGTCGGTCTTGCTAGCTCAGTTGGTATACGCGTTGGTTCCTTGACATTTATTTTGCAATCGGGCAACGCCGGTTCAATCCCGACACCAAACCATTGATTTTTTAAAAACTTTTTTTATGTTTTCATGAAGTAATATAAACCAATTCATTTTTATACTATGATGCACTGTGTGTAAATATTTTTGTAGTCATTATTTATTCGCCACAAAAATGATAATATGGTAATTATATATAACAATGTTTCTAAATTTTATTTATTCAGACAGATCACCATTTGTTTTCACATATATAATTACAATATATTACCGTACAATATATATATACAGTTAATACAATCTATATCCATTACATTATATTTGTTTGGATAAATAAAATGTTGAAACATCGTTATATAATTCCCATAGTTTAATTTTTGTGGCGAATAAATAATATATGTTTGTTATGTATGTTTATTGGTGTAGATTATCTCCCGTTGATTGCATCCGATATAATTATTCTAAAAACGAGCCCAAGCTCGGCGAAACCTAGTCAACTTGTAGGCCCATTCGCATTCATTGTTTTGAATAAAATTGGATTCATGTGGAACCGTAAGATAACTGCTTGTTCCTCTATGACGACTAGTGTTTGTATTACATCGAAAAATCGCATAACTCATTTTGACGTTCGTTTCGATCCGAAAGCTATCCTTGTAAACATGCTCTAAATGCATGGAAAGGGTTGGCCTGATGCGACTATGGGTCATATGTGATGTCACATCTCGGCATCCTGAAAAGCGCGCCAAAAATATGCATATTCGAAAATGTCCGGATGCACAGCATAAAATGTGGAATTTGTAATTCATTGAATTTTTTTTTTGGGGGGCTTGGTGGACATGGAAATAGATAGCAGGATGTAATGTAATATGAATTCAAGCCATAGATGTTTTTATTCCCTTTAAATATTGATTAAGTTGGAGGAATCAATCCGGTTTTAAAATTTTAGTTCCCCACCACACAGGGCCCATCTTGATGAAATTAAAAACCTCTAAATTAATCTATGAACCTCCCTATAATGGGTCTGCTAGCATGTCTACAAAAAGTCCTACAGAACATTCTTTGGCGATCTTTTACTTTCTGATCTAACCAAGAAAACGACCACCTACAGCCGCCAAATTTATCCTCACATATCTTACATACATATATAAACACACTACATCAAAATAATAATTTTACATTCGTACCACGATCAAATTTCGCAAGACAATCTCAAGTAAAACTTGACTTCTAAGACGGCAACTATCCATTGCTCCGTGGTTACCGTAAAATCGATATTGTATCGAGCTTCACAGAAATTCCATATAGTGGCGCTATCATTACTGTACACATGTTTGCGCACGATATAAATATATATATATATATATATAATATATCGTTAATGTATACAGGCGTGTGAGTGTGTTAGTTATAATAGTGGCATTGAGTCTGTTAAAAAAATAGCTTGATTAATTATGTAATAATTATTATCATCAGTATGGTTTGCAGGTAGTGAAAGGTTTCTACTTAATGTAAAAAACAAAATAGAGTCTTACGAATAGCCAATAACTATGTTCCCGTGGGTCAATTATTTTTCAGTTGATAACCAACGAATGAATCGGTGCTCCAACAAATGACACCATTTTGGGGAGCATTCAAACTTAGAATTAATCAAATATATTCGTGGTGAACACGGCAATTCGACGTAACTACCGCATAATTACAATAAGCTTAATTCGAAGAAAATTTTATTGTTTATCCGTTCTTCGCACAATAAAAAAGTACCAAGATATTAATATTATTTTAAAATGCGACCACTGTTAAAAAATTTGTATTTTTCTACCACCATATTTCATTATCATTTATTTATTATACTTAACAAGTAGTGAATGTCCAAAAATGTATTAATATTATTATTATTAATACCAAAAATAGATAAGCGAGCGAAAAATGAACAACTCAGAACATGTCCAAAACATGAAATTCTACGGTCGCTAGCACCCTCACGGCTCGTGCTGTCCCGACGATCTTGGTATCATTTGAAAGGATGCACTTTTGTTATTCTAGCGTCATCTAGATTTTTCACGGTAACCGTTTAAAGAACACCGATAAACGGACCTACAATCACGCCGTTTTCGGTGTTCTATACAGTTCTGAACGATGTTGGCGGCGGGTACTAAGTACACTAATCTTCCGATTGCGGCACTGTTTTCCTCATTTGCATAGGTTCAGACATGCGCACTTCACCATTTCTTGATTTCATGTTATAAGCTCCACCCACTTTTAAACCGCAGCCAAATTTATGTGCTTTGATAGCAGTGAAACCGATATATCTCTATGTCGGCGTGACGTCACAATAACGTACGTCACCCAATGGGTCTAAATTCGTTGCGTTGGTTGATATACGTGATTGTGACGTCACGCCTACTTCACGTATGTCATTTTAGCAGTCGTTTGAAAGTGGGTGGAGCTTATACCATGAAATCAGATAGTGGTGCCTCAATCAGTAGTTTGGTGAACTGTGTCGACGAAACAACATCGTTCGCAGTGTCTAAGACACCGGAACTGGGCCCGGTTGTAGGTCCGTTTTTAGTTCATTTTAGGAATGATTATCAGGAAACCATTTATATGTTTGAATAGCAGAAAGCTTAAACTTTCAAACGACATCAATATTGTTGGCATCCGACGAACCGTAATGGTACTAGCAGTCGTTCAAAAGGTGTTTTTTTAATGTGTTTGACAGTTGTTCATTTTTCGCTCACTTATCTATTTTTGTTAATACATATCTAATGGTAGCATTTATTTAATTAATATAATAATAATTTGTATTAATTTTCTTATCAAAAGAACATATTAGTGTACGTGCACAGACACACATTCGCACACACACACACATACATACATACGAACACAATTATTGGCTATTCTTAACTTATTTTGTTTTTTACATTAAGTAGAAACCTTTCACTACCTGCAAACCATACTGATGATAATAATTATTACATAATTAATCGAGCTATTTTTTTTAACAGACACAATGCCAATATTATAACTAACACACTCACACGCCTGTATACATTAACGATATATTATATATATATATTTATATCACGCGCAAACATGTGTACAGTAATGATAGTGCCACTAAACAGAATTTCTGTGAAGCTCAATACAATATCGATTTTACGGTAACCATGGAGCAACGGATAATTGCCGCCGTAGAAGTCAAATTTTACGTGAGTTTATTTTGCGAAATTTGATCGTGGTAGGAATGTAAAATATTTTTTGGGTAATGTAGTGTGTGTATATGTATGTAAGATATGCGAGAAGTTTGGTGGCTGTAGGTGATCGTTTTCATGGTTAATAGGTCAGAAAGTAAAAGATCGCCCATTCTTCATATTGTTTTTGCTAAGGGTACGACCAGGCATATTTAATAAATATTTAGGATGATTTATTCATTCATTTTTTCTGGACGATTTATGTGATTTTGTTATTTAAAAACATTAGGTGTGTTATAGCTATGTATGTCAGCACCCAATTTATTTGTTAAAATCAATGTAATACGGAAAATGTTTTTAGAGTTTTCTATTTAAAAAATAGTTTATAGCCAAAAATATATAGGACATTATTTTTGATGTTTTATTAATAAAATAATTATATTTTGTAAGTCTGGTCAAATGGAACATATAACAATTGCTTCAGAGGGGGCGGGGGAGCAACGCACCCTCATCCTGTGAATTTCGTGTTTATCTGCCAAAACATGTTGCAACGACTTCACGACAGCACCTAGCAGCTACACTATTATGTATAGGCTATGGCTGGTAAGTCGAAATGATCGCGCGATAGGTGTTGATAAATCATAAACAAGTCAAACTCAAACCTGTGTTAGCTGCTGATTTGTTGTGATACATTCCTTAATTTTGTTATGTAATTAATATTCATTACAACACACGCGTCTCGTATCATCAGATAGTCATCATACTTCCTGACACTACTGACAAACTTCAAAAAATGCCTTAACACGAAGTTGGCCCAGAAAAGAAACGCGTGACGTCGTGGTGTCGCCTAGACTATTGTTCAAGTTTATCGCATACGTCTACCTATCGCCATCATTCTAGCTTTCACGTATGCTTTGTCTCACAACGGCACAGCATTTATTAAACACCTACTTGTAGGCCACTTGTTTCACTCGCTTTGCACCGCACCAGGCAATCGATCGAAGTTTTAAATGACGTTACTTTTCAAAGGTAACGGCCGACTAGAGTGAGCTTCGTTGGTTACGATGACGTCACAGCATCACTAGTTCCTTGCTTTCCTACCAGGGACATTCGCAAAGCAAGCCAAGCGAGACATTGGCGTCGGAACTTCTTCTTCAGGATTATTGTGTGAACCCCGGCAGTCCAGGAATAACTCCACAGTTGTTGGTTGTGAGGGTGCGCATGGGTTTAAAATAGCAAACAATTAAATGGTTTAAAATACAATTAAAAACAGTTACAAAGGTTAAAAAAGTTAAGATTAAAAAGTTAAAAGAATTTTGTTTACAGTTACATTATTCGTAACGGTTGGGAATAATAATAATAATGAATTAAAATATATATACTATCTAAAGGTTTTAGGAGGTTAACATTGCGCAGTATAATGGTAGGTACGTACGTTGGGGGTACGTATATATATATATGGATGACCAATAAAGACGGCTTCCATAAGTAAGTTATAGGTGTGCCGAGCTATTACTCACAGCTGTTTCAATTTCCACATTCTGTTGGCCGAAATCTATGTGAGACGGACCTAGAGCATACAGATAGATCTTGACAGACAGACAAACAGACAAGCGGGCAGAAAAACATACATATAGATAGATACATATTTTATTTTGGAATTGTATAAATCATACATACAAAAAAGTAGAATAAACTGTAAAATGGCATACAGCGGATGAGGGTCGACGTCATGAGGTCAAAACGAGCTGAGTAAGCCGAAGGGGTGAGCTAAATTAACACACGAAGGGCCGGTGAGCTAAATACACACGCATGCCCTCAAACCCTCCAAGGGCTTGGGGAATGATCTCCCAATAATTTGTTGGGGGTTGAAGATGGGTTTAGCACCCGGTACAGGTGAAGGTTTTTCGAGGTTTTAATGAACCTTCGAAGGGAGTGCAGTTTAAGTTTTTGGTGAGCCTAAATGTTAGAGGGGGAGTTAATGAGCCTCACCGCCCCAATATTCATCACTTTCCGTTGTCTGTTGGATAAGACTGTGTATCGGTCGAACTGGTCCATTATGTTAGAGTAGATAATATGTGTTCGAGGAGTTTGCAACATATTGAAGTTATAGAGATGAGACGGTAATTTGATGGAAGGGACCAGTCTCCTTTCTTGAAGATTGGAGTGATGTTGGCACGTAACCATGAGAGGGGAAGTTCACCTGTAATAACTGATTTTTGAAATATTAGAACAGATTAATTGGCGACAAGTTGTAAGATTCTGGCTGGCACTTCATTGGGTCTTGTTGATTTGTTTGTTTTTAAGTCATAAAGGAATTTGGCGACTCCTTTTGTTGTGATGGTGATGTCAGGCGTAGCTGGTGTGTTTGAGTATGGTTGATTAACTCACAATGCAAGTTGATAAGATAAATTAATTGTTTACATTTTTTTTATATTGTAGGCCTACATCTTTATAGCATGAATTTGGTGCAGGACGTTTCTTAATATACAAAGTGGGGACATTGCGTCCCAGCCATTTCACTTTCCCTGTCAGGCCAACTTTGCTCCCATCCCCCAATCATGACCTTTTTGTGACGGTACTTAAAACACGTATAAAGGATAAGACAAAGGCTTGAGAAGAACCTTTCAATTGTAAAAAGATGTGCAGTTGCATGTATCCATTCTTTAAAAGTGCAATTCTTGAGAGAAAGATCCTTATTTTTTTTCATAAAAGGGACACTAGTTATAGAAAAGTCCTAAAATGGCAAAGCTCAATTTTGTATAAAAAAGACAACAATCTGGGAGCAAATACGCGAAAATATACATTCCATTGTAGACAGGACAACCTTCTTCATAAAAGGTCACTTTCCGTTGCAAACAGTGAGCAATATTATTAAAAGGGCATTCTAGCTGCTGTGGCACAAAGTCCCACAAGATCTCATAACAAAAAGTAATTTTGTCTGAGCAAATTCATTATAAATTCTTAGGCGCGAGAGCCGGGGGGCTTGGGGTATGTACATTGGGAGACGTACGTTGATGTACGTACGTTGGCGTCGTACGTTGGGGTACGTACGTTGAGGGACGTACGTTGGGGTACGTACGTACTATATATGGATGACCAATACAGACGGCTTCCAAAAGTAAGTTATATAGGTGTGCCGAACTATTATTCGTAGCCTGTTTCACTTTCCACATTCTGTTGGCCGAGATCTACCGGTACATGAGACGGACCTAGAATATACAGATAGATCTAGACAGACGAACAAACAGACAGACGAGCAGACAGAAAGACATACATATAGATAGATACATATTTTATTTTGGAATTGAATAAATCATACATACAAAAAAGTAGAATAAACTGTAAAATGACATACAGCGGGTGAGGGTCGACGTCATGAGGTCAAAACGAGTTGAGCAAGCCGAAGGGGTGAGCTAAACACACACGCACGCACGCGCATACAACACACGCAAACACACACACGCAGGCAGGCGGGCGGGCGGGCGGGCGGGCGGGCGGGCGGGCGGGCAACGCACACAGGTCCACACGAAGTGAAGCTGGTGAAAAAAAATACGAAGGCAGCCATGCGTGATAATACTATTATCTTTAAATGTGTCTGAATTTTGTGCAGATTTATTTCACTGTTGAGATTAGAGTGTATATAGGGCCTAAAGTTGGTTTAGTGGGAAAACAAGGGGGTTCATGCGTTGGGATTACGGGCTTGTGTTGGAAAATTTTCTCTCCTTCATTTTTGATCACCTTTTAAAAAAAAAACACCGCTAGAGAAATGTTCCTTATAAAACATGCTACCCTTTTACTACGTGTCTGCATTCCGTGCGTTATATACCAACTTCAAGAGCATGCAATTCATGGATATAGCATATGCTGAAAGAACTTTATTATGTCAACAAGTTTAAATATAGGCTATATGTAAAGTGGTCTTCGTTCCATATATTTGGGGAACTCATATGTTATATTAAAAACAATTGTTAATCAGCTCACGTACGTATGCGGACGACAATGCATGTTGCGTACTGCAATGGTTAAAACGCTCACTATTTCTCACATCCACTTCAAGTCCGAACCTATGTTGGGGGTGCATTGCATGAATTCGCCCCCCCCCGCTAAGGAACGTGCATTCCGCGTCATGATAGTGTTTATGGAGTGGAAGAGATATGTAATAAAAAACAATGCTGTTGCAGTTATAATCAGCACGGCTTTTAATTTATATTTCGCCTTAGCATTTGGTCAGTCAGAAGTAGGTGTATTTGCTGGATTAGGTGCAAATGTAAGGTTAGTTAGAGGCATCAGTGATATTTGTGTAGTTACTGCATGCTGTCTGCATGAAAGAGACTGGTGGTCTGCGCAGTGGTTTGGTACGATCGGTGTTATACTGGAGTATATAGCTATGCACTTCACAAACATTTTGAAAGTCCACAGCAAGAGCAAAACAATAATGATATGTGTTCAGTTGTATTTGATTAGTCATAAAAATTCAACACATATGACATATATTTAAAATATATTTATTTATGACCATCAGTGTACACATATAGAATAATTAACATAAATGTAGAGGTCAAAGAGACTCCCATTACGAAATAGCATGTCGTTAACAGTGCGATGTACAGCTTGTCTTGTCTGTTTACTATATGCACGACTAGCATTTTTGTATCAGGCGCCGCGAACGCAATGGCAGTCGAATAACCGAGACTAGCATCCGCTTAAAGGGTTTGGCCTGTGTAACTGAGGCAGCAAGAGCAGCGTCATAGATCTAGCGATTTGTGGAGGTACGTAAACCGACAACAGTAGCTACAACCTGAAATATAAAGTATTTATGCAGTGAATATAATACATTAATTAGTTTTTTGTGCTCTCATCATCATCATCATCCTTTTGGCGGCCACAATCAACTTGCTGATTATTCTGCCGCTCTTTGGGGGTTGCGAGGAGGTAGAATTTGATTTTGCCAAGAGAAGAATATCTAGAGTGACAGACCTATGCCATGGAGAACAGTCGATCGCTATAAAAGTTTTAAATTAATAATAAAATAACCCCAAACAAAAAACAAACAAAAACAAACGCAAATGAAATCAAATGTAAAACAATTAAATAAATAATGAAATGAAAATTAAAATCCATACCCCTATACCTAGTCTGTGTAATATCTAGTTTTGTGGCACCCTTGCTTTGAAAGTGTCAAGGGTGCTGGCAGCTACAGCTGTTTCAGGCAGATCGTTCCAGTCTTTGATGGTATTGGGGAGGAAAGAATGTTGTCTGTACTTGGTTCTGCACTGGATCTGGCAGAGCTGCTGTGAGTGCCCTCTTCTTTGTCTGATCGGAGCAGGATGGAGTTTGGAGCGATCGACTACAGCTTGGTTCTTAATGATTTTATGTAACATGGTCAATCTTGCCACCTTTCTGCGGTACTGGAGGGAAGGCCATTTGAGTCTGTTGATCATTGTGGTGACATTAGATGTCTTCTGGTACTGGTTGACCACAAACCGAGCGGCTCTTCTCTGGACTGCCTCGATCTTGTCAATGTTGCACTGTGTGTAAGGGTCCCAGACTGAGCAGGCATACTCCAGTATGGGACGAACGAAGGTCTTGTATGCTGTCTCCTTCAGCTGGGTGGCGCTGATCTTGATGTTGCGACGTAAGAAACCTAGGGTCTTGTTGGCTTTAGCACAGATGTTGTCAATGTGCTGGTCCCAGCAGATGTCTCGGGTGATGGTAACGCCGAGGTACTTGGCAGAGGTGACCGTTGCCAATATACGGCCATGGAGTAGGTATTGGCACTCCGCTATGGTCCTCTTGCGGGTGACGGGGAGAGTCATACATTTCCATGGGTGGAAAGCCATGTCCCATCGTTGTTCCCAGTTTTCCAGTCGGTGGAGGTCGAGTTGTAGCGCGTGTTGGTCGTGGTCAGTGGAGGAGAGGCGATAGACAGCGGTGTCATCAGCAAATAGGCGTGTCCGCGAAGTGAGTTGTTCTGGGAGGTCATTGATGTAGGCCAGGAATAGTGCTGGGCCGACAACTGACCCCTGTGGTACACCTGAGCGCACACTGACGTAGCCCGATGTAGCATCGTTAACCACTACTGCTTGCCACCGATTCCTGAGGAAAGCCCCGAGCCACTGGTTGACTTTGCCTTGGACCCCATAGTGGTGTAGCTTATTATTATTATGATGTCGGCTTGGTGTCCTTGTTCCAAGTTCTCGCTGAGTTATTCAGTGAAGTCCAGTAGTTGTGTTTCACAGGATCTTAATTTGCGGAAGCCGTGTTGTTCTGGCCTGAGGATTCCATTGCTTTCGAGGTGATTCATCAGAGCGCTGACGATGACATGTTCTAGGATCTTGCATGGAACGCTTGTGATGGATACGGGGCGGTAGTTTGCTGGATCATAGTGCTCGTCTTTCTTAAAAACGGGCGTTATGTTGGCTTCTCTCCAGTCCAATGGGACTTCGCCTGTGCTGATAGAAGACTGGAAGATAATAGTCAAAATCGGGGCCGCTTCAGTTGCCAGTTCTCTGAGTACCCGTGGACTGATATGGTCCGGGCCACAGGCCTTGTAGGGATCTAGTTTGGTGTGAATGCCCTCCTCTGAGATGACGAGGTTAGTCAGCGTGGATGAATGTTCACCATAACTCATCTGGCACCTGGCTTGGAATTCTTCACCAGTATACTCCGTCCCTTCACTGAAGATGGCCTGGAAGTGGTTGTTCAGAGCTTGTGCTTGGGCCATAGGGTCTGTTATGAGCTGTCCACTGACCTTCAAAGGGGAGATGCTAGCCTTGGAAGATCTCTGGTGTTTGATGAAGGTCCAAAAACGCTTCAGAGAGTGGGAGCCTTCTGCTGACTCGGGATCAACTGTGATCGCATCATTGATGTATTCCCAGTAGGAGCGACGTATCTTGCGCTGGATCTGGCTGCGTAGGCTCCTAGACTCCTTCCTTAGTTCTTCCGAGCCCTGCTTCTTCATCATCTTGTACACCCGGTCGCGTCTCTTCACCAGTTTACGGATGTCTGGAGTGATCCATGGCTTGCTGATCTTTTGGCGTGCTTCCTTGTGTGGGACGAAGGATGATACTGCCTTAGTGAGGGTGTCTCTAAACCTACTCCACAATTCCTCTGTAGTGAGGCTGACTCTCTCTCTAGTTCAGCTTGAAGGTCCTTCAATGCCATCTTCATACTCTCCCAGTCGGCTTTCTTGTACAGATGTATCTTCCGTGGAGATTGCTTGATTTTCTGTGTTGCAATATTGATTTCGCAGTATGGGATGTTGTGGTCTGATAGTCCTGGGATCACTTCGACTCTTGGGATCAGTTGTGGGCTGTTAGTCAGGAAGAGATCCAGGGTGTTTTTTTAATCTTGTTGATTTCATGACAAGCTGTTCCAACCCATGGTCGTGGATCATATCGATGAAACTGTTGTGGACACGAGGATGGACAGGTTTAGGTTTCAGGGACATAGTAGCCCAATCCCAGTCGGGGAAGTTGAAATCCCCTCCATTGAGGAAGTGTGCATTCGGGAACTTTGTGGCTTTGTCAAGCGACTCACCGAGCTTCCTAAGGCTGTCTTCATCCGCGACGTTTGGGCGGTAGTAGGAGCACAGGTAAAAGGTTTTCCTGCCAAGCAGTTACACCCCCACCCATATCATCTCGCAATCAGTGGACAGCTCGGGTACCAAGTAGCTCTTCAGACTGTTACGAACCGCAATCAGTACTCCACCTCCTTTCCTGCCTCTATCCTTCCTGTAGATGGTGAATATGTCTGGGAATACTTCGTTGTCGGTAACTGCGTCAGACAGCCAGGTCTCAGTGCCTATCAAAATGTCAGGCTTCATGGTATCAAGCAAGTGGAGTGTTTCAGCCCGTTTCCCCACCGAAAACTGGAAGTTCACATTCAAGACTCGCAGTGGTCTATTCTTCCATTTGTTTTGCTGATTTGCCCTAGTGGGAGTGGAGGCGTGTTGTGGTTGAAAGCTGGTCTCAGCTGGTGTTGGACTTGAGATGTCAGAGGCTGAGATTTCACATGCTGAAGGATGAGAGTTGCCAGACCAGTCGACTCCATGAAGATCAAAAGCTGTTGCACATCTTCCAAGTGCAACTTCTCATAGCTGAGAGTAGGGATACTCTGACAGCGGGCATGAAACCACATCCCGCAAGTGTCGCATACTACGCCTTTCTCTGACCAGCTGACGGATATGTCACAGGTACCGCAGGGAGAGTGGCTGTCGCTTAGTTCGGAACGGTGGGATGGACCAGGGTTAGGTTCAGGGGCGTAAGAGGTGAGGAGTAGCAGGAGGGATAGGTACAGAAGTACCAGCCTCTTCCTGTGATGAGTGGCAAATTTACCATGGCGTTTGCACCAGTTGTCTGCTAAAGCCTGTGTGAACAGACAGAGTCCGGTGCCAAGGGTACGAAACAAGGACTTCTCATTGAATTTTACTTGTTTCACATTGTGATAGTCAGATGGTTTGTGAGCATCATATACTGTTAACTTGTGCACCAGAGCAATGAGCACAAGTGTAAATAGAGTGATATTCAATCTGAACATGCTGACTGGGATTCTGATGAGTGAATTTAGCTACATGGTCAATATTCAGTGTTGTAAGGGGGAAGTGGAAACCATTTACATTCGCATACCTGGCAGAGGGGGCAGATTCCTGATCCTACTAACCAGTGTGGTGTTCACAACAAGAGAAGACTGTACTCACATCAGTGCTGGCATGTACGAGACTTGTGTTATTCTGCGTGCTATAACCACAGTGGGTCTAATATGTGAAAAGTATGTCAAGATCAAATCATTGGTGCCGTATACGAGGCTGCCCTGATCATGATGAGGCTGCCCTGATCATGGTAGTAACTCTGTTTTTCTGGAGCCAAAACAACTAAAAACGTCTCAAGACCATATAAGGAGAATCCTGGAACCTTATAATACAAAACTGTTCAAGAAATAAACTGCTCCAAGTATAATCTTTTATGCAAATACAAAAATTAGAACGAAAATCCACAGCGGAAAAACAAATTGCGACCGGAAACGGAAGTCCACAACCCTCCTCATAGTATTAATGCTACAGTAAAATACGGTTTTATTCATTGCCCTTTGTGCAATATAGCGCTAGGCGGCATATTTGTCATGTCTAAGAATGGGATGCTCAGGCAGAGACCGAGAGGCGAAACTGAAAGTAGCCCCGTGAGGTAGCAGCACATTTACGCTCCTCACTGCGGCTTGGAATATTAAGACCCTGCCTATGTTACCGGTAGGTAGCTCTACCCCAGATTCGGGTAGCGACGATGATTGGCTCTCAGGCCAACTATGAAATAACAAATCAAGGATACACTTTTATCAGGTAATACTAGAAACTATACTATAACAACTATTCAACATTAAACTTTATAGGAAATAAAAACAAGGCATTAGCTAAATCCGTTTTCCATGTGTACACAAAGTTTAACATTGTATGTAACATTTGAGAACATTAAAAATTAAAATACATAAAAATACATTTGTAGCATAAATTCGATTTTAAACCCGTCTGTGTAGCGATTCCTGCGGAAACAAAAAATTATGAGCTAGGCAATCACGTGGTATCGTGATGTCACCTATGGCCCACACTCGCATCAGGCCGACCCTTTCCATGCATTCAGAGCATGTTTACAAGGATAGCTTTTGGGTCGAAACAAGCGTCAGAATGAGTTATCGTGCAATATTCCGTATTGTAGACATCATAGAAGAACAAGCAGTACGTTCCACATGAATCCAATTTTATTCAAAACAATGAATGCGAATGGGCCTACAAATCAACTAGGTTTCGCCGAGCTTGGGCTAATAATTATATCGAATGCAACCAACGGGACATAATCTACACCAATAAACATACATAGCAAACATATATTGTATCCAGCTACAGAAAGTAACGTGTATAATCTCATAATTTATCATAACAACTTAAATCAGTCAGTGAATATTTCCGTTGGTGCCGCTAGCTCAGTTGGTAGACGCGTTGGATTCTTGTCATTTATTTTACAATCGGGCGACGCCAGTTCAATCCTGACACCAAACATTGATGTTTTTTTTACACTTTTTCTGTTTATGTTTTCACAAAGTAATATAAACCAAATAATTTTGTATACTATGATGCACTGTTTGTAAATATTTTTTAGTAATTATTTATTCTACACAAAAATGAAAATATGGTAATTATATATATCGATGTTTCTAAATGTTATCTATCCAGACAGATCACAATTTGTTTTCATATATATAATTACAATATATTACCGTACAATATATATACAATTAATAAATTGTATATCCATTACATTATATTTGTTTGGATAAATAACATTTAGAAACATCTTTATATAATTCCCGTATTTTCATTTTTGTGGCGAATAAATAATGACTACTACTGGTTCAGAGGAAAGGGGTGTTCAACGGTACTTCGCCACAGCCAGTGGCATTGGGGCCGGCTAGCCCTCTGTGGATGAAAAGTGAAAACAGTAGTCTGACGGTAAACGGTAGAACACCCAGGTCAACCTCACCTCCTTTGCGGTTCCTCCTGGGAAACCACTATTACCGAGGTGACCGTAAAGCGAGGTTCAATTGTACCGGTCAGTGTCTGTACCAGGTCTGACAATCGCCATGCGTCTACCCGTCTTCTAGCCGCCGGGAGAGTTGCGAGGTGTCACCGCTATCGGTCTCAGTATGGACGAGTTAGTCGCTAACACGGACGAGTAAAAAACAAGTACATTTTTTGTGGAGCGCAGTAGCGCAGTGGATAGAGCTTCGGACTCTCGACTAAGAGAACCCGGGTTCAAATCCTGTACTGTAATAGATGGAGCGTACCAAATGTTCCATGCATGGGTGTAAACTGGTAATCGTAACTGCACCCCTGTAATAGATGGAGCGTACCATATGTTCCATGCGTGGGTGTAAACTGGTAATCGTAACTGCACCCCTGTAATAGATGGAACGTACCAAATGTTCCATGCATGGGTGTAAACTGGTAATCGTAACTGCACCCCTGTAATAGATGGATCGTACCAAATGTTCCATGCGTGGGTGTAAACTGGTAAACGTAACTGCACCCCTGTAATAGATGGAGTGTACCAAATGTTCCATGCGTGAGTGTAAACTGGTAATCGTAACTGCACCCTTGTGATAGATGGAGCGTACCAAATGTTCCATGCGTGAGTGTAAACTGGTAATCGTAACTGCACCCTTGTGATAGATGGAGCGTACCAAATGTTCCATGCGTTGGTGTAAACTGGTAATCGTAACTGCACCCTTGTGATAGATGGAGCGTACCAAATGTTCCATGCGTTGGTGTAAACTGGTAATCGTAACTGCACCCTTGTGATAGATGGAGCGTACCAAATGTTCCATGCGTGGTGTAAACTGGTAATCGTAACTGCACCCTTGTAATAGATGGAGCGTACCAAATGTTCCATGCGTGAGTGTAAACTGGTAATCGTAACTGCACCCTTGTGATAGATGGAGCATACCAAATGTTCCATGCGTGGGTGTAAACTGGTAATCGTAACTGCACCCTTGTGATAGATGGAGCGTACCAAATGTTCCATGCGTGAGTGTAAACTGGTAATCGTAACTGCACCCTTGTGATAGATGGAGCATACCAAATGTTCCATGCGTGGGTATAAACTGGTAATCGTAACTGCACCCTTGTGATAGATGGAGCGTACCAAATGTTCCATGCGTGAGTGTAAACTGGTAATCGTAACTGCACCCTTGTGATAGATGGAGCATACCAAATGTTCCATGCGTGGGTGTAAACTGGTAATCGTAACTGCACCCTTGTGATAGATGGAGCATACTAAATGTTCCATGCGTGGGTGTAAACTGGTAATCGTAACTGCACCCTTGTGATAGATGGAGCATACCAAATGTTCCATGCGTAGGTGTAAACTGGTAATCGTAACTGCACCCTTGTGATAGATGGAGCATACCAAATGTTCCATGCGCGGGTGTAAACTGGTAATCGTAACTGCACCCCTGTAATAGATGGAGCGTATCAAATGTTCCATGTGTGGGTGTAAACTGGTAATCATAACTGCACCCCTGTAATAGATGGAGCGTACCAAATGTTCCATGCATGGGTGTTAACTGGTAATCATAACTACACCCCTGTAATAGATGGAGCATATCAAATGTTCCATGTGTGGGTGTAAACTGGTAATCGTAACTGCACCCCTGTAATAGATGGAGCGTACCAAATGCATATGTAATAATGAATGTTGAATGTTTTGTTTGTCTTGGGCTGTCTGCTACATATGACTGCCTTTTCCCCCCGGCAATACTGGGTAACTGAGCTAGTTAATAATAATATTAGAATATAACATTTTTGCACCTAAATCCATGAACTACAAACTCTGGCAATCATCTAGGCAAAAGGATTGGTCAATCTCAAAATCGATAAGCCATATTAAAGTTGTTGCTAAGCCTGATATGTAAGGTTATAAAGGTAATTTTTTAATGATGGGAGAATTGTGTAATATTTTCAACTGATCTAACACTAAGAGGGAGCATATTTGAAAGAGTTGGTGCAGCAACAGAAAAATCCCAGTGATAGTATTGACTCTAAGAACAAAAAGTATATCGGAACTAGATGATTGGAGCGTTTTTGCATGGCAGACATTATTCATATGTATTTTGTTTATGCCATTCAACAAACTACTGAATGATTATCGATCTGAATTATTAATACATATATATTTTTGTTACATCAGTTGACTGGGAGTAGACACACAGTGGAACATCATTAATCTGGATACTTTAGTTCCCTGTATATATGTGCAGATTACCAAGTTTTCTGGATAAACAAACCATGCACATCATGGGGATATATCAGCATTTGGAAATTATGTTCCCATGAAATGATATCCGAATTCTAACGTTTCCGGGATATCAGGGTCCGGGTTAATTATGTTCAGCTGCATAGCTTTTGTAATATTCAAGAGAGGATTAAATTATATTCCAGTCAGTAATTATTTATAACAAATTGGAAAACAAATATCAATCCTTCACAATGTTATTATTAGCTTGAATTTTGTGTATGTTTTGTGCCCAATTTTAACAATTTGAATGATTTAATTAATTGTTTGATGTTCTGTTTTGTTTCAGCCAATGTCCAACTACAAATTGTTGGCTGAGGATGCGTCTCTTAAAATGGTTAGTGTCGACACCAATGCCTTTAAGGCCAAATTTGATAGATATTGGAAAGCCAAAGGAAAGGACAGATATGGAATAAATCAAGGGTAGCTTGTAAATATCCATTAAACCTTAAGTGAAAGTGTAAGACAAAATACTCATTTCTAATCAACTAATGCATGGATTTAACACTGGATACCGTCAGGTAATACTAATTGTTCTTGCTTGACCAAATTGGCAGTATATTAAGTTTATATGAAAAGTAGGCCAGACATAAAATAATAATTAATTTGCATATGGTATGTTGGTTACTAAATATTTCTTACATTTTTGTGAAAAATGCCATGGAAATGTCTATAAAATATTACTCTTTTCATACTCAAGTAATGTTATTTGGACCACCATTGATTGTTTCAGACTTACGAGAGACGAGTGAGTCTGGAGCAGAGCTACCAGGTTGTCATATCCATCATCTTCTTGAACCTCGAGTCACCTCAAAGACCTCAACTTCAATGTCCTCAACTCACTCAACTCTAAACTTGTCCGCAGCAGCATGAGTAGAGTCTTAGACCACTTTATACTCACTCAACTCTAATCTCGTCTGCAGCAGCATGAGTAGTCTTAGACCACTTTATACTCATTCAACTCTAAGCTCATCCGCAGCAGCATGAGTAGTCTTAAACCACTTTATACTCACTCAACTCTAAGCTCGTCCGCAGCAGCATGAGTAGTCTTAGACCACTTTATACTCACTCAACTCTAATGTTCAATATTTGTTGACATTGCCTCTCAAGAAACTTATTTCTCGAATATTTCTACTGTGTTGTGTTGTTTTCACCATCGAAATGTAGTGTGATAGGCCTGTAGTGCAACAATAGAGAGTGTCTGCAAGCAAACCTATCTCGATTCCCTTCCCTATCCCTAACGTACTGTGCATATTACATCATCGCTTTTTGTGTTTATGCGATCGGTTATGAGTCGATTGGATAGGTAAATACGTAACCGGCAGGGGTGATCGGTAAGCGCAATCCCTATCCATTTTGCATTCAAATTATGGATGAATCAAAGTAAACAATATGACAGCATCGTACATACAACTGTTTTTTACTGATTAGCCGCCTCATTTTAATTGCTGTTGTGTTTAATGCATCAGAAAAAAAATGATTTTTTAAAGACCTGTCTTGGCATGTAATACATAAAGGTGGGGCACAAATCGTGCGTGTCATCGTTTTTGTTGTTTTCACAAAAAAACTGAACAGATTCTTCCGTAAGATATCTATGTGCTAAATCTCTAAAACATATTGCCGTTAAATTTGTGCAAATAAACTGTTAGAAAAGTTGTCTTGGGTGAAGTACGTACGAATATAGACAGGCAAATCCAAATCTCGTAAAAGGCGCCTACGTTAAAAACCGTGCATCCTATCTTCGCTGTGATGTGCTTTTGTACGTAATTCCAAAATGATTTAGATGCAAAAAAATATGGTCTGTCCATTTGAGCTTATGATTAGGACCACATATCCAGCTGAAAAGGGCACACATGTACAATACGTTGGCGGCGCGTGAAACACTCCTGACGGTTACGTATCTCCAACAATCGACACCGATTGCGCAGTGCGTTAGAGATAGGGAAGGGAATCGAGATCGGTATGCTTGCAGACACTCTCTAAAGACACTTCACTGCCAAAGACTAAAATATTTTTATAAAAATGTTTGTGTTTCTTGAGAGGTAATGTAAACAAATATTTAAATAAACCATGAAACTGGAATGTCGTTACATTCAAGGAACCCTGTAATGTTGCTTCACAACCAGGCAGCTTCAGTGGCAATGTATGTTCTTTATAAGCTTGTAGTTTGATATCTGTGTTGCATGGAGATTATATTTCCTACCGAACTGCATTTAATTTGATTTCTAGCGTCTTTACGTCCATCATAATTATTAATAATACTAATGTTGGTTCACAGCCAGGCAATGTCACTGTTTTGTCATCTGATTACCTGTTATTTTATGCACTCGATTTTAATTATGATAAGTGACATGTTCTGAATAGATTTGTAGTTTGAAGTGTGTGTTACCAGGGAGACGACGGTGTGAAGGTGCCCTTCATCCTTCTGCCAAACACAGAGAACGAGGAGCAGTTTGCCTTCACCATATAATAACCAGTATCAACATGCCACAGAAACTGAAGGGCACACTTATGTACATTATCAAAAGTTAGGACAGTGCTCTCGGGCTAGCTTGCTGGACATTCTATGTTAGCCTTCTTCTTCTATGTGCTGTGTCTGTCACAGGCATTGGTAGATCATGGCCACCTGGTTGTTTGTAGTTTATTGCAGTTCTGTTGTTAGCCTTGGTGCATTATATTGCATTTGCAAGCTAGTGGCTAATTTAGTGGAGAAAAAGATAATCATTAGCCAGACAAGGCCATGGTCTGCAGCTACCAGAGAGTAGAAATTATGTGCAAAATCTAAATAAATTGTTGACCATGTAGTTTGCAAAGCAACAGATCAGTTCCAATTCATGATCGATCTGAATAAAATATATCTAGTTCCAAAATGAATTCGACTGCCTTCTAGCCGGCTACTCAGGGTGGACAAGCTAACACCCCATTGGGGGTACATTCTTACATGCAAATGGGTAGTTTTACAGTTTTCTGTGCTACCTGCAGTGTGTTCCTTGAATGTTTCTCTGTGTACATTGACCACTGTGTGTGTGTAGAATAAAGAGGGAGCGACACAGGAGGAGATTGACTTCAAGCTGAGTCTGCCGTGTACCTCCTACTTGGTTGGGGTGCCTTGTGATGGGTGTGTTTCTTGTCTTCTAGCAGTTGTTAGATGTCTACAGTGGACACTTGAAAGTCCTAAAGGACTAGTTTGAACCGTCCACTACGTCTTCATAATGGTAACCTGGCCATAATGAAGATATTGCACAGTCTAGACAATGTCTACTAAGGACAAGTTTTACTGTGTATTGATAGGATTATGCCAGACTCACAGCTAACTGACCATTAAAATACTTGCAGCAGTCGCTTTTCAGACATGTTATTTGGATTCCATTTGGCAAAAATCCCACAATAAAAAAAAACTTACTCAAAACAAACAAAACTAAGGAATGTCATTAGTGTAGTATGTCCATAATGTTTGAGAAAATCCATAAGAGTTATGGATGATTATTTGTAAGATTTGGTAGATATCCAATGCGCATTTGCCAAAATAACTACAGCCACAGAGAAGGCTCTTTGGCTGCAACCACACTATGGAACAACATACCTCTATCCATTCGCCAGACTCAATCGACAGATGTATTCAAAAGACAGTTAAATACATACTTGTTTCGCAAGGCATTTTATAAGTTTTAATTATTTATGATATTTTGTATAAAACACTTTTATTGTATTGTTCTAGTTTTGTATGTGTTTATTCTAGAGATACGTTGTAATTAACATATCTTAGATCTCTAGTTTTAATTAACATAATTTTTATATAGAAATGTACTAGTTTTTATGTTTTGAGTTTTTTTAGTATGTATGAATTGCTTTATTGAATTTGTAAAGCATCTTTGAGCCGTTTAGGCTGAAAAGAAAATATGGTGCTCTTACGTTGTTGACAGCGACGCCTTCATATGCAAGTTACTAGACAGTGGCGACCTGGAGCACAAGTCATCCATGCAAGCGACAATCGCCGAGCCGTATCTTGCTCCAATCCTCACAAAGATCTGCTTCCTCGTCCACTTCTGCAGTAGGTCAACTCAAGGTCAACCACAGCGAATTGTTCTTGCTGAACCATCCTCACAACCCAGAGGGTATATCATCTTGCTAAAATGCTGAAGTTAATCCGAGCCAATAACCTTGTTACCTTCAAGATTTTATTGTTTGGGTTTTGGCCATGCAGTTGTGGCTGATATTACATGTAATGGTTAGGAAGTAGTAGTTACTTGAATACACATTACCGCTTGGGAGAATGGTCAAACGGATAATTATATTGAGATTCCCTTGAGTCTTTGATATGGGGTGCAGGCATCTGCACTGTTTTCACTGGTGATAGAGTCGTGGCCACCGGAGTAAGTTACTAGAAAAAAATACAACCGATTTCACTAAATATATTGTTGACAGTTATGTTCAAACAAGAAATTTAAAAAATTGGATGGTAAATCTGTGTAGATATCATTGGCACCGGTTTGAACGTTGTGTTCGTTCCCTTGCAGTGGTGGAGCAGTCCCGTAACACAGCATCTCTTTACAGCCGTTGCATCCGGAGCCATCATCTGTGTTTACTAGTCAAGCTGCAGGTAAGAGGGTTTATTCTGCCCATCTCCATTTATTTAGTTGCATTGGCCACTCAGTGCCACTATCTCAATGTTGTATTTGCTCCTGATAATTATAATTTTACATGAAAATGTTTTTCATAGTTCATTGTCTGTGGTATATATATATATATGGTATTCAGAATTGTGTTAGTAGTAAGATTTATTAGGGGAGTAAACATGTCAAGTGCTCTAAAATAATGCATTTTTTCATTATTTAAATAGTTTACATCAGTTACATATTAATTGTGCTGATATCCATTCCTGTAGTTGTGTCTTGTGCACTTATATTTCCAAGTTATGACAAAACTACATTTGATGCTGTTGGTTTAATAACTGACATTGGTTTGTGCAATTTCATAAAAACTAACAGAATTGCGGTGACATGTCTTTACAATGTAGATTGGCACTTTCAAACTGTTTTGTTTCAGCCAAACATCTTGAACTTTTACAGCAAGAGCAGCGACGAATCAATATTGTTGAACGTTGTAGATGAGATCCGAGGCATCCTCACTACATGGTGACTACGACTGTGTTCACTGCCGTGTGCTAAATGTTGCTGCTGTCATCAATCAAATGCTATATGTGGAGGCATATTAAGTCGCACAGACCAAAGACGCACCTGCCTACATCAGCGTGTGGTTAATAGCACAGGGTAAATTACTCTCCATCTGCCTCTAGTTCGATCAAGACAACCTCCAGGCGGCCAAGTTGAGCTTTGGCACTGTTAAAACCAAGGGTAGAATGTTTGCAAGCTCTCTCATCTCGACTCCCTTCCCAATTGTGTCACATGATCAGTTCGATTGCCCAACAATCAAATTAATCTTGTGGCACGATCGCGATCGGGGACTCGAGATAGGGACGTTTGCAAACATTATTGAGTTTGTGTGACAGACCTTCCAAATCTTCCGATATAGTAGAAATCTGGTTTTTGGTTAATTTACAAAGAATATGCACCTGCTTTTATTGTATTTGATTTTAAGTTTTAAGCTAATGAGTTATTGGTGAAAATAAACTTATAAAACCAAAAACATGAACATTTTCACTAATATTTTTGTGGGCAGGACATGTAGAAATACCAGATTTCTTATGTAATTCAGGAAATAAACATTCCGTAAATGGTGCTAACAACAAGAAACTGTCAAATGTTTGAACAAAACTCCCACTTTCAGATGCCCCATATAGGGGAGATCTCCCGCTATTTGATTGCCAACTTGGAAGGTCTGGGCTGGTGCCATTGTCCCAGTAAGGAAATACCTGGCATTTCCATGCATCAGTATAACTGCTGTGCCACTTAACGATTAATTTGTAAATCAGACTAGTCAATTTTTAGAATGCATGTAGCCTTCGATGAAGGTGGTGTGCCTCTGTTTACATACAATTATGTGTTATTTATCTATTGAATGTTTGCTAACTCATGATATTTCAGATTTATGTAGTATCCCACAATTTGACAATACGCTGTGGATCGTTGTGGATGCTTTGACAGCCACAACTGAGCAATGGTGATATGATGTACAAAGGAAATTAGACTAGTTATTAAATTCATTCTGGTGTTGGTAGCAGTTCTTAAATATTGGTCAGCCGAGATGGTAATAAATTGTTCCAAAGCATTTTCTTGGTTATATCATAATGTTATTTTTACCGAGGTAAATGTAAACTCCGGTTCTTGTGCAGCCAAGAGATTTTCAATTTTTTTCTGGCAACATTTGAACACTGTTGGCTATGTAGGCAGTATTAGGTTAACTGGTTTGTCGGCAATATGCTTTCACAATTTATCTTTCGAAACAGAAGGTACTAATGTATATATATATATATATATATATATATATATAGATGATTATCACAATGCTGATTTAGTAGCAACATTGTTTACCCTGTAATGTTTGTCGGTCTAATAAAGTATTTGACTCTTAAGATAACATGAATTGTACATTACCAGGATAGCATCCCTCATAATGTACATTATGATGTATGCGTGTGCACATACAAATGAACATTACATATTATGGGGGTTTAGTTTCGGGTAGGTACTAGGTAATGTTTAGCTTTGATGCATGTCCAAGTGCAGGTTTCAAACAATTAATAACAGGTGTTGTTAAATTCATATTGGTGTATTTGTTAATCTCAATGAGATACCATTCTTAAATACCTGGTTGTCCCCAATGCTGCATTGTGTATATGGAGGTGGCACAATGGTGCTTGTGATATTGTAGCAAACGCAGGATTGCAAGAAAACGTTGCATACCAAGCGTTGACTTTGTGTATTGTGAATGGAGGTTGCTATTGATAGCATGACTAGCACCATACAATCACCATTTGAATTTCAAGGTACACCTGCACATGCAGGGCACTTTAAAAACAGCTATCCTAATTTCTTCAGGAAATACTCGTGTTAGTAGAATAACAAAACTTGCTGCTTAATGAACCAGCTGTGGTTCCACCAAGAGACATATACTCTTATTTCCTGTGCCGAACGTATCTTGAAATTAGGATGTGAACATTCAGTCCTTTGAATAGCCTCAGGCTGATTTTGAGGACTTGTATAGGGGGCATGATAACCAGGCTTTTGTCTCTTGAAATGAAGACATTTGCCATCTTAGTAATGTGGTGGCAATATGAATTCAGTTTAACAAGATTGCCACCCAGAGAATTAACTCTAGGTGGCAGGTGGACAAGGAAGCCCTTTGGCTTATCGAGAGTCCGATCCTTTTATCTATGTGTATCCCGCCCGTCTGAGGTATGTGTCGATTTTATTTTTAAACATATTCACGCTACTAGCACCCACACAATCAGCAGGTAATATGTTCCATTCATTTACAGTCCTTTGTGAAAATGAAAACTTTCTTATATCCAATCTACTCTGCTCCTTTGCCAATGTAAGTTCATGTCCTCTAGTCCTTCTATCTTTCTTAATTGAGAAAAAAATATTTCTATCAATATTTTCATAACCCTTCAATATTTTAAACACTTCTATCTGATCTCCTCTCAATCTCCTGGTCTCTAGTGTTGTTAAACCGCATTTTTTTAGGCGTATTTCGTAACTAAGATCCCTCAGTTTTGGTATCATTTTAGTTGCTCTCCTCTGCACTCTTTCTAGCATATCTATGTCCTTCCTGCGATATGGCCTCCACGCTTGAATACAATATTCTAAATGAGGCCTAACTATTGTTTTGTACAGCGGTATTATTAGCTCTTTTTCCTTATACGTTGTTTCGCCTAATTAATCCAAGGATTTGATTTCCCTTTGAAGCTGCAATTCCGCACTGCTCTGAAACCTTCATATCAGCACTAATGGTTAACCCTAAGTCCTTTTCTTTTACAGTAGTACTTAGTACAGTACCCCCATTGTATATTCTACCTCTTCGTTCCCATGTCCTGTGTGGAGGCATTTACATTTCCCAAAACTGAACAGCATTTGCCACTTTTCAGACCATTTGATCAACCTGTCAAGATCATCTTGTAAATGCTGTCTATCTCCATCACTTTTAATCCTTCTAAACACTTTTGTATCATCTGCAAATTTCAACACCTTGCTTGTTATTTCATCATCCAAATCGTTGATATATATTAAGAATAATATAGGACCTAATACTGATCCCTGTGGTACCCCACTCAATACCGATTTCCAGTTTGAAGCCTCCCCATCAACTACTACACGTTGTCTTCTGTTAATCAGCCATTGTTCTATCCAGTTTATTATACCATTTCCTATGCCATGGGCCTTTAGTTTAAGCAGTAATCTTTGATGTGGTACTTTGTCGAAAGCTTTTTGAAAATCTAAGTAGACGATATCTACTGGTGATCCCTTATCTACCCACTTAGTGATGTCTTCCAAAAAACAATTGGGGTACACCAGGACATAAAATGCAGTCTACATAGAGAACCATGTGTATGTATAGACATACATATGTAACATGTATATACATTGTATTGTGCAACTCTGTTTAGGACTGCTATGATGTTAACGAGCTGTAAGCGTTGGTGGAAGAACTGATGTTTGTTCACCAGTAGGGGACGTGTCTGTCTCTATGTACACTGTTCGAGGTGTCCTCCTGGTTGTCATACAAGTCACATGACACTGTTGCCATGTGATGCAAATTGTGCAACATTCCCATGAACACAATAAAGTTTCTGAGAAATATTGTGGTTTACGTTTTGTCTTGTTTTTAAAGCATAATGGTTATTACTATGATTTAGTAGGACTTCACTATTAAGGTCGCCCACAGGATTGGGCCGAAGTGACCTGAATTCCAAGGTGACCATATTATTTACTATAATTTACTGTTACACAAATAATTTGGGACTGTCCTGGGGTGACCTTAATTGCGAGGTGGCTGTGTACCGAGGTGAACATAAAGCGAGGTTCTGCCATATTTATAAATGCACTCTGCAAGTACACTACTCGCAACTTGTCAGACAATACACATTGGAAAACCAAAATTAATTCACATTTTCAGGTAATTGGAACTTGCACATTTACAACTGATCCAAGTGAACAACCTTGCAAACTATTTTCACTAGAAAAACATCTTGTCTGAAAATAGTTTGTGTGGAAATGTCGGCAGTACTGCATTAAGGTCACTCCTTGACAGCTTTTGGTTTTTTAAGTCCTGCAAACATCTATCAGTCTTCTTGTAAGTCATTTCATAGGAAAAAATTGTTTACACTAGACATTTTATTCTGATCCTTATCTCATTATGTTGTCTGACCCAATTTATTTGTGACTATGACCGTGTCATAGAATTGTAACCGATTCCACTTCTATAATAGGTTGATGTATAATTTCTGAAGCAGTAGCAAATCAGAGAAGACAGCAACCTACACGTGGGACTTGTAGCATTTCTTTAAAACTTCCCCTGATTGGTGCGAGCTAATAGGTGACACTTGCAGTTTCTAGACAAGATTTAACAAGATTGCCACCCAGAGAATTAACTCTAGGTGGCAGGTGGACAAGTAAGCCCTTTGGCTTATGGAGAGTCCAAGTGTGACAAAATCGCACCAAAGTTGGATACAAAGAAATCATTCGTGTAAATGGCCCTTAATCTATCGAACATCTCATAAACTAATCACCTGCATACCATTTGCTATTCAACAGTCGCACAATAACTGCATTAGACTTGTATGGTACAAAAACACCATAAGTGCAAATAATGACTGTCGTTTGTGAAGAAAGGTGATATAAATTGACTTTACTTGCATAAACAGGCTCATCTGTTAAATACCAACAGAATGAACTCGGTGTGAAAATTGAACATCTTCAACAGAAAGTTTCGCAAACGCATGATTCTCGCTACGCATCGCTGACTTCGCTGACTCGACGCACGCCAGTGACTGGGAGCCCTTGCATGTAACATAATATTAATACCGTCTGAACATTACCTAAAAAGTTATAAAGTATACATGTAGTTAAATAAATAATAAATAAATGAATACATAAATTAGCTGATGATATAAACACTAAACTGACAGTTAATAAGAATGTACATACATGGAGTTAAGTTAGTAAATAAAATAAAATAAAAAATAAATAATTTAGCATGGCGACATAAAATCTAAACAGACTGAAAACAGTATCATGGCATCTCGCGGTTCAAGTGACTCACAGCCTGTGGATAAAAACTGTTTTTAAGTCTAATGGTCCTTGTCTTAATACTTCTACAGCGCTTGCCAGAGGGAAGAAGTTCAAAGATATGGTTGGCTGGGTGGGTTGTATCTCGTACACAGCTCTTGGATTTTCGCGCACAGCGAGCATGGTAAATAGATTCAATGGATGGCAACTCGCGCCCAATGATTCTAGACGCGCCCTTCACGATAACTTTAAGCCGTTGTTTCTCCCCCTGACTGGCGCGGCCAAACCACATTACAATCGAGAAAGTGAGGATACTTTCAATGATTGCGCGGTAGAACCGTATCATAATCTCCTGAGCTGCCTCAGAAATACTTGCCTTGGTTTTGTAGTCACATCACGTATACTATATGTACTTGTACCTATCAGTTATACTGAAAGAACCGCCCTGTAGGGGTACAAATACACAGAACACAAAGCATTATTGTAATGTCCAACCACAACGTAGTTACCTCTTCATCGAATTAATCACACGCTTCGCTGCCTTCGTCGTCTCCAGGTCTGCGATATCGAGCAGCGGCCGGTCGCCCGACGCCCTGAGGCGGCTCGGCAGGAGAGGATGGTGCAGCGTCATGCCGCGACCGTCGATGACGAAGGCGTAATGCCACGTGCATGTGTGTGTGTGCGAGAGCAATGAAATCCTTTGATCATATATCACGTCTATAGCAAGCAAAGGTATATCATGTATATAGCAAGCAAAAATCGTCGATATGACGTGCTGTAGTATTCACGCTGTTGTCTGTGTATCTGAATGTAAATACCCATAGTTACAAGTTCCTGTTTAGCACTAAGCTTGTAAAAAATAAAGGTAATATAGCGCCGTATGTAGTGCTTAGGACTCCGATCGAACATCATCTCGACTTCTCTGGGAAGCATATAGTCACGCTGCAATTATTGCGACAAGACTATTCGTACATAAATATCCACCATTGTCTACAGCCAGGTACTCATTCATTCAACTGAATGAATTGGAGCAACGTAGAGTGAACGAACTTGCCCAAGGTTCGACAGGGCAGTACAGGATTTAAACCTGGGTTCTCTCAGTCGAGAGTCCGAAGCTCTACCGACTGCGCTACTGCGCTCCACACATGGCATGTACTTGATTTTTTCTCACCTATGTTAGTGACTAACTCGTCCATACTGAAACCGATAGCGGCGACACCTCGCAACTCTCCCGGCGGCTAGAAGACGGGTAGACTCACGGCGACTGTCAGACCTGGTACAGACACTGACCTGTACAATTGAACCTCGCTTTACAGTCACCTCTGTAATAGAGTCACCTCCCAATTAAGGTCACCCTAGTACAGCCCAAAATTATTATTTCCATAGCAGTAAAACATAGAAAATTAGTCTCGCTAGTAAGGTTACCTCGCTATATTCAGGTCACCTTTGTTACTTTTCTGTATTGGCAGGTGTCGAACATCTTCTCGACTTACGAAACCCGCTTATTAGATTATATACGCAAACATCAACCATTGTCTGTAGCGAGGTACTTACATATACAGCTGCGTGAACTGGAGCAATGTGAAGTGAAAGAGTTTACTCAAGGTTCGAAGCGCCTGCAAGAGGGTTCCAACTCGGAGTCTCTCGATTGAGAGTCCGAAGTCCTAAACTCTACGCCACCGCGCTCCATTACAGTCATGACTTTCATGAATACGTTTAAAGGTTTTATAATTGTATCTTACACACATACATTTTTGCACAATTCTGTATTACTTGTCATGAAAATGTATTGTGAAATATCGTCTAAGATGTAATTGCTAAGGTTGTATCGTAAGTTCTTTACACTCCTCACCATTGTAAACCCGTTCGACTGCCAGAGGAAATCAGTCAAAGTGATCAGAAACAAGTTCCCGTGTAACGGGAGTAATAATAATAATAAGTTTATTTTAGTTGCAAAGATACAAGACAAAATAATACAGATTGAAAATAGGATTGTAGTGCAATTAAGAGACTCCTATGAAACCCGCAAGGGCTTGTAGCGAAACCACCTATGATTAAACAAACTTAATCTTAAACAGTAAATATTAATTATAACAATAATGTAATCACTGACAATACAACTACCTAACTATTAAACGGGTTAACAATAATATAATAATAATGAGTATTAATAAATAACTGGAAAACAAAGAAAGTAAAACTAAGCTACTTCTGATACCGCAATACAGTTCGAGGTCAAAGGGGCAGGCAAGTTGTTCACTGCGCATGCGCCGTACTCGCAGATACGTGTCTGGCAAAGGGCTACTCTACGTAGACATCGGCACATCCTCGGTCGACCGTGTTACACACATTTGTGCTAATATATGTTCGTGCGTGTATGCGTGCATACATGTATGTTAGTGTGTGCGTGCATGCGTGCGTGTATTCACAGGAGGACTTAGTGGCTCAGACTTGGTGGGTTATGACACAACATGTAATATGCCCTACCACCTTTGGGCTCTCGCAATTTTTGATATTATATATCCCTGCATCGGTTTAGAAAAATTGAATTATTGTACATGAGAAACGCATTCTGAATACATTTCTGAATTTGGGGAGACACCGTGCCACCGTGCCACCGTGCCACCGTGCCACCATGCACCGAGCACAACTTGCATTTGAATGCGCGTTTAAATGTTGGACATTGAAATACGCATTCAAGTGCATTTGCATGTGTTATCAAGCACACATGTCACTTATATCTACGAACAATGTAATTGTGACATGTATCTCCTTCTAGCTACCGTATTTGTATTGTCCTTAAAGGAAATAAAAACAAGGCATTAGCTAAAATCCGTTTTCCATGTGTACAGAAAGTTTAATATTCCATGTAACATTCGAGAACATTTAAAAAATACAGAAAAATACATTTGTAGCATAAATTCGATTTATGCGGGACAACACTACCAAATAAAGTTGTGACTCCGTGACTCGGAAACGTGGCTTGTTTGCTGATAACACAAGTCAGATGTATGTTTGTATAAGAGCTTAATAGTAAGCCAACTCTTTATGTATAACTAGATTACATAACTACAATAATATATGATGTCGATACCTAGTTATACATGTCATAACAAATACACAAAACTGACAGCAAAGGTGGGGGAACCAACCACACACAGGTGGAGGAAACCCACCATCTTACTTACAAGTGTGAAATTCTGTGATTCAAATACAAGGGGAAAGCGTTAGGTACATGTGCACATGTCCCCGCCCTAAAACCCCTTGGAAGATGTATCATATACACAGTGTACTATTATCATTAGACAGAATCTCGTAAGACAAACTATGCTACAGAATGCATGGCTATAGTTGCAAGAGATATCAGAGAAAACAATGATGGCACAGAACACAATTATGCATACACTGTAACTTAATATAAACCGTGTATTTAAAATTGCATGCAGAAACACACAAATAAGTAAAAAACACCACCAGCCATATAAATACTCAGGTGTGGACGGGGAATGAGGGTGGGAAAACAATCTCCAAAAATCGAGAGCGAATATACCTTTTCAATTCTGGAAATTTCGAGAGAGAGGCTGGGATTGGAGAGCTAGTCTCTTGTTTCCGTCAGCCTCATAATTTTTTGAGCTTACCGTATATTCCAGAATAGAAGCATTGGTTTTGTTGCCCACATAAATGCCGTTTGAATTTCATTCAAAAGGTGTTTTTATGCGGGACAACACTACCAAATAAAGTTGTGACTCCGTGACTCGGAAACGTGGCTTGTTTGCTGATAACACAAGTCAGATGTATGTTTGTATAAGAGCTTAATAGTAAGCCAACTCTTTATGTATAACTAGATTACATAACTACAATAATATACAATGTCGATACCTAGTTATTCATGTCATAACAAATACACAAAACTGACAGCAAAGGTGGGGGAACCAACCACACCAGGCCAATTCTGTAATAACTAATTTTCAGAATGGCTCCCCCCACCCCACAGGAGTCCGTGTCACTAAGCAAAATTACAGCAATTACACTCAGAATGTAACAACTATTCATCAAAACAGTACCTATCATGCCCCACCTCAGTAGAAAGCATGGATGTTACCTACTAATACTATGAGCTTTTGTGTAAAAACATTGGTATCCAATGTAACAACACATTAGTCCACACGTGTGTCCAATGGCAATTAGCACGAACTTAGATAACCTGTGTTACTGCGAACACTGTTACTGCCACTTAGAATGCCTCACCTAAGCAGAAAGCATTCATGCTATACATGAAAACCACACGAAAGTATATACCGGCACCTTAAGTGCTAAACATTATTTCTTCAAAAATCTTTAAAAAAAACTGTTTACTGGTATACGTGTTGAAATCTAGCATACTATAACTTCAATTACAATAATCCTGCCTGGATCATTTGTTCCTATGTCAATGGTGAATACCTTTGCTGCAGCTGCTTGCACATCTTGAACTTGCTGAAATAGACCATCCATGGTATGTGCTCTCCTTCCTAAGGTAAACTACCTTTTCATACATATTGGCTCATGATAGATTTGGTCATAGTACTGTGACGCACTTCACCTGTCCGAACAACTTGAATCCGTCGTGCAAAACTGTGTCTGACAGTGGACTGTGAAGGTACCAAGCCACAGTCGTCTAAATATAACACCCATCACTTGCTGGTCCTAGTACTGTGACACACTTCACCTGCCCAAATAAGCTGCATTCGTCGTTCAAAACTGTGTCTGACAGTTACCTGTGAAGGTACCAAGCCACAGAGTCGTCTGAATATGACACCTATCGCCTGCCTGCATAGGTACACATTTAATGTGGCTGATAATATATCTGATATCTACATTGAACACTGTCCAATCAACATGACAGTGACATGAACATTACTTATAGACATCATGTCGAAGAACACAATGTTATTTTATAAGATACTGAAATATGAACCTTGCTGCACAGATCTTGCAGTCTACTGGCATTAAACTATGAGACAATCAACTGCCAATATTACAAAAATACTGTATTGTGAGCACACCAGACTTCTTCTTCTTCATGACTTGACTCCCATGGGGAGTAACGCAGAAAGCAGACTTGCATTTGGCACAAACGATGTTGGGTCCAGCGACGGAATACTGTGAACAATTTATGAACATTACTTCATCAAGTTCATGTTGAAATGCAGAACATTACATTATGATGCAGTGACAATTTATTACTGGACTGTACTGAGCCTGCAACATTCATCCAACCTGTCAGGACACAGTCATACATAGACACAGTGAAGTATGACTACTGTATTGATCTGTTGAGTTTGTGTGCTATTTAGCTAATATTTACTTATTAATAAAGTTATTGTTAATGATATATGACTGGTTAATGTATATTTATTATAATGTTTAATGTGGTAAACATTGCATAAATTATATAACTGTCTTCATAATTATGGCATTCCAGCCTTTTATCGAAATGTAGTGGTCAGTCGTTAGCGTGCTAATATTAGCCAATATTAACTTATTAATTAAGTTACTGTTAATGTGAAATGACTGGTTAATGAATATTTATTACTATAATATAATTAATGTGGTTTACTGCTTTCATAAATCATACAAATATCTTCATAATCATGGACATTATGGCCTTTTACTGAAATGTGTTGGTTTGTCGAGGTTGCGCACTAATTAGCCAATATTGACTAATTAAATAAATTATTAAATGATTTGTTAATGTATATTTATTACCATTATTAATGTGGTTATACACATTGCATAATATGCATAAATATCTTCATAGTCATGGACATTATGGCCTTTTACTGATATGTTTTGGTCAGTCGAGGTTGTGTGCTAATTACCCAATATTGACTAATTAATAAAATAATTATTATTTTTAAATTATTTTTTAATACATATTTATTACCATTATTAATGTGGTTATACACATTGCATAATATGTATAAAATCTTCATAATCATGGACATTAAGGCCTTTAATTGGAGCGTTTTGGTCTGTTGAGTTTTGCATGCTACATAACTAAAATTAACTAATTAATTGCATTAATTTGGTTACAATTAGTACTAAAAATATTAAATATTATAAATTTATTACTCTTGTCAATGTGTTTGAAAACCCTGAAGACAGTATTTAAATATCTGTATAAATAAAAAAGTTATTACATTTGAAAGCAAATATTTACCTATAGAAAACACAAAAATGAGTCCATTTTGCCATTGTAAGAGATATACAAAAATGACGCTGTTTTTCCGTCTTAAAATGGCAATATATTTTGATCTATTAAAGGTATCTTAATAAAATAAACAGTTATGTGATCCTTAACCTATTACCTTTAATTTAAGCCCATTCCCAATGTTCTACCATGATAAACGCTGATATTTTTTTATTAATTTTCGTATGCTAAACCAGTTTACTTACAATTTTCTTGCGGATTCAGATAGCATATTGCGATGATTGATCGTAATTTCCCGAAATTGAAACTATGCAACCACTGTTTATTTCAGATGGGACGTGATCAACAACAGCGGAAATATGGAGAGGCAGATTTACAGGAGGCCCTCTTTGCTCTTCAACATGGCGAATCATATAGAAGCGTTGAACGGCAATACGGAATCCCCAGGCGAACTCTTCAACGACACCATAAAGCCCAGGTAATTTTTATGTAATTTATCAGCAAATTGTCTGAAAATTATATTTTCACAATTCAGTAGTCATAATTACAATAATTATTACCATTGCAATAAAATGGGTTGCAACTCGGTCAATGTTTTATGCGTTCGAATAATATTACAAGTAATTTATATATAAAAAAACGCTTAATTTCAGTTGCCATGGTGTGGTACTACCGTATTACTGTGTTGTTTCAAACTTTATAAAAAAGGCTTATGTGAAGTTATCCATACAAATTCAGCTCTGTCCTGCAGGTTCGAGCGTCAGGTCGACTACTTCTATAGGGAGATTTCGCCAGATCCTAGACACCGACATTGAAGATATTATCGCCAACAATGCAATGGACATGCAGCAAAGGTTCTGCGGGTTAACAACTACCGAACTGCGACAAATGGCCTTCCAAGTGGCTGAGTACAAAGGCGTCGCACACCCCTTTGATCAAACCAAAAAGATGGCTGGTCGACACTGGCTAGCAGGATTTCTTGCCAGAAACGGAACACTCTCTATTAGGGAACCGGAAACGAAGAGTATAAATCGGGCAGTGGGATTCAATAAGGCACAAGTCGATAATTTTTTCGATATATGGAGGTCGCTTCTTGAGAGCATTGGGCCAATAGATGGTGACAGAATCTGGAACATGGACGAGAGCGGCTTAACGGTTGTGCACAAACCTGGGAGAATCGTCGCGAAAAAGGGTCAGAAACAGGTTGGAAAAGTGACGAGTGGCGAAAGGGGAAAAGGTTACTATGATATGCAGCGTGCAAGTGGGCGTTATCTCGCACCATTTATGATCTACCCGAGGAAGAAAATGAACGAGCACTTGCTCGTTGGCTGTCCACCTGGTACAGTGGGAGTGGTGACAGACAGTGGCTGGACAGACAGCAAAGTCTTCATGCAGAGTTTGAATCACTTTGTCGATGCGGTCAAATCGACGCCTGCCAAAGAAAGCGTGATGCTGCCTGACGCATTTGCCTCCACATCGACTGGCCGCACTACACCAATGACGCCTATAAACACGTTCATTTACGGCATATCACCACTCCCCAAGGCTGGGCCCCGGCTGGGTAAACGACGCTCCAAGTCTGCAGAACATCTCACGTCATCGCCATACAAGGATAATCTGCGAGAAAAGCATCAGCAACTGAACGAGAAGCTTGAGAGGCAAGCAGACATGCAAGAAATCCAGCAAGGGCAAAGAACGAACCACTGTCAAGCACGTGCGTAAAGTTGGTGCGACCCCTACGAATGAAGAATACAGGTGCATCTATTGCAGTGAGCTCTATACCACGCCACCAACAGAAGATTGGCTGCAATGTCCATTGTACCGCCATTGGTACCATGAAAAGTGTGGAAACGAGAAATCCGCATGCGACCTTTGCATGCAGTAGTCTACGAACAATGTAATCGTAACATGTATCTCCTTCTAGCTACCGTATTTGTATTGTCCTTAAACAACATTTTCGAAGCGTAATTAACCCATACATATGTCGAAAGACATACATATGTCGCAGTTTTATACGAAGTATGTCCAAGCAATTTGCAGCGAGATTCTTGTGGTCCTGTAGTGAACTCTGTAATCAAGTTAAACAACGTGTACACGAGGTTGAACTGTCGTTTGATAGATAGGTGGTAGATATTATTGAAAGAGGGGTGACAGTTGTCGATATGTGAATGACATGCATTGAGGTATGAATGACGGTTATTGATATATTTGTTTGTAATTGGTACTGACTATCATGAACATCATAGCAAATCAATAACAACAGCTGTATTGATTTTAACATATTGACAAACCAATGTGTTTTCTGCATTTAAAAAATATAACTTGTTACTCGTAAGGTTATTGGCAATATTGCCAAGTCGGGTTGGGTTAACTGCAATACCATTTGATGTTCAACAAGTTCGCATTTCCCACGTTCAATACAACTAATTCAGCAGACTTCAAGTTACAAATTACTACGCCGGCTAATTCTGTGTAGTGGAACAGACTGTCTCCCTGTAAACGTGCAGCATGAACAAAACATTATTTTCACCCCGAAACATTTACATTAACAAGATCTGAAGAATTGAAGAGAAGTTTCTCAGCTCGTCCTGTACGACTCCTGGTTGACTTCGTCTGGCCATGGTCGCTGAATACGTTACTGTACGAGTTAATGTTGAATTGCCAGTGTTGCGTATTATATACCATCGCTGCCGACTAGCGAGAGACACCGTGTAGTGTGTGTGTGTGTGTGTGTGTGTGCGCGCGTGTGCGAGTGAGTGCGGTGTGTGCGCACGTCCATGAGTCCGTGCGTCTGTCCGTGCGTGTGTGCGTACGAAGTGCGTCCACGATACATTCATTTAAAATTTTGTTTATGTAGTACTGAAACGATAAGAATATTTGCCGTGTCGTTACACAAATGGCGTGTATTGGTCCACTGTACTGATATAACCATGGGCGTTTTGCTGAAAGGCGTGCGGGAAATGGTGGCGATGACGGAGAAAATTGAAGACTTAGATTGAGGTCGAACACCCAACCAATTTGCCTCGCTACGTTGACATGTACAACGGTGTATTCCAGCAGTTCCCGGGCTACGTCCACGGCAAACCGTTCAATCATATCATTAGAACTAGGTATGTTTGATTTGACAGTGGCGATAGCCCCTTCAGAAATGCAACGAACTTTGCTATCAGGAATCCCAAGTAAAGTGAGAATTGCGTGCTGTGTCACGTATGTGGATTAAATTTAGAGCTCTTCTTTATTAAAATGAATAGAGTGTTTGGATGTCTTGAATGCATTCGAGGCTTTCGAGCATCCGAGATATGATACTGTGCAGTCGCTAACTGTTCGCAAATCAACATCGATTGTTGTTAGGTTCAACGCACCGAGAGAATTGAGAGAGGGATATATTTAAACTTAAACAGGTTTAGAAGCGTGTTTTCTCTGAACGAATTACGTTATTTTCAGGAATTTCCACCAGGATGTAAGTCCACTGATGATTAATGGGCGCAAGTTTTGAAAACACTGCATTACACATTCACAAAGAACAAAAGACGCGCTACAATACAGCCATCAACAGCAAGGTGAAATGTATAAAACCTAAACAGTGAATTCATCTCATTTGTTTAAAAAGTTTACGATGTTGATCGAGTGTACGATATCTGTAGACGATCGATGGCAACATTGGTTTGTTGCAGGTATGAGAAGGCGATCGCTCACGGCGACTCAATCAATCTAACGACTCCCTACAGGTCGGCGTCGAGCAATCAGATCATTCTCACCCTTGCGAAGACCTTGGTGCAAACACGGTATGGGTCTCCCTTGCGACTGGATGGGTAAATGGTTGGGTGGCTCCTGCCTACAATATCTCTGTCACACTTTCACACATTGTTTCCCCACTCATTGCAACCCTCCCGTTTTCCCGCTCATATTGTTCTCTGTGGCCATCCGGAAGTCAGGTCGCCCAACTGAAGGTGGTCTTATGGGTTCGCGGTAGTTTGTGAGACAGTTATTGGCGTAAGGGATATGTATGTACGATCTCTGCGTGTCCCGGTAGGTGGGGGTGACTGTTTTGACTAAGTGAAAATAAATCAGTCGTCCTCTGGAAATTGGCTGAGCTATGTTGACAACGGTATTCTTTCTACGTATTTTTAGTTAATTTACTTTTTTTGTATTGGAACACTTCGAAAGGTGACTGACTGCGAAATACGCAACATAATTTGAACCATCCTGTCTGATAAATCTCTTCATTAGTTTGTTTACAATATACTTTGTAGACATTAAAACGTTTCACATAGAATATTTATGTAATGATAACACATAATAGCTTTATACATATCAATCAACAACACTGCAACAACAAACAGCAGAAAAAAACATGACGATACGAATGCCGCCGAATTGATGTAGACCCCATTTTAATAAATACCACTGTACATAACGCCTACAATTAATATGGTGTAATCTGAACTGTTCTATGTGTCTATGGACAGAGGCGGGAAGAGTCGCCCGAGACACGGAGCGCCGATGGGAATGATGGGCATTGACTTCACGCTGTGCCACCTTCACAACCTGACCCAGGAAATGTTTCCCGTCTGCACCGGCAACCAGTACAGGTGGGGTTGAGGAGAGGTCAGGTAGGTCAACAATAACACGTAGGTCAACATTAACAACGACTGTGACAACAGTTGACAACCACTACTGCTGCCGCCGCCAACAACGCCTCACAAGCACCAACAATTTCACTGCTTCTTAAACTTAAAAAAGTGTGGCTACTTATGACACGGTTATTCTTTTGTGCAGATAGGCGCACGCACGCACGCATGCGCGCATACACGTAATCACACCCACCTACGTACACACGCACGCACACCGATGAGTTGATGATGGTAAAAGTGACGGTTAGTGTAACGGAAGCAACAACATTTTCACATAGTTCACTTGTTATGAATGCTGCCATATATGTATGATGCCAAGTTGTAATGATTTATAATTGTTTAAACCTTGTAATTTATTCATCTGCACTACACGTGCGTGTAGGCATACACAATCTCAAAGGTAGTATTTTAGGTAATTGTTTCAGTACGTACGTCTAATGCTGATACAGGATAACGTTGTTGACAGGTGCTTTGTCGTCGACTCTAGCGGATACCTCGTGTATCATGAACACTTCATTAGTCGATTTAACGAATATATCGAATATGTACACATTGCCCACAAGGTATCTGCTGAATTACACGATAACACAAAATGCTTTGTGCATGTAAGCGTAGTTCTGGTATTAAGCGTCAGTGACATGTAGACAAAGTGTTTCTTTTGAATTGTAAATACCCCAGCTTAGACAACTCAATTCTGTTGTATTATCTTGAATTACTGCTACTCTTATGATGTATATATTTTCATGGCACCAATTACTAATAATAACTGAACACACTCAATAAGCAACAGTTTCCTACACATGCGAACACCGCCAATTAGCAAAGAATTTAGAGTCAACTTGTTATAGCCATTCTCTTGTAAATTTTGCATTGCTCGTTATGGTTAGACATAATAACCGCTATTTTCTTTGACCAAGTGTAAAGCGCATACACGTGTTATTAGGACAGGATACTGCGCTTCACAAAACAAATCTTCTAATACACAAAAAGCTTGTATGGAAGCTACGTTCAGGGGGTTTTCGTTTGGTATACGACACACATGCCCAAGTTACCGGAGTCTTCTATGTCTGACGACATCTGAGATTGTTGGTATATTCGGCAATAATTCCATTTAATATTTACTGAATGTTGGTTGAAACATATTATAGAGCAAACAAATCATCAAAACAAGTCATTAGTCAAAATCAAGTCATTCGTGCAATTCACAAAGGGGGTAATTGAGGGTAGGTGTAATGTAACGACATAATAAAACGAATAAAACATGTCTGGAAAGGAGTAAATATGAAATTGTAAACTTACAAATAATAATGTTCGTGGGCATATAATCCGTTCGTGTTTTGGGCCGGTTAAGATGTACGACCCCACAAAGAATTTATAACAAAACAAGTATAATATATTATGTAACCCTGGCGGAATTGTTTCGTGCAAGCGGTTTCATAGGCTATTGTTATGTAATGCGCCAGACGCGGGTAGGGTAGCTGGAGCCACACCCAGTCGCAGTTAGCTAGGGATCATGGACGTGTCCACAAAGATATATGTACAGTTCTTGTCTCGGCTCCGTATTACGAGTATCAATATACACGGCCTGGTGAGTTATTGTTTTTATGTTTATATGTTATATATATATATTGTTGCCCCATTACGCGTCACTTTGGGCATGCCAGCTATAGTATGACGAGTTTAGCAGTGTTGTGTCGTATAATGTTAAATTGTGTTTACAGACGACTTACATATCTAGCAAGCATTTTAACTAATTACTGTGATGTACAGGTATGTCGTGTGCACATGTTTAATGTTAGATAATGTGATACTTACTAGTTAAAATAAGTACTTAGCTAAACAAGTTTCACCGACTCGTTGTCTGTACAAGTTCAGACAAGCATCCATAGGGTGATTGATTATTGCATGCGGTTTAACACGTATAATATTAGAACAACCGATGCGTCTTAGTAATGTAGCGTTGGTTGCTTGACTATAGTATTGCGATGTTGTAGTCGCAACAGGCACGTTGTCTCTTTGTCTCCCTGCCCCTATCACTCTCTATGAAAAGTATGTCTGTTTTTCTCCCCGTCTCCCCTTCTCCAACTATTTGATCTTCCGCAGAAAAAAAACCTACGTGTTAACAAAAGAGCCGACCTGGAAGCATCCACAAACTACATAAAAACAGACGTTATCCGTGGCTGTGAGTCCTGGCTTAGTAACAACATAAAGTGTTCCCAGATAACTACACCACCTACGGGAAAGACCGCAACGCAGTAGTAGGCGGTGTCTTTGTGCAAGTACGAAAATAACTCATATTCTCTACTGAAGTCCGCCTATTTGCAGACGACTGCCTACTATACAGAGAAATCAAAACATTCAACGATCACATTGCACTACAACATGACCTAAAACAACTCCAAAAGTATGGAAAGGACTGGGGTATGAACTACAATACAAACAAATGCTACATAATCAGTGTAAAACATAAAACTGACTATTTTTACACCCTAAATAACGTCACCCTAGAACGTGTAAACCGCAACCATTATCCTGGTATATCTATCTCTGACGACCTTAAGTGGCACACCCACATCGCAACAGTAACTAAAAAAGCAAACCCCAGACTTGGCTTCCTAAGGCGTAACATACGACACTGTCCTATAAACAACAAATGGTCCGTTATATTGCCCTGGTGCGCGCTGCCTTAGAGTACGGAGCCATAGTGTTGGACCCATACCATAAGGGGGACATAGACAAACTAGAGCGTATCCGACACCGCGCTGCTCGTTTCATTGCCGGCGACTACCACTCCAGACTTGAAGGATCGATCACAAACACACTAATAGACCTAACACTCAATACCATAAAAAGCAGACGTCGGCACCTACGACTCAAATTCATGTACAAAATAGCTGAAGGATATATCCTAGCCATCCCCGCAGAAACATACTCCCCCCCCCAAAGAATAAATAAAAGACGCACCCAACCCAAACATTTCCCAGCTCACGTATCCTCAAACTTTGTACAACACCTAACAACCAATAACACCAGGTACTGTATAGCATCCCATACCGACCAATTCAAAAACTCATACTTTGTAAAGACAATAGTAGACAGGAATAAAGTAAACGGGTCGCACGTCCAGGCTGAGACTATAAACGATTTCAGTCGCCTATCCTGCAGCCCAAACACTCAATAACACCATAAGCACGCAAACCGTCGTAAATCATAGCCAACAGTGGCTCCGTACGATGTAATTAATTATTCACTCGTAATTGGTTACGGTCATGGATCGTTGCACATTTGACACAAATGACAAGACTATTCATACAGGCATGCCAACTGTGCTTCGTCCACAAGCAATGTCATGGTGCATTACCTCAGAGACAATACCGGTGAGCATTATAGGCATCACGTGCGAGCCCAACATTGGTTCCTTCCTAATCACATGCCAAGAGGATTTAATTTGACTTTAGCTTGAATGTAATATGACTACCCATGTCGAGTTTCACCTGACAGTTGTTGTAAACTTGAGTCTGGTAAGCGTAAAACGACCAATAGGAATACAGTGGTTGAAATATAGGTCACACGACGGGTTTCAGTACAACACCGACTTAACTGGTGGATTCCCAATCGTAATGCAAATACACACACGCTTATGCTTGGCTGATTATACTTATATTATTTGGCAGTTATCAAAGTACTGGAAACAAATGTATCGTCACTTAAGGCACACAAAATTAATGCACTAGTTAAACATTGTTTAATGCTATGCACCACGGCGGAATAAACACAAGTTCGAACACCATTTCTCTTCGTTATTAATTCACCATTAATAACGCACTGTTTATTATACGTGAACAATAGACAATAAATATGATTTGACTTCTGGAAATTTCCTCACTGTGTGCGGCCATATTGGATTCGCCCCCTATCGTCGTCAACCAATACTATCCATGAACTTGCATACATCAGAATGCTTATAATAGATTAGTAATATTATTTATGTCGCGTATACACACGTTTACTGCATCATATCATATCATACAACATAACATATGACCAAAATTTTAATACCATTCTAACGAATAAATAACTTCACCAGGTGTAGATGTGCAAGATTAATTAAAGTTGAAGTTCACACCACATATTTCGCCTGACTGTGTTTGGCAAGGTATAATTCAGCAAAGAACAGTCTGGAAAACTGTTCTGAAGCTGGATATAAATGTGTTTGTTTAAATGCAAGGAGTATAGTAAACAAAAGAAATGAACTAAACATTATGGTAGAAGATATTGACCCTCACATAATAGGTATAACCGAATCATGGGCAACTACCGATGTATCAGATGCCGAATTGGGACTGACAGGATATGTAATGTTTAAGAAAGATAGAATAGGAAGAAGGGGAGGTGGAGTTATTTTATATATTAAAGAATCTATCCAGGCTTATGAAATAAAATTAGACAGAGAAGCAGATTGCGAAGAAGCTGTTTGGTGTAACATAGTTACAGGAAAGTCAACGTTAACGGTTGGATTAGTTTATCGAAGTCCAAACATAAGCATAGAAGAGAATGAAAAAATACAAAACGCTATAAGGGAAGTGAGCAAACGGAACTGTGTTATTATGGGGGATTTCAACCATGGGCATACAAAATGGAAATCTCTACAGAGTATGGGTAGTGAGGACCACAAGTTTTTAGTTTTAGTACAAGATAGTTTCCTTTCTCAACATGTGCTAGAACCAACCAGGGGAGAGAATGTGTTAGACATAGTTTTGTCCTCACAGAATGAATTAGTTGACAATGTCAGGGTATGTGAGCCACTGGGGAATAGTGATCACAACCAGATACATTTTACCATCAAAGTAAAATCAGAAAGGAATAGTAAAAAGCAGCACAGGAGAAATTTCCACAAAGGAAAATATAAGGACATAAGGAAATATTTAGCAAAGATAGACTGCAATAACACATTGAAGAATAAGACGGCAACAGAATGCTGGAATATCTTAAAGAGTGAAATTGAATGCATCATCGTCAAATTTGTTCTCTTAAAAAAACACGGGAAACGGTCCAAAAAGAAACACTTATCGAAAGAAGCCATTATAAAAATTAAGTATAAACAAATGATGTGGAAGTCTATATAGACGTACTGGAAATGACGAAGACTACAACATTTATAAAGAAGCACTAAACCAAGCTACAGCTGAAATTAGAAATTCAAAGAGAATCTATGAACATAAATTAGCTTGTAATATAAAACATGACAGCAAGAGTTTTTATGCATATGTTAGAAGCAAACAGAAAGTTCAGGATAAGGTCGGTCCTCTAGAAGATAGTGCTGGAAATATAATATCAGAAGGATTCTTAATGGCAGAAGACCTGAATGAGTATTTTAGTTCAGTGTTTACCAGAGAAGGCACTAGTTCACTGCCAGTACCAGAGGCTAAGTTCAAGGGGGCAGAATCAGACTATTTAAGACAGTTAATTGTAACCCCAGAAATGGTAGCTAAGAAAATCAGGGCTATGAAGGATAATAAATCACCTGGAGTGGATGGTATTCCACCCAAACTACTATTGGAAATTGTAGAACAAATTAGCATACCGCTTGCAACAGTTTTCAACTTGTCATTAGAAGAGGGAGTGGTTCCTTTAGAATGGAAAGAAGCAAACATACCGTTATTCAAAAAAGGTTCGAGAAACAAGTCAAATAATTATAGACCAGTTAGTTTAACATCGGTGATTTGTAAATTATTAGAAAGGCTAATTAAAGATCACATGGTGGATTTTCTTGTTAAACATAACTTGATAAACCCATCTCAACATGGGTTTCTAAAAGCGAGGTCATGCTTAACAAATATGTTATGTTTTTTGGAAGATATCACTAAGTGGGTAGATGATGGATCACCAGTAGATATCATCTACTTAGATTTTCAAAAAGCTTTCGACAAAGTGCCACATCAGAGATTACTGCTTAAACTAAAGGCCCATGGCATAGGAAATGGTATAATTAACTGGATAGAAAAATGGCTGATTGACAGAAGACAGCGGGTAGTTGTTGATGGGGAGGCTTCAAACTGGAAATCAGTTTTGAGTGGGGTTCCACAGGGATCAGTACTGGGACCTATATTATTCTTAATATATATAAACGATTTGGACAATGATATAGCTAGCAAGGTGTTGAAATTTGCAGATGATACAAAAGTGTTTAGAAGGATTAAAAGTGATGGAGATAGACAGCATTTACAAGATGATCTTCACAGGTTGATCAAATGGTCTGAAAAGTGGCAAATGTTGTTCAATTTTGGGAAATGTAAATGTCTTCACACAGGACATGGGAACGAATATGTAGAATATACAATGGGGGGAACTGTACTAAATACTACTGTAAAAGAAAAAGACTTAGGGCTGACAATTAGTGCTGACACGAAGGTTTCAGAGCAGTGTGGAATTGCAGCTTCAAAAGGAAATCAAATCCTTGGATTGATTAGGCGAAATATAGCATATAAAGAAAAATAACTAATAATACCGCTGTACAAAACAATAGTTAGGCCTCATTTAGGATATTGTATACATTGCCATCTAGAGTTAATTCTCTGGATGGCAATCTTGTTAAATCTTAAAATCTTGTATAAAAGCAGGTAAATTTTCTATGTTAATTGCAGCTTGACGTGCTCAATATATAGGGTTATATCACGTGGCATGGATGACCACACCGGTTATGGGAACGCCGGGAACACAGTGTGGGTCAACTGTGAGAGATCTGGATTGTGACACTACTCTCCAGAGTAGAGTTGTAAGGAGCTCCCGATGAGATGTCCCCAGCCGATCATTGGTGCAGTTAGCTCTGTATGATAGGCAGTAAAGGCTACAGTGTCTCCCACTTCCTGATTCTCTCTTTTTGTCTTTCAAAAATTAACTTCAATGTTGCTGGGCCATTTTCAAGACCTGAAAATAAAGTGCATAACATCTTACAGGTCCTCTTCTGGCTTAACTAGGGATTACTGTATCTGCCTCTTACGTGCCAACTGTCGCTTTTGACATATGCTCGGACTGTGTGCATGCATCTGAGTCTGGCAGATAGGAGTGGGGGCATTGTACTCAGTTTTCATAGGGTGGTTTTGGTATAACTTACCAATTTTTGTGTCAAACAACTGTATCGGTGAAGCGTCAACCACAGACTGTGGGAGACTGTTTCATACGTCTGTGCGTTGGTATATAAATGAGTTATTTCTAATATTTAATTGGCATCTTTCTTTAAATATTTTTAGGTGGTGCCCTTTTATGTGCTTCGTTGGCTCCCAAAGTAACAACATTGGATAAGACTGCTGGATCATATTTCCCTGTTAGTATCTTATACATTTCAAACATATCTCCTGTGTGGCGACAGCATGATATAGTTGGTAATTTCAGTCTCTGTAAACGTTCTTTCTATTCATGGTCTTTGAAACCAGGAATTAATTTGGTTGCTCTGCGTCGACCATTTTCAAGAGCTGTAATATATTTAATTAAGAAAGGACTCCATACCTGATTAATGCATTCAATGTGTAGACGGACGAGACACTTAAAAGTTGTAGAAAAACACTTTTCATCCATGTGATCGAAAGTACGTCGGATTATCCCCATCATCGAATTGGCTTAATTAATTTTTTTCTGACATATATGCCTCAAAAGTAAGCGATGGATCGAAAGTGATTCCATTAACTTTCACATTGTCCGTACTTGTAAGTTTTGTCCGCTTGCTTCCCAGTGAATAGTAGCATTTATTCCTTGTGAATAATGATCTAATTCTCATATGGATACATTAATCTGGATATAATTTCAAAAGTGATGTATCTGTCCAGCGTTCGACAGAGATAAGATCTCATTGCAGTTTTGTGCAGTACTCTTCGGTATAAATAGGATTAAAAAGCATCAGATCATCCGCAAACAAGAAAATATGATAGACCTTTATAACATCAGGTAAATCATTTGTGAATATTACAAAAAGAAGATGGCCAATCACTGATCCTTGTGGTAATCGACTGATTACCTCCTGCTAATTTGAAAATGTGATTTTACTCTTACTCGTTGTGTTCTGTGGACCAGGAGAGCTGTAACCCTGTTTAAAATGTTCCCTTTTATATCCTAACTCTGGAGTGTCTCAATGAATCGAATATGTGGAACCTTGTCGAAAGCTTTCAAAAATCACAATATAATATGTCTATGCATCCTCCATTATCCAGTGTTTCAGTCCATGAATCGAGGACTTTCAATTATTGAACTACTTTAGAACGGCACTTGATGAATCCAAATTGTTTATTGCTCAGCAGGTCATTTTCTTTCATGTATTCCGTGATGGTTTCTTTTACTTTTCTTTGCAATATTTTCCCTAGTGCGCTCATTAAACTGACTAGTCGGTAGTTCTCTGCATATGTTTTACTCCCTTTCTTATGAATAGCAGATATGCTAGCTTGTTTCCAGTCTATGGATAGTTTTTCTGTTGTGAGTGATGTGTTAAATATGTCTGATAATGGAATGCTGATGCTCTTTGCTAATTCGTTTAAGACACGAGGATGGAGGCCATCAAATCCTGATGGTTTAAATGTCTTTAGTTTTTTTAGTTTTTATATGCTAGTTTTTTTAGTTTTGATATGCCACTATCGATGGGTTGATTTTGGAAGATTCCATTGTGTTATAAAAATCTCATAGGTTCTCCGGGATATCTCCTTCTGGTTCTCTCATAATTACCGAGGAGAAATAATTGGCTAACACCTATGTTTTCCAAGTCCGAGTTTGTCATGTCATCTTTATTTTTGTTTTCTATCAAGTTGGATATTTCCGTTTTTGTCTTCATTTTTGCCCTTGCGTACTGTCAGGTTTCTTAGATTATGTTTTATTTGATTAATTATATCCTTTTCATACAGTTTCTGTGCCTTTCTTGTCAGTCTCCTGACCTAATAGCGCAATCGGCAAAATTCATCATAAGCTTGGACATCTTTGGTAAGAAGATATTTCTTCCACAATCTGTTTTTCCTTTTGTTTTTAGCTCGGGTTTGAATGAATGGTTGCTTCTTCCTAATGCTGAGGGAGTCTCGACTGTTGAGATCTCTGTATATTCACTAGTGATTACAAGGTCAAGGAGCGATGGTTCGGTTGTACCTCTACCTCCAGTGGGCTCTGTAATATGTTGCACCAAGTAACAGTCTCGATTTTTTCAATTAATTTTAATTATTTATTTTCAGTACTTGCTGCTGTAGTGAGATTATTTACTAATCAATCTATGGGTAGTTGAAATCTCCAAGTATAGCAGAACATGTGAAAAATATTTCTCACTTATTTTATCTAGTAATTTCTTAAGGTTGTCACTGTTCTCAGTGGTGCTATTAGGGCTTCGATAAAAAGAGCCTAAGAGAAGGGTTTCAGTTTCAAAATGCAAAACAGTGCTTCATTCAAATCAACATAAAACTGGTGTACTTGAAATGCCAAATAATTGTGAATAAACAAGAATATCCCTCTGCCTTTGCCTTCACTCATGTCCACAGTTTCCATATAATACAATTCCAGGTTGTATTCCTGCGTGGTAAGTTGTCTTAAAATGTGTAGGCTTTACTTATGATATTGGTATAACATGTGGTGGAGTTGAGTGGTTTTTTATTTTACGTTTTCGTCAAGTTAGGTTTTCTTTTGTCAGTACATCAGCATTTGTAAACCATACAATTAGTTTTTCTGTACTGGCACTTACAGTGCTCGGGTTGGGTTGGTTATTTCGCCCCTTTTTAACCTTCATTATTTGCCTTTCTCCTAGTCGACCTCTTACCAGGTAGACAAAATGTGTTGTCTGTTCCTTTTGTATTTTTCTGTTGCTTCCTTCTGCAATAGTCGTTCCTTCTCTCTGTCAACCTTGCTCGTGTCATGCTTTAAAATCGTTCCACTGAATGGCTCACCTTTGTTTTTCAGTTTATATAGGTCTTTCATTATTGAAGCTTTTCTGTCCTCATCTGGGAAGGATACAAGTAGGGGACGGCTTCTTGTTTCCTTTGTTTCTGTCTCCTTCCCAGGCTAACTTCCTTGTCTTCTTAATTACTTGTACATATAAGGTAAACGTTATTAAATTAGATATCATTAAATAAGTAAACATATCCAAATATACTAAATACATTTTCGTAGCTTATATTAACAGATATATCACTTAAATTATATATACTGAGTATATTATGTATTTATTGAATGTCGCAAATTTGACAGCGCCGCATTCAACAAAGTACGGCTAAGAGGTCAGTCAAATACACATTGTATTAATGTATACATACTTATTAAGAATGATGCTTATCCATAGAGCATACTGTAAACTGAACATGAAATGCTAACTCTTAATTCAATATATAGCAGAAATATTAAAGTATAAGCAATTTTCGCTGTGGTTCCATACGGAGCGTCACATCTTCTTCAATATATATAAAGCTCTGGAATAAACATGCTCAGAACCACCCAAAATATAAATTCTTAATAATGGCACAAGTTATTTCCTTTATACATAAACTGTTTACACTAACAGGAATAATGGTAATATAAAAAGCATTAGTTGCGCAATAACATATCAAAACTTTAAGGAGACCGACTCCGGTCTCCTTAAAACAGCGGCCCGTTGTACGCGGTGAAATATGCATAAACGATCCCCGTATGTTGTATTTATATATATATATATATATACGGAACTTCACTATTTAGGTCACCATTGGGACTGGGCAGTAGTAATCTGAATAGCGAGGTGACCAAATCAGTGGGACTTATTTCCTATTCGTTACACAATATATGGAACTAATTTGGGACAGTCCTGGGGTGACCTTAATTGCAATGTGGCTGTATTAATGAGGTGACCGTAAACCGAGGTTCAACTATAACTATACGACACGTGTGGATGTAGATACTAATTCGCTTAGGCTATATTTTACCATTGTAACTGCCGATCACTAACATTGTGTACACCGTTTCGAAAATGTGTATGTCGAAGTCCGGAGTGTCTGTTTAAGTAATAATTTACTTCCAACCTAATTGAAATCCTGATATGTTATCCAGTTAGGAAAACTATTATGGCATGAATATCCCCTTCCTAGACATTACTCAAGTTGCTGTCCAACAGTATGCTTAGAATGATTTCATCCTTATTTGTTGAGACTCTCCTGCTGACATCAACAAGTGACTTGGTTCTCTTTCCCGGGAGGGCACTTTTCACCCCTAGAGAATATATGACAATGCATGGTCTTTCACAATTCACCTGTACAATGTGACATCGTTCTACCCCCTTAGCAGATAACATATAGGGTGGTCTGATAAGATTGCCTTAAGTACTCCTCTCCTGGGGATGTAGAAAATTGACCGATATACACAGTGTATAGGGACACATGTCACGCGCACGCACACGCACGCACACGCACGCACACACACACACACACACACACACACACACACATGGTGTAATTTCAGAACGTATGGTTGAGTAGTAGAGGGATTATGAGAGCTATCATTTGGCCTGTTTGAAATGGCTCGAGGTCAGTTTGTTTGATATAGGAAATTATGTCACAAAAAAAAAGACAGAGTTAACAGGCATATATATAACGCTCGCGGCCAGTCACGCAGGGTCACCCAGAATGGGGTGATGAAGAACAAGGGTGAGTGCTGTTTTGTGGACTTAACCGTCTACAAGTGCATCACTAGTGAGTATAATGTGTTTGGTGTGGAACTTGTTCATGTTTGTGAATAGTTAATAAATATAATGATACATGTAGTAAAGCAATTGATAGTGTTCTGCATATACACTCGTCACACTGCAGACACACTTTTGGTGACGTGTCTATCCTCACACTAAATTTCCTCCCAAGGATTCATCGTGGATTCATCGTGTTGCCTAAGGGTTATATCCACTTGGGAGCCTAACACTTAAAAATTTGTTTATATATGTTTGTTCAGAAAGTTTCGTAACAAGTATATATTGAATTATTTTTCTATCAAATTATACAAACATACGATATTATTTATTTTGTAAAACATTAACACTCGTTTATTAAATTACATATACGTGTATGTACCATATGACTTTTGGAACAATGTAAACAATACATTTATGACTGAATGCTATTAGAGTATTGTATTGTAAATGCAGACATACTATGTCATTAGTTTGTTTAAAAACTGTTGGACAACGTTTCAGTGTTGTGTGTGGCAGGTTCGATCCCTGCTCGTGTTCAGTCATACATTACTGGTTGTGCACATACACACTTATTCCATTCAGTAACTTCAGCCGTTTACAATAACTGCATCTAAACCAAGTTAATTCCACTTAAACAACTATTGGAAATAGCACAGAAATTAGCAGTATGGATGTTAATCACTAATGTATTTATTTGGATTTAAAAGAAATTAATCAGGTATATTGCAAGCTATATTATGTCCTGATGTTATGGTTTCTAGATTATTAGGGTTTCACTATCATATGAACACTTGTCATAATAAGTTAACACTTTTGTAACAAATCTATTGACACATCTATAACCATGTACACACGTGCTGAATAATATCAGGCATTGGCAATTGGTAGGACAACAATAATTTCAGACAAACATGTGTATTAAAACAGGCAATTCTCTTTTACATCATCCCATGATAAGAGGTAATGAATGACTAGTCTTTTTGTTTTCACTTCTCTAGACTTAAGGACAAATCGGCTTGCTTAATTAACATAATGCCAGTTCTTGATGTGTTTACCATAAAGGTGTATTATATTCAACAATACGTGGCCAGTGACATCTGTGCTGTTATTGCCACCTTGAGATTTATTTTAAATACAAGTTTTAAGAGGCAGTGTTACTGAATGTCAAATGTTTCAAACAATTTAAAGTTAGGGAATAACAAAATAATGCTCTTCTTGAGGAAACATTGTTTCTTGATATAAAAATAAATAATACACAAGTTACTATTGATAGTACACATACTTGAATCGAGTGAACCTAGTACCACCAATATGGCCAAAAACCCAACATTACCCAGCTAAATGTAGATCTACACACCATAAACTGTGTTCATCTTGGAACCAATGAGCATCTTGTTTTCACCAGGTCAGATATCCACAGCTAGACGAGCATGTTGATAAATCTTCAAATAATTTACTACGAAAACCTAACGTTTCTTTACCATGTGCTTTTGAGATTTTCATTATAACGTACTGGCATTTAAAATATCAGGCAGCAATGCAGTATTTTGAACATATATATAATTACACCACACATGGTTCATCCAACTCTACAAAACTACAAAAGTAGGCATGGGACTTGTGAAATGTTGCACATTCTAATAAAATACATCACAAGATTTATTTCCCCTACATCTCTGTTTCTGTGTGGAAAAATATTCAATACGTATTTGGCATATTTGGCATTTGCGCTCAATAAATACTTTGCATCAGACCATCACTTCTGTTGGCATGATCTAGTGATATGATTGCACATAATTACCTTCTCTCCATCATATTAACATTTCTTTATGAATTTGCCCTTCACCATTCAAGGACAACATTTTACTGCTAGAAAATGTGTACGCATTAAGTAAAATTACAAGTTTATAGTGACTAGATTCTGTTCGCAACATTGAAAATACATCGACTGTTTCTCTTTGGTTGACTTGGCTCCGATGCTTAAGTCAATATTTACTCTTCAGCATGTCCTATTACAGCATCAGGCCCAGCAGAACCAACCAACCAATACTTAACATCTCCCTTCCAGCGCTGCATAGGCATCCACCTTCATTTTGTTTGCCACTTCTCACGATTTCCAATACTTAATAATTTCATCAGTCATATAATAGATCTTTTTATCATAGACATTTTTCAGCAAGATAACAACAAAACTGCTTTTGTTTCAAATATTAACCAGCCGAATAAACGTTCTTGCTCTTGTTCTTCCTGTTCTTATTCTGTTAATAAGTCTCAAATCAAGTATCAACCAGCCGAGATATATAATATTAATCGGTTACATTTATGTTCATAAAACTAATAAAGCTGACAAAATAACACATTTTGTTTAACAACAAAAAACTGTCTGTAACACTGGCCCCAGAACAAAGAAACAAGAACACTGTAGCAACTGGATGGCCGCAGCAAAAAATCTCCAAAAGCACCCACCCCCATCTTCCAATGTCAAGATCCGAGATATATGGGAAGCATGCTGAACCCCTGAGGAATCTCCCGGATTTAAACAAAAAAGTTGAAAGCAGAAGAACTTGGCATTACACCCAGAATTGTATGTGGTTCACAGGAACACTGCGATGTCTCAACAACACTCAGTTCCACTGCGACGTACAGCAAGAAGGCTGCATGTTTATCTGCAAGGCAAACGGATAACATTTACATGTTTATGCTGTACAGCTCATCTTTGTTCTTCAATGTAGAATATATTAACTGTGTGATATAGATTATAATATGCATTTGCAGCACGGTACTTTCAATTTTGTGAGTGCATTGTTCTATTCTGCCATGAACGCAGTTGTTTGTGTTGGATTCCCCATGATAATTTACGTGTAGGGAAGGACATTACTGCATACTCAACACACCATTTTGTCTAGTGGTGTTGCACCACCAACACAACGTACAACAAATAACCAATGTTGAACTTGAATGTGTATTAATATCAAACACAGTAGAATGCAGTACATACCTTTACATGTCTTTGAAGTACTGTCATAGACTAAGGGCGAGTTGCAAGTGTCGCTGTCACACTTGTTCGCCACAGAACACTTGGAGCAGTCAGCCGCACATTCTACAACAAGGAAATAAACATCAGTTGAGCAGTCACAACAAGGAACAGTAGATGACATCAGCCATAGAGACAGGGAGAGGGGGAGACAGTGACACAGAGAAAGGAGACAAGGAGAGAGGGAGAGTGAGGGATAGAGAGGAAGAGCAAGGGAGAGTGAGGGAGAGAGAGAAAGAGGGAGGCAGAGGGAGGGAGAGAGACAGAGGTGGAGAGAGAGAGGAGGGGAGAGAGGGGAGAGAGAGAGAGGGATGGAGAATGATGGAGAGGAAGAAAGAGAGAGACATACATAACATATAACATTCACATATTGCAGACATTTCATTACCATCTTTTTGGTAGATGTTTAATGATCATTCCACCTCGATCCGAAATGTCTCGCAGGACTAACCCTACCCTGTCGCCCCCTTACACTAACATATCATAACAACTTACAACACATTATTGTCAACTTTTGTGTAGTGGACTGCATGGAACAGTACACCAGGCCTTAGAGAGACAATGATCTCGCTGACTGCAGATCCGTAGTCCTTCACTCAGTTCACATGCAGTGCATTGAGCGATTTGATGTGCTCATCAGCAAGACATGTGGTTCTGCAACTGTAAACGATGCAAGGCATCAACTCTTCTCCAATGGCAGTCGTCAACGACCCAGGCGGCCCTCTTCAAGCATATCAAGAGGTACTTGTTCCAAGCCTCTTTCATCTGGAAGCAGTGAACCGCTTGCCACCAGGCAATCACTGTGTATGGTCAATAGGGATGGGAACAGGATGAGCGCAGCAAGCAATGGCTTCCTTTCTGGACCACTCTCGCCGACGCAAGTATGGCTTGTGCTCTCCTTCTACATGGTGGCTGCACGAAACGTGCAATTGAAAGAACTGCAGGGCAGGCCTTCATTGTGCAATAACGAGGGTGGCTGCTTCAACAATGATGGCAAAGATGCTAACCATTGAACCTCTACTAATGGATGGTCGGATGATGGATGATACTGTTTAGGTACATTCATTGTAGGTTTCGTTTTGACCCATTGAAGGAATGATTCTGAACTATTTTAAAATTATATGTTCACAATAACAATTGAAAAAATATCAGTGAATTTGTGAATCTAATTTACATATCATTGGGTCATTCCATGTCAAATCAATCCCTTTTAGGCCATTTTTGCATCACCTGACTTTCACAATAATGCCCATAACTCTGCTGTTAATATAGCTAGAAAACCAAGCAATACGTAATTGGAAAGCCAATAAACAAGCGCACATACCAGGGTAGGTATTATGTAAATAAAAATAATATATTTTTCATAATTTGACTTTTGACCTCAGATACCCCAAAAACGTGTCCTCCGATTAGATTGATTTTTTCATACAGTATCCTATACTATTGCAGAAGTATCCCGGAAAATATTACCTCTGCTGTGTAAATCCATATATATATATATATATATATGGATTTACACAGCAGAGGTAGTACTGTATCTTTGAAGTGAGTTATCCTGTGCCATCCTGATACAATTTGTCATCCCCGGGTGTACTCAATTTAATGTATCTCTGAACATTATTATTTGCCCACTGTAATATTTTCCGGGATACATATATGTTATATATATATATATATGCTTACTAATTATATAATTGTTATTCAATACACCAGGGATTATTGTTATGCAATAAGCCACCAGAGGGACTAGATCATGCACATGTACATGTCTACTTTGTCTGTAATTTTATGTGATTGGTGGCATATAGAGCAACATTCAAACATTACAAATGAACACATTTGATTGCATATTACATATGGTAAGCATTACAAATTGAATTGTATTGACAGTTGCTCAGCTTCATGTGTGGTGATTTCAGTTTCATTTGATTGAGAGATAATATACGAGACTCATGCATATTCATTGCACATGTGCGTGATACTACAGAAACTGCTATGAAATAACTATTTATTCAGTCTGTAACCATCATGTCCACTAGTGACTAGTGACGGTGTACTGATCCACTAAAATAGCACCCAGACAAAATAAAGAAAAAAGACTTGCGAAATGTTTCTGCAGAACTGGTTTCAAGAAACTAACATTGGGTTTGACCACACAACGTAAGCTGTGCAGACAATGTTGTGAAAAGCTGGAATCACTTCTTGAAGTAACTTCGTCATCACCTGCTTCTTCATTCGCACCAATGTCTGGCCAAGAATCTGATCAAGGCCAAATATCTGATCAAGAAAGAACAGTTTTTGAAGAGCATGGACTCTCAATACTCAATGAATCATTAGATATTTTTGGTGAATCCCCACTCTCAAAACGAAAGTTAGGCCAGGAATCCAATGCAGCAAGAAAGGTGCAAACAATTAACAACTGTGGTGAAGAAGCTAAAATTAGTTGCACCTGAGAAATGCTTCGAACATGAGGAAACAGATACTTCCGGTGAGAAAGATTTTGGTGAATTGATGGCACAGTTAAAGGACAAATTCCGGAAAACAGACAAGAGAAGTGAAAAGATCAAATTATTGACCGTGATCCCAAAGAGTTGGAGCATCTGAAAACAGCAACACTCTTCAACACACAACATATCTCATTGCAAACAGAGCAAAACATTTAGTGAAAGAGAAAGGCATCATGAGTGATCCAGATCCCAAACCAGGAAAAAGCCTGTCCTCTGAAACCATCCAGTTTTGGACGAATTCTATTCTATTCTATAAGAGAAAAGACGTTGTCTCCATCTTTGTTCATGGTGAATGAATCCATAAACAAAAGCAACTAGTTCTTTGTAACTTTGCATTTGCACAATTCATCAGAATGGAAAATTAATGATGGTTGGTACAAAACTCTGCAAACTTACCAAAAATGATCACATCCCACTGGTTCACTACAACCATTATCCTTCACAACTACGATGTAATCCACCAAGTCACGAATGCTTTCTGTAAAAATGTGTGTGGTGACTCAAGTAATTTGAATGAATGACTACGGATTACATTTGACAGCCAGGTAATCAAGGAAATTGAATTTAAAAAATGGATAACTACTGATTGATCAACACTACCAACCATAAAATGTTGCTCTATATGCCACCAATCTCATAAAATTACAGACAAAGTAGACATGTACATGTGCATGATCTAGTCCCTCTGGTGGCTTATGGCATAACAATAATCCCTGGTGTATTGAATAACAATTATATAATTAGTAAGCATATATATATATATATAACATATATGTATCCCGGAAAATATTACAGTGGGCAAATAATAATGTTCAGAGATACATTAAATTGAGTACACCCGGGGATGACAAATTGTATCAGGATGGCACAGGATAACTCACTTCAAAGATACAGTACTACCTCTGCTGTGTAAATCCATATATATATATATATATATATATATGGATTTACACAGCAGAGGTAATATTTTCCGGGATACTTCTGCAATAGTATAGGATACTGTATGAAAAAATCAATCTAATCGGAGGACACGTTTTTGGGGTATCTGAGGTCAAAAGTCAAATTATGAAAAATATATTATTTTTATTTACATAATACCTACCCTGGTATGTGCGCTTGTTTATTGGCTTTCCAATTACGTATTGCTTGGTTTTCTAGCTTTATTAACAGCAGAGTTATGGGCATTATTGTGAAAGTCAGGTGATGCAAAAATGGCCTAAAAGTGATTGATTTGACATGGAATGACCCAATGATATGTAAATTAGATCCACAAATTCACTGATATTTTTTCAATTGTTATTGTGAACATATAATTTAAAAATAGTTCAGAATCATTCCTTCAATGGGTCAAAACGAAACCTACAATGAATGTACCTAAACAGTATCATCCATCATCCGACCATCCATTAGTAGAGGTTCAATGGTTAGCATATTTGCCATCATTGTTGAAGCAGCCACCCTCGTTATTGCACAATGAAGGCCTGCCCGGCAGTTCTTTCAATTGCACGTTTCGTGCAGCCACCATGTAGAAGGAGAGCACAAGCCATACTTGCGTCGGCGAGAGTGGTTATATTGAATAGCAGAGTTATGGGCATCAATGTAACGGTAGGTATGTGAATCGGGTCAAAGTTCAGTGACCAAGCTCTTCAATATAACTTGACCTACATTTTATATATTTTTTACTTTGATATTCTCGTGTGAGCCAACAACTATGCTAAATTTTATCAAAATTGAAGTCGGGCAATGTTTTGAGTGATTGATTAGACATGGAATGACCCAATGGAAAGAAGCAAACATTATACCATTATTTAAAAAAGGTTCGAGAAACAAGTCAGAGAACTATAGACCAGTGGGTTTAACATAGGTGATTTGTAAAGTATTAGAAAGACTAATTAAAGATCACATGGTGGATTTTCTTGTTAAACATAACTTCATAAACCATTTCAACATGGGTTTCTAAAAGTGAGGTCATGCTTAACAAATATGTTATGTTTTTGAAAGATATCGCTAAATGGGTAGATGAGGGATCTCCAGTAGATATCATCTACTTAGATTTTCAGAAAGCTTTCGACAAATCAAAGATCACTGCTTAAACTAAAGGCCCATGGCATAGGAAATGGTATAATTAACTGGATAGAAAATGGCTGATTGACAGAAGACAACGGGTACAGATAGGTTGATGGGGAGGCTTCAAACTGGAAATCAGTTTTGAGTAGTGTACCTTAGTATTGGGACCTATATCATTCTTAAAATATATATCAACGATTTGGACGATCATATAACAAGTAAGGTGTTGAAATTTGCGGATGATACAAAAGTGTTTAGAAGGATTAAACGTGATGAAGATAGACAGCATTTACAAGATGATCTTGACAGGTTGATCAAATGGTCTGAAAAGTGGCAAATGTTCAAGTTTGGGAAATGTAAATGCCTCCACACAGGACATGGGAACGAAGATGTACAATATACAACGGGGGGTTCTGTACTAAGTACTACAGTAAAAGAAAAGGACTTAGGGTTAACAATCAGTGCTGATATGAAGGTTTCAGAGCAGGCATGGGGTAATAATAATATGTAATAGTAATAGTAATAGAAATAGGTTGAGCAAAAAATCAATGTAATAGTAATAATAATAGGAAGCAATGTAATAGTAATTGACATATTACTTTTAAATTACAACTGAACATTTCAAATGAATTTCCAGATTACCCCATTTACGCATACTTGGACTTCAAAGGAATCTACATGCACTTTGGAGTAATACTGGCTACTTTTGTGTTAGACCTGCTCCTACAGCCTAACAAAGACAAAGAAGACTGCCAGTCTGCCAATGAATCCATGTACAGTTTACACAGCATAACTGACTGGACTGTTTGTAAAATCTGGTCAGTGGCTGGAGCTGGGGTCATTCATATGAAGACTTCTCTCAGTCTGGCTAAACCATCTGTAAGTGTAGGTGCTGTGTCTATTCATGCATGTCCACTATGGCTAAAGTGTCTATTTTGATCCGTTTTGAATTACCTGCCAATACGGAGGGGAATTATAAAGGAAAATGCAAGCATTGTGCTACAGTGATATCAGGATCTTCAAAGACATCATCAAACTTCACAACACATTTGAAGGTAAATATTATTTTATTTCATTAAACGTAATTTAAAAATAAAATCGACACATACCTCAGAGGGGCGGGATACACATAAATAACAGGTTCGGACTCTCGATAAGCCAAAGGGCTTCCTTGTCCACCTGCCACCTAGAGTTAATTCTCTGGGTGGCAATCTTGCTAAATCTTGCTTGCTAAATTCATGTTGAATGTGTTGACACTGTTTGCCATGTTATATTGTGTCATACTAGTGATACTACTATTGAATTGGCATCCTTGTCCACCTGCCATCTAGTGTTAATTCTCTGGGTGGCAATCTTGTTCAATCTTATTAAACTGGTATAGTTTTGACTGACAGCGTTTTGAATTGTGTTTTACACCGATGTGGGTTTTCACGGATGTTCAATTTGATTGATAAGATTTTGACTAACGGGATAATGATTGATGGGATTTTGACTGATCAAAGTGGTTTTGAACTTTGGATTCATGGGGTTTTAACTGCCGTGGGTTTTGACTGGTTGTGTTTTAAGTGATAAGACTTTTTTGGATGCACTTTTCCTTATGATGGGATTTTGGGTGATGGGGATTTTGACAGAGATTAAGGGGGTTCCCCATGCACACAGCTAACCACAACTTACACTTACACATTATCATGCACATATACAGACATACTGTGTGCAACCACAGTACTTATAATCATTAATTTCTTATCTGATGCAGACGTGACCGTGAGAGGTAATTCAACATTCCGACATCACAACCCCGCACGGGAATACCTCGTTCTGTTGCCAGTTCAACCACTAAGGTCTTATCCAACTCCCTTAGACTGTCCTTCATAAACAGCTGATGACATTCGCACATCCATTGTTGAAGAGCTAGCAGAATCGGGTAGAGTCCAAAAAGATCTTCACCTTGTGGTCTTCTTGACCAATCCCTGAAATCATTCGGTCAGAATATTAATTAGTAATATGCAAGTGGGCTTTAAAGTTAAAACTAAAGAATGGCAAATGACGAGGGTCTGAATTTATAATTAAAATCTATTTAAAAGGTTTGGTTTTATTACATTTCAATTGTAATTAACAACATTCCACATCCAAATGCTTCACATTAAATTTATGAGTTGGTTGGCTCTCACGTTAGCGGCATATTTATAAAAAAAAAGTACCATTTGTAAACCTAATGCTGGGCATGCACTACTAAACTTTTATTGGGTGTCGTCAATTTGATCAATAAGAAACCATGACGTCTCTGTCAAGATTGTGATTTTAAGAACTTAACATAGGTTGGTAGCGTCTGTGAAAGACTGCATTTAGGGTTACAATGTAAAGCTATGGTTGGCTGATTCGTGTTAGGGTTGCCCTGTAGGCCATTGATGGCTATCCAGTGGTTATGCAATACTGTGAAGGAACTGGAGTGGTGACCTAAGGTCAGATTTTAAAGAACCGGGCAAATATCATTATAGTTAGGGTAGACAGGGAGGATTGTCGAATACAATGTGTAATATTTATATTAAGGTGTATAGGGATGTCGTTATAATGAAGATGTTATACTTGTTGATTATCACCTATTGGATGGTGTTGAAATTGTTACAATGGCGTCAGCATCAGCAGGGGTCACACGACTGATGCTCTGTGTAGGGTGGAGTTACTGAGATTTGAAGGTAGAATAGAACAGACCAGTCCAGAACCCGACAGAGCAAAGAAATGTAATCTGGTCTCTTCTGTGAAGAGAAACCATTACGGTGTATTTGGCAAACATGAAGTCTTTACCCAGTGGTGGCTTTGACGTTGAATTTCTCCATGCATATATAGAGTAGAAGAAATACCGGAGGTATGTGGAATATATATATTATGTGTGAATGTTAGATTAGAGGTATTGGCTTAAACATCTGGTTTTTATATTGTTATAATTATGTCAAAGGGTGTGGTCAATAATAAAGAAATATGGTCAGCGCAATGATACTGGCGGGGTGGCGAATCATCGCTCTGTTATGTGAACATTAGATAGTAACAAGAAGCGAACATAGGTTGTATTACAGTGTCACAGATAATGGTTATTGGTGTATAGTTTGTTAAGACTTAAAATATGTAAGGTGGTGGGGTTGTTATTACTAATGGGATATTCGGTCCTGATATGTATATATCTATGGCAAACATTAGGTTACATATGTTTGTGTGTAAGTATTATGATTGTATGTGGTGTCGGTGGAAAAACATATGATATGAAGGGTGTAGTTTATACACCAAGGAATAAGAATATTTTATTATTATAGTTATAATTTATTGTAGTGTCGGGGTGGGGTGAAGTCTGACAAAGTGCACTCGAGGGCGGTAGACGCCAAGTAACACCTAGTGTAACAACAGTGCGAGAGTAGACGGCTTACGCGAAAATGGTGAATTCACACCCGAAGAGGGAATTCCCGAAAAAAAACGAGTGAGAACTACTTCGCTCGACTACTGAGGGACAAATTATTATCAAGTTGACGATGTTGACGGAATGTGGTATCGTTCATTATAAACATTATGTTCTCGCATCTCTACATTGTGAGTGCCACGCAGACAGCCGTAGGGTGTTGAACTTTTGAGCCTATATGGAGATTATGTTATAGAATATTTTGATGAAATAGTACAGGATTGAAGAACTGGTCAATCATTGTGTACCTATGAAATGTTATGATAGAGATGTACAGTATGTACATAAGACTTTGTATGATAAGAGGTTAGGGAGGCTGACGAGTCTTCCTTGAAGAATCGCTGTATTTTGTTTTGTTGTTTTTGGAAGATGGGCCAATAAATTTTGAAAATTCTTTAATTGTGTATAACCACTTCCCTTCTGATATATCTCAGAACCCGGATATTTATTAGCAAGGCCGTTTCACCTGGCGGTTCTTGTAAGGTCTCATCTTACACCGTTGTACGCAGCTTTTGTTGGTGTGATTCAATTTTCGAATGATGAATCGGTTTAATAACTGTTGTACCAGTCAAATCAACATGCAACTCGAGTTTTGTTGAGTTGCGGACCGTCATACATTGCACGACTGATCAGCTTTTAGTTGATTAAACAGATGAATGGCAACAAAAGTTTAGCAGTGTACGCCCAGCATTAGTGATAGTCTCTGGGCAGATATTTGTTGTTTATAGAAATGCTGTTACATTTACTTTCATTCCTTTATTATGATTTCCATAAGTGTGCATAACCAAGTACTCTTCTATGGCTGAATATTAACTGGTATTCTGTAACTAATCGTATGTGATAGATCACAATGGTTTGGACCGTATAGTACATTTCACCAAACTAAGGAAAAGGAGGTGTGAAAGTATTGAATTGTGTTCTTTTCTTGCATTTTTAGAAACAAGAAACAATTCATTAATGGTTTGTACAAATGCAATTTGGAATTATTCCCTTGAAAAAGTGTTTCTAATATATTTTTAATGGATTGGCATATACAACTGTAAATGTGACTACCTAACTTTGGTATCGTCTGTCTCAACACTTGGATTCTACAGCTTGGTCAGTTCAACCACCCATAATTTTGCAACAAATTAAGATACTTAGACATGCATGTCACTGGTATCAATGTAAAACTGAAATGTTGCCTTTTTACATGACGCTCATAACTCCATACTGCAAAAAATTACCCTAAGGTCTGAACCGTTGTGGCACTTCACTTATATATAATAATTACCGGGTATATACATAACCGTGACAAGAACGTCACAAAATGAAACTTAGACGATACTAAGAAATTATAACATAACATTTTCTTTAAAAAATAAGTAATTTCATGGACTCTCAAAAAAGTAAGTCGTTTCATTCCCGGACCAGCCAGCCCATACTTGTACCAATTCCCGTCTTCCTGTCATAGGTTTTCCCGAGGTTGACTTCGTGGCTCCAAACGCATTTTCCTTTGGCATGGTGTGTTTTGTAATCCTGTTTGTGGCGTGTCGTGATGGATCCAAATCAAACTGGCCATCATCGATGTCATGATCGCTGTCACACTTACTTTCACTTGAAGAGGATATAAGAATCCTTTGTACAAATAATACAATCCAACAGCCAAGTTAATTTTGATCATTTGTGATTAAACGGGAAAACACTTCTACGAATTGTATAGTTCATGTTTTCCCTTAAGAATTTCACCTGAAACAAAGAAGACGTAATCATTACATGCCAGCAATATCACATTTTAGGGAATCAAATAATGGTAAATTTGACAATATGTGCCATTTAAATAATCAACAGATTGCTCACACAATTAAATATTTTGCCCCAGTATGAATTAATCGACATGTACATATATAAGTACTGTACTGTATTCTGGTTTTATCATTTCACAGAATGATAAAACAATCTGCAACAGTGCTGACACCTAGTGAATACTACATCAACAAGTAATGGAGAAAGGCTAACTAGACGGCTCTCGCAGATTGCAGATGTTCGATGGTGGCGTGCTGGTGGCGCCACCTGGTTCTATTTGACAAGAATCGCTGCAGAGGCAATGACTCACGCCAAGAAGGTATCAAACATATCACTAACGATTCAGAAGTTAGAGATTTCTATGAGAAGAATATACATTTTTTTTAGGGAAACTGTTACGTCTGCAAGCAAACAGCATTTGCACGATGCTACCTTTCAGATGTTTTCAATGTAAAAGGCAGTTAATTCCACATTTAAGCACATCAACAAATTCTTGGCATTAGCCATTACAGTTAATTACCTGTTTACTGGGTCATTGCCCTGTTTTACTTTAGGCAAAGGCAAGTTGTTAACGTTGAATTCTGAGTTAAACTACCACTTTCACTATTTTAAGAAAATGTAGGTTGACCATGAACAATATTTACGTATTTGACAATACTTCAATTACTTGCTATCATATATGTCACTTTGTCATTTGATATATGTTATTCCATAAATTATGCAAACAAATAGTTAGTTGGAATCAGAATCATCATAGTGTGGGTGTAATCGGAATAAAAAATATTGGAATCATAATTGCCATAGTGTGGAACCAAATTTGGAATCAAACACTTAGTTGGAATTGCCATAGTGTGGGTGGAAACGGAATCAAAACATTTAGTTGGAATCGGAATTGCCATAATGTGGAATTGGAATCGAAAAAAAGGTACTCAGAATCGGAATTGGTGATGTGGAATCAACCCCATATAGGTCACTTTGCCATTAGATATGTTATTCGATAAATTATGCAAACAAAATTTGGAATCGGAATCATCACAGTCTGGGTGGAATTGGAATAAGACATATTGGAATCGGAATCACCATAGTGTGGAATCGGATTTGGAATCAAAACATTTAGTTTGAATTGGAATCGCCATAGTGTGGCTGGAATTGGAATCAAAGCATTTAGTAGGAATCGGAATCGCCATGAGGTGGAATCGGAATAAAACAAAGTTAGTCACATTCTGAATTGGTTTTGTGGAATCAACCCCAGCTCTGGTACTTACCCTCAGGGTAACGTAGCTCCCTGTTGGTTGTAGGAAGGGTGGCACAACACCCTGCTCCCACCTGATCCCCCCAGCATGGGATGGGAACAAGGAGTCAACGTGTGTCCGTTCTTTCGCAAGGTTGGAGCCTGTAGGTTTGGAGAAAGGTAAGTTGGACAGAGGCAACGGGGAAACAGGAAGATGTCCTCATTTATCCGTCCAAGATTCTTATCTTCCTAATCCAGTAGAGTGAATGGAGCAAATTGGAGTGGTATGATTTGTTGCTCCCCATCAAACGTATTTGTAATGCAGATTGTCATGTGACCTGTTGCTTAGCAACAAGGTCTATTGCTTCATCAAAAATGGATGTCGTACACGGGTACCTGTGATACATTCCTTTTAATATTTCGTTGAGATTCTGGCTTCAAACGTTTTTCTTTACAAAAAAACATGGTAAGGTAATTTAAGAGACAATTGCATGCTGGGAAGATTGATTTAGTAGTGATGGTGCCCTTGTACATGTAGTGCACATGTATAAGTGTTTCTGTTCGTCAAAACTTGACGGAGGTGATGCGTGTAATTTTGAAGGTAACCTAGGGAAGCGGCGATATACTGGGTAAATGAGTTTCACTTGTCATCAGACCTGAGATACATGATGACATTATAAGACATTGAGCAGTGCGAGGATTTACCTCAAAGTTCTTTACACTTCTCGCCCCGGCATATCTGTTCAATCAGACATCATGTTCACTTCTCTGGGAGGTTTCACCTAAGACACATGATGACATTCTACAATTACTTCTTGACGCCTGTTCTAATCATGTACACTATTGCACATACACCCACAACCAGCCAGTATACAGTTATACTAAATACTAGCTACAGCACATTACAAGCAGTAGTTGTGTCCACTACACATGATTGATGTGTGTTGGCACTTCCCCTGCAGGTGTTCCTGGGCTCACCCGCGACCTGAGAGCAGTGGTGTGCTGCTCTTCCAGGGAATGTTTGCAAACTTTGAGTTCGACCACAGTATGTATGATGAGTACGACACAGGTATGTTTGACATGCACGTACGCACACACAGACACCACACACATGTACACGTACACAGCATGTACAGACACCACACACATGCATACGTACACAGCACGCACACACACCACACACATGCACACGCACACAGTATGCATAAACACCACACACATGCATATGTACACAGCACACACAGACACCACACACATGCACACAGCATGCACAGACACCACACACATGTACACAGAACGTACAGACACCACACACATGCACACGTACACAGCACACACAGACACCACACACATGCACACAGCATGCACACATACACAGCACGCACATACACCACAAACATGTACAAAGCATGCACAGACACCGCACACATATACACAGAACATACAGACACCACACACATGCACACGTACACAGAACGCACAGACACCTCACACATGTTCACAGCATGCACAGACACCACACACATGCACAGACACCACACACGTGCACACGTACAGAGAACGCACAGACACCACACACACATACACAGCATGCACAGACACCACACACATGCACACGTACACAGCATGCACAGACACGACACACATGTACACAGCATGCACTGACACCACACACATGCACACGTACACAGCATGCACAGACACGACACACATGTACACAGCATGCACAGACACCACACACATGGACACGTACACAGCATGCACAGACACCACAAACATGCACACGTACACAGCATGCACAAATACCACACACATGCACACATGCACACAGCATGCACAGACACCACACACATGCACACAGCACGTACAGGCACCACACACATGTACATTTACACAGCACACTCAGACACCACACACATGCACACAGCACGCACATACACCTCACACATATACACCGCACACACAGATAACACACACATGTACATGTACACAGCACGCACAGACACCACACTCATGCACACATCATGCACAGACACCACACATGTACACACCACACATGTACACCACACACATGTACACAGCATGCACAGATACCACACACATGCACACAGCATGCACAGACACCACACACATGTACACACCACACATGTACACCACACACATGTACACAGCATGCACAGACACCACACACATGCACACAGCATGCACAGACACCACACACATGTACACACCACATATGTACACCACACACATGTACACAGCACGCACAGATACCACAAACATGTACACATACACAGCACACACACAGACACACCACACATGTACACAGCACACACAGACACCACACACATGTACACAGCACACACAGACACACCACACATGCACACAGCATGCACAGACACACCACACATGTACACACCACACATGTACACCACACACATGTACACAGCACGCACAGATACCACACACATGCACACAGCATGCACAGACACCACACACATGTACACACCACACATGTACACCACACACATGTACACAGCATGCACAGACACCACACACATGCACACAGCATGCACAGACACCACACACATGTACACACCACACATGTACACCACACACATGTACACAGCACGCACAGATACCACAAACATGTACACATACACAGCACACACACAGACACACCACACATGTACACAGCACACACAGACACCACACACATGTACACAGCACACACAGACACACCACACATATATGCAGCACACACAGACACTACACACATGTACACAGCATGCACATACACCACACACATGTACACAGCATGCACAGACACGACACACATGCACACGTACACGGCACACACAGACACCACACACTTGTATACAACACGCACAGACACCACACACATACACATGTACACACAGGCACCACACACATGTACACAGCATGCACAGACACCAAACACATGCATACGTACATAGCACCTGACAGGGTGACACCAACAGTGATGACAGGGTGACACTGACTGTGTTTACAGTGTGACACTGGCTTTGGTGACAGGGTGACACTGGCTTTGGTTACAGTGTGACACTGGCTGTGGTAACAGGGTACGTGACATTGTCAATGGTGACAAACTGACACAATGGTGGTGACAAGGTGACACCGAGAGTGGTGACAGGGTGACACTGACATTGGTGACATTGTAACACCAACAGTGATTACAGGGTGACATCAACAATGATGACAGGGTTACACCGACTGTGGTGACAGGGTGACACCAACAGTGAGGACAAGGTGACACTGACTGTGGTGACAGGGTGACACAACAGTGATGACAGGGTGACTTTGATAATGATGACAGGGTGACACTGACATTGGTGACATCACAGTTATGGTTGTTACAGCACTGATGTCATGCAGACAGTTGACTTAGATGATATAAATAAGAATACATTTCATGTAGACCATCCAAACTTGAAAATGGCTGAATGTTTGAAATGCATCATTCTGAAAACATCAGGTGACATCTAATTGAATGTAACATCAGATTGAATGTGACATCTAATTGAGTGTGACAGAGTCATTGTGTCGCAAATTTAAACTGATGTTTCCCTACACTTATATCTGTGTCAGTGTCACAATAAAGTCACTTTACAGGTTGCATGCAACATACAAACCCAATCGATCTTATCTGCTCCATTTATTTTCCTCAAAACTGTTGACGCACAATTTGCTGTCGTTGATGAATACTTAAAAGTGAATGTCTGAACACAGTCTTGTTTAATTATATTTTCCCAGGACTTAAACATCTGAAGAAAGACGAATTTGGTTGTACTTGTCACAGACTCTGGTGTGCTCCTGGATAAGTAGCTAGCTGAGAAAGCAATGCACAGTTGTGGTTTACAATCTTCATCAGTTATTACGTTGGCACTCGCAGGGATGTCAAATGATGTTGTAATCTCATTACATGACCATCTACCACATAAATATTGCAGAGAGATCAAACTAAACTGTTTGAATGCAGCGATGTAGTGTAACTCGGTGTCTGGGCCACCTTCTAAGAACAATGATATTCTGCTTGTCTCTGTGCAATATTGTCTGCAGGCAGCTTAGTTTCCTGTTGTATACACTGCTGTGTTCTAAATAAAATATTGTATTTGAAACCTCTGAAAGTACAGTATTAAAAATTCACAAATACCGCTAGCTCTGTGTTTGTTTTGTTCATTTTACAGTGAAGGTACTGACAATTTGGTGTCCACCCATACACACGCCACAGGCCAAGTGGGTTGAACAGACGTGGAATGCTGTAAAAAGTTTGCCTCCAAATATAATATCTACATATATCTAGGGTTATAACGTAATTGTAGATGGACAACCTTGTAAATAAACTCTGGAATTGTGTTGTTAGCCCGTAAAGACACATTAAATATATTCATTTATAGAAGCGGTGTGTTTTCTTTGGGTTGTCTTCTTCCCTACATGTTGGTGTGCAACTACAACCTGCCACCGGACTACAGATTCCCACGCAAAATGCATGGCCGCAAGAAGCACGTGTTGATGGAGAAGAGATGAGAGTACAAACTGTGGATCGACAGCATACGTGGCAGGTGAGGGTTAAGGTTGAGGGGTGCCAGGGAAAAACAGGGACTAGGATTGTGATAATCTAGTTATACGTAGGCAACCTCTTTGGATGACATGTATTGTTTCAGAATCATTCTGCTAACATTGTGGCAGTTCCGCCAGCTATGAGATGGATTATAAACGAGTACCTAGCTATACACAGTATTGGATATATATATGTAACTGAATAGTTTTCATGCAGTAATTACAACATAGCTGAATGCTTCCCAGAGAGTTGAGTTGGTATTGGAATGGACATGTCTGTGAGGGGGTAAAGTGTAAAGTGCTTTGAGCAGAACTGAACATTTGATATCATGCTAGAGGCAGTAGGTAAGAACTTACCGTTGTATTGATCCTGATATTGTCCTGTGTCATGACATGTGTGCAGGTGTTCTCCTCGCACACTCAATGTCCTGCCGTCAGTGGCTGACGACAAGGTGGACATTGACCTGGCTGCAGCTTTTGTCCAGTACATTGTCCGGAATAAGCCGGTCAGTTCCATTGATCTGTTTTTAAAGTAAATTATGCATAATATATTGTACCAGCTCTAGTGTCACTTTTCCATACTTACATGTCTTCATTAAATGTCAAGAAACATTTCATTCTAATTGACGATTATCGAATAAATTCATTCTTGTCATGTAAGTTAATATAAATAAATCATTACAATGATTTACATCGAAGCCAACCACTGCATGTAGAATAAACTACAGGCACTATAATGTTAGTGTTGAATATGTACCCTCTCTATATAATTATGTAAAGTTTATATTTTCTGTGGTACTACTTAATTTTTGCTCCCTCTGGGAGGGGGTGGTGTTATTTTGCAAATCTTATTGTTTTTGTGGAATACCCCCCTAAAAATATGGACATATTATACCTGAGTGAAAAATTGCAAAATATTTGCCAGTTGTGTGATGCTAACCCCCATGTACATACCCTCTGAAAGTCATGACCCTTAAAAAGTGGTCGAGAATGGTTGAACAGGGTGCTATTTTTGTTGTTCATTTGACGTCCCTGCGAGTGCCAACATACTAACTGATAAAGATTGAAAACCACAACTGTCCATTGTTTTCTCAGCTAGCCACTTATCCAGGAGCACACCTCAAACTCCAACAAAATCATCCCATAACCAGGGGTGGCACTGAGAGTCATGGCTGAATGTTACATCTCAGACTCCAACAAAACATCCTACAACCAGGGGTGGCACTGAGAGTCATAACAGTGTGTTACATCTCAAGACTCAAAAAAACATCCAATAACCAGGGGTGGCACTGAGAATCATGGCTGAATGTTACATCTCAGACTCCAACAAAACATCCTACAATCAGGGGTGGCACTGAGAGTCATAACAGTGTGTTACATCTCAAGACTCAAAAAAACATCCAATAACCAGGGGTGGCACTGAGAGTCATGGCTGAATGTTACATCTCAGACTCCAACAAAACATCCTACAACCAGGGGTGGCACTGAGAGTCATAACAGTGTGTTACATCTCAAGACTCAAAAAAACATCCAATAACCAAGGGTGGCACTGAGATTCATGGCTGGGTGTTACATCTCAGCCTCAGACACAAACATTCAACAACAAGGGATGGCACTGAGAGTCGTGGCTGAGTGATACATCTAGCCTCAAACACAAACATTCAACAACAAGGGATGGCACTGAGAGTCGTGGCTGAGTGTTACATCTCAGCCTCAAACACAAACATTCAACAACAAGGGATGGCACTGAGAGTCGTGGCCGAGTGTTACATCTCAGCCTCAAACACAAACATTCAACAACAAGAGATGGCACTGAGAGTCGTGGCTGAGTGTTACATCTCAGCCTCAAACACAAACATTCAACAACAAGGGATGGCACTGAGAGTCGTGGCGGAGTGTTACATCTCAGCCTCAAACACAAAAATTCAACAAGGGATGGCACTGAGAGTCGTGGCCGAGTGTTACATCTCAGCCTCAAACACAAACATTCAACAACAAGGGATGGCACTGAGAGTCGTGGCCGAGTGTTACATATCAGCCTCAAACACAAACATTCAGCAACAAGGGATGGCACTGAGAGTCATGGCTGAGTGTTACATCTCAGCCTCAAACACAAACATTCAACAACAAGGGATGGCACTGAGAGTCTTGGCTGAGTGTTACATCTCAGCCTCAAACACAAACATTCAACAACAAGGGATGGCACTGAGAGTCATGGCTGAGTGTTACATCTCAGCCTCAAACACAAACATTCAACAACAAGGGATGGCACTGAGAGTCTTGGCTGAGTGTTACATCTCAGCCTCAAACACAAACATTCAACAACAAGGGATGGCACTGAGAGTCGTGGCCGAGTGTTACATCTCAGCCTCAAACACAAACATTCAACAACAAGGGATGGCACTGAGAGTCGTGGCCGAATGTTGCATCTCGGCCTCAAACACAAGCATTCAACAACAAGGGGTGGCACTGTTCATCTCAGCCTCAAATACAAACATTCAACAACAAGGGATGGCACTGGGAGTCGTGGCTGAGTGTTACATCTCAGCCTCAAACACAAACATTCAACAACAAGGGATGGCACTGAGAGTCGTGGCCGAGTGTTACATCTCAGCCTCAAACACAAACATTCAGCAACAAGGGATGGCACTGAGAGTCATGGCTGAGTGTTACATCTCGCTCAGACTCCAACAAAAACAGTGGTGATTCTGCAATGTGTGTGTTTTCAGCTTGCGTCAGGCAGCACTGCCACCTGCAGGGGATATGATGCATCATACGTCCTAGAAACTGATGAATGCAAAGGTACCATTTATCTGTGCACATATATGACTGTAGTGGTCTATTTATGTGATATCGTTTCGAAAATATTAATAATTCTTTCTATGAAACATGCTTATATGGAATTACATTTCTGACTTATGTGGAAGTATGGATATTTTACCGTATTTAACATCGGCTCTAGCTAAATAAACTGTTCCAATATTGGTTGTATACTTATTAATTTACTTGGTGCAATAACGTGTTGCTAAATTTCTGAGCGCGACTGTTCAAGTTGCACAGTTGTAGCACTGTTGTAAAATGACTGCTATATAGTATAAGTAAGTTGTTACCTCTAAGTGCTTGCAAAATAATACATTTTCACTAGCATTGTTTAATGATTGTTGCTCTCTTCATTGTCCTTGGTGTTTGGGGTGAGGCTGGCCTCGATACTGATCCTTGATTCTTGTTTTCCTTCTTCCATCACTGATCCCGTTTCACTGCCGTCTCCACCATCCCTCTCCAGCTCCACATGTTGCAGTTGTTCTCCCACTCCCCTCCCAGTCCTGTCAAATCACACAGTCGTCCCATCTCAGATGTGGTCTTCCTGTCCTTCAAGGCTTCAAGTCTTCACTCAGAGGGCTCAGTCCCAATCACTCCACATGTTCAACCCACTTTAACCAACTCGTCACCAGCTTCCCTCCAAAACTGTCACACCCTCAGCTCGTCCACTCTTCCGTTGTCCACTCTTCCCACTCCTGCATTTCTTTCACCCAGTTACTTTCCCAGTGATCATATCATGTTGTAAGTATCCTGTTGTTGACTCGCTCATATCTCCGCACTATTAACTGGTAATAAAACTGACGGTTTGTGTTGACAGCAATAACTGCAGTGCCAGAGGTCAACCAACAAGACTGTCTGGGGAAAGTGGATCATAGCAGCTAGTGTTATTTCAATAGACAACCGATATTGTTTTTCTGATCAGAATTCTTCCGTGATTGGCGATTATATGTCACAGAACTTGTAAGTTCTGATGTTGTCACGTGCAATCATTCCTCACCTCTTGCAGCCTGTGATCCTAAACATGACAGCTGCACCACCAATGGCCCTAGTTGGCAAATGTGACACAGACAAATGTCAGGCTCGTTACGTACTCGATACCACAGCCCACACCTGTGGAGGTAAGTGTCACTGGCTCCAGTTTGTGAAACCTACTCACCAGGAGTGCAAAACTTTGTCTCGCGTGGTTATAATTTTTGCAAGTGATGAGATATTTGTTTCTTAATCACAAGTTATATCTTAATTTAGTTGAGCAGCTGTGGAACATGGCAGCTAGTCGTATTTCAATATACAACTGATGTTGTATTTCTGATCATAATTCTTCAGTAATTGATAATTATTTGTCGCAGAACTTGGCAGACACGTTTAAAATGTGTTGTAGCTTGTGCCGTGAACTGCGCTGCTTGCAACACAAATGGAGCTGAAAAATGCGATTCTACCAGTAGTGATGATCGATTTGTTTACAACAGTGCCACATTGAAATGTGATGGTTAGTGATGTCACTTCTGCACTTTGCTGAAGAAGTATAATTTAACTACTTTTTGTACAATGAAAGTTTGATGTGGGTAATAAACTACTGTGGTGACAGTGGAACAAAACTGAACAAAGTCTGTGAGATGGAAGCAGTGTGTTTCACAAACATAACTGATTTCCATATTTTAGTTTTCAGAATAAATGTCATGATTAAAAATGGTAATTGTTTATTGTTATCCTCTACAGGACTGGGTACATACTGGTCCATGAGACATTATATCCTCTATAGGACTGGGTACGTACTGGTCCATGAGACATTATATCCTCTATAGGACTGGGTACGTACTGGTCCATGAGACATTATATCCTCTATAGGACTGGGTACATACTGGTCCATGAGACATTATATCCTCTATAGGACTGGGTACGTACTGGTCCATGAGACATTATATCCTCTATAGGACTGGGTACATACTGGTCCATGAGACATTATATCCTCTATAGGACTGGGTACGTACTGGTCCATGAGACATTATATGCAGCCTGGTTTGCCTTAAAGAGCTTCCGTATTTAAAATTTACAATCTGTAAATGTGTTTTACAAATGGAACTGCTGTTATTTCTCTGAGTAAATGTGTCATCTTTTTTCCAGCTTGCCCTGACCACTGCCAGAGTTGTACAGTGAATGCCGATGAAGCTGCAGAATGCAACACTGGCAAGTGTGATTCAAAATATGCCCTCAATGCCGACAAGAAATGCCAGGGTTAGTCACTAAAGCCCTGCGCGGGGCGGGTTTTGGCCCGCAGCCTGCGGGCCCCCACGGGCTGGATTTTTGTTGTTGTTGCAGTGCGGGTTAACTTTCAATTTGTGCGGGGCGGGGTGGTCTGTGGGTCAGGTCACTGCGGGTCGGGGTGGTCTGCGGGCTAGTAATTTCTTCATGCGGGCTACTGCAGGCTGATTTTTGTAACTCATTAATGGTCACCAGTTACTCAAAGGTGGGACATTCTTTGAGCTAATTAATTGGGGATTACCAGATTGCCCTTTTGTTTGTGTTTAAACAGTGTTATGATAACATGTGCTGGCTTGCCTTGCCAGCTTCAGTCAGGTGTGATTAGTGGCTTCTTCCAGGAGGAAGTATCAGTTCAGGCTATCAATCTGTTTGTGTAATTAAGCCACCAGGATGTCCATAAAGAGCAGTTACCCCACCAATTAGACAGGAAATGCCTTTGATGTGTGGAGACTGGAGACCATGCCACTTGGCACCAGATGACAATGCCTAACTGCTAAGAACAAGAACTGTCAGTCTTCCTCTGTAGAAGTAAGATGGCTCAAGTTAAACTGCCTTATACACTAGTATAATCCGGTGCCAGTAGCCTGGTCCAGAGGGGATTTTGAGCCTGTTATATGGACATGTGAAAACCCTCTCAACAATCAGTAGTCTACGATCAGAAAATATAAATTGCTAACTAATTCTAATATCAGCAGATTGCAAATTGCAACACTGCCTTTGTGCACCAGACTCAACCTTTGAACAACTCGTGTTCATGCAGTACAATGGCAAATAGATTATAAGATCATTGGATGCCACTGAAATTAATGCCAGTGGTGTGAATTTCATTGTTCCTCATAAAAAAATGATCAACTGCCATTGCATATTCACTTGTGCTGAGTTATACCAATTAGATTAATTAATAATTTTAAAATACGTTAAAATTTATACTCGTACCTTTACTTTGCCCCAGGTCTGCTTATCACCTTCAGGCATTTACATTATAATGACAAGGGTTCTATTTTTCTTAAAAATGGATTTCCAAGTACGACATGGTTGTCACCCAGCGCCGTGCATTTGTTAATATTGTAAACAACAACGATTAATAAAGAGGATATATTTTAAATGATTCCATGTCATCTGTTGTGGGCTGCGGGGCGGGTGCAGGCTGACTTTTGACTAATTACTGCGGGGCGGGTTGCGGGCCAAGTTACTGCGGGGTGGGGCGGGCTGCGGGCCAGGATGTGGCAAAATATGCGGGGCAGGCTGCGGGCTGAGTTGTAATATGCGGCGCGGGCTGCGGGTCAAATGACATAGTTGCGGGGCGGGTGCGGGCTCAGATTTCCAGCCCGTGCAGGGCTTTATTAGTCACTGTGTTGTTTTATTCAAGAAGGACCACTTTTGACATGTTCTACCACATCCATATAGCATAGACTGCCATTGTTAGAAATGTGTGCATTAGCACAGTCAATTCACATAATCAAAGTAGTCAGTATTTCATCCTATTGTGTTATAGTTAAGGTTAACAAAGCACTTTTCACAGTGGAATCTTTGAACCAAATATTATCACTGAGGTGACACTTGTATACAAGTTATAAGGATGCAGTGGACAAGCAAGTCATGTGCAGCCTGGTTTGTCTTAAAGATCCTCCATTTTTTAAATATGCAATCTGTAAATGTGTTTTATTAATGGAACTGCAGTTATTTCTCTGAGTAAATGTGTAATTTTTTTCCAGCTTGCCCTGACCACTGCCAGAGTTTACAGTGAATACCGACAGAGAATGCGATGCTGACAGATGTGATTCAAAATATGGCCTAAAGGCCAACAAGACATGCCAGGGTTAGACACACCAGCTGTTGTCTTATTCAGGAAGGACCACTTTTGACATGTTGTACCACATTCTTGCAGCACGCACTGTAATTGTAAGAAATGTGTGCTTTTGCCCAGTCAATTCACTTTGTCAAAGTAGTCAGTATTTCAACCCATTGTGTTATAGTTATAGTTAACAAAGCACTTTTCTCAGTGGAATCTTGAACCAAATGTAAACAGCAGACAAGCGATAGATGCTTAACAAGAGAATATCATCATCTTAGACATGACACTGCCTCGCAAACATCTTCCATGAAGCTGTATCTGTCAACTATATACAAGTTTATTTGTGTAGGTATGATTGTAGCTAAGATACTACAAATGCGTTCTCATATTAATACTACAAACACAGGCATGCACACATGCATGCACGCACGCACGCACGCACATAAATAGAATAACATTGACAAATATCATACAGCTTAGACTGTGTCGCGACCCAATGTAATAGATAAATAAAAGCTAACACGTAAATATGAGATAGAACTAAAACATCAGATGGCAATTGAACTAGGAAACCTATAACTTACCGAGAAGCCAACATTTATATTTTTATGTGTAACTTACCCTTCTGAGATATTTCTCAGTTTAGTATGGAAACCTGTTTACACAGCCAGCATTTACACTACCAGCAAATAATGTGTTCCTTTAATTTATATCCTCTCAGAATGAATATTTTCTTATATACATATTCTACAATGTTCCTTTACTATCGTCACTTCATTCCTCTAGCCCTATCTTTAGAGCATGATTGCACTAAACAATAACGTGTGGAACCTGGCTTACATTTAATGTGTTTGTTGTGACAAATATACTATTTTGAGGAATTTGAATATATCTAACGTTAAATAAAGTTGTGACTTTTGTAATATTCCGGCTAATCTAATTGGGAAAATATAAATACTATACGTGCACTGTTTACATATGTATATGTTACAAACATTAAAACCACTTATATAGTAACATTCCTAATGAAGTAGATTACAAATCACTCAATGTACTCATGTCAACAGAGTGAAGTAGTAAAATTACATACTTAATTTACTTTTGTGCCAACTGTTGCATAATTAAGGCAGAGACGAGACATCTCAGATGTCCTCCTTCACAGTTCTTCAGGTTGTTTTGGCTCTTTTTTTTGTTTCGCTTGGGGTTCCATCTCATGGCAGTCTTCTTTGTTATCACCATCCTTTCGCAAGATAAGACCAACCCATCTCCCTCTTATGGCAAGTCATTCGTGTTACACATTTTACTTTGTGGAAATCATTTGTGTTACTCATGTTACATTGTGGAAGTCATTCATATTGCTCATGTTACATTGTGAAAGTCATTTGTGTTACTCATGTGCAGGGAGTTTCAGAAGTTGTAATAATTATATGGTGATGCCTTATCTGCCCAGTTTGCCCGGCCAAGTGCAACAAGTGTTCACAGTCAGAAGGCATCATCACACGTGACATCTGTCAATCAAACTACATCAAGGACAAAAGCTAGATGTGCAAGAGTAAGAACACTGCTTTGTCTATAACTGTCACCCGTTGGTTGTACATTAATTTTGTTTAATGTGTTGACATTAGTTATTGCAAAAAGCATGATTTATTGTACACCTTGTTTTTCTTTCATGATAACCTATCCAGATGGTTTACACATATAACAATATGTTCACATCCCCTAACAGTATCTAACAGCGCTAATCAGATGCAGTAATTTGTCAATCTACTTCCAGGATATCCAGTTCACTAGTAGTAGCCCATTGATGTTACAACAAATTATGGAACTGAGATAAGATGTTTTCTGGTTGTTGATGCTGTTCAGAGTCCTGTCTGTTGGTTGTTTGCAGTGTGTTCAGAGGTGACATTTGACCACTGCCGCGAATGCACAAACTCTGACGTCAATTATATGTGCAATGCTTGTAGCCATGGATACACCTTGAAGAAAGACAAATCTACTTGTAACCTGCATTTACTGTCATTGTTTTTTATCATAGAAATTTCTTGTGTAGGTTAATAGGATTGGACATACTTTATAAATAAATGTATATAAATATATATAAATAAACTTTATAAATGTTTATATAATAACATAAATAAACATAGCCACAGTATGTAGTATTTATCACATTATGTAAGTTCTTTTGACCAAAGGTGGCTCTTGTGTTTACGTCATTCTATGTCAGAAGACATAGGCCAGCTGGTTAGGATTTTGTTTAATTTTCAAGGGTATAGTGCTATTTGTTTGGGCATTCTGCACAGTGAGTCTTACTGAGTAAAACATATTTTGAACTTGTTATGCCAGACATCTAATTTCCATGGCAACAAGCAAAATGGCCACTGTACAATGTTATTTATGACTTTCTCCTAGACTTTTATACTTGTGTTAATTGACCTATCCATTGTGTGACTTGTTACATAGCGTAAGGTCTGTCAAGCCATATAAAATGGATGCCAAATATATGAAGCGATCGAACATTCTGTTATATATTTTCTTGAAATTCCGGCCCCAAAGTTTTCTTTTTATGACAAAACATAATGCACAGTTTTAAAAGTGACAATTGTATGTGGGAATGTTTCATCTAGTAGATGTCATGCCACCATCACAATGTAATGCACATACTTTTTTTTTATCAACATTGTTGGCAAAGCATCGCTTCATTGATGGTATGCACATAATTTTGATTGAGACACAGGCCAGCCACGACACACTGGATCCATCTGTTGTTTCAGTTTGCAAAATTACTTCATGTCAAAATAAATATGTCTTTGAAATGTACTTGTTGTCACAGCTATACTTGCATGCCACAGTTTACTTAAACCTATGTTTTGCGACAGACGAAGATGGTGGAATCAGATGATGGCGTTACGACACACAGTCGCATGTGTTCCAATACCACCTGCAAAGATCCCAATACAGATCTTTGCAAACCAAAGGGTGACGGACGCATGCTCCATTTATTAGCTTGTATGACATAATGTCAGCAGTACATCATACTATTAATTTGTTTGAAGGTCCTATAAAAACATATGTAACTATGTACTATTCTAAGTCTCGGTTGGGTTGCATTCAAAGTAATGGCAAATTTGTCACTAAAAATTTATTGAACAGTAAATAAGATTACACCTTAGGTGGGCGCACGATAGTGTAGTGGTTAACACATCCGCCTGACATGCCGGCGCCCCAAGTTCAATACCCGGACCGGGCAGGTATGATATATATATGGTGTAAAAACCTGGCTCTCAACTTTGGGGACTGTGTATCCCTCGTGACTCGGAGATCACGTTAATGTCGGTCCCGTCTCAATTTGGGACGTAAAAGAACCACTGAGGACGACAAGCACCCTGGCAGTGACCACCCTCAGTGCCAGCATAGAAAGGTCGGCTTGGCGATAATGTTCTGAAAAAGGCTGACTAGTTGAATGAGACCTCATAAGATCATAACATTGTAACCACAAAATATACAGACTAGTCAGTTAATAGAACGTTGCCGAGTGCTGGAAACAACTAGAACTAGTTAATGAATTTGGGCAGTAGTGTATGTTAGGTAATATTGCACATAGGTGCATTGAAGTATGTTGTTGTAACCTTAGGTGATACAACAATTAAATAGCATATATAAACAGACCAGTTATTAAATTCCAGCATCTTGGTTAAAACTTGACAACTTAGACACATCAATCAAAAAACGCCTGAATTACAGACTAGTGTCATGTTGTCAAAACTGGGTAACAGAATATTCCCATTATTACATGTATTGTTATTTTGTATTGATGCTCTCCCCTCTGTCCCTAAAAGCTGGGATGAGGCTGGCATCGATAAGGGTCCTCAATTATTTAGTTGTACTTGTTACATTGCTAATGTCTCCACCACCCATCTCCACTCCCTGGTCCCTTGATCTCCACTTCTTCCCAATCCAACCAAGTCTGTCTTCACACAGTCCTCCCATCTTCCTCTTCTCCTATCATCTACTCTCCCCGTTGACCGTTCCCTTCCATTCATTCCATGTGTCTAGCCAATGTTAACTGACTCCTCATTAGCGTCCTCCTAAAGCTCTTTTTCACTCCTGCATTTCCTCCCACCCAGTATTGCATGTGTACATATTTGTTTTTCATATTAAACTGATACTGATTCGTTCACTTTGTAGGAATGCAAACGATGCTGCACCACCAACAAATGCAATGCCAATAACTTGAATTCAGTCTCTGGGTTCCTGCATGGTGGATTCTGGGTAAAAGTGACTATTACGATACCATCGCTTATCACGTACTCTGTCAGTCTGCTGCTGCTGTAATGGACACATCAGGTGGAATGGGAACACAAGACGACGACTGATACTAACAAGCGACCTCACTCAAATCACACCCTACATCTCACTTCAGGCTCGTAACACACAGTTGTACTGCATGTCAGCAATGCTGTCGTGTTCTACGACTGCACTTGTACGCTTCATATAGATGCATGATGGTGGCTCCTTATCATGATGCCATCATTTCGTTGTTGCCTGCCGTTGTCTGTTAATGCAGCGTGGCTGTTGGCACACTCCCAACAGAACTGTTTGACTGTGATACATACGTAATTATGATTAACCAACAAATGTAAAATTTAGACTAAGGATATTGATTTTTTTATTTAATAGAAAAAACGCAAATTTTCTCTATCCTGTTCTTTTTAACACTGAAATGGTTATTTACAAATGGTTTGGTATAGTGTTTTATTTACAAATGATTCGGTATAGTCAGTAATAGTATGTTTGTTGTTATGTTATCAGGACTGTGAGTGTTTCACAGTTGTTTACACGTAGCTGATAGGAGCCACTTATTTTAAACAGACTTGCCACATTTTCTTGGTAAGAGATCCTTTATTGTTGACTTGAAACCTTAAATCCGTAACATGTTTATCTCATTCCTATGCCATTCAAATGTTGGCATCTATGAAACTACAGAAAATACCACATCAAACTAAACTTGTTGGAAATCTGTCTAGCATCAACATTTGTTGGCTTTTCGACCACTATATAGCTAACATCTAACTTTGTCATTTGGGTTGATACTTGTGTGATGACTACAAGAATATACATTCATTATTACTAATTACAAATATAAAGTAAATCCATATTAAAACCAGATGCAGCCATATTCCTACCAACATTCAAAAACTTTATTGTATCTGGGAAATCTGTAAACTGTGGCATATCAGTAAGTTTGTCTATTTGCATCTGTGTTGTCTGTGTAAAGCAACTACAGAGAAAACAAATTTCTTGGCTAGAGTTGTTAGATGATATCAAAGCATGATATTTTGGGAGATTGTGTTCCTGGTTGTTGTGTCATGTGACCAGCTAGCAGTTCCTGCAAGTCGGTGAGCAGCAGCTGTGAAGACTCAACTCTAGGTGGAATGTACACGGAAAGTTTGATGTTGTCTGAATAAACTGCATATGTGTGTTTGTTCACTTTGGTCCTGCGATCATCATCACGAACCCATCGATTGCTTGATTTTATTCCTTGCTTGTACAATTCACTGGAACTGACAATGCTGCTGTCACGAACATGTTTTATGTTTATGGGTTTAGTCATTCACATCTGACATGTGTTCATCTGAGGTTCAAAAGTTTATATTCGATCTCTTATTCATTCACTAGTTAGGTTTACAATAATGATCTCCAAAAAACATATTGCTCCATATACACCGAGTGCTCTATGGTGGCTTCCATCACAAGATAACCAGAATAAGTAGAGATAATTAAAAGAAATAATAATACAATAAATATACGACAGTGGTAGATGATGATGTAGGTTTTTCAAACGTTTGATTTAATTATAATTTCTTTTATGTTTTCAATGTTACTTGCAATTTGTTTACAGTAGAACCTTTCTTGCTACATTCTGCTACGGCATGGCTGTGGCTTGTTCTGTCTTCATCCAGGTCTGACAACCCGTCAGATGTTGCTGATGTCACCACAGGCAGGGCCGCTGAGCGTGCCCAATCCTTTAGCACGCAGGAGTGTGGCCTGTTTCAGATTGCACATGAAATTGCAATCGTGCAAATTTTTTTTATATTACCATAAAAATAATAGTCTTATCTACAAGATTGTCCCTGGATGTACACAGGAATTGTATAAACTTTTTGAGTTATTGTCGTTTGAACATCAAGTATGCTCAACCTTGCATTATATCCTCTGCCGTGTATACATTGCAGGATAAAGTATTGGCAATGTGCAAATGGCAATAACTCAAAAACTAAAAACAAATCCTGGGTACATCCAGCGACAAACTTGTAGATAAGGTTATTTGTCTTCCACCCTTGTTTCCACGACTGAATCATTGCTTAGCCTTCTGAAGTTTCCTCCTACCTAGCTGCCATTACCATGTTTTATGTGGCATGCTAATTTGTTGTGCTATTTCAAATAGTTGTTTAAGTGGAATTAACTTAGCTTAGAAGGGGTTATTGTAAACGGCTGAAGTTATTGAATGGAATAAATGTGTGTGCACTACCAGTTGTGTATGGATATTGAGCACCAGCAGGGATCGTACCTGCCACACACAACACTGAAACACTATTGTCATAAACAACACAGTTCAACAGTTCTTAAACAAACAAATGACATAGAGTATAACAGCGTTCAATCACAAATATATTGTTACTAGTGATGCACTTTTAGACTACTCAACCATAGCTTCTGAAATGACAAGATGTATGTGTGCATGCGGGCGTGCGTGCATAAGTGTGGCATGTGGCCCTGTCCACTGTGCATATCAGTCAACTTTCTATATCCCCAGGAGAGGCATACTTAAGGCAATCTTATCAGACCACCCTTTATGTTATCTGTTGAAGGCGTAGAACGATGTTACATCGTGCAGGTGACTTATGAAAGAACGTGCATTGCCATCTCCTCCCTAGAAGTGAAAAGTGCCCTCCTGCGCCAATGGCTATTAGTTACTATTCCATGATTGTTGTTCAATGGTAATATTGTCGTGACCCCTAGTTTCCGGGTCACGGCCTCGCATGTTTGGATACTTCCTGTTGTGAGTTGCAGTTTTGTGTTCTCTTATTAAAACACTGTTCTAGTTACGCATACGTACTAGTGTTTGTTTGTGTGACTCGAAGTGTGCATTTGATCACCTAATGGCGTGGTGGCAGCGCTCACAACGAACCCGCTCACCAAAACGGGCGCAATAAAAGCAGATACACATTGACAGTCCGCCGACCTCACGGCGCAAACAGCTAGCCGAAACGGCTCTGTATCACTAGCAGGTGTGGTAACAACATTGCTAACAACATGCAACGCGCACCGAGACAGTGGTGCCTCACAAAAACGGAAACGGTCAACACATTTGAGAACTGGCGCCAGAACCTCGTCTACACCCTCTCACTCGACCCAAACTTCGCCCAGTTTATCGCCACTGACGCTAAATGGGAGAAGCGATGTGCAGCACATCCAAACCGCGGCTTCACCGACGAGAATGATCATACAGCCATTCAGCAAGCCTACATGCTCGATCTAATGTTAGGCCAAATAGCGAACTATTGCCCAGTCATATCGCGCAACACGATCGCCAAAAACTCAACCAGTTTATCCGGTATCTGGCAAACTATCCGACTGCACTATGGGTTCCAGTCTACAGGGGCCCATTTCCTGGACTTTGCTGATATCCACCTACAAGCTGACGAACGCCCCGAAGACTTGTATCAGCGCCTAGTGGCCTTCGTTGAAGACAACATGCTACAAGAGGGAAGTGTCATTCTGCACCACGGTGACGTCATACACGTTGACGAAGAAATGTCTCCTTCCCTAGAGAACATGGTAGTACTGACCTGGTTACGACTTATCAACCCCGCACTGCCTAAGCTCATAAAGCAACGATATGGCACAGAGCTGAGGTCAAGAACACTAGCATCGATCAAGCCAGAAATATCACAGGCACTCGAATCACTACTAGACGAGATTGCGTCTGCTGACACCGCAAAGGTTATGCGCACCGAGACTAGGCCTAACCTACGCGGACAAAGACCAGCGTTCTCAAGACGACAACCGGCACCATCTAACAACCCTAGGCGTCCCACGAGCGTGAAGACTTGCCCTCTTTGCAAACAAGTAGGCCGCAGTGATGTACACCACTTCCTCAGCGAGTGCTCGTACCTTCCGGAACAAGATCGCCGCTACATGGCTAAGGTACGACAAGTCAGTGATATCATCGACGGAGTCGATGAAGGCGACGACGATACCTACGAAGTTTATGACGAACGCCCCGTAAACACCACTACCGTGCAACGTATCGATGTACGACAATCGCCTTACCTCGACGCGTTCCACGACCATCACGCCGTTCGAGTGACGATCGATAGCGGTGCAACGGGCAATATGATCCGTCATGACACGGCAGTGAGATTGGGGTGTACTATCAAGAACTCTTCCCAATCGGCTCACCAAGCTGACGGATCATCGCCTCTAACCATAGTTGGCGAAATTACCATATCACTCGCCCGCAAAAATAAATCATTCCAGTTCTGTGGACTAGTGGTACAGAATCTGGATGTCGAGATGCTGGCCGGGACACCATTTATGGAAGTCAACGACATTACCATCCGTCCCGCCAAACGAACCATCACCCTCGCAGATGGCACCACGTACACATATGGTACAACACAGAGGGCCCTCAACAGGCATGCAGTCCGCCGTGCCCACATACTGCGAGCACCACCAACCAACATCACTGTGTGGCCAGGCGACTTCGTGGAAGTCGACCTGCCTTCAGACGCGTATATCGCAGACGCCACATTCGCTCTGGAACCACGTCACGATACCACCGGCAACAAAGGAGTACACGAGAACGATGTGTGGCCACAACCTTCACTAATCACCAGCGTAGAAGGTGTATTGCGCATACCAAATCTCACGAACTCCACTCGCACACTGAAAAGAAACGAACACTTTTGCCAAATCAGAGAAGTGTTCGTACCCGACAAGGCAACATCCATACCAGACAGTCAATGCACCAGCGTAGCCGTAAGCATACGCACACGCAGCTCGAATGCTACTGCCATCAAACACTCAACAGCGGTCACCATCGATCCTGATCACGCGCTCTCCCCCGACGAACGAGCGGCATTCCGATCGATCGTGGAAGAGTATGACGACGTATTCGACCCAAGCTACAGTGGATACAATGGTCACGTGGGACCATTCAAAGCTGTTGTCAACATGGGCCCAGTACAACCGCCCCAACGTAAAGGACGCCTACCCCAATACGCACGAAACCAGCTCGTAGAACTCCAAAACAAGTTCGATGAACTCGAGACGATGGGCGTGTTCGTCCGGCCTGAGGATGTACCGGTCAACGTCGAGTACCTCAACCCGTCATTCCTGATAAAGAAGCAAAGCGGAGGACACCGACTCGTCACTGCCTTCACTGACGTAGGCCGCTATAGCAAGCCGCAGCCTTCATTGATGCCTGATGTCGACAACACCCTACGAAAAATCGCACAATGGAGGTACATAGCGACTACCGATATGTCCAATGCGTTCTACCAAATCCCTCTATCGCGTGAATCAATGAAGTACTGCGGAGTAGTCACTCCGTTCCGCGGTGTACGCGTATACGCTCGCTCAGCGATGGGCATGCCCGGGTCCGAAACCGCACTCGAAGAGCTGATGTGCCGCGTACTGGGAGATCTACTCGAAGAAGGTGTCGTCGCCAAACTGGCAGACGATATATATTGTGGAGGAGACACCATCGCCGAACTCCAACAGAACGTAAGACGATTGCTCCAAAGCTTCGCCAACAGCGGGTTGCGCCTGTCCGCTGCCAAAACAACGATGTGCCCTACTACGACCACGATACTTGGCTGGGTGTGGAACCTCGGCTCCATCCATGCAAGCCAACATCGCATCGCCACCCTAGCCAGCTGCGACGCTCCACTCACAGTCAAAGCGATGCGAGCATTCGTCGGAGCCTACAAAATGCTAGCACGCGTCATACCAGGATGCTCCGCCTTGCTTGCCCCGTTCGACGAAGTAACGGGTGGCAAACAGTCAAGTGATCGCGTCACATGGACCGATGCATTAAGAGAAGCCTTCAAACACGCACAAACCAGTCTTCAGACTAACAAGGCTATCACATTACCTCGGCCAAGTGACGAACTATGGCTAGTGACGAACGGCGCTGTCAAACAGTGCGGTCTAGGAGCCACCTTGTACGTGATGCGCAATGGCAAATTGATGCTGGCCGGATTCTTCAGCGCAAAACTCCGCGGACGACAGATCTCCTGGTTGCCATGCGAAGTAGAAGCACTATCCATCGCAGCCGCTATCAGACATGTCAGCCCGTATATCGTACAGTCAGCGCACAACACAGCGATACTCACAGACAGCAAGCCTTGCGTACAAGCCCACGAGAAGCTTTGTCGCGGTGAATTCTCCGTCAGCCCGCGCGTATCGACATTCCTATCAGTCGTCAGTCGGTACCAGGCAACTATTCGCCATCTCGCCGGTTCAGCTAATGTTCCATCAGACTTCGCGAGTCGCAACGCACCCACATGCCGGGAACAACAGTGCCAAGTGTGCTCCTATATACGACAGACTGAAGAGTCAGTCGTGATGCAACGCGTTACAACAGACGACATAACATCTGGGAAAGCTCGACTTCCGTTCACCAATCGTTCAGCATGGCTCGGCATTCAAGCAGACTGCCAAGACTTGCGAAGAACTCATTCACACCTTACACAAGGAACACGACCATCCAAAAAGGTGACAAACGCGAAAGACGTCAAAAGATACCTTAACGTCGCATCAATCGCTCGTGACGGTCTACTGGTCGTACAACGTAACGACCCACTGAGTCCTACACGAGAGTGCATCATCGTACCGCGAAAAGTCCTAGACGGACTAGTAACGGCCCTGCACATCCAACTGGATCACCCGTCTTCGTACCAGCTAAAGCAAGTCATGCATCGCTATGTATTCGCTCTCGACCTCGACAAGTCTGTCGAGTCCACCTCGCGCAGCTGTCATCACTGTACGTCGTTACGGAACACCCCAAACCTAACTATCGCGCAATCTACCAACGATCCCCCAGAAGTAGTGGGTATTTCATATGCAGCCGACATCATCAAACGAGAAAGACAACTGATCTTGGTGCTACGCGAGTGTGTAACATCATACACGGTAACATGCTTCGTCAACGACGAACGACGCGACACGTTACGGGACTCCATCATTCAACTCTGCATCGGCCTCCGACCGCTTGATGGACCTCCTGCCGTAATACGCACAGACCCAGCTCCTGGATTCGCAGCTCTCGTCAACGACGCACTGTTGAACAAGTATCGACTCACCATCGAACTAGGACGGGTCAAAAACATCAACAAAAACCCTGTGGCCGAAAAAGCCATTCGGGAACTCGAGGGTGAAATTTTACACCAACAACCAACAGGCGGCGCCATCACGCAGGTGCTACTGTCTGTCGCTACTGCCAACCTCAACGCCCGAGTACGAAACAGAGGAATGTCAGCTCGTGAGCTGTGGACCCAGCGTGACCAATTCACCAACGAACAATTACCGCTGAACGACTATAGCATCATTCAACAACAGCATGCCTCGCGCAACGCTAACCACGAACACAGTCAAATATCGAAGTCTCCTCGCGGTTCAGTACCCAGACCCCAACATATCGACATTGGCGACATCGTGTACTTGTACTCAGACAAGAGTAAACTACGCTCCAGGTGTCGGTATCTCGTAGTGAGCACAGAAGGAGAATGGATCAACATCAGCAAGTTCGCCGGTAACCAGTTGCGTGCCACGTCATACAGAGTGAAGCGAACAGAGTGCTACAAGGTGGCAGCTGAAGCTACCCACGATCTTCCAGTGTCGTACCAGTATGACGAACTAACACCCGCAGATGACCCAGCTCCTCCAGAGAAACCTCCAGACGTACCAGTTCAACTCTCGTACCCTCCAGTCACAGCAGCTCAGCCCGTAGAACCATCAACAGCCGAGTCTCATCGACAAGAAACGGCGACAGTCAACAACGAATCGACAATGTCATACGAGCCAGATCAACATAGCTGTCCGCCCGAGGAACCTCCGAGACGCTCTACAAGAACTCGGAAGCCTCCTGAGTATCTGAAAGACTTCATCTCATGAACCTTTATCTCTATAATCATTATTGTATGTCTATATGATAGCTATCTCATAGTAGCATACATAATTATGAGAAGAAAGAAGTCACGCCAATGGCTATTAGTTACTATTCCATGATTGTTGTTCAATGGTAATATTGTCGTGACCCCTAGTTTCCGGGTCACGGCCTCGCATGTTTGGATACTTCCTGTTGTGAGTTGCAGTTTTGTGTTCTCTTATTAAAACACTGTTCTAGTTACGCATACGTACTAGTGTTTGTTTGTGTGACTCGAAGTGTGCATTTGATCACCTAATGGCGCTGGGAGAGAGAGCCAAGACACTTGTTGATGTTGATGTCAGCAGAAGAGCGAAGCACAATAAACATGCCTCTGTAGTCAAATATAGAAATAGGACCAGAGCAGGTCTGGAGACAACAAATAAGGAAGAAGTCATTCTAAGCATACTGCTGGACACCAACTTCGGTAATGTCTAGGAAGGGGATATTCATGCAATAATTGTTTGCCTAACTGGACAACGTCTCAGGATTTCAGTTAGGTTGGAAGTACATTATTATTTAAACAGACAATCCGGATTTGTACACAATGTTAGTGGTCGGCAGTTACAATGGTAAAATATAGCCTAAAACGAATTAAAATCTACATCCACACATGTCATAAATAGTTACATTTGAACTTCGGTTTACGGTCACATCATTACTATAGCCACATTGCAATTAAGGTCACCCTAGGACAGTCCAACATTAGTTCCATATAGTGTAAAATATAGGAAATTAATCCCACTAATATGGTCACCTCGCTATTCAGGTCACTTTACCCAGTCCCAATGGCGACCTTAATAGTGAAGTTCCATATACATATATATATACGGGGGACCACTGTTTTAAGAAGACAGGAACCGGTCTCCTTAAAGTTTTGATATGTTATTGCGCAACTAATACGTTTTATGTTACGGTTATCCTTGTTAGTGTAAACAGTTTAGGCCTAAAGGAAATAACTTAAACATTTTATTTTACATTTTTCGTGATTTTGAGCATGTTTATTCCAGAGCTTTATATATATTGAAGTATAGAGAAACATAAAAGCTATCCACAGACTGGAGACAAGCTAGCATATCTGCGATTCATCAGAAAGAAAGTAAAACCCAAGCACAGAACTACCGACCAATCAGTTTAACGAGTGCAGATGAAAAATATTGGAAGGAAAAATCAGAGACACCATCACTGAATATATTTTCTTGTTTGCGGATTATATGAAGCTCTTCAATCCTATTTATACTGAAGCGGACTGCACAAAACTGCAACAAGATTATATTTCTGCCGAACGCTGGACAGATACACCACTTTTGTAATTCCAGCCAGATAAATGTAACCATATGATAATTGGATAATCATCCACAAGGAATAAAGGCTATTCACTGGGAAGCAACCAGACAAGTACGGACAAGGTGAAAGATGTTGGAGCCACTTTCCATTCATTGCTTAATTTTTAGGCATGTGTGTCAGAACAATTAATAAATATTTAAAGAAAGATGATTACATTTTATAAATAACTCATTTATATACCGATGCAAAAACGTATGAAACATTCTCTCCCACAGTGTGTTGTTGACGCTTCACCTGTGCAGTCGTTTGACGCAAAAATAGTGAAGTTATGGCAAAACCACCGTGGTAGCACTCTGCAGGGCATGGATATATCGGGCCCCAAGCCTTCCCGGCTTCCCATAATCGGTGTGGTCATCCATGCCACGTGATATAACCCTATACATTGAGGACAAAAAAAAAAGGGGAGGGGAGGGGGAGAGGGAGGGGGAGGGGAAGAGTAAGGGGGAGAGAGAGAGACAGAGAGTGAGAGACAGGGGGAGAGAGAGAGTGAGAGAGAGAGAGAGAGAGAGAGAGAGAGAGAGAGAGAGAGAGAGAGAGAGAGAGAGAGAGAGAGAGAGAGAGAGAGAGAGAGAGAGACAGTGAGACAGAGACATACAGACACGGACATACACCAGCGCACATTGCTACACATTACATCAGAAAACTAAAAAAAAACAATTGCAGCGCCAATCTTTTTTTGCTTCAGCAGTTTATATGCTAATACTGATGCGTTTAAAAAATTGTAGCATCCATTGATTGATGTTTTCCTTGATGGACATGTTAATGAGAAGAGCACACTGTTGCAGAAGGGAACATTAATTAAGAATAATATAATTCTATGACATGTGGTGTTCAGACTGGCAACAATGTGTAGAATTTGTGACACTAATATTATGTATTGCTATGCATTGGCTAATTTAAAATTGCATGATGAGATCGTCCAAATTTCTAGTATGACAACATGTTTGATACATTCTATAATCTTCATATTTTTTCTGAACTCAAAAAAAATATTATAAGTTTTTTTTTGTAATTTATAAAGAACACTTTAAAAGTAATGTATAATTTACTATTTAAGTCATTTAATGACCAAAAGGAAGCACTGTCGGATTGAGGAGGAGGGACAAAGTCGATTTTATTTACAAAACACTTGAAATGGTGCATTTTGGTGACACGACCTAATTTTAAGCTAATCATTATATTTTGTTATATTTTGTTGGCTCAAGTATGGGGGCGGTCCCCTAGTAATATACCTGGGAAAGAGCAGGATGGAGTAAGAGAGCGAGGAAGTGTGAGAGCTTGCAAGCGAGATAGCTAGAGGGAGTGAGAGAGAGGGGAGAGGGAGAGGGAGAGAGAGAGAGATAGCAAGAGAGCTAGCGAGAGAGAGTGAGAGAGCGAGAGAGAAAGAGATACATACAGACAGCAGACACAGACAGAGATGCAGTGGCAGATGCAGAGGCAAAGGGAGGGAGAGAGGCAGAGTCAAAGAGAGGGAGAGAGAGAGACGGAGCCAGGAACAGAGACATAGACAGTGTCAGAGGCAAAGGCAGAGGTAGAGCCAGATATAGGAAGGGAAGCATACAGTCAGCAGGCAGACAGGAGAGAGAAGAGACACAGAGAGGCAGATACTGTGACAGGGATTGGCAGATAAACATACAGCCAGCAGGCAGCCGGACAGACATACAGACATACACAGACAGACAGACAGACAGGCAGGCAGGCAGGTAGATAGGCAGACAGTAGAGAGAAGAGATGCAGGGAGGTAAAGGTACAGACACTGGCAAAGACTGAGGCAGAGATAGGCAGATAAACATACAGCCAGCAGGCAGTCAGGTAGGCAGGGAGCAGACACACAGACAGACAGGCAGGCATAACGACAGACAGGCAGGCATAACGACAGACAGGAAGGCAGACAAGATAGACAAGATAGGCAGGCAGGCAGGCAGGCAGGCAGGCAGGCAGGCAGGCAGGCAGGCAGGCAGGCAGGCAGGCAGGCAGGCAGGCAGGCAGGCAGGCAGGCAGGCAGGCAGGCACAGGCAGGCAGGCAGGCAGGCAGGCAGGCAGGCAGGCAGGCAGGCAGGCAGGCAGGCAGGCAGGCAGGCAGGCAGGCAGGCAGGCAGGCAGGCAGGCAGGCAGGCAGGCAGGCAGGCAGGCAGGCAGGCAGGCAGGCAGGCAGGCAGGCAGGCAGGCAGGCAGGCAGGCAGGCAGGCAGGCAGGCAGGCAGGCAGGCAGGCAGACAGGCAGGCAGCAGGCAGCAGGCAGGCAGGCAGGCGACGGGGAGAAAAAAACCAGACATATAGGCGTAGGGAGACAGATCGAGAGACAGCGTGCTACTTGCGACTACAACATCTCAACCCTGTTGTCAAGCAGCCAATGCTACATTACTAAACATGAAAAAAATAACTCACCAGGCCGTGTATATTGATACCCGTAATACGGAGCCGAGAGAACTGTACGTATATCTTTGTGGACACGTCCATGATCCCTAGCAAACTGCGACTGGGTGTGGCTCGAACTACCCTACCCGCGTCTGGCGACTGACATAACAATAGCCTATGCAACTGCTTGCACGAAATAATTCCGCCAGTGTTACATAATATATTATACTTGTAGTGTTACAGATTCTTTGTGGGGTCGTACAAGTCAACCGACCCAAAATACGAACGGATGATATGCCCACGAACATTATTATTTGTAAGTTTACAACTTCATATTTACTCTTTTCCAAACACGTTTTTTTTTCGTTTTGTTATACCATTACATACAATTACCACCTTCGTGAATTGCACACATGACTTGATTTTGACTAATGACTTGTTTTGATTTGTTTGCTCTAAAATATGTTTCAACCAACATTCAATAAATATTAAATTAAATTACTGCCGAATATATAAACAATCTCGGATGTCATAAGACATAGAAGACTCCGGTAATTTGGGCATGTGTGTCGTATACCAAACGAAAACCCCCTGAACGTAGCTTTCATACAAACTTTTTGTGTATTAGAAGGTTTGTTTTATGAAGCGCGGTATCAAATCCCAATAACCGCTTTACATTTTATACCTGGCGCAACTATTTCTGCTTACACCTTTATGAGAATTAATTATTACTTTGATGACACAAATACCAAATAAATTGGCGAGCGAGCGTACATGGAAGCGTTATGCAACGAGGCCATAAAATACTGTGTTTTCTGTAAACTGTTAAAGATGAAAGCACAGTTACTTAATAAAATATCAATGTGTTTATTGATGATTTATGCATTATAACATCGCAATATTTTGTATATTCATACTATTGTAGTTGTTAACTCTAACCATTGCATACCGCCGGGAATTACATCGGAAGTCGGGTGAATGTTCATTTTTGTAATCCCTCAAGCGGACTCTTTGTCTTAGCGGAGGGTGTCTCGCTACCTATGCACATGTATCATGGCATCAGCTCAACATTTTAACATGCATGAATTCTCCACACTAGCACCGCAAATACGAACCTAATATGTATAGATAATTGATGTACACCGTGAGACTCTTAATTGAGATTACGTGTCCGACGGCTGGGCGACTGCAAAATAAAACAACTTGATATTGATCGAGTATCCAAGTGGAAGGTATGCTATTAAGATATAGGTTAGAAAGAAGTTAGTTTGCTTGAAGACGACCATGAAATGTGATTTAGTTTCAAGAACAAGTTTGGCCCTGCCTGACAGATAACCTCAATCATACGCACGCAATCACGCACGAACGCTAGATATATGACTTCACCTTTACTTTAATAAGGTCTAATGCATTCTAGCTGGTAATGAACCATTTTTGCTAATAGAATTTGACATTGATAATTAATTTTGTATGTTAACAAGTTCAAAAGCCGCAGTCACTATGGCGAAGCAGACCAAAAGTGTATGGGAAAACAAAATGCTCACCGAGAACACTAAGATAAGAGTCTACCAAGCCTGTGTGCTGAGCATCCTCCTCTACAGCCGCGAATCGTGGACCACCTACATGCGTCAGGAGTGCCGCCTCAACACCTTCCACATGCGGTGCCTTAAACGCATCTTCAGTATCACCTTAGAGGGACAAACTGGACGCACCGTGCTACGATCCCCAGCATGCATGTACTCACTGCTGAGCCAGAAACGTCTCCGCTGACTGCATGGGCCTGGTATGGAGGATGGCCGCTTGCCGAAAGTCATCCTCAATCTATGGACAACTCGCCACTGAGCGAAACCAGTGGGATGCCCAACCGTTAGATTCGAGAGCGTCCGTAAGCGCGACCCGAAGGCCTGCAACATCAGCTCTGAAGACTGCGAGGCAGACAAATACAATTTAATGGATATATAATTTATTAATTATATATATATATATATTGACGGTAATATATTGTAATTATAATGTGAAAACAAATTGTGATTTGTCTGGATAAATAAAATTTAGAAACATCGTTATATATAATTACCATATTTTCATTTTTTGTGGCGAAGAAATAATTAGTAAAAAAATATTAAAAAAATCGATCGTTTACAGACATAATTTCTTACATACCAACCAGGTTTGTTACATATTAGCCGCCAGTTCAACATAGATGTTCACCGAAACAGTCAAAAGGAAGATAAAACACTAATCTTCAACCCCCCGGTCTTCCGATGTCATCATCCGAGACAGTGCGTCACTACGGGAGACGCGTGCTGAGACGTGCTGAACTGCTGAAGTTCTGGCGAGAAATTTCCAACACGAACAGCACCCCCAGCCCATCCCGTCTTCCGATGTGAAGATCCGAGACAGCGCGACACGGGGTAAGCATGCTGAACCGCTGATGAATCTCCCGTAATAAAAAAAAAATTGGCAGGTATACCAATGCGCCGTTGCACGAAATCCGAATTGTCATGGTCTTTGGTGAGATATCCGACGAGTATCACCATATCTTTGATTTGTGGGGATCCCTCGAATGTTTTAGAGATGTTTCTAGTAGATGGCGCCACTTTAAGAGACATATGACGCGAACACCCCACTTTCGTTGGTTAAAATAAAATATGTTTGCGCATACAAATATCAAAAATCCGAACAGGTCAAATTGTGAATTCAACCATATTATCATTGATGTAATTAATGTGAAAGAAATCGGTTTTAGAATATTTCAAAAATCAAACATGATACACTTATTTTGCTAAAATAGAATGGAATAATAGCCAATCACAAGAACATCGGCGCATGCGGGCCATGTGGGGGAAGTCTTTTGTGCGCCATCAATTTTGGTTGACGCCGAGAGTGGGTTTGGTTGTGGAATTCTCTGCAAAATTAAACAATGTCTGAAGAGAAGAAGGTAAATCGTGTGTTATTCGGGCGATCGGGTTACGTACCATGACTATATTCCAAATAGCTAGCACACGATGTGGCATAATTAACGGCAATATTGCGTTTTATTGAAGACCGGTTTAAATTTTGGAGGATAGAGTTGATTTTCTTTTCGCGCCCACTGCCACTGGTTCAATTTGTCCATACTAGTATTATAACATTGCTTTGGGAAAGTATCATGTCTTGAATGAACAATCCGTTTAATGCATATTTCACTTTTTACATGTGTTGTCGTACATTTTACCATTAGGAAGCCTAAGTGATTTAAATATTTTTTTCTACATTTGAGCCTACACTTAATGATTGAATTAATGTAACTTATCACAACCCAATTAAAAGACGTAATTAACCGGAAGTCCAACATAACATGCCCATGCCATGGCCAAAACTGTTTTAGTGCCAGCTAAAATTGTGATGGCGTACATGAAATGCTATGGCATTTTTCGTTTTTGAAGACAGGCCTACACATTTCTAAAACCTACACTTGTATTTTATATGTTCAGTAATTTTAGTTTAGACTTAGTGTGCACATATCACCAATACAATCCTACAAGAATTTGAAGAAAACGAACAAAATATGAACATTCTCTTCCGTAAGTTATCCATATTATAAATCTCGACCATGGCGTATATTTACTAAAAAATTGTCAAACAAATTGTTTAAAAAGTTGCTTAGAGTGAAGTACTTACGATTTTTAAATAGTGAAACTTTTACCATAAAAACATGCCAGCGCCATTATATATGGCAAGGCATTGACAATAATATCTGTATGTATGTATATTTGTGTCTCCTAGTCACAGAAATGCTCCATTTATCAAATATATTTGACCAACTTGACTGTTCAGGTTATTTGAACAGAACTCCTTCTTTGTTGCTTCCAATACCACCTGTAGAATGATGCCATGGCTTTTTCAAGTGAGATGTTAATGCGACAAATTTTAAGATGCAATAAAATTTACTGACAACTATATAAAATATCATGAAAAGGGTGACCATTTTCTGTCGTTTTATTTGTAAATGTGTAACAATGACAGTAAAATATGCCTATTGTTTGTAACAAAGATGCAGCTTTGAGTCAATTGATAGCAGTAAAAATAGCATCTGCACAATCATATGTGAGGTATTTCAGTGTAAAAATGGTTATGTGTGCTGTGACACTAATACGGTTAATTTTAAATTGTTCCATAGTTGAGAGAAATGCCTGTGACATTGAATGTTGATGTGTTCTTGTAGGAAGGAAGTGATCATATCAACCTGAAGGTGACTGGCCAAGATGGCAGCGTTGTACATTTTAAAATCAAGAAGAACACGCCACTGCGAAAACTGATGTCTGCATATTGTGAAAGGACTGTGAGTGCCAGGTTGAATCTTTCTGTGCACTTTCCATGAAAACAAATTGTTATTTTCCTTAGTGGATATTACAACACACTATTAGTAATATTGATCACCTCATTCCATCAGTTGGCAAAGTTTTGGAATAGCTGATGTTATACAGTGTGAATATATTAAAAACAAAATTGACAAATACCTCGGAAGGGTGGATTACTCTTAGATGAATCATTTGGACTCTTGGCAAGCCAATGGATTCCTTGTTCCCTTGTCATCAGAGTTATTGCCCTCAGTGGCAATGTTAAATCTTATGAATATAATATTATTACATCACACTTCATACTTTTTTCTAGAGAACAATATGGATTAAAAAAATAACGATGCTGTCTATTAAAACTACACATTTTTTTTATGCTGGGGTACAAATGTTGCAGTACTTGAAATTAACTTTTCTGGACAGTGTATCAGTCTAGCAAAGAAATAAATGTTGTTTTGGCTGGAACAAACATTTATTTAATTATAATTACTCTTCATTTTTCTAGTGAACCACATTTTTGTAGCCTCTTTGGTAGTTTATTTTCACATTCACGTCCAAATTTCTGGATTGAGTATGTCATGGACTCACAGTATGTCTGAATCACAACTAAGATTATGCGCATGTCCTCCATCAAGATTTGCCAGCAATGTGAGTTACATTACTAGAGTGGCATAGCATATGTTAGGTCAAACATTCCCGCATACAGTTGTTGCTTTGAAAACTGCCTTATGTTTTTGTTATAAAGACAAATGTTTGGGGCCGGAATTTAAAACAAAATTTACAAATGAACCGTGCGTGTAGCATCCATTTTTTGATAGCTTGACTTGCCTGTTGCTAGGCAGCAGGTCACATGATAGGTGAATTTGTGCTAGAACTGTTTGCTGCTACAGGGAGTGAAAATGGGATCAATGCGGTTCAGGTTTGATGGACAGCCAATCAACGAGACAGACACGCCCTCACAGGTGAGTGTGTGTTATGGCCACGTTATGGTGGAGTGTATAAAACTATGGTGGGGTCATGTCACCGTCATTAGCAGCAGCCAATTATGTACCGAACCTAGTGCCCAGCACACCCAAATTGTTAATTAATTAAACATAAAAAACAATGTCCTATATATTTTAGGCTATAAACTATTTTAAAAATAGAAAACTACAAATAATGTCCCGTATTATATTGATTTTAACAAATAAATTGGGGGCTGACATACATAGCTATATCATATATATGTTAACTCTTGGTGCTGCTGAGAGCTACTGTAGTTTACATGCAAACCTTGAACTTTTAATTGCATTCCAGGGGCCGGTTTCATGAAAACACTAAGAACATTCTTAACACTGGGATGATTGTCTTAGTGAATGACCTGTTTTTTTTTAAATAGACGAACATAGGACTTTAAGCAAACACGTGACGCTAAGTAGTTGCTAAGCTTTAAGAATACTTCAACCACCTCTGTGTACACGATTTTTCGTAAATATTTACATACTTCTGTGTTGATGTAAATATTATATAGAAGTATGTAGGAAGTAAGTTGAAGATGTGGTTGGGGAAGGCGTCGTGTGTCCCTCCTTCAACCTTGTGTCTGCATCGGTTCCAGTTGGAGATGGAAGATGGTGACTCCATAGACGTATTCCAGCAACAGACAGGTGGCGCCACTGACGTCAGGCCGCTATAGAGTTGTCATCTAGCCGAAAGCTGGCATGTGGAAAGAATACAGAGTGAAGCAGGCAGGAGAGAATGATTGCACAGCGTTGGTTATGGCGTCATCGGTCCACGCACTGTGCGAGTGCAAACAGACGGAGGACATTTGATTTGTGGCCAGTTCACACACTATATATATATTGATTGTCCATAGTGAGTCCGCTCGCAGTGCGGTCCATTCACCGCTAGAACTTTAGCATTTCTGTAGTGGACCCCTCAGTCTTTCCTGTAAGTTACCGTCTAGCTCCCTTCCCAGTGGTTCTAGCATTACTTGAGGTAGCGCGTAATCTCGCGAGGCAAACAGTGCCCCGCATGTGGAGGCCCGTCTGTGAAACAGCGGGTCGGAATTGACCAGTGCATTCTCTGTGTCAGGGGGTGTATCGCACACAGCTTCTGTTGCTGTACATATGTCTACCCGCATGCAGGCGCTTCTCCAGTGGAATGGAGTGAAGCCAGCATCGGTTTACTATATTTTATGTGCAGTTTGCCATGTTCTCAACTGTGGTTGTTGTTAGCCAGCGAGCTGCTGGTCTCAATCAGCGTGTTGTTGCTGTGTGTACCAATTTCTTTTAATCATTTGTGCACTTTACGCTATGCACAGACCAATTTCAAGGTTTTAGTCTGTTAAATCCCAGTAAATATTTGTCTGTATGCATGAACCTATGTTTAGGGATTATTTAATGCATTTCCATTTTGTTTAGATAAATGTGTAGCTGCCCAAATCGATTGGCCAATCAGAGAATGTACTGTTTTGTAGTTTTAATAAAAGTATCATTTATGCTGTTAAATTATGTTGCTGTTTTGATCGTGATGTTGGTAGTTTGTATATTTCTAGCTTGACAATGCATACATAAATCGTCAGTAGCAAAAGAACCATCCTCTGCATGGCACCGCGCTGATCGGAACAGTTTCTGCCATACATAAAATGAATGTCGTTTTCAATAAATATAAAGGACCGTTGGCACAAGAATCGATATTCTTAATCAGTACCAGTTATTTGATCAATAAGGAAAAAAGACACTATATTTCTGTCTTGACTAATGACGTGTCTACTGCGAGATCCAGAGAGATCTCAAAAGGCAGCAGAAACTGTTCAGGTGCACGCCGAGGATGATTTTGCGAAATATTTGTACCGGACGTTTTATGTAATTTGGAAATGTTCAGTGTTGCGTGTTGATCCCAGCTATATAAATTGTCCACTTGCCAATTGCGGACGGTTTACGTAAGTTTGAACAATCACTGAAAACACCTTCATAACCTTGCATACCCACCTTGGCTCCCTGGCTTGTCCATTATCTAATGACACTACAGCTTATCAATTTTGATATTGACCAACCCTTTCATCTTGATATTACTGGGCTCATAGGATTTAGGTGTCAAATAAGATATTATAATGTTATTATCTAGCGTCTGGTGTGTTAGTATTAATTCACGGGGGCATTAAGTGTTCATTTCTTTCCGGTGATGAACTCCGGAAAGTTTGGAGCCTGAAATACAAAATGTCTAGGAGTAACAACTTTACGTGCACTCACACACTAGCTCAACTACATGTTCAAAGATGCAATTGCAGTAGTTTATTAACATGAAAAGTCGACAAGAAACCTACAATACTGTAATGGTTACAAATTCTCTCATGAATATTTGTGCATGTCTTTTTTAAGACCTATTTCTTAAAAAATGAATGCATCTGTTACGTTTACAAAAAAAATAATTTTTTTACTTTGGTTTTAGTGAAATCCCTATCAAAATTATATGAAAAAAGGTCAAAAGTGCTCTGGTTCTATTCACAGCACCACAACAAGGCACAGTTGCAAACTATACAAAATTAATGCCCACAATCCATTGAATACTTTCAATGATTTTAGCAAAACAATTATTAAACTATCCACATACAGATTTGAACAATAACGAACCCAATTCATGATTGACGACTCCGTAAGTTAACTGAGAAAAGTGCATAACAATTACATTTGTACACTGAAACTGGCAATAAATGAAGTTTCTTTTTCACCTGTTAAACTCCACCTTCAACAAGGATGGTCTTGTCGACACAAATCTGTACATTACAAAAATAAGTGTTCAGAACCTACAACTCCACTAGACGGGTAAGTTACAAAAAACTTGACACTTCATTGTTGTATATATATACTAATTTGCTATTTTTATACTGTGATAATTTAACGGGCTGTAATGAATCAATGTATCGCAATACACAAAGTATCAAGATACAAGCAAACATTTTCCAGTGTTACCATGTTGAATGTGTCAAAACTGACAAAAGCACAAGGGATATTTTAATTAAGGTAATTGTTGATATGTCTTGGTCAATAACGAGATAATTTAACGCCTCAATTATCACAAACATTGTGTTCTTAATAGAGTTGCCTTTACAGAGTTATGTGTAATATGTTACAAATAAACTGTAAACAATGTAACATTACAGCCCTACATTGTGTACATAAAACAGACTTGTCACTTCACGTAACAACATTACAGCCCACTCTGGTTTATAAAGGTCAAGAACACGTGAACTCTCACTTTGCCAACACAAGAAAATAAAAGACAATATCACCGGAATCTTCCAAGAACACTACCACTTTTCTGTAAAATATTGTTAAAAACCTACCATTTCCTTTATATTTATCATTTTCGTTAGACTGAAGTTGTTTTTGCAATCTCACAAACGTTCCCAATTCAAAGACGAAACATAAAAAAATCCTGCTATGTACATCATGGCAAAATTACAAATGCCATTGTGTGCCAATGTGATGCATATCACAATATTGAGGGGGTTGGGGTATTAAATGCTGTTGGATATTATGTTTGACTATAGTTAATTTTAGTTAACACTTGACAGAATACATTACATGAGGAATGTTTCGGTCAACCTAAAGCTATCAATTAAAACAAAAACGCCTATGTAGTAGACAGAACCATGAACCTAAATTATAAAAAATAAACTAGAAGATCTATCATAATAATGACATTTTCCTCAAATCGGTACTTGAATGTGTTTCTTACACATTCACGTACTGATTTATGGAAACAGGTCAATGCTCTATAATTGTTACTTTAGTTTCGAGGAGGGTATCTATTCCGTTATTGGCAGGAGTGGTATAATTATTAGCAGGAAGGTAATTGAATCTGATGTCTTGAATTCTGGAAACCACGGGAATGTGTAGAAATCAAAAGGTGCAATTAATCCACCCATAGTTGGCAATAAAACGTTTGGAATATGAATGCCGCTTTTTACAATTTGGACATTTTGTTGAAATGCACTTTGGCAGGTAGTATGTCTTTAATATATTTATTCTATTAGTATGAACTTTTTATTAAACAGAGGATTGGGATTTAACCGTGTTTTCCATCAAATTGTTTCTCTACAGTATACATGTCCACAACATGGTAGTTTTGTGAACAGTAAATCCACTCTCAAGCACTGCAATACATGTAACTTGGAAACATTCAGCACTTGACTAAATCATTCCAATGTGCTTAAAATGTGTTGGATGTAACCACTTGTCAGGGTTTTACTTCAAAATTGTGGTTTGGTGGTAGATTTCTAACTCGATAGATTCCAGAAAACGTGATGAAAAAGCAGCAGTCTTATAACCAAATTGAGACTTGGCACCTCTGCTTTCACTACCTTGTCAATTCATTAGACAGCTAACAACTATAGCATTGTGTACTAGATCACATCCCATGTGCGAAATGACAAATTTTAAGAAAGTCGTCTGTGCACCATTGCCTGACATTTAATGAATACATCGCCGAGCAAGGTGGAACCAATCACGCACCAGTTGGCACACGTTGCACATCTTTACCAGCACTGTTGTATACGATCCTGTAATACAAGTATGTACACGCAGAGAGTACTAATTACAGCATTCAGGATAGTGTAAAACCCACCTTTCATTACCTTTAGTTTAGCCACAACAAAGTGGTACGTATAATAGATAACCTGCATGAAAAAGAAGACATACGTAACAAACAAATAAACGTACTAATCCAAATGCTGCCATTACATACACGTGTAATACTGTAGTTTGGTGGCTGTCAAATTTCTCCTTCAACTTCAAAACACAACATCAACACGAGACGTGACATAGGACAGTTTTGAGATGGTTGGTTTGCTTGATTTCTAGTAAATTCATTTGCTAAAACTGAACACTGTATATACTCTTCATAACTCAGGTCTTTAGGTGTGCATATCCTGTTTGTCGTAAGCAACAACAAACAGGATAGCTTCAGCTAGCACTAGAACCATTAAAATAAGCAGAACATTAAATGCCAGTAAGATGTAGATCAATGTGTACACCCTCGCGATGTAACATCTTTTAATTGGGTTTCTCTGTATTTAAATGCCTCGAATGCCAGTGTTCGGTGGTAGCACAGATGGTGCCACCTGACGAGAATCCTAGGTGTCACTGCGGCTCCGCATCCAGCAACTTGTGGGGGGGGTGCTGCAGCAACTTAACAAGAACCATTATGGCGAGCGCCGCTGCATCAAAGTGTCTCATGTGCTGCCCTCTATCCCATTTCGCCAAATACAACAATGGAACGGCAAACAAACGTAACTCGACAAAATGCTTTCACAGGTCAACGGTATGAAACGTCAAGCGAACTCATGTGCTCTACGTGGCGATTACGTAACTTCACTTGGCACCAGTATATTCAACGTCGTTTTATGTCACCACGAGTGTCATCAATGATGACATAGCAGAACAGTGTCACCAAACACGACATTAATGTAGTGTCATACAGGGTCACAAATCAAAGTAACGTCAGTAACACTGTACACAACACTTGACACTTAGCGATGTGTCACTAGGAAGACGCAACCTTCACGGCTTCCGTCGTGGTGGTGATGTCATGTGACGCGAATGTGGATTCGGAACCGAGTCTGGCCTTGACCTTTAGCACCTGTATGAGGTCGTGTATCTTGAGTGACGGACCAACCTTCATTCCTGTCAGATTGGCGATCTGCTCCTTCGTCAGCTGTAGGAAAAGTCGACCGTCTATGCCCTGGTGGAACAAACAACAGCATTGTTGAATCCGTTGTGAAATTCTAGGAGCTTTTTAAAAATGCAAAAAGCCGCAACAATATCACTGAAGATTTTATTTCACGACACACTGCAAGTGTCCTGGTGTTGAGAGTTTTTGGTATACCAGATTACTATTAAGGATCGAAATCGAATACAAAGACCATAATCAGGCTTATGAGCTGATAAGAATGCTACTGAAAGGGTCCCCTGATAACTTAGGGAACATCTCACAATCAATGTTGAAACATTAACAGTGCGGATTTTCTCTCCTCATACAAACAGCATAAGTTATGCGGTTTATCAAAATTATGGGAAGTTAAGCAAACAGGAATTTTTTTTAATGAATTGGTAGTAATAAATTCTCCACTGACAACATCAGGTGATAATTAAGTATCGATACCAGCGACATTCTAGGCTGGTAGACAAAGGGAAACAAAAGGCATCGTTGGTATTTATGCATCTAAGAGTTAATAACAAACTAACCATTAACAATTACAAGAATATTAACAATTACAAGAATATTATGCCAGCAGTTAACTAGTATAACTTTGTTGAAGACATAATTTATGTTGCATGGACAGCGCCAGTGTGATAGAGCGCCATTCAATAGAAAGCCTAATGTCACCAATGCCTACTCATCCCAATTCGCCAGTCGCCAAACTGAGAATAGTACTCTAGTTTGCATTACCGAATTTGTTTTGGTGCCGTAATTACTAAAAATATTATGTCTGCTGCACTGTAATCATTACTACAGTTGCTACAAGTGTAACTCTGAATCAATGGAATATAAGAAACCAAAATATGAGCTGTCAAGGAAACAGGGGCATTCGACGCGTCACCACAAACCCATGGCGCTTATTGGTTAAACATGGAGGCGTGTCTCAATATGTCAGCTGCTTGGAACTGTAAAATTTAACTTGAATCTCCCACTTCGAGCATAAATTCTACGTGAAGCCTTGAACCACAGGCGCGCTATTATTGATTGTAGTTGCAAATGGTTAGATTGCATTAACTCTTAGATGGCCCACAGTTACCTTTTGTCTTCCCTTAGACTGGTGTAGGTAGAGTGTGACCTACCTTCTTCCTGAAGCTCTCGCAGTGTGCTTCGCAGTCGTTGACACAAAGGAACTGACACACGTCCTGCACCCCCCACAGGTCGGGTGCGATTGGCCCTTGTCGTGTCAGCGTGGGCGGATCTCCGCAGCTCGTCTCAGTCAAACAGGGGATGTGATGCACTGCAGCAGACGACGCCACTGAGTACACACCACCAGGTGTCAGCACCAGGCCTGACGATACGACCGATTTTGGCGAGCCAGCGGTGATGGCAGGCAGTGCCACAGAGTGTTTGACAGGTGAATTAAGCATGTTTATGATGCTGGGCAGGACCGATGCGAGAGGTTTCGTCGGCGTGACAGACGATGCAGCTACCGACACTACGACGGCGGGTGTTGACTTCAAGGGGGATCTGTCGCCCCCAACATGGGGTGATTCCCCCAGTTTGTCGGGGGTTGGCTGGGCTGGGGATGCGTCAGGAAGGGGACTCAGGGTCGGCATGTCTTCCACCTTTTCCTCCCCTCCCAGTTGGCTGGATGGCCACTCATTGACACCTACAGCACAGGGGGGAACTTGACAGACGGACACACAACTACATTCATTGTGACTGGATGCAGGAGACAATATAAACTACACATATTGTAACTGCATGAAGGAAATGTTATAACTCCATTCGTTGGAACTGTGTAGAGGAAACATTACAACTATATTCATTGTGACTGCATGAAGGAAACATTACAAGATCCGTTGTAACTGTGGGATGGAAACATTACAAGATCCGTTGTAACTGTGGGATGGAAACATTACAAGATCCATTGTAACTGGGATGGAAACATTACAAGATCCGTTGTAACTGTGGGATGGAAACATTAAAAGATCTGTTGTAACTGTGGAATGGAAACATTATAACTCCATCCATTGTAACTGTGTGAAGGAAACATTACAAGTCCATTTGTTGTAACTGGGATGGAAACATTATAATTTCATTCGTTGTAACTGCACGAAGGAAACGCTTTTTGTAATTTATATACATAATATAGAAATTATTCCTCTGCTTTTACAACATCACGCATTTATTTGTGCTTTGTGGCTCCATTCTTTCTTCATTCACATTTCTTAAACACATTGCACATATTTCTGCGCGTATCTTTTAGACTGGCATGTTCCATTAGCACATGAAATAGAAAGTACTACATTTGTTGAACTGTGAAAATGTTGTCGCTGAACATTTTATCAAATGTTTGCAGTGAGAGGTCAATAATACAATGTGTGTCCTTTTCTGTCCATGTCTGGAAGAATTTTTTTTTTATAATTAATTACACCTAGAAAAAATAAGTACAGCATTTGTATATGTACATGTATATTATTAAGGTATTGAGTAAACACATTACACACAGGCAACGGGATGCTCCCTGTGCCATGGCGCGGCTGGCTCCACGTGCTCATAGCACATTGTAAACAACACATGTTGTTGTGAACAAAATCGACTACATCTTATTAACAGGTCAGAATAATGGACCTTAACATACTGCATTATCAAAACAGATATTACATCTTCCAGTTTCGATTTAATTTTACATAGAAAGGGATAACAGTTGAATGATAAATTACACAGGTCCCGTCACCACAGCGGCCGATGTCGGTGAAAGCACATCTGGATATTTTATGGACCTCTTAGAGTTGTAGACTAAAGTGGTTATTTTTGTACCATCTGAGACATTTCTTCTAAATCCTGATCCAGTTGTGTAGCTTGATGTAATCCGGTTTCATAACATAAAAATGATTGCAACACGACCACTGTCTGGAGGTTCATCTGAATCAATGTAAACCTTGGAACTGGCTGCTGAGTGGACCTGCAACCGTTCTCGCACGTGCACTGCGCAAGCACCGCAGAAACGGTCTATTGTGTGAAGGAAATAACTCCATTCATTGTAACTGCATGAAGGAAAAATTATAATTCCATTCGTTGTAACTGCGGGATGGAAACATTATAACTCCATACATTGTAACTGTGTGAAGGAAACATCATTCCATCCATTGCAACTGTGTGAAGGAAACATAACTCCGTCCATTGTAACTGTGTGAAGGAAACATAACTCCGTCCATTGTAACTGTGTGAAGGAAACATAACTCCGTCCATTGTAACTGTGTGAAGGAAACATAACTCCGTCCATTGTAACTGTGTGAAGGAAACATAACTCCGTCCATTGTAACTGTGTGAAGGAAACATAACTCCGTCCATTGTAACTGTGTGAAGGAAACATCATTCCATCCATTGTAACTGTGTGAAGGAAACATAACTCCGTCCATTGTAACTGTGTGAAGGAAACATAACTCCGTCCATTGTAACTGTGTGAAGGAAACATAACTCCGTCCATTGTAACTGTGTGAAGGAAACATAACTCCGTCCATTGTAACTGTGTGAAGGAAACATCATTCCATCCATTGTAACTGTGTGAAGGAAACATAACTCCGTCCATTGTAACTGTGTGAAGGAAACATAACTCCGTCCATTGTAACTGTGTGAAGGAAACATAACTCCGTCCATTGTAACTGTGTGAAGGAAACATCATTCCATCCATTGTAACTGTGTGAAGGAAACATAACTCTGTCCATTGTAACTGTGTGAAGGAAACATAACTCCGTCCATTGTAACTGTGTGAAGGAAACATAACTCCGTCCATTGTAACTGTGTGAAGGAAACATAACTCCGTCCATTGTAACTGCATGTAGAAAACACCATAGGACCATCCATTGCAACTGCACGTAGAGAACATATACGGCAATATAGGGTAGGGCCAACGCCTGAAACACTGCGAGTGGTTGAACAAAATATGGCAGATCATTTTGACAAAACAGTGTCGCTCTGTTCGCATTACGACACTACCATATTTCACATATTCAGGTAAACTAAAATACAAACCAAGCTGTATGTTAGTTCTGCTCACCGATCAATTGTTTGATTGCTCATGCTTGTCTAGGAATAACCGATGCGTCTCTTTCAGGAGTAACGGGAATAACTGGTGTCTCGGGTGGAGGAGTGACAGGAATAATCAGTGTCTCGGGTGGAGGAGTGACAGGAATAATTGGTGTCTCGGGTGGAGGAGTGACAGGAATGATTGGTGTCTCGGGTGGAGGAGTAACAGGAATAATTGGTGTCTCTGGCAGGAGTACCTCATAACACTACAACTTGTAAAACAAAAACTACCCAGAATGGAAATTATATTTTTACTGTTCAAAAATTTTGTTCGGATATCAACGGTTAAAAAAATCAAAGAGTTTGTTACTTGTGACAACTCTCAACCCACCGTCTGTTATGTCCCTCGTTAGCTGTGGCAGTTTCTCCCCCTGGTCGTCCTTCTTCAGGGGGGCAGGGTGTAGCGTGGTCGAGGGCTGGGAGGCACCACTGTCCTGGGAGAAGTCGGAGTCGAGTGGGCCACAGTATGGGGCCCGGTGGCCCGTGGCCCGGGCCAATAGGGCCACTGATGTCGTCGTTGTGTTCATCCCTGACATCAGCTTTGCTTTCCTCTCTGCAATTGGACATGTTTATTTAAAAAGTACAGGTAAGTTCTTATATGGCACAATATCCAGTCCTTAGAACTGCTCAAAGCGCTTTACACTTTACTCCCTGGCAGACCTATTCAATCGAACACCATCTCGACTTCTCTGGGAAGTATTCAGCCACACTGCAGTTAATGCACGAAGACTATTCATACACAAATATCAACCGCTGTCTATAGCCAGGTACTCATTCATACAGCTGAGTGAACTGGAGCAACATAGAGTCAACGAACTTGCCCAAGGTTCAACACCGCAGCACAGGATTTGAACCAGGGTTCTCTCGGTTGAGTCTCATGCTCTACCCACTGCAGCACCAAACAACAGTTAGTATTCAAACATATCTTTTATGCAAATTCCTTAAACATTATCCACAGCTTTTCATTTTCATCAGCTACCAACTGTAAATTATTGAAACGGTCAGGGAGGCAATCATTGAGACCAAAGTTGATCACTATTGTAGCAGCCACTCACCTAACCTATCCACCATGTTGACCTATTGCCTAGCAACGTTTGTCAAGCTATCAAAAATGGATGCCAACTAGGCGGAGCGTTCGGACATTCCATTGTATATTTTGTTGAAATTCTGATCCCAAATGTTTTTTAAGTAAGAAAATATAAGGCAAAGATGTTCAGGCCAGGCTTGACAGGGGTCATGCAGATAATTTTGATTGTGATTGGATCCTTCAATTAATAAATGCTGTATACATTAATTAAACTGAGGAAATGATGGATGGAGAGTGACAAATCGGTGAGACAAGTGTCACTCACTCTTTCTTGGTCCTCGGTAGATTTGGCTTTTGGAGCGTTTTTTCTTCAGAATGACTGGAGCAAGCACAGGCACATTCTCAACTGCAAACACACACGGAACACACGTTAGAATACACTGTATAGATCTATACAAGACTTGAGAGCTTAGTAATACCGACTGTCTAGTTATGTAATAACATGTTATTATGTAAATGTAATTTTTAACATATTGAATTCTGCTATCTAATAAGTGGTGACCGATGTATCTTGCATCACAATAAATACATTGAGAATATACTCGATATGTATTGATTCTAGTGAGTGAAAAAGGACAAAGTACACATGTTGCAAACCTAATACTTCTACCTTAAAACGACTGTCGGGGGAAACTTACATCAAAGTCACTGATTTCATGTTTACCCCCTTCAAACATTGTGTACGCACTTATGTATGTATATGGTATTTTGCAGATATGGTTATGTACATATACATGGTTGTCTGGCATTGTATCATGTTGCCAATGTTTGAATAAACGAATAAAAAGTAATCAGCAACACATAAAATACTGAGATTAAAAATATGAAAATTGCCAAATGGACACTGCTCTCCATCCTAGTGTCAGCCTGTCATTAAACACACACTAGTCTCCTAGAACACACATCTAGCAACATCCATGTGTATTTCAGTAAACAAAGGAGGCAAAATTCTGGAATGTGTCCCACCAAATATAAATGATTATTTATCTAAACAACGTTACAGTAAGGGTAGCCACTACTCGAAAACGGCCATAGCTCTGTTAATACTGAACATATCTTAGCCAAATTTGGAGTACTAATTGGTTAAATGACTAGTACATGATATGTGGAATGTGGGATCATTTGCTTGTGCAGTGCCATGACAATGAGCGTTTCTAGTGTGATAGAGGGGCATGCATCCATGATAATTATTATGAGTTAACTATGTGTGATCATGCAGGTGTCAAGAATCATTAGCCAGAATGCTCCTTTGTCAGATAAGGTGGTTCTGGGCTTGGAAGTTTGACTGCAATGACTGTTGTGAGATGGGACTTTAGGTTTGAGCTTTTTTCAAGGCGTCTTTAAAAAGGCTCAAATCTGAACAACAGTCACTGAAGTCAGATATAATATAAAGAACAATTTTCAAGGATGTGAAAATCCATCTCATTTGAAGCGTTCATTGCCATGGTAATACACAACCAAACTTGCCCATATTTCACACGTCATATACCATTCATGTTTCTAATCAGTGCTCCTGGTTATGATATGTTCAGTATTAACAGAGATATGGCATATTGGTTATATGGGCATTTTCGGGTAGTGGCTACCCTTAAGATTCAAATATTTTGACGATATACAACATCTATTGTACAATATGTGTGAATCAAAATCACTATAAAATATTTGTTGATGGATGTATTGTAGATTAATTAATTACACAAAGTGCCATTAAAGACATTTTATATCTGTCCTATTTAGGTGTGTGTGTATGTGCGTGTATGCCATGTAATGTTTTACGATATCAATTCCTGAAAAAGCGATAACTATCTGTGGCAACTTCGATTTAATCATAAATTATTTTTTACCACAGTATTTGTCCTTAGAAATAAACAATTTTTCACATATGTATACATAATTACACATTAAATAAGCCAGAAAGAAAGGGGGTTGGGGATATGTACCATGCGTGCGAGGTCCCTCCAGATGATAGGCGACCATTTCACACCAGCCTACAGGGTAGATGTCTGGGGAACTACAGTCAATCCACTGATCGTATGCGGCCTCCCAGCCGTCAAAGTGGATTCGCAGAAGTCGTCCAACAACCCCTGTTACCGTGCCGATGCAAATCAACCTGCAAGAAGGGGCACAACATGACAATCCCACAGAATTGAGAAACAGCATAACATGGAAGGTGTGTTCCTACAAAGCTGTTCTCGGACCTGTGAGAATAACGTTTCTCCAGGTACTGAATGACGGTGTCTACTAGTGTAGCAAACTAGCAATACACTGGGTGACGGTGTCTACTAGTGTAGAAATAAACTGGGTGACGGTGTCTACTAGTGTAGCAATACACTGGGTGATGGTGTCTACTAGTGTAGCAATACACTGAGTGATGGTGTCTACTAGTGTAGCAATACACTTAGTGATGGTGTCTACTAGTGTAGCAATACACTGGATGACGGTGTCTACTAGTGTAGCAATACACTGGGTGACGGTGTCTACTAGTGTAGAAATACACTTAGTGATGGTGTCTGTATTGTAGCAATACACTGGGTGATGGTGTCTACTAGTGTAGCAATACACTGGGTGACGGTGTCTACTAGTGTAGAAATACACTGAGTGACGGTGTCTACTAGTGTTGCAATACACTGGGTGACGGTGTCTACTAGTGTTGCAATACACTGGGTGACGGTGTCTACTAGTGTTGCAATACACTGGGTGACGGTGTCTACTAGTGTAGCAATAGACTGGGTGACAGTGTCTACTAGTGTAGCAATACACTGAGTGATGGTGTCTACTAGTGCAACAATACACCGAGTGGCGGTGTCTACTAGTGTAGCAATACACTGGGTGACGGTGTCTACTAGTGTAGCAATACACTGGGTGACGGTGTCTACTAGTGTAGCAATACACTGGGTGACGGCGTCTACTAGTGTTGCAATACACTGGGTGACGGTGTTTACTAGTGTAGCAATACACTGAGTGACGGTGTCTACTAGTGTAGCAATACACTGGGTGACGGTGTCTACTAGTGCAACAATACACTGGGTGATGGTGTCTATTAGTGTTGCAATACATTGGGTGACGGTGTCTACTAGTGCAGCAATACACTGGGTGACGGTGTCTACTAGTGTAGCAATACACTGAGTGACGGTGTCTACTAGTGCACCAATGATATAAGGAGACAGAACAGGCTTATGTCTATAAGGAACCACGCCGACAGAGGCCGCACCTAACACATACATTTAAATTGACAGCGAGGCCGGTATCCAAACAAATTTACAATATTTACTAATATAAATTTTTCGCAACTGACATCAGCATCCGGATAAAAATGGTCAATATTGGCAGGAAATTAATTGCTTGTCGCTTACGTTATTGGAAAGCTGAAACCATTGCTAAGCACACACAATGGCGATGACGTGAATAGTAGTTATCAACGTAACTGCATGTGCCTACTAGTTCCCTCCCTCATAAACAAACCAATTGGACACGTGCGAGTATAAAATCATAACTGCCCTGCATGACACAACATTGTGTGCCAGGCATGTTCATGTTTTTCAAAAGCTTTAAATTTACTTTGCGATAGAGTGAACCTCAGTATTAAGGTCACCCTTGGGACTGGACAAAAAGTGACCTGAATAGAAAGGTGACCATATTAGTGGGACTAATTTCTTACACTTTACTGTTACTAAAATAATTTGGGACTATCCAAGGTTGACCTTAATTGCAAGGCGGCTGCATTACAGGGGTGACAACAAAAGCGAGGATCGACTGTAGTAACCAAATACACCTCACACAGAACGTATCTGTTAGGCTCATTTTGGATTCATTTTACAAATAAAAGCATGCATCTAGTGGAGGCCCCTGTCAGCTGCTTTACTGCTAATTGCATTTTAACAAACCCTACATTGCTTGCCTTAGGCAATCCATCATGTGCACTCTGTCAAAAAGTAATTTTTAACCTTTAATACAATATCCAAATTATGATGGATCATAGATTACGTACCATCAAGTCGGTTAGATAAATCAGTTTTTTCATTCTGGAGTAGCAAATTTATTTTAAATATGTCATACAATCGATACGTTGTATGTTCGCTTATATTTTTATACTATAACAACAACATACACCAGTGCAGATTATTTACATACGGCTTCTGTGATAACGATCAGAAATTGGTCTCCCAGATCCATGAAAACAACTTACGGATCGAACAAAACAAAAATTTGTTCTGACTTACCTTGGCTCCATTAAATCGACAGCTTCGAGCTTCATGTTTGGCTTGAAGCCGTGCTTTGGTATCTCCCTATTGAAGAGCGAGACTGGGGCTGCGCGAGACTTGGTCTGTCGCAGGTAGTCCTGCCATGCAAACAGGCCCTTGTGACCTAGGCAAAAGGAAACAGGGCAGCGGCCATCTTTAACTGTGAACAGACCCTTGTGACCTAGGCAACAAGAGAGGATAGCGGTCATACGTAACAGTGAACAGGCCCTTGTGACCTAGGCAACAAGAGAGAGGATAGCGGCCATACATAACAGTGAACAGGCCCTTGTGACCTAGGCAACAAGAGAGAGGATAGCGGCCATACGTAACAGTGAACAGGCCCTTGTGACCTAGGCAACAAGAGAGAGAATAGCGGCCATACGTAACAGTGAACAGGCCCTTGTGACCTAGGCAACAAGAGAGAGGATAGCGGCCATACGTAACAGTGAACAGGCCCTTGTGACCTAGGCAACAAGAGAGAGGATAGCGGCCATACGTAACAGTGAACAGGCCCTCGTGACCTAGGCAACAAGAGAGAGGATAGCGGTCATACGTAACAGTGAACAGGCCCTCGTGACCTAGGCAACAAGAGAGAGGATAGCGGCCATACGTAACAGTGAACAGGCCCTTGTGACCTAGGCAACAAGAGAGGATAGCGGCCATACGTAACAGTGAACAGGCCCTTGTGACCTAGGCAACAAGAGAGGATAGCGGCCATACGTAACAGTGAACAGGCCCTTGTGACCTAGGCAACAAGAGAGAGGATAGCGGTCATACGTAACAGTGAACAGGCCCTTGTGACCTAGGCAACAAGAGAGAGGACAGCGGCCATACGTAACAGTGAACAGGCCCTTGTGACTTAGGCAACAAGAGAGAGGATAGCGGCCATACGTAACAGTGAACAGGCCCTTGTGACCTAGGCAACAAGAGAGAGAGGACGGTGGCCATCGTTAACTGTGGACAGGCCCAGGTGACATAGGCATCATGAGGAAAAAATGGGGAAATGGATGTTATTTCAGTCCAACATGATAAAACTTGACCAGTTGGATTTAATGTAGTCTTAATCTGATGTCGGACAGTAAAGCTACTTGATAAACGACACAGCATACACTGACAGGCAACAAGAAAGCACAGTCTTTACAAGTGCATTTAAACAAAAGGTTTCTGTGCGAATGTGCTGGAAGATACTGTTCATTTTCAAACAAACAGGCATGCCAGGAGCTGACTTCACAAAGAATACATTCCGTATGCAGAAACTTATGTGGGTGTCAGAAAAAGTTTACATAACTGGGAACAATCAGCATGCTTAGCATTGTGATCAACTGTACTTAACCACAAAATACCCTTTGTACGAATCCTTCATGAAACCGGACTCACTCAGTCACATGAAAATAATACGTACTGGTAATCCAACAAGAAGAAATCTGCAAAAAACTACAACAAAGACAAGAAATGTCTGATGAGACTTCCCCAGCCATGTGGTGCCACCTACCCCTGGGAGGAGTCAGCTCGATGTTATTGATCTCGCAGAATCCAACGGGGAATATACAGGCAGACGAGGCATGGTAGCAGAACCAATCAGAGCCATTCTCCGCGGCCGAGCTGTCGATGCCAATCATGAGGTAATTGCAGCGGAGCACCTGGTCACACAAACATATTGTCTAACTAGCTAGGACACAGCTTCATAGTTCACACAGTCTTCTGTGATATACTGTCACTCATAAGGTGTCATCTCAAACTAGATGCTTCATGTTAAATGAAACCGGTTCCGTTAGGAGATAAGTGTTGCAATTCTATGTATTTCACCACAAATTGTTCACATTCCAACAACAAATCAAGACAACAGTTATCACCAGTAGTGTTTTGATATTAACGATGATCGAGTATTTTCAGCTGTCGCCAATTAGAGCGAGAATAAAGTGAACGTAAGATGTGAATGCACTCTCTAGAGAAGAATATCTGATAAGTAAATATAAACCTTTTCTAAACAGATAATATCATCTATCTGTATGCTAACAAACGTGAGAAACTGTGTTAAAACAACTGTCTTAAAACAACTGCTAGAAAGTTGTCAGCTCTGTAACAAGGCCGCACACACAAACACACATTCATTAACCCTTTGAGCAGCCTGTGAGTAGAGTACCTTGGTGACTGTGGCAACACATATGGTGGCGAGGTTGAGAGGGTCAATCGCCTCGAGCTTCATGCCGACCTGGAACTTGACCCCGCCGACCACTGACCGGTCCTTCAACTGGACACACAAACACACTTACTGAACACACAAACACACTTACTGAATGCACAGACACATATATTGAATACACAAACACACTGAACACACAAACACATTTACTAAACACACAAACACTTTTTACTGGACACACAAACACATCTACTGAATACACAACCACACTTACTGGACACACAAACACTTTTTCCTGGACACACAAACACATCTACTGAATACACAACCACACTTACTGGACACACAAACACATTTATTGAAGACACAAACACATTTCTATTTGGGCATTTCCTTAAAAGGAGGTTTCTGGTTTTTTTGGTGTAAAATCATATCATAATATATGTGTTCTAACACACTGACCGCCCAAATACGTTTAAACAAAGGAGAAACAACTAGTGAATTCAACAGTTCAATGTTTACAAAAGTCACAGCGCTCTCAGTCAAATCCCCAAAATACAAGCTCTGAGAATTCCTGCTGAAACATTTCAATTTTAACAAGAACAACACAATGGTTCACTAAAACACATTTATGTGGTCAGAGTATTATAATTCATAGCCTGACATTCTGTAGTCATGTTATAATTTTTAAACATTATCAAACAAATATCAAACACATATTAAGCTCAAACCTTTATTCACCTGGAGCATTATTTTGTATTTTACCTAGTCTGCAAAATTGTTTTTAATTTAGTTGGAAATCGCTCAGTTGAAAACAAGCATTGAACAGCCGCATCAGTCAACTAAAATGTTGGTGGCATTTAATGAGTAGGACATATTTCACATTGCAGCATTATTTAACATCTATCTTGCAGTCAGCCATGCAGCATTAAACCAACAGCAGCAGTCGTCGCTATTTAATTGCTGCCGTGCCAATAACGGCATTGCATGCAGCAGATAATAATGTCACGATAAATTGAATACAACTCAAAAGTGGCACACTCTGGAAAATGACTGATCACTCAATTTGTCCAGTGAAAAATTAAGTATGTCTAAATAACCACCTTTTAAAATACATCATCTGTTGGTAGATGAGAGGCCAATGGTCCAGGGAAGGGAATGGACATAGAGGTGAGTGGACTTGGGTGCCTTGGAGGAGATGGAGGTACAATGAATATAGAGGCGAGTGGACTTTGGTGCCTTGGAGGAGATGCAGGTACAATGAATATAGAGGTGAGTGGACTTGGGTGCCTTGGAGGAGATGGAGGTACAATGAATATAGAGGTGAGTGGACTTGGGTGCCTTGGAGGAGATGCAGGTACAATGAATATAGAGGTGAGTGGACTTGGGTGCCTTGGAGGAGATGCAGGTACAATGAATATAGAGGTGAGTGGACTTGGATGCCTTGGAGGAGATGCAGGTACAATGAATATAGAGGTGAGTGGACTTGGGTGCCTTGGAGGAGATGCAGGTACAATGAATATAGAGGTGAGTGGACTTGGGTGCCTTGGAGGAGATGCAGGTACAATGAACATAGAGGTGAGTGGACTTGGGTGCCTTGGAGGAGATGCAGGTACAATGAACATAGAGGTGAGTGGACTTGGGTGCCTTGGAGGAGATGCAGGTACAATGAACATAGAGGTGAGTGGACTTGGGTGCCTTGGAGGAGATGCAGGTACAATGAATATAGAGGTGAGTGGACATGGGTGCCTTGGAGAGATACAGGTACAATTAATATAGAGGTGAGTGGACTTGGGTGCCATGGAGGAGATACAGGTACAATGAATATAGAGGTGAGTGGACTTGGGTGCCTTGGAGGAGATGCAGGTACAATTAATATAGAGGTGAGTGGACAAGGGTGCCTTGGAGGAGATACAGGTACAATGAATATAGAGGTGAGTGGACTTGGGTGCCATGGAGGAGATACAGGTACAATGAATATAGAGGTGAGTGGACTTGAGTGCCTTGGAGGAGATGCAGGTACAATGAATGTAGAGGTGAGTGGACTTGGGTGCCTTAGAGGAGATGCAGGTACAATGAATATAGAGGTGAGTGGACTTGGGTGCCTTGGAGGAGATGCAGGTACAATGAACATAGAGGTGAGTGGACTTGGGTGCCTTGGAAGACATGCACATACAATGTTCCAAAGTAGCATATTAATATATAGACATCACCAACCTTGGGGAACATCTCAGGAAGGGCGTCCTTTGCATCGTAAGTTCGGAAGGTGGCTTTGTTGAGAGATTCCGTTTTGTACTCTGAATAAATATCAAGAAGATGTGTACAGAACAGGAACAAGCAGATCAGTACAAACAAGTGTCAAGACAGAAACCAATGCAACATCAGAGACACTAATTGTCAGGCTCTATTGTTGCCAGTGCACATAATGATGACGTCTTATGTAGGATGAATATCCACCTAAAATGGGCCAAGAGGCCCTGAAGTCCTTTGGAGTTTGGGGGGCCCTGGGGGGAGGTAGAATGATTCAATCAAATACAAATTTCTTGTGTATAGTGGCACTACCACATGAAATGTCTATGCAAAATCAGAGAAAAAGTTACTGAAATGTTAGTTATGGAGAAAAGTCCATTTTAAAGTTGAGTCATTATTCACATGATAACAAAATTCAACATGGTATAACAAAATATTCATTGCTATTAGTGTTACGTAGTCACTTGCTACGCAGTAACGCTGTATCAACAACAACAATGAAGGCAATACTCAACACAGTGGTACTAGTTCAAAAGGCTACTTTATTTCGGCAACTGCCTGTTTACTACAGTACATCAGCCCTTAAGGCAGAATCCAGTGCCCCTCAATGACACATCATTAATCTGGCCAATGCCATGGCATGCAGCCTGTGTAGTGTCTACTATGGTTGCAGTCTCTTAAGGACACTGTCTTTTAGCAATCAGTCCAATGTGTGACAAACACACTACACTGCATAACATCTCATTTTGGGGGGCCCTTAGAAAAATTCAGATTTCTTGTGTACAGTGGCACTACCACTTGAAATGTGCAAAATCAGAGAAACAGTTACTGAAAGAGTTCTTGAAAAAACAGGGCCAGGCTGTGTCAGTCTTCTTCTCATGTGATGTAGAGATACCACAAGGAGAAAACTTGTCAATCAAATACAAATTTCTTGTGCATAGTGGCAGTACCCTAAGATGTCTATGCAAAATTAGAGAAAAAGTTGCTGAACGGTTTCTGAGATATGGCAGCTAACGGCACACACAGGGTGATGGCATAAGTCCATTGGACCTTCAGTCCAAAGGACTAAAAAAGTAAAGGTAAGTTCTTATATAGCACAGTTTCCAGTCCTCAGGACTGCTCAGTGTTTTACACTTTACTGGCAGACCTGTTTAATCGACACCATCTCAACTTCTCTGGGAAGCATCCAGCCATGCTGCAATTAATGCGCAAAGACTATTCATACACAAATACCCACCACTGTCTATAGCCAGGTACTCATTCATACAGCTGAGTGAACTGGAGCAACATAGAGTGAATGAACTTGCCCACGGTTTGACACGGCAGTACAGGATTCGAACCCGGATTCTCGCGGTTGAGAGTCCAAAGCTCTAGCCACTGCACCACTGCGCTCCACCTTTACACCCAGACAATCCACTTTTGCTTTGCGCTGTTATCGGAGGTAACCAGAAAGGAATGCAGAAAATGTCTAAATGCACACTACCAGACAACAGAGGATCCTCACCGGCTGAGGCATGCAGCTTGTGCCCGACCAGTTGCGACCAGCCTACCGGATGTACTAGTGGCGACCTCGAGTGGCACCAGAAGTCATCATTCTCGTACTGAAATGTATGCAAACACAAAATGCAGGTGTAGACAGACCCGTATACATTGATCATTACATATCAAGACAGAAAACCAGAAATGCAAAATTCCCCCACTAAAGTAATTAAGTAAAGGTAAGTTCTTATATATAGCACACTATCTAGTCCTCAGGACTGCTCAGAATGCTTACACTTGTGCTTCACATATTTACCATAATCTATAGCAACAGAACACACCTGTATTCACAACTGATGCACGTACATTTTCTCACCTTGCAAAATGATCACGGTTGTTTTTAGAACAAACACCAGTAATTCAAACTACAATAAATTTGGAATATTTTAATATATTTTCTACAATGTGTCATTTTAACAGAGAAACACATTGCGGAACACACCTCCGAGTCCTGGTAGACGAGCCGCAGTCGTCCACCAATCACCTCCTTGATGACGGCGACACGCATCGCCGAAACACACATTTTGTCGACGACTTCCAATCGCATCCCTCGTTTGAGAGCCGAGTCATGTAACCCTTCCTGTACCTAAACACAACAGGCACAGTTCAGCTACAGTCTCTTTCCATGACAATATAATAACATTTACCACTTATGTCGAATCTGGACCCACCTCGATTTTGCCATTATGACTTGAGGTTTGCCTAACTTTGATACCTCAGTGCATTAGTTCCATCATTCAACATCATCCGAATCATATTTGTATTACGAAAATATTGTGTCACAGTTTTGAAGCACAAATAGCAACCTGGTTTGTGCTAGCCTGCACCGCTGTGGTTGTGCACTACCATATTATGCATGTAAGGTACTGAGGTATCAAAGTTAGACAAAACTCAAGTTACATCGGCGAAATCAAGGTGGGACCGGATATGACACAAGTGCCTAACATTTTAATTTTTATTTAACACATTAAATATTATAAGTGCAGTCTTTAAATTAGTTATTTCAGTAATGACACTGTTAACACCGCCATGGCTTAAAATCGCAAAATGGCTGTCAATCTGTGAGGCTCCCATGCTTGGTTCATGACCCATCAGTACAGATGTGACGAGGCAAAGACATTACCATAAAGTTATGGCATAGACATCATACAGATGGTGAACAAGTGCTGCTGGTGGTGGCTTCGCCGCATACTATGCATGGACCAACAGCACTTTGTGCAGAAAGTGTTTGATACTATAACCAAACTCCACCCACCATACGCACAGGTGGAGGGAGGGAACGCTAGTGGCATTGTGCTCATCCTACACTCCAACAGAACCGGCATTAAGAACCAACAACAGAAAAGACTTGAAACAATCGAACAGTGCACGTGCTACGCTACTGTCGTAGCTGACTCCCAATGGGGTTGACAGCCGTTTATAACCCTAACCCCAGCCTGATGTGAGGACCCTGTACCTTGTCGTAGAAGTTGTGAGGCAGTGTGCGAGCGCCCGTCAGTCGCTTCACAAGGAACTCCTTCCAGTCGCCATACTTGCTGTGGATGGCTGAAACACGAAGGGGCTGTCACAACACACTACAGAATGCAGGTCTATAAACCACAACACACCATAGAACACAGATCTATAAATCACAACACATCAAAGAACACAGGTCTATAAATCACAACACACGACAGAACACAGGTCTATAAATCACAACACACCATAGAACACAGGTCTATAAATCACAACACACGACAGAACACAGGTCTATAAATCACAACACACCATAGAACACAGGTCTATAAATCAGAACACACCATAGAACACAGGTATATAAATCACAACACACGACAGAACACAGGTCTATAAATCATAACACACCATAGAACACAGGTCTATAAATCACAACACACCATAGAACACAGGTCTATAAATCAGAACACACCATAGAACACAGGTATATAAATCACAACACACGACAGAACACAGGTCTATAAATCACAACACACCATAGAACACAGGTCTATAAATCACAACACACCATAGAACACAGGTCTATAAATCACAACACACGACAGAACACAGGTCTATAAATCACAACACACCATAGAACACAGGTCTATAAATCACAACACACCATAGAACACAGGTCTATAAATCACAACACACGACAGAACACAGGTCTATAAATCACAACACACCATAGAACACAGGTCTATAAATCAGAACACACCATAGAACACAGGTCTATAAATCACAAAATACCATAGAACACAGGTCTATAAATCACAACACACCAATGAACGCAGGTCTATAAATCACAACACACGACAGAACACAGGTCTATAAATCACAACACAGTGAACACACCATGGAACACAGGTCTATAAATCACAACACAGTAAACACACCATAGAACACAGGTCTATAAATCACAACACAACATAGAACACAGGCCAATAAATCACAACACATCATAGAACACAGGTCTATAAATCACAACATACAAATGAATGCAGGTCTATAAAGCACAACACACGATGGAACGCAGGTCTATAAATCACAACACACGACGGGACGCAGGTCTATAAATCACAACACACCATAGAACACAGGTTTATAAATCACAACACACCACAGAATACAAGTCTATAAATCATACACTAATCCAGAATCATATTTTTTGCCTGCTCCCAAGATATTATGCAACACAGTATGTACTTTTGCTGACGGTAAAATTTTTCACAATTCATCATAAACGCACACCCAACAACAAAGGACATTACATTAATTCTGCGTCACTTCCATAGAAATTGAGAATGGAATTATGTTCAATTACATTATTCAAATTGAAAGGAAAATTTGAATCTCATTCACAATGTGAGTGTAACAGTGAAGATGTTGCATTTTAAAACAGACTATTACATCTACAGCATGTGTGGTTTTCATGGTACAATTTCTTTAAAAAAAATGCAGGTTTCAACTTACTTTTCGGGGGCACAAGGGGCTTGCTGTTTGCAGCACACCATCCGACTGGCTGAACATCTCGTCCACACAGATTCAGCCAGAAGTCTTTGCTCATGTCGCTACCAAATCCTTCGTAACGCAGCAATGCACGATAACCTTTGCGAACACACAAATTACACGCATTAGCGATTAGTGACAACTACCACATTTATGTGGACTTCAAAAAAACATTCGACAGAGTGTGGCACGTAACTCTATGGAACACCATGAAGAAGTACAACATCGGACAGAACCTCATCCATGTCATTGAACAGCTGTGTACAAAGGCCAGCAGCATGGTTCTTGTCAACGGTTCCATGGGAGAGTGGTTCCACACCACAGTCGGCTTGAGGCAGGGCTGCTTCCTGTCTTCGACACTATTCAACATCTTTCTGGAGAGAATTGTGACAGACACCCTTGAAGATCATGAAGGAACAGTCAGCATTGGAGGTCATCCTATCCCAAACCTCTGTTTTGCAGACAACATTGATGGTTTGGCAGGCAGTGAAGAAGAACTTGTGCACCTGGTAGATTGCTTAGAGATGACATAATCCAAGTATGGAATGGAGATCAGCGCAGAAAAGACCAATCTGATGACCAACAGTCCAAATTGCATCGAGGTTCAGATCACTACCAACGACCAGAAACTGGAGATAGTTACACAGTTCAAATACCTGGGAGCAGTAATCTCAGACGAAGGTTCCAAACCTGAGATACTTGCCAGAACTGCACAGACAACAGCTGCCTTGGCAAGACTGAAGCCCATTTGGAGAGACAGGAACATCAGTTTCAAATCCAAGCTCAGACTCATGCGTGCCCTGGTCATCTCCATCTACCTGTACGCATGCGAGACATGGACACTAACAGCAGATTTTGAGAGGAGAATACAAGCTATGAAAATGAGGTACTTCTGAAAGGTCTTGGGCATCAGTCACCAACGAGACTGTGCGCCATATGACTGAAGAACACACAGGGCCTTAAAAGTGAGAAAAAGGAAGCTCCAGTGGTACGGCCATGTAACAAGACCAGGTGGCCTAGCCAAGACCGTTCTCCAGGGCACGGTGAAAGGAAAAAGAAGACCAGGAAGACAAAAGACATGTCAAATATGGAACGGGATGGACTTTGCTACAATACAATCCCTTGCCCGATGTCATCAGTGGTGTCCCCACGACCTTCGGTTTTGGGAATGAGATGAGAGCGATAACCATCCTTGTGACACTGATTATTATATAAGTATTGGAATCCCCTGGCAGACCACGTTGTCGAAACATGGAATTAAGGCTGCACCTGTTATTTAATCATCTCATTGCCTTTCATCATGTTTGGCCAGTTTGGGTTTTGGCCAATCGAGGCCGATATTACATGCAATATTCGGGAAGTAGAAGTCATTATTAGAATACACACTAATGCTTACACATATGGTTGGCCAATCTTAATAACACCGCTAGCTTCAGAACAGTTCATTGGTAATTATTGGGATTTCCTGGAACTGTCCACCGATTTATGGGGCAAATTACAAAGGGTCCAACCCTGGATCCTACAGCAACATTTTCACTGATCAATTACCGAGATATTTCTTAAGAAGTACGTTATATTTAGAATGAAACTGCGCATTTACCTGAGGAAACTTACCAGCGAGTCGGATGACGGTTGCGATCCAGTAGACGGTAGTTGGGAGGTCACAGTCAGTGTTGACAACTTCTACCTTCATTCCCACTGCGATACTCTCCCAGCAGTCAGACATAGGGCACTGTAGACACACACAACAATCAGATCCCAGCAGTTAGACATAGGGCACTGTAGACACACAACAATCACATCCCAGCAGTCAGACATAAGGCACTGTAGACACACACACACACAACAATCACATCCCAGCAGTCAGACATAGGGCACTGTAGACACACACACAACAATCACATCCCAGCAGTCAGACATAGGGCACTGTAGACACACAACAATCACATCCCAGCAGTTAGACATAGGGCACTGTAGACACACACAACAATCACATCCCAGCAGTCAGACATAGGGCACTGTAGACACACACAACAATCACATCCCAGCAGTCAGACATAGGGCACTGAAGACACACACAACAATCACATCCCAGCAGTCAGACATAGGGCACTGTAGACACACACAACAATCAAATCCCAACAGTCAGACATAGGGCACTGTAGACACACACAACAATTACATCCCAGAAGTCAGTCATAGGGCACTGTAGACACACACAACAATCACATCCCAGCAGTCAGACATAGGGCACTGTAGACACACAACAATCACATCCCAGCAATTAGACATAGGGCCCTGTAGACACACACAACAATCACATCCCAGCAGTTAGACATAGGGCACTGTAGACACACAACAATCACATCCCAGCAGTTAGACATAGGGCTCTGTAGACACACACAACAATCACATCCCAGCAGTCAGACATAGGGCACTGTAGACACACACAACAATCACATCCCAGCAGTTAGACATAGGGCTCTGTCGACACACACAACAATCACATCCCAGCAGTCAGACATAGGGCACTGTAGACACACACAACAATCACATCCCAGCAGTTAGACATAGGGCTCTGTAGACACACACAACAATCACATCCCAGCAGTCAGACATAGGGCACTGTAGACACACACAACAATCAAATCCCAGCAGTTAGACATAGGGCTCTGTAGACACACACAACAATCACATCCCAGCAGTCAGACATAGGGCACTGTAGACACACACAACAATCACATCCCAGCAGTCAGACATAGGGCACTGTAGACACACACAACAATCACATCCCAGCAGTCAGACATAGGGCACTGTAGACACACACAACAATCACATCCCAGCAGTCAGACATAGGGCACTGTAGACACACACAACAATCACATCCCAGCAGTTAGACATAGGGCACTGTAGACACACAACAATCACATCCCAGCAGTCAGACATAGGGCACTGTAGACACACACAACAATCACATCCCAGCAGTTAGACATAGGGCACTGTAGACACACAACAATCACATCCCAGCAGTCAGACATAGGGCACTGTAGACAAACTAGACATACACAACAATCACATCCCAGCAGTCAGACATAGGGCACTGTAGACACACACAACAATCACATCCCAGCAGTCAGACATAGGGCACTGCAGACACACACAACAATCACATCCCAGCAGTCAGACATAGGGCACTGTAGACACACACAACAATCACATCCCAGCAGTCAGACATAGGGCACTGTAGACACACACAACAATCACATCCCAGCAGTCAGACATAGGGTACTGTAGACACACACAACAATCACATCCCAGCAGTCAGACATAGGGCACTGTAGATACACACAACAATCACATCCCGGCAGTCAGACATAGGGTACTGTAGACACACACAACAATCACATCCCAGCAGTTAGACATAGGGCACTGTAGACACACACAACAATCACATCCCAGCAGTCAGACATAGGGCCCTGTAGACACACACAACAATCACATCCCAGCAGTCAGACATGGGGCACTGTAGACACACACAACAATCACATCCCAGCAGTCAGACATAGGGCACTGTAGACACACAACAATCACATCCCAGCAGTTAGACATAGGGCCCTGTAGACACACACAACAATCACATCCCAGCAGTCAGACATAGGGCACTGTAGACACACAACAATCACATCCCAGCAGTTAGACATAGGGCCTTGTAGACACACACAACAATCACATCCCAGCAGTTAGACATAGGGCACTGTAGACACACAACAATCACATCCCAGCAGTTAGACATAGGGCTCTGTAGACACACACAACAATCACATCCCAGCAGTCAGACATAGGGCACTGTAGACACACACAACAATCACATCCCAGCAGTTAGACATAGGGCTCTGTAGACACACACAACAATCACATCCCAGCAGTCAGACATAGGGCACTGTAGACACACACAACAATCACATCCCAGCAGTTAGACATAGGGCACTGTAGACACACACAACAATCACATCCCAGCAGTCAGACATAGGGCACTGTAGACACACACAACAATCACATCCCAGCAGTCAGACATAGGGCACTGTAGACACACACAACAATCACATCCCAGCAGTCAGACATAGGGCACTGTAGACACACACAACAATCACATCCCAGCAGTCAGACATAGGGCACTGTAGACAAACACAACAATCACATCCCAGCAGTTAGACATAGGGCACTGTAGACACACAACAATCACATCCCAGCAGTCAGACATAGGGCACTGTAGACACACACAACAATCACATCCCAGCAGTCAGACATAGGGCACTGTAGACACACACAACAATCACATCCCAGCAGTTAGACATAGGGCACTGTAGACACACAACAATCACATCCCAGCATTCACATCCCAGATTCTCGAGGCTATATTTGGCGGAGATAGATCGTAGAAATTGGTGGTGCAGAAAAGTTGATAAACAAGTGGAATTACTGATTGATAAGTATTATTCTTGCCTTAATATCATTCATAAAGTTGCAATAAACATATATTGAGTGGCAGTTGTGCGTAAAGTTAGTTAGTTATAGTATTTTAGAATACCTTAGTATAGTGAGTGATAATAGGGTAACTCACTTGTCTTAGGCTTCGATAATTTGTAAAAACAAGATTTAAGAAACCTGATTATGTGGTAGAATATATAGGAGATAAAGTAACAACCACCAAACTACTTACATAAGATAATATCTGTGTAAGCCAGTACTTGCTAGATATTTTGATTAGGTAGCATTGTTGTTAAAATTAAGCAAGGGCGATAGTCGGGCGGCGTAACCTAAATAAATAAAGCAGCCTAACGTAACGTAATTGATTGTATTTAAATTAGGTCACTACCGGTAATGTTAGCGTTCGTGTCAGGATAAATAGTTGGCTGTGTAATTGAAATTTGTAACCTAAAGTGTGCTGTAGTACACAGGAAACAGTCTTTATAAAGACTAAGTTAGTTAAGTTATTAAATAAATTCTGATCGGGATATGGCGCCTTGCAAGCGGCAAGTCAAGGCAAAGCGACACTTGGTGTGCGATCACTGCCACAGCTGGGTAGATTTTGCATTGTCCGGCTGTGGGAAGTCATGGGCAGAAACCATGGAGGATGGATTCACCTTTCAGTGCATTGGGTGTTGGAAGGTGGAGTGTCTGCAGAAGGAGATAGTTAGGTTGACAGATATTGTGAAGGGAATGGAGATGGGAATTAGCAAGGAGGCAGGTCGAATGGAGAGAGACGACAGGGAGAGAGGTGAGAATACTGCAAGACTGAAGGAGAATAGCAGCGGCAAGAAAACTGAGGAAAGGAAATTGAGAGGAGGGAAGGTGACTGGAGGGGAAGAAATTGGAAAATCGACAACAGAAAACGTGACAAGCGTGAAGGTGACAGGGAAGAAAGTGACCGTCGAGAAGGAGGGAAGGAAGATGGGAAGGGAGAGGAGGGAGGAAAAAAAGATGGGACGAACGAAGAAGGGACGAAAGGAAGTGAGAGCAAATGTGATAGAAGAGAAGTCGATAAAAGGGAAGGTAACAAGAGAAAAAGTGACAGGAAGGAATGGATCGGAAGAGAATGTGACAGGAGAGAAGACGACAGGGGGGAAAGACAACAACCAGACAGATGCAAACCGAAGAAGGAGCTATTCTAAGGCAGTGATTGAGGGGGCAATGAGGAAAGAGAGGGTGTTTATGGGCGATTCCATTATGAGAAAGACGGACAAGGCACTGAGCGAGGGGAAGGACATCGTTGTTTGTTTACCGGGGGCTAGGATTGAACATGTAACTGACAGGGTAGAGAAGGTATTGGGACATGGCAAGGGGGGGTCTATACTGGTACATGTAGGAACAAATAATGCTGATAGGGAGGTAACAACTGCGATAATACAGAAGTATAGACAGTTAGTGAGGAAGGTAAAGAAGACGAGAGTTGAACAGGTTATTCTGTCAGGAATTTTGCCAGTAATGGGAGGAAGGGGGGCAACGTATAGAAACTGTAAGAGGTTGGCGATCAACGCACTAGTTGAGCAGATGTGTGAGGAAGAGGGGGTGGGATTCACAGATTTATGGGGATACTTTGTTGGGAGGGAAGATATGTACATGAGAGATGGCCTCCATCTTAGTGGAAAGGGGCAGCAGTTTTCTCAGAGAACCTGCTGCGATCTGTTGACAGTGGGACAGGTTGTATCTATTTAAACTAGATTCGCAGGGGGGACTCACAGAAAAGCCTGAAAATGGAGGCATAGATAAAGACAGCACAAATAAATCAGCAAATAACAGTCTGGAAAACTCTTCTGAAGCTGGATATAAATGTGTTTGTTTAAATGCAAGGAGTATAGTAAACAAAAGGAAATGAACTAAACATTATGGTAGAAGATATTGACCCTCATATAATAGGTATAACCGAATCATGGACCACCACCGATATATCAGATGCTGAATTGGGACTGACAGGATATGTAATGTTTAGAAAAGATAGAATAGGAAGAAAGGGAGGTGGAGTTATTTTATATATTAAAGAATCTATTCAGGCTTATGAAATAAAATTAGAAAGAGAAGCAGATTGCGAAGAAACTGTTTGGTGTAACATAGTTACAGGAAACTCAACGTTAACAGTTGGGTTAGTTTATCGAAGTCCAAACATAAGCATAGAAGAGAATGAAAAAATACAAAGCGCTATAAGGGAAGTAAGCAAACGGGACTGTGTGTGAGTTTAACCGGGCATATACAATGGAAATCTCTACAGGTATGGGGTGAGTTTTTGCTTGGTTCAAGATACGTTTCCTTTCTCATATTGCTAGAACCAACCAGGGGTGAGAATGTATTTAGACATGGATTTTGTCCTCACAGAATGAATTAGTTGACAATGTCAAGATATGTAGAGCCACACAAGCCAGATACATTTACCATCAAAGTAAAAATCAGAAAGGAATAGTAAAAAGAAGCAATTATAGGAGAAATTTCCACAAAGGGAAGATTACTCAGGACATGAGGGAAATATTTGTAAAGTGGAGCTGGAAGTGGGAATAACACACTGAAAATACAAAGAGCGGCAACAAGAGATTGCTGGAATATATTAAAGAGTGAAATTAAGTGCATAGTCGATAAATTTGTACCCTTCAAAAAACAAGAGAAACGGTCCAAAAAGAAACACTTATCGAAAGAAGCCATTAGAAAAATTAAGTATAAACAAATGATGTGGAAGTCATATAGATGTATTGGAAATGATGAAGACTACAACAGTTATAAAGAAGCACTTAACCAAGCTACAGCTGAAATTAGAAATTCAAAGAAGCTATGAACAACAATTAGCTAGTAATATAAAACATGACAGCAAGAGTTTTTATGCATATGTTCGAAGCAAACAGAAAGTTCAAGATAAGGTCGGTCCTGTAGAAGATAGTGCTGGAAATATAATATCAGAGGGATTCTTAATGGCAGAAGACCTGAATGAGTAGTTCGAAAGTGTTTACACCAAGGAAGATATTAGTTCCTGCACCAGTACCAGGAGAAGCTAAAGTTCAAGGGGCGAATTCAGACTTCTTTGGTGCATGAGTATGTGAGAGTAGTGGCCTAAGAAAATAAGGGTTATGAAGGATAATAAATCCTGGTGTGGATGGTGTGCACTGGCTATTGGAAATTGTAGAACAGTGTATACATGCAGCAGTTTTCAACTTGTCATTGTTAGAGAGGTGAGTTTACAGAGATGGAAAAAGCAAACATTATACGTTATTCAAAAGGTTAGAAAACAAGTCAGAAGGGAACTATAGACCAGTAGGTTTAACATCAGTGATTTGTAAATTGTAGACTAATTAAAGATCACATGGTGGATTACCTGCTTGTTAAGCAGTTGAAACCCATCTCAACATGGTTTTAAAGCCGAGGTCATGCTTAACAAATATGTTATGTTTTTTGGAAGACATCGCTAAGTGGGTAGATGAGGGATCACCAGTAGATATCGTCTACTTAGATTTTCAAAAAGCTTTCGACAAAGTACCACATAAAAGATTACTGCTTAAACTAAAGGCCCATGGCATAGGAAATGGTATAATAAACTGGATGGAACAATGGCTGATTGACAGAAGACAACGTGTAGTAGTTGATGGGGAGGCTTCAAACTGGAAATCGGTATTGAGTGGGGTACCACAGGGATCAGTATTAGGTCCTATATTATTCTTAATATATATCAACGATTTGGATGATGAAATAACAAGGAAGGTGTTGAAATTTGCGGATGATACAAAAGTGTTTAGAAGGTTAAAAGAAGTGATGGAGATAGACATTTAAGATGATCTTGACAGGTTGATCAAAATGGTCACGAAGAATTGGCAAATGCTGTTCAATTTTGGGAAATGTAAATGCCTCCACACCCACAGGACATGGGAACAGAGAGGTAGAATGTATACATTAGGTACTAAGCACTAGAATTACTACTGTAAGAAAAGGACTTGGGGTTAATAGTTAGTGCTGATATGAAGGTTTCAGAGCAGTGCGGAATTGCAGCGTCAAAGAGAAATCAAATCCTTGGATTAATTAGGAGAAATATAGCGTATAAGAAAAAAGAATTAATAGTACCGCTGTACAAAACAATAATAATACCGCTGTACAAAACAATAGTTAGGCCTCATTTAGAATATTGTATTCAAGCGTGGAGACCATATCGCAGGAAGGACATAGATATGCTAGAAAGAGTGCAGAGGAGAGCAACTAAAATGATACCAAAACTGAGGGATCTTAGTTACAAAATACGCCTAAAAATGCGGTTTAACAACACTAGAGACCAGGAGATTGAGAGGAGATCAGATAGAAGTGTTTAAAATATTGAAGAGTTATGAAAATATTGATAGAAATATTTTTTTCTCAGTTAAGAAAGATAGAAGGACTAGAGGACACTTGGGCACCCACATTGGCAAAGGAGCAAGAGTGGAGTGGATATAAAGTTTTCTTTTTCACAAAAGGAGGACTGTAAAATGAATGGAATAGATTACCTGCCGATTGTGTGGGTGCTAGTAGCGTGAATATGTTTAAAAATAAAATCGACACATACCTCAGACGGGCGAGATACACATAGATAAAAGGGTCGGACTCTCGATAAGCCAAAGGGCTTCCTTGTCCACCTGCCACCTAGAGTTAATTCTCTGGGTGGCAATCTTGTTAAATCTTGTTAAACAAGCGTAACCAGCCTCATAAATAAACTTGGTTGGCAGACTCTAGAAAGAAGACGAATACAACACCAACTTACCTTCTTCTACAAAATAAAACACAACCTCCTGAACATTACCCTACCACAACATCTTATAGTCCTATGTTTCCGTACACGAAACAGCGATCCAAACAAATACATACAAATACATGCACGCATAAATACATATGCACACTCATTCTATCCTAGTAGGTATGTGGACAAAAATTTCAAGCTTGACCAATGTCTAAACAAATAACACTGATGAAAAGAGCTTTAAAAAACATAAACAATGATACCAAAATCACTTAATTATGTTGAATATTAATGGAGTTATTGGTTTTTTGTTTCAGGAATCGGCCTTTGTTTTAGTCCTACTAAATACATACATTTGCATTACAGCTGTGTGACCGAAAATGTGACTTTTTCCTCAAAAAAGCATGTAACTTCCTTAATAACAAAGATATCTTCATAAAATTTGGAATGAAGATATAGGGTAATTAGTTCTTTCAAATGATCTAATCAAAACTGCAATATAAGATACAAGTATTAATTAATTAGTTAATAATATTAATTACAGCCGTCCAGGGTTAAGTTAGTCACTTTCATAGATAAAATCTGAAAGAAATCCAATAACAGTGCTGCTTTTGAGGTGTTGTTTCCAAAGTTCTTCCCAGTCCACACCTGAAATTATAGAAACTATCCTAAAAATGAATCAGTAATATACAAAATGCAGTTGTTTTTACCTTTCAAAGCCAAATAGCTGTTCTTGCTTAGTTGTTTTGAATGAACAGAGTATTTGATGACAATGATGAGCAGTGGGCTGTTCAGTGCTAGTATGGCTGGTACTTGGTTGGATTTCCTGAGAAATGTCAATGTGCAAGTCAAACTTCTGATTGCATATGGACGAAAATGTGATTAATTCATTTGAATCACTAAGTTTTTTGAACTTAATGTCTATAGTTTGTGATACAGTTCTCTGAATTGCATTATTTAAGGTATTTGAGCCTTCTTCAACATAGATTGATGGAAAATGTGTTCGCAATTGTCTCTCTGTGGTTTACTAAAGGACTCAGAAACGCATGTATCAAGAAAAATCATTTGTATAAAGCATTTCTGTCATCCAGATCAATTATCTCGGAAACTAGATATAAATCATATAAAAATAAATTAACAGGTATTCTCAGATCCACTAAGAAACAATATTATAGCAGTTTACTCGCACAGAAGAAAAATTACATTGCTGGCACCTGGAAAGTACTTAAAACTGTAATGGGAACACCTCGCTTAGGAAATCACTACCCAGATCAGTTTGTTAATGATGGCATAACCATTAGTAATAAGGAAGATGTAGCGAACATGTTTAACAATTATTTTACTAATATCGGTCCGGAGCTGTCAAAGGATATAACGGCACCAACAAATGTTTCTATTTATGACTACCTAGAAAACAGAAACAGTAACAATTTATTTCTAACTCCAGTTAATGAAGATGAAGTTATCCGAGCTGTGAACAATTGGAAAAGTAAAACATCCACAGATTGCGAAGACATAAGTATGCATTTGGTCAAAGAAGTTATTAACTCCATTGCAAAACCTATCACTTATATTTGTAATCTATCTTTCACTTCTGGAGTATTCCCAGAGAAAATGAAAATAGCAAAGGTTATCCCACTCTTTAAATCTGGGGATAAGTATATGTGCACTAATTATAGGCCTATTTCACTATTACCACAATTCTCAAAAATATTAGAAAAATTGTTCAGTTCTCGTTTAGATAGCTTTATTACCAAACACAAACTAATAAACCCAAGCCAATATGGATTTCAACAAAATATGTCAACATGTCACGCACTAATAGATCTTGTTGATGCAATAACCCAATCATTGGATGCAAAAAAATATGCTATTGGTGTTTTTATCGATTTAAAAAAGGCATTTGACACTGTCAATCACAAACTGTTATGTAAAAAAATGGAATTTCTTGGTATCCGTGGTGGGGCATTTAACTGGTTAAATAGTTATCTAGAAAACAGAAAACAATTTGTGTCCATTGACAAATGTAATTCTACTGTGCGCAATATATCATGTAGTGTCCCACAGGGTTCGATCCTGGGCCCCAAACTATTCATTCTATACGTCAATGATATATGTAACATATCTAATCTAGTAAAATACATTCTCTTTGCAGACGATACTAATATCTTTTATGCAAATAGTAACATCAATAAACGAAACGAAACTGTATGTAACGTTCTGGAACAAATGTATACATGGTTTGCAGTAAATAAATTAACTCTGAACATATCTAAAACCAATTATATGTTATTTGGAAATCGTATGCTAAACAAAGAAATTAATATCAAAATACAAAATGTTAATATCGAAAGAGTAAGGGTCACCAAGTTTTTGGGTGTGTTTATTGATGATCTACTAAATTGGAAAGCTCATATAAAATACGTACAATCAAAGCTTTCAAAAAGTACAGCTATAATGCATAGATGCAGTCATCTACTTGATAGAAATAGTAGACGTATTCTATACAGTTCTCTCTTTTTGCCGTATTTAAATTATTGTGCAGAGATATGGGGAAACACGTACCCAACAAATAATAACTATATTTTCTTATTACAAAAAAGAGTAATCCGCATTATATTTGGTGCAAGATGGTTGGATCATACAAACTCACTTTTCCAACAATTACATGTTCTAAAATGTCCAGATATCATAGAACTGAAAACATCGTTATTTATGTACAAAGCTTACTACAGCTGTTTGCCATCAAATATTCAGTGTTTGTTTACTAGACGGGAAATAGCATACTCAATGCGAGCTAATCATGACCTAGAACGACAGAGAGTCTGTTCTACCATGCGATCAATGTCTCTTTGTGTAAAGGGAGTGCAATTATGGAATTCTCTATGTGATCATTTAAAAACTACTAATACTATTACTGAATTTAAGCGTAAATGCAAGAACCTTTTATTTGAGAAATATCTGGTTGTGGAAACCTAAATAAAATCAAACACAAATGTAATCATGCCATTGAGGAAATTACAATATGTGTAAAGATGTGTACTTATGGCATACTTTAAATTTTGAATATGCACATATTCCATTGCATGTTTTCAATTATTGTAGCTAGATGGTTAGATGAATAGCAAATTCGAATAATATAATATTGATGTCTCAAAATACATGTATGTATGTATGTGAATATATGTATGTATATGTGTGTATACATACATGTATATAATTATATATATAAATACATGTCAGGGGTAAATTTACACAAAAGTCAATGACTTCGTATTTACCCCCTTCAAACATTGTATATTCTCACTTGTATTATAGTTAAACTTGTTTGGTTGTCTTGTCTTGTATATATTGTTATCAATGTTCTGAATAAACGTTCATTCAATTCAATTCAATTCTGTCTTGGCTCTGCTACACACCCCCGGGGTAATATACAAGTATAGTATGTATCCATTACAAAGATCATCAACCTTTGGAAGAGTTGAGAAATTATCCAGAATATGCTGCTTTTTCAATACCAACATGGGTACCACTACCAGGTGGCCCTCCACAGAACTTCTTCTTTGGAGGCATCTATACATCATGAAAACGAAACAATATTTTTTTAGAAATATATAACAATTCAATAGATATGCAGAGCTAACAAGTTTGGCTTAAATGAAATTCCACCTGAAATTCTCTTTCCTGAAAGTAAAAACACTTCCTCTGCATCACACCCATAAGAGCACATGGTGATTTGTTTGTAAACATTGAACCAGAGCCAATCAGATTGAGAGAAATTGGTCACATGACCTGAATGCGTGTTTTAGCGACGAAAAGAACCGGTCATAAATCCACAATCATCTGCTTTATGGTAAATCATCTGGCAATTAAACACATATTTCTAATGTCCTAAATCATAACTACAGCTGCACAAAACATAAAATATATGATTTCTACAATACAAACATGTTTAAATCAGCAGAGATGGTGCAAACATTTTCATTTGCCATGACGCATCGACGCTGCTGCATCTCAAAATTCCGCAAGCTGACAAACCACTTCGCAACATAAGATCGTTTTAAAACTTCGCCAGTTATGAGATAAAAACCTATATTTTATGTCTATATACCTTTCATTACCGCCTATAGTATAGAGTTTATCACAGTTTTATTTTGTGTTGAAATGGGGACTGGTTTTCAGAAAAGCGTCCAAGGCTAAATAATTGTCGGATTTGAACAAATCATAAACGCAGCAGTCAAGAAATATCCCAACTACGTCATATCCAGTGAATCACTGGGATTTTCTGTTCCAACAGCCAGTCACAGAGCGCTCTTTGTGGGGATGCCCTCAACGCCAAGCGAGACCCCGGAAGCACGTATTTGGAATAAAGATGCGCACTGCACATCTCCTAGGTTAGCCCCAGAAGGAGCTGTGTGGATAAGTAAAACCTAAGAACCTAAGAAAAATATTACATTCTAAAACATAACTTACATTAATTTCGTGATATTTCGCGTTACAAACTTGTAAATAGTTTCTTGCGTTTCAGATTCAGTACGACAAAAACTTTTGGCACGTTATTATATTTACCCTGTTCTTTGCAATGCGATAATATTATGTAACGACGGTTGTCATTGGCTAATCACAACACTCGGGTCATGGTAGTTTATCTAAGCGCCGCGAGATGGGAGCACCGTAGGGCTCCCGTTCTAGCCTCGATTACCCAGGCGCCGTGAGGTGGCAGCATGGGCCCCTCACTCCGGCCTGGAATAAAAAGGCCATGCCAATGTTACCGGTAGGTGGCTTTACCCCAGATTCGGGTAGAGATGATGATTGGCTCTCAGGTCAACTATGAAATAACAAATTAAATAAGTGTCACCAGCAGGGTTACTGACCAATAAGTAAATTATTATTAATTTTAATCTATATTATTATACCAAAGCGGTATGCACTTTTTATTGTTATTACTTCTGAGCTATTAAGCAGTTAGACCACATTTCACCAGGGTAGCATATGCTCCCTGGAAAAGCCATTAGGTTGCCTTCCCTTGCAGTGTCAGTTTCACATAGAGCAGTCGCCAAGCCAGGGTCATTTCCCGGTCACTAAGCCAGGGTTATCCAAGAGACGCCATCATCGAGTTTCAGAGAGAAGCTGGACAGACATAGTGCTCCAGTGTTTTCCCACGAGATTTCGTGTTTTGACAGAAAGAAAAACACAAATCAAGATATAAGGTGGGTGGTTGCACCAGGATTTAACTAACAGCAGATTGATGTAATTATCTCCCAATACTTGCTGTTAAAATTACTTTTAAGTTCCCCGTGGGAAGGTCAGTTAATTGGTCTGTGTTGATAGTGTGGGCGGAATTCCCCCAGCACTTACAGCTGTAGTTTCTACAGAAGGGCTATTAACGACCAGCTAGTGTAGTGGGTAATTTATATATTGATAGGATAGGTTAGCAGAAGAGTGTTTAATCATTTGGGTAAATCCTAAAATAAATGGTAAAACATTACAAATGGAACTCGATACAGGCTTGGCAGTGTCGGTGATAAACAAGCAACAGTTTGATGAGTACTTTCCCGAAGTAAAGACACAACACACTTCGGTGGTCTTAAAGACCTATTCTGGTGAAGAAATTGCTCCACTCGGCATGATACATGTCGATGTAGGTTACAATGGACAGCAACACAACTTGCCATTATATGTGGTCAGAAAGGGGGACCAGCATTAATTGTTTGGCGCCAGTGGCTTAACAGGGTTAAGCTAGACTGGAAGTCCATCAAACACATCACTGCAACGAAGCATACAGGGAGTATGCAGGAACAACTAGATGCACTTAAGTTGGAGTTTAAGGAAGTCTTTCAAGCCGGACTTTGAGTAATCCAGGGACCCAATGCGAAACTGCATCTCAAGGAGGGGGCAACTCCAACATTTCACAAGGCCAGACAAGTACCCTATTCACTACGCCCGAAATTTGAAGCAGAACTTGAGGAACTAGAGAAAGAAGGAATCATCACAAAAGTTGATTGGAGTGAATGGACAACTCTAATTTTGCCTGTACCTAAGTCAAACGGATCGGTAAGAATATGCTATGATTTCAAGGTCACCATAAATCCGGAACTGAAAGTGGATCATTATCCGTTATCCCGATTGAAGATGTCTTCGCAAATCTCAGTGCAGGTGAGAAATTCACAAAGATTGATCTCCGTCAAGCTTACCAGCAACTCGAAATGGAGGAGTCGTCAAAGAAGTATCTTACTATCAACACGCACAAAGGACTGTTTCAGTACAACCGACTGTTATTTGGCTTTGCATCTGCACTTGCAATGTAGCAAAGAACAATTGACCAGATACTACAGGACATTAAAGCTGAGGGCATACCTAGGCCTGCTTAACTACTATCACCGGTTTCTTCCAAATATGTCCACAGTAGTGTGGCCACTAAACCAGATGTTAGAGAAAGGCAGGAAATGGCGACAGACTGTACAGTGCGAGATGGCGTTCTCGGAAACAAAGCACATGATAAGCTCCGATCAAGTGTTGACACACTACGACCCGCAGTTGCCAATAAAGTTGGAATGTGACGCATCAGCTTACGGAATTGGCGCAGTCTTGTCTCGCACAATGGTAGATGGAACTGACAGACCAGTCGGATTTGTATCACTTTCGCTGACATCGGCAAACTATGTCCAAATTGACAAGGAAGCATTTGCGTTGATTTGGGGAGTGAAGAAATTCCACTCTTATTTATATGGTCGCCGCTTCACATTAGTGACGGACATTCAGCCTTTGCTATCAATTTTCTGTCCAAGCAAGGGAGTACCCACGTTGACATCTGCAAGACTTCAGCGCTACGCATTGTTCTTGTCTGGAATTGACTATGAAATGAAGTCTCGGAATACTTCCAGTCGTGCGAACGCGGATGAATAGGTCATTGATCCTGTAGAAGCCTTCCACATATCTCAGGTGGACGCAATTCCAGTGTCTAGTGCTCAAGTGAGACTTGAAACCCAAAATTACCAAGTTCTGGCGAAAGTATATACTCTAACCAAGGACGGTTGGGCCTATACAGGCGACAAGGAAATCGCTCCTTACTACACGCGACGGAATGAACTTTCCCTGTCAGAATGATGTCTGATGTGGGAAATCAGAGTGATAATACCATTGAAACTTGGCCCGCAGGTTCTACACTTGCTACACGAAGGATATTTGGAAGTAGTCAAAATGAAATCCTTGGCCAGAAGTCATGTTTGGTGGCCAGGAATTGACCATGACTTTGAACAGATGGCAAATATGTAGATAAAAGGGTTGGACTCTCGATAAGCCAAAGGGCTTCCTTGTCCACCTGCCATCTAGAGTTAATTCTCTGGATGGCAATCTTGTTAAATCGTTAAATCTTGTTAAATCAAAAGGGTGCCCAGATTGTCAACATGTACAGAAGATGCCCACACAAGCGCCATTACACCATTGGGAATGGCCGACCAAGCCATGGCAACGTGTGCATGTTGATTACGCAGGCCCCTTTCAAGGAACTATGTTTCTCGTCACCATGGATGCACACTCGAAATGGCCCGAGGTGATCAGCACGCAGTCAACAACCGCTACAAAGACCATCGAAATTCTACGCTCGTAACGATCTGTCCGAAATGTTGGTTAGTTACAATGGGCCTCAGTTTACTTCAGATGAGTTTAACAAATTCACCAAAGCCAATGCAATCAAACATCTGAAGTCAGCACCGTATCATCTCGCAACCAACGGATTGGTTGAAAGATTTGTACAAACTTTCAAACAATCTCTTCGCGCGATGAAATGGGAAATCAGTTCGGTCGAACGAAAACTTGCAAATTTATCGATGGCGTACAGGAATACTCCCCACGCAACGACAAATGAAACGCCAGCTAAGTTGTTCTACGGAAGAAATCTTCGCACTCGACTGGACGCGCTGAAACCAGACTTACGCCGCGACATTGCTGCTAAACAGATGTCACAAGCAATTCGTTCAACGGTTCAACATCGTGAACTCGCAGTAGGACAATCGGTAGCAGTTCGCTACTATCGTGGGAACGACAAATGGGTTTCCGGTACAATCGTGTTGCGTACTGGTCCGATGTTATACCAGGTCGAGATAACACCAGCTGTCGTCTGGCGACGACACATTGAACAAATTATTGATGCCGACTCTACAATCAAGTCTCCGATTCCAGTGCCGGTGTACTGGTCTGGATGGAGGTTCCGGTCTGAGAGTAAGTTCCGGTTCCGTTTTGCGTATTGCGCATGCTCGCGCAAGCGCAGTATATCAAAATCGACCAACTGTGAGCAACGTGACCTCAGGTGACCGATCAACTTTGACCCCGTGCCAGAAGTATGCGGCGACTGAGTTACATCGCTGTGAGCAACGTGACCTCAGGTGACCGATCAACTTTGACCCTTGCTCGATGCACTCGGTGACTGAGATATACAATTAATCATTTTTCGTTTGCTGTAGCGACCGTTACTCCACCGACCTATTTGCCCCCTACCTTGCTGAACAGGATCGTACATCTGCGTGTGACCACTGTCTACTGGCACATTAGTTAGTATCAGCTAGTTCACATATCTTTTGTTGAGAAAATACCTGTGATGCAGCGGGAGAAAATAGGAGATGAGTACCGACGGTACATGACTTGCATAAGGCATTACCTAGTCACAAAAAAGCACTTGGTGTGTGAAAAGCGAATGCGCAATGCCGTTTTGAAAGCTACGCAGCATGGCAAATATCAAGCAGACGGTGAGTAGACAGTCCAGCCCCAGGGCCAGGCTAATAGTCTGTAGCCTAGCGTGTAGTATACTATGCCACAACCCAGTCTATTAATATGGGTTTCTTAAATGATATAGGTGTCAGAATAGGGGCCTATGTTTTTGACAAAAGTATAATTACGAAACGATGGCTGGACTCAATGCCAATGACGTGGCTATTAATACAACTGCTCTGCAGGCCCACTGTTTATTACCTAGAATGGTTATTTTTCTTATCTTTCTGTGGGTTGTACCTCTTGATTTCCTGAAGCATAAATAAATATTCCTTTGACAAAACAGACACCCATGGCAGTCATTACAGGTTGGTGGTTATTTTTTGGCAAATATTAATAAAAATTGCACTCAACCTAAGATGTCAAATGGCTTCAGTCTTATATGACCAAATGTACTGCTAGTATGTCACTACTTGAAATTAGTTAATTGTGAATTCTATTTTGTGAATATTCTTTCAGCTGAAATTATTAACGCTATTAAACAATCGTTTTACCTAAAAATGTATAGGCTTAGCCTAGGGGCCTACCACTAAAATGTACACCAACCTAAATACCAATGTATTTGACCATATATAGTGCAATTAATTAATGAAATAGATTAATAAATCATGGACAATCACTCGCTATCAATATTGCAGTTAGCACAGGTACTTACATTGTTATTGTCACACTGCACTGTACTGTATTTGTGTATGAATAGTTATATTTCCTTTCTCGGAAGTAGACACAGTGACACATAAGCTTATTGACAGTGTGTGGGAATACTGTTACATGACAGTAAGGAATTTACTAATTAATTGTATCATACTGACTTGGTACTCTTTGTAGTGTTAAATTGTATCAAGTGAATTATGACATTCTCTGCATAGTTTGCTCAGGCCCTTATCACTAGAATTTAGACCCCTACTGCCCTAGGCTATGGCAGTGCAGCATAGGTAACTTGTGTTGGTAATTTCATCCATCATTTATGTAGTAAGCTTTACTGATAATTGTAACAAGTGAACAATACTATTTTGCAGCATCTGCAAATTTTGTAAATGGCCTTTATTAAGTTGTCTGTTTTTAATTGAAACTTGAAACAGTGGTTTCCTTTTTAACATTGTTTATTTTAAATTAAGAGTACACCTGTAGATGCTAATGTCTCAGTATCTGTTGGTGGTTCAAATCCGCCAGGTAAATGCACAAACCTTTGTGCACAATTACCCCTGGCATGGGCTTATTGACCGATACATTGCATCTGCGAGTATGATTATGTCGATATTTAATTAAAATGACTTTCAATGATGCAACAGTTGAAGCATCAGATATAGTCAATTGAAAAAAGATCCAAACAACTGATTTACCCCATACCTTCATTGTCCACCTAACAAGATTGCCACACAGAGAATTAACTCTAGATGGCAGGTGGACAAGGAAGCCTTTTGGCTTATTGAGAGCCCAACCCTTTTTATCCAACCCTTCTGCATCCCGCCCTTCTGAGGTGTGTCGATTGTATGTTTACACATATTAACGCAGCAAACACCCACACAATCAGCAGATAATCTGTTCTATTCATTTACAGTTCTTTGTGAAAAGTAGAACATTCTTATACCTAATCTACACTCCTCCTTTACTAATATAACTTCATGTCCTCTAGTACTTCTATCCTTCCTGAGAAAAAAGTATTTCTATCAATATTTTCATAACCATTCAATATTTTAAACACTTCTATCTCATCTCCTCTCAATCTCCTGGACTCTAGTTTTTTTAAACCATCTTCTTTTAGGTGTATTTCATAACTAAGATCCCTCAGTTTTTGTATCATTTTAATCGCTCTCCTCTGTACTCTTTGTATAATTTCTATGTCTTTCTTGCGATATGGCCTCCACGCTTGTATACAATATTCTAATTGAGGCCTGGTGTTGAACTAAACTGCCAGAAGTCAAAATAATGGAACACCATGTAGAAACTGTAAATAACACATTTTATTTAAAATATAATCAAAAATACTAATATATTTGATTATCTGTAAATTATTTAACTATGTTATTTGTAGCTTAGGCTAATAAATGTGTTAATATTATATTATTAAGTTTCGACCACCTGTACATTGTTGAGTGAGTTAGTCTGATTTTGTTCAAGTAACAATGGGTTCAAACTGTGATACCCTTACACTTATGTTTTTTTACAAGCAGTAATGTGTGTTACTTATTTTTCGCTAGGTATGCTTTGCCAACTACCATTGGATCATGCTGCCCATCTGCCACCAGAACCATTGGTTCCTGCTGGTGGCAAATGCACAGGACAAGACAGTCGCAGTGCTGGACTCACTGCCGCAGGAGACGAGATGAAACAAGTTTGTCGCCCTATGGCAGTAAGTGTTACCTTCCAACAAACTAGTGTAACCATTCCTACTGCTTGTGTGCACTACAATTACTTTCTTATAGTTTCTAGCCCTATGTTGGTTAACAACTGCTATAACACCACTTACTGATTATGTGTGTCTTTACACATGTCCATGTTTTCATTGGTGTAGTAAAACAGTGGAGACAGGGCTTGTTGTCTACTGCAGTGTTCATGGTAACAAGCCTTTCAGTCATGCCTGCTGTTGGTTAGTGATATGTTTTATGCAGGAGTATGTAGATTATTTTAACATGTGCCCCTGTAGTCAGATTATACTTTCAATACACTTTGCAAATAATTGTTATATCTGGATAGTATGGATATTGTTTCTGCATTCGTAGGTCCGTTATTTTTAAGAGATGCCGGAATTAAGGTGCAAAATGACTGATAAATGTGAACGGATTTCTGTCCTTCTTCCAGGAAGTAACCGCAAGCGAGAAATGCAAAGCTGGGCTTGCCATTGGAGACATGGACAGCCATAAACGTAAGATGTGGTCAGCAGGAAGACAGCCACATTTGTGGTGTGTTCACAATGATGGTGAGCATCATTTGAGAAACAATTAGGTCTTACCATTAATTGTAATTTAGGATATTTTAAGACAATAAATTCCTGCCAATTTGAGAAAAAAAACAGCAAATGTGCCAATCCTCCACATGGTGCTATATACACAGAGACACAATAGTCTGTTTCCTGGCATATTCCTACATGACATTTGCTATGTTATATATTTGAACAGTTTTTTGCAATGCTGGTGACATAAAAGGTCCCTCACTGATGTAGGAATGAAATCTTCACATGATACACACTAATTGCCAGCTCAATTACAGTAACATTGAGCATGTTATCACACTACCAAGTAGGTTTGTGTAAAGTAGTATACTTCACAGAAATAGCAAAGGAAAATTGTGACCTGTGTCTATGTATGTTATTAAGGGATGATATGTTTTCAGATGAGTGTATTATTTATGTAAGGAAATGTTAACATTAATGTGTATCTGTATTCCAGTATGCAAAGGCCATCATCATTGGAGTACCACCTTACAAGATACGCCAGTGCCATGTCAGAAAGGCAGTATTAGCAGAGTTCCTGCAATACAAGAAACAGTAATGGCACATGCAGCACTGAATATATACTTTAGTTTGTCATCTTACTATTTTAATCTCACCTCATCCTATTATTTGATGGCTCTTAGTGTAATTTATTATTTAAACGAGTTTATTCATTATCTATGTTTTAGGTATAATGCCCTTATATTTAAATTGTTTTTTAATTCAATGTACGATTCTTAGTTGTATTGTTTTTATGATATTTAACTTAATATTTTAATGATCTAACTATACAGGTTTGGTATTATGATTGTATTGTAAAGCATCATAGAGCACTGTGTGATTATGGCGCTATATAAATATCTTACTTTTATTATTACAGTCATGCAGTCATGCTATATATGAATTAATGATTACTTGTGACAATGGTTTTATTTCTGAATAATTGAATTTTATATTACTTGGCTGATTAAATATTATGATATACTTTATTTGTAGCAATGTTGTATTGCAAGCGAGTGCAGCGTTATATAACGGGCTACGTTGTTTGGTTCTTTGTAAATGTATGCCAATCATTTTAGTGTATTCCTGTTGTTTTATGTTACTTTGTTTAATGTAATAACAATCACAGCTTTAGTTTCATAAGAATATCCTCAGTTTAATTTACGTTACATTAGATTGCCCATAATGTGACGTAAATATGTATAACCAGAAAGGCTAATGTTATCTACGAGTTAATAATTATTTGTAACAATAGGTTTATTTTTTAATAATTGCATTTGATCACTTGTCTGATGAAACATCACAGTATTATACAAAAAGGGCTAGTTTTGATCTGTGTAAATAAATAATTTTTTACATTTTATATTTCATTTAATAATACTACTTGAACTGTTATGTCACACATAATTATACACGTTGACATGATAATAAATGTTTACTTATGTAAGTCGTGAATGCATGACCCGTTTCCATAAATGTATTAAAGAATTGTTGAGTTACTCGGAGTTGCGTTGGGAAAAACTGTTTGGAAATGGTGACCCCAAGATCCCCACCCTCCGTACGAATTTTGAAGTGCCTCAATGGGACTTCTAGACTGCACACAAAATGTCAGCCCCATATTTCCAAAACTTATGGAGATAAGTACTATTTTTTAATTGTGACCCCCAGTCCGCCACCCCGGACAAATTTAGAAAAAAATATAAAACTACGAACCATTCCAATGGGTACGCTAGATCGCATAAAATGTCTGCCCCATACAGGCATGGCTGGCCCAGATAAGTGCCATTTTAAAATTGTGACCCCCCACATTTTGAATTTTTTTTAATATCTAGATCCCAATGGGCTTGCTAGATCAAACACAAAAGTTCAACTCCACACATGACAAAATGACAGAGATAAGTGCAATTTTTAAATTGTGACCTCCCCGAGACCCCCACCACCTGGATGAATTTCGAAAAAAAACTATGTACAAACTACCCCAACGGACACCCTAAATCACACACAAAATGTCAGCTTCATACATGTTAAATTAACAGAGATATGTGTCATTTATAAATTGTTACCCCCCAAGATCCCTACCCCCAACGAATTTATAAAAATCTAAATCTACGAACCACCCCCAATGGGCCTGCTAGATTATACAACAAATTTCAGCTTCATACATGCCAAACTGACGGAGATAAGTATGTGTCATGTTATTTAAAATGCGGAGATTTGTGTTTACCACAAAACCCGCTGTGCGTATAAAGCAGTGAAAACTGCAGCTCTGTGTGACGAAGTCGTAAGATACACAACGTCAACGCTCTGAGACAATGACATCAAAATGAACACATTTTGTTTTGCAAATAACTACAAGTTATGCTAATTATGAGGTTTTTTATGTATACTAACAATTACAAACGTAACCGTATCATTAACGGAAACTATCACACATTCTTTCGGTAAACACCGTGTTAAGCTGGCTAAAAATAGGCGCTAACCTTTGACATGTATTGTGTGTACGTAAAACGGAACCGGAACTTACTCTCAGCCCGGAACCTCCTTCCAGACCATACAGCTGCGGGCCGAAAGTAGGCGCTAACCTTTGACATGTACAATCGCATGCGCAATACGCTAAACGGAACCGGAACTTACTCTCAGACCGGAACCTCCTTCCAGACCAGTACACCGGAAGCCGTGGTTATGTTTCCCAGTGGCGATCCTACGCCATCCGTTCTCACCGAAGAAATGTGACTCAACACAACAACCCAGCGAAACAAGTGTGAAACCATCCATTTCAGTGTCTTCGCCCGTGAGAGAAAAACGTTATCCTTCGCGAATGCTCAAGGCACCGCAGAAGCTGGATTTATAAGTTGTGACTCAGAGTACACGTAACTGTTGAAGTTTTGAGACTTCTTGTTAATTGAGATCATTTGAAGATTGGCTTTAATTTAATATCAATTACCTTTTAATTGTACTCAGACTCAAAAGTGAGAGTGAACATATGCCAAGTGGAACATTATTTGTTACTGACATTCACAGTAGTGACGCTGAATAACACATAACAAGGACAGTAATTGTACTAGGTCATGACTACTATTATTTTTCTAGAACGGACAACATTATTTTTCCTTGCTTTTAGAACTTTGCTATGTTTGCTTCAAAATGTAAAATATAAGAGCACCATATCTCCAATAGGGATTACTAAAATAATTGGGGAAGGAATGTGTATTTAGAATTACATGTCGGCATAATGATCCATAATTGGAGATAATTAAAAGTAGTTCCTGTTCCGCCATTTTGTAGTTATGTCGTGCGTTTTTTTATATTTAGTGTATTTAAACAAAATACGCTACACTCCGTTATCACTATCTTCAATCTATGTCGGCCTGCACGCATTATTAGACTGATCGACATCCGCCTGTGCAACGTATGTACCTAGCTGCTACCTCTGTCGGCCCAGTCACTCCAGTGGGATGATCGGCCGTAGTCACTGAAGGCGGTACTTGTACAACCTTGTCTTTCTCCGCTCCCACAAATAGACGTATGCCTGTCGACATTGGCGGCACCGTTCCAGCACGACCCAAGTTTGTCAGAGGTACGAACAAAGACACCCAAATCGCATCAGCCGCATAAAATCCACGCGGAGGCAACGCTACATCACGGTGCTTCCGGGTTTGTTTGTCTAGCACTCGATTGCCCGACGCAGGATACACAAGATCAAGTCTGATTCGTGGATGTCTCATCATCAGGATTTTTGCAGACGTTTGATTGTGGTTGATGCCGGCCTTTAGTTGCCGGCCCAGTGTCTTTACCTAACCAGGAATGCCTGTAGCCCCTCAACCGTTGAGCCTAATATGGGGTCAGGATCTGCCGGCTGCTCTTATTGACAGTCTTCGGTCTGTGTATCCATGCAGCATACAGTCCTCAGCCACCTGCGCATCGGTGTGGCTACCAATAATGTCCTGTGTTCTCTTAGGGGTCCGGGCTCACGCGCCCTATTTGCTGTCTCATCTTACTGGAATATTTCCAAAAACTTGGCTTACTCTCCGTAACCAACTGCCACTTTTGCAGTTGGTTACTTGCTGAATATGTTCAAATTGCCTTGACCTGATGACAATGACATCAGAGCCAGTGTCGATTTCCATAATTGTTGGTACGTTGTTCAGCACACACGCACGCACGCACGAACTCACGCACGCACTCACACACAGAGGTGCAGGAGGTTGCATGCCCCTTAGACACTTGTTTTCCTACATGTGATGCCACTGCTTTTTATCATAGAAAACTGATAGATGAGTAAGCTTGGGCTCCTTTTTGGGATCCAAGATATTTTGTATTCCGACATACTTGAATTAGATGATAGACCTGTTATTAATATACATCTTTTGCTTTGCGATTATATTGAACAATGGCGCCAAGTAGTGGAGTAGACGTGTAAACATAAAATGTTTATTGGTAACATTATCCACTAGTAGCATACATATGACAACATATGAAAATAATGTTCTTAAACAAATGTTATTCTCTCAAATATTGGAAGTTGCTAGACACAAAGGTCGCCCCAACCTTAGATACAAAGATGTAATATAGCGAAATGTGACAAAAATGACATAGATTCAAAACAGTGGTGCACACGTGCTCAAGGTCTAGACCGACGAGGGGAAGGGGATCGAGGGAAGGACGGGGAGAAGGTCGATGGAAGGAGGGGGTGGGATCGAGGGAAGGAGGGGGAGGGGATCGAGAGAAGGAGGGGAACGAGGGAGAGGTGATCGAGGGAAGGAAGAGGGGGGATCGAGGGAAGGAGGAGGAGGGGATTGAGGGAAGGAGGGGGGGGGATTGAGACTTTAGTAGAAAGAACTACAATGAAACTTAGTTTTTCGATCTGGACATCTCAAACTGTCTAATAATAATAACACCCAAAAAACCAGCTCATCAAGTGTCACAGATCGGCGAGGTCTCCGTAACTATATATATCAGGTCTAGTAGGGTTCAATGTTAATTACGTCAACGCTTGTGAATGCGGGCGGCGACCGGGACCAACGCAACAAGGAACAATGAAAAATTTATTAATTTATTACATATATGAATACCACAAAAAATCTATTATAGTAAAAATAAACACAACAACATATACCCTCTTGTCTACTGTACCTCTCATATAAACTTTTAAACCCCCAAAAAATACTTTAACGGCCCTTTCAAAAAACTAAATAGTAGTCACACTCAAGAGAATTTCACTTGTCAACCAATTACAAGATCTGGTCCGCTCGTACTCAGATAAATAGCATGGAAGAATCTACACCAACCTCAGTATAGGGAAAACTAATCTCTTAATTACATACATAAATCGGGAATATATAATATTCCCAGAATACAGTGAATCAATCTCTTAATCACATATAATATATAGTCACTTCACAGCATACTAGTCGTTTCTAACAGTAAGATATAATATTAAATTGTCACTGGGGGGGGGCTGTTGAAATTGTTTTCGCCGCTGCGCCGCTGCAACTTCAGCTTCTCCGCTGTCTCGGCTGTGAACTCATGACATCCGAACAAACACGGGGGGGGGAGGGGCAGTGCTGTTAAACAATATTTTTATGTCGCGCCGCTGCTGTCAATTTACCTTCTCCAGCTTCTCTTCGCTGAAATGATGACATCCGAAGAGGGGGTGCTTTCGAGAAAAAAAATCTTCGCCACCACGCCGCCAATTACTGGGCGTAGCGCACTGGTGCATTTAGTCTATGTATACAGTTATGGATGTGAACGATACGTCTACCCTCCAATTGCAAACACCCTTCACAGTCGACAAAAATACATGTTAATCGTCTCATAAAATTTACATTTCCACTGCAGCTGTCCCCCCCCCCATTCCCGCGTTTATGCCACATATAAGGCATAAGCTTCTGGACAACATGAAACATGATCAATGTACTTGTGTCAAAAATGTGTTTTAAATCAATAAACAATTGGCGGCAATATGCTACAGTATAATATTAAGATCGTCATTATACTGTTTGTGCGAGATTCTTCTTCTTTCGGTGATTCACTGCCGTCATTAATAACCATTTCGTGGATGGTGCTGTGTCACCGGCCCCCTACTGTATCTGAATGTTCGAATGACACATAGTCTGCACTTGCTACTAGATTCCAGAGAAGCTTCTCTAATAAGAATAAACATACACAAAACACGTTTTTATTTTAAATTATGAATCCACTTGTCGTATCCATAATTGCTTCATTTGTAATTCGTAATACGTATTAGAATGTATACTTAAGTATCCATATGTACGTCAATGTGTATACGAGTACATATAATCAGTCCTTGTATTATGTATGCATGTTGATACATTGAGTAATTATCAGCTATGAAAACAAGTCATATGCTATTCTGATTTGTGTCACGTAATTCTTTTTAATGTTATTTATATTTATGGGGTGGCTTCTGTGCTTGCGATATTATATATCTTAATGGGAGTCTCCCGACCTTATCTATTACTTGCGTTATTCGTTGTATAAGGTAGGGTGGGGCAAGGCGCCCACCATAAGCAGGAAACGCTGCATTTGTTTTAAAAATAACCCAATCGAATATATTTTATGTTGTCATTAATCTAAAATGTACATTCTACTTTGTGTATAAGTATTTTACACATAGACATAAAATAATAATTAAAAATTCTACGTTATAAAATAGTTACGAAAAAGGCGTCTTGCCCCATAGGTGGGGCAAGACGCCCATCTGGGTGGGGCAAGACGCCTTTCCCAACCCGTCGAATAATCACAAGTATGCGAGTTAGTGTGGATGGGTGGGTGGTATGGGGGTGGGTGGGATGTGTTTGGGTGGGTGGGTGTGTATGCTGCGTGTGTATGTATCTGCTGATTTAACTATGTAGTAGACATGTAAGGCGATTGAATAAATACCAACAATATTGTGAAATGCATTTTAACAGGCATGCAATAAGAAGAACGAACGAACAATCTACACAAATGTTAAGTAACAGCCAATGTGGCTTTCGATATTTCGGTAGGGTCTATTGTTCCCAGCAGCTGAAGCAGTGTCAACTACGCAGACTCTTCACTGTCACTAGTTGCAGCAGTTCTCACAAATAAAATTGGCATTCCCCACAGTGCACTCTCTATGTGCCCACTCCCTACAGAGCATACACTGAACCCAGACCTCGCGACTTCTGCTGTTACTGAATGGCTCTCCACAAATCAGGCAATACCATTCATCATCTTCGTCACTGCTTAGATCGCTCCGGAATCTCGTTGCTGGTACAGTTATTGTCATCTGTTTCTTCTTAGGCATCGGTCGTTTCCCCTTCGGTTTCCCGCCTCCTTTACCCTGCCGCTTAGATATTTCACCCTTCTTGGTAAGTGCGTTTTTGTACGGCGACGACGATATCCAGGCTGCTGATTCCTGTTTTCTCGACTTGCTGCGTGCCGTTGATATTTTCGGCAATGGAGAAATGTTCCTAACCAGTTGGCGAATGACCGTCGTAGCCGGTGTCGAGGCGACAGACCCACCAGTGGGCAGAGTGGCAACCGTTTCGCCCGGTGGCATGTCAGCAGTTGCATGATCATTAGATGAAGGACCAGCACTTGGAGGCTCATCGGATGAAGGGCCGGCGGTTGGATGGCCATCAAATGAAAGGCCGGCAGTTGGGGGCCTTCATGTGACGGGCCGGTAGTTGCAGGGCCATCAGATGAAGGACCGGCAGTTGGAGCACCATCAGATGAAGGGCCAGCAGTGGCCAGGTGGGCAGATGGTTCTTCAAGCGGTGTCGGCTCCTCTGCCACGAGTGCTGCAGCAAAATCGTCGTCAGTGAAGACATCTGGATCGTAAGGCCAAAGACCACATGCCCTGAATCCAGTGATTGGCTTATCAAGTGTGGCTGATTTGTTGAACGCTTTATTAAACACACCAGCCATGTCGTAAAACGACATTCGCCGACCTGGATTGGTGACCATCCAGCTGTCTACTGCATTGTTGTAAGCGGTCTTCAATGATTTGAAGAACGTTGTGTCGAGCGGTTGCATCCTATGAGTGCAATGAGGTGGCAGAACTAGCAGATGTATACCTTTGGACCTCGCGTAGTTAACCGCAGCCAGTGTTTTATGGCTGTGGTGGCCATCCATGATTATGATTTGTTGGTTTTCTACACACGCATTGGTCGTCGCAGCGAAATGTTCAAGCCATTTGACGAACAAGTCTGCATCAATCCAGCCATTCGGACTGCAGTGGCCTACAGATTTAGGTGGTGCCCCGTTCATTAAAGCTTCCACCATCTTCTTTCGTGGAAAAATAAACATTGGTGGCAGGTAACGACCTGCTGCATTGATGGCACACATGACTGTCACTGTAGCGCCACGTTCCCCACTGGTGACCTTTGCAACGTGTCTTGCTCCTTTGGTCGCAACGATTTTCCCTGGTCTTTGGACGTTTGTGATACCAGTCTCATCCATATTCCACAATCGACTTCGCGTGTATTGCGCCGTCTCCAAAACCGAGCGGTAAATTTCGAAGTACGCATTTACTCGTGGCTTGTTAAAGCCAAGAGCGCGAGCAATGTTGGTAGCCTGCGGTTTCTTTATGGCGAGATCGGGGTGGCGTGCAAAAAATCCACTCAACCAGTCTTTACCGGCCATCTTGGTTGTTTCGTTGAACAGGTTGTTCACACCAGTTTTGTCGGCAATTTCATAAGCGAGACGTCTTACATCAACAGTTGTCAAGCCGTACATTCGACGTTCCATCTCTTTTATATATTCGTACAGGGCTTCCTCGACGTCATCTCCAAGAATAACAGTCCTGGGACCGAGTTTCGTTGTCTCTATGCCTCCGCAAGGTACGAGCTGGTATTTCAAACTGCTTGCTTGCTCTTATCAAAGGAATGCCCACCCTAACTGCACGAAGAGCTTCGCCGAGCTGACCGTCACCATACTTTCCCCTCTCCGTCTTTCTTTTGTATGACCGAACCATTGCCCTGAAAAACGAAGTAGAGAGGAATATTGCTAGACTATTATATAATGTAAGAAATATACACACACACACACACACACACACACACACACACACACACACACACACACACACACACACACACACACACACACACACACACACACACACACACACACAATTAATGCGATATCATATATGAAAAGTGGCCAATGTTGTTCAATTTTGGGAAATGTAAATGCCTCCACACAGGACATGAGAACGAATATGTAGAATATACAATGGGGGGAACTGTACTAAGTACTACTGTAAAAGAAAAAGACTTAGGGCTGACAATTAGTGCTGACATGAAGGTTTCAGAGCAGTGTGGAATTGCAGCTTCAAAGGGAAATCAAATCCTTGGATTGATTAGGCGAAATATAGCATATAAAGAAAAAAACCTAATAATACCGCTGTACAAAACAATAGTTAGGCCTCATTTAGAATATTGTATACAAGCGTGGAGGCTATGATGTTTTGAGTCTGTTTATTGAGAGCTTTGAGAAAACGTTTATTTACTGTAGCCGCCCGGATGTAGCTATCCCGGATGTTAAGTCTAACTCGATACGCTAGGTGGCGATAACAGTCACTCAGTTAGTCAGTAATTGAACTATACAGAGTTGAACACTACATCCCTCCCCAAACTGGATAAAAGATACAGCGTTCAGAAAAAACACATTAGTAAAAATGCATAGGCCCGATTACATAGTGTCCTTGCATGGAAAAAACAATTACTAGCCAGACTACAACATTGTTATGGGTAGTGTCTGTATGACAAGGCATTATTATGTTAGTGATACGAATTAGTACACATCGTAGTCGTCGAGATGTCGCGGGCGATTGCGCATGCGAGCTGGATAGCGAGGCATCTCGTCGACGTCATCAGGCAGGATTTGCTGATCTTCGGCGTCACCGATGTCACCGGTGCTGATGTTATCATCCCAGCTCGACTCATCTTCCGATTCGACTACGTCGCTCGTGACGTGTTTGAAGAATGACGAATTTCGCGTCATTCGATGCGTTCCACGCTGCGCAGTGACCATGGAATCTTTGACGTGTGTGACGTGGTACGGACGTGGATCATACGCTGGGTCGATTTTGCGCCTCCTCATCGGCGGTTTGATGATGACCGCGTCACCTTCCTTGATGGTCGAAGGCTTGACGTACGCTTTGTCGTCAGCTGCACGTTTCATCTTCGCTTTGTTGTTCTGGTCGCGTTGTTGTACGTCCTTCCTGTTGAACGGCTCGGGTGTCGTTTGTGGCAACTTGACCTTCATCCATCGTCCGTGTAGAAGTGTTGCTGGAGGAGATCCGGTTGTCGCATGTGGAGTTGCGCGATAGTTGCGAAGGAACCGATTCATCTCGGCTCTCCAGTCTTTCTGCTCACAGATAGATGTTTTGATGACTTTCTTCACCGTTCGCATGAAACGCTCGACTTCGGCGTTCGCTCGCGGCCAGTACGGAGTGATCTTCCTGTGGCGGAAACCGAGATCTGAAGCAAAGTTTGCAAAGTCACGACTGTTAAACGGTGGACCGTTGTCCGTTCGAAGTGTGTCGGGCGTACCATACTCTGACATACTTTGTCCAAACGAGGGATCACCACGTTTGCCGATGTTGACGATACGATTTCAACGATCGGGAATCTTGAGTAATCGTCCATTAGGACCAGCAAGTATTGTCCCATGGGTAGTTCTGCGAAATCTGCGCTGATTTCTGTCCAGGGCGCTGTGGGTAGTGGACTCATCTGCAAAGGTTCACGTTTGACCTCTGGCACAGACGCTTGACACGCAATGCATGATTTGACACGACGTTCGACCATCTTGTCGATGCCGGGGAACCAAATCTTCTCTCGCAGCAATGCTTTTGTCTTCACGATTCCCTGATGACCTTCGTGGGCAAGGTCGACCGCGCATTTCTGCAGTGTTGCGGGGATGGCCAACCGATGACCACGAATAATGGTGTCACCGTCAACTGTGGTCGTCAGCTCGTTCTTCAGCAGTTGGTAGGACTTGTACGACTCGACGTCTACCTTGTCTGACAAGTTTTGCTGCCATTTTCCAGTGCGTAGGGCTTGCACTACGGCTTGTAGTGTCGCGTCGGCCATTGTTGCGCATCGCACTTGTTCGATCGACATCGCTTTCGGCACGGAGTTGATCGAGATGTAATCGATGAACTCCTCAGCGACCTTCTCTTCACGGGAAGTCTGACGCGTTTGTTGGCATGGGTGTCGTGACAAGAAGTCTGCAGGGTTATCTGACCCCGGACGGTAGACCACGGTGGCATTGTAGGGCTGCAGCCTGATTGTCCACCGCTCGATGCGTGCTGTTGGTTGAGACTTTGGGTTGCCGTAGATCGACACTAGCGGTTTGTGGTCAGTGAATACCACGAGATCGACACTAGCGGTTTGTGGTCAGTGAATACCACGACCGGTTGACCGTAGACGTATAGGTGAAAGTGTTCACAGGCCCATACGACGGCCAGCGCCTCGCGTTCGGTCTGGGAGTACTTCTGCTCCACGGCGGTTAGCGCACGACTGCCGTACGCGATGACACGCTCGTCTGACTCGGCACTCTGTGTGAGGATTGCGCCAAGGCCGACAGGACTGGCGTCCACGTAGATTGCCGTTTTCTTTCGCTCATCAAAGTACGCCAGCACCGGCGCCTTCGATAGCGATTGACGTATAGAGGCGAGAGACGTGCTGCACTCATCCGTCCAGTTCCAAAGCGCATCTTTCTTCGTCAACTCTCGTAGAGGTTGCGTCATCGTCGCGTAACCAGGGATGAATCTCGCACAGAAGTTGGACATGCCGAGAAGACTTCTGACCTGCGTTGCGTTTGACGGAGTGTCGAGATTCTGGATCGCTGACACCTTCTTTGGATCAGCAGAGAGTCCTCCTCGGGAGAAGACGTACCCGAAGAACTCAAGCGTGCCCTTGTTGTAAGAGCATTTCTTTTTGTTCAGCGTGAGACCATGTTCGCGTAGTCGTTGGAACGTCGCCTTCAGGTGCTGATCGTGCTCCTTCTGCGTTGCGCCGAACACGAGAATGTCATCGCTGATGTTGATCGCACCGGATATGCCACTTAGTGTTTCGCGAATGGCATTCTGGAACACTTCGGCTGCACTAAACACACCGAAATTGAGACGTTTATATCTCCACAAGCCGATGTGCGTGGAGAAAGTGGTGATAGGTCGCGATGACGGTTCGAGTTCCAGCTGATTGTAGCCTTGGTTCAAGTCGAGTTTGCTGAACACAGCTGCACCGTTGAGGTCGTTTACAAGCTCGTTGATGGTCGGCGTGATGTGACGTTCTCGCGTGATCGCCTGATTCGCTTGGCGCATGTCGACACACACCCGGATCTGACCTTCACTTTTCGGTTTCGGTACTACGACCAATGGCGATACCCAGGGCGTTGCCCCCTCGACGCGCTCGATGACGCCGAGTTCCTCGTCTCGCTTCAACTCCTGTTCCAGTTGCTGCCTGACGTGAAACGGGATCCTCCTGTGTGGTTGCGCAACAGGTTGCACCGTCTCGTCGACGTGTAATTTCACTTTGAAATCCTTTAATTGACCGAGACCTTGGAAAAGGTCGTCATACTCGGAGACTAAGCGATCGATAGCTGTAGCCTGTGGCTGGTTGGTCGATAGCGGTTGCACGACTCGTACCAGATGAAGTCGCTTTGACGTCTTCCATCCTAGAAGTGAGCCACCTGAGCCCGCTACAACATAGAACAGTTCGTCACTTTGTTGTGTTGCAGATTTCACTGTGGCCGTGAAGATACCCTTGACAGGAAGTGGCTTTGCAGATCCGTACGGGAAGATCTTCGTGTCATCGCGGCTCAGCTGCGGTTGCGGTGTCACCGTGGCGTAGTCGCATTCATCGATGATGTTGATTTCAGCTCCCGAGTCAGCAATGACGTTCAGTTCGTGGCCGTTGACATTGACAATGAAGTGTGGACGTGCATCGCGTTTGTTGACACCGACGTTGCACAGTGATAGTTTGTAGACACACGCGTCATCACTCGAACTGTCTTCAGCCGCAACGATGTGTACACCTCGCTTCTGTGGTTTACGCGTGTTCGGTTTACGTTTCTCCGTTTTCGTCGGTCTGCGCGTTGTTGGTCTAGACAGGCAGCATGAAGCGAAGTGATTCATCTTGTGACAGTTCATACACTCCTTCCCAGCGGCAGGGCAGGACGATCTCCCTCCAGGGTGCGGCCACGTCTGCGCACAGTTGCGGCACACGTTATTCTCGTCCTTCGGTTTCGTAACCCACTGTGATTGTTTGGGTTTGTGGGTTGACATCTTGTTGACAGACACCGACTGACTGTTGTGATTGACGCGTTCTATGCCCTTGGCTTGCATCTCGGACAGTTCCATGACCTTTGCGACATCCACCAGTTTGGTCAATGTTATGTCGGGGTCACTTAGTGCCTTCCGTCGAAGCCGACTAGACTCGCAGTTCTGTACGATCTGGCTCATGATTTCTCTGTCGATATCGGAGAACTCACACGTTTTTGCAAGCTGCCTCAGCCTCGTGTAGTACGCGGTGATGTAGACTCGTTGACCTTTGAGTCTTTGACAGATGTGCTGCTCCCTAGCGAACTACACCAACTTGCAAATACTGAAGTATCCCTTACTTTTTTGAAATATAGTAATTTCGAATTTAAGTTTGGAATGTGGTGCTTCGCGATTAGCATATAGTTATGTTATTAAACAATGTCAAAAATATGAAAGTGAAGCAACCCAGAGGCGCTCGGGACCAACCGCGATCGCGGACAGGCCGAGCCGCCGCCCCACCACCACAACTCGGACCGAGTCAGCGCGGGGGTGGGGCGACGGCTCAGCCTGTCCGCGATCGGTCAAAAAATCTAATAATAGATCAGATCAAGTTGTGCTGCTTCATGTGAATAGCACAGATGATATTAATAGTACTCGCTAAAAACATACAAATTAAACATTTATTTTTGACATGTTACGTTACCGTTACTGTACACTTTTCGCGAGAATGGCCCATATGTATAATTATATACAACATTAATTATTAGAGCAAGAATAATGGAAAACATACAGTGCACTCTGGATAAGGTCGAACCTCCAGGGACCCATGACAATACTGATAAGTGGAATTTCTGATAACTAGAAAGTTATCAGAAGGTCCTCTTACTGGGATATTTGCCTAGAACCAAGGAAAAGATTGACTTAACTTAGCGAAAATCAACTTATGTGAGTTCGAGCTATCTGGAGAGCACTGTATATGACCAATACATACAGGCAATTATGCAGGAACAAATTAAAAGTTGGCCAAAGTAATGGATTGGGATTTTAGTCTGACTGAATCAGCATAACAAGGTTCTCTTGTATTTCTTTTTCATTTAGTCAGCTGTACACTTGGTGATAAGTCCCATAAACTAATATCTAAACCAAATTAATCTGCACAGTTTAGCACAAATTAGTTAACTCATATTTAGGCTCAGTTTCCAAAATTCAACTTCGTTTATCTGCAGGAACATTGGAAATAGCCGAGCTGATGGAAAGAGGAAATTGAAGAGCTCCACTCAACAGTGCCATTAATTGGACAATGGGTCACCTGACATAAGATAGTGCCTGACTTTGTTCTGCCCCATTCTGTTCGGTGCGACATATACTGGGAAGTTGTACATCACTTCGTGTTTCAAATAATTTATTTATATTTGTGCATCTGATAGCTTTGTGTATCAAAATGCATCGCAGTGCTATTAATTGGACAATGTGTTAACTGACACAGTAGTGAAGAAGATGTCTGACTTTGTTCTGCCACATTAGTTCCGTGTGGCTTCTGCTGGGAATATGTGCATCACTACATGTTTCAAATGGATTTGTGCAATCGATCGATTTGTGCATCCAAATGAACAACATCCCGTCATCGTCATTATGTTGCAAAGTAGGAGTACATAATAAAATGTATGCTTTCTTATGCTCATCATGTTTGGATTGTTTTCTACAGCATATTCTTCTAAATTTGTTGAAACAAGTTTGTGTTAAGTGAACTATACTGGAAGTAATGTATAAAAAGGTGTCGACAAAGTTGCTTTTACAATAATTTTGAAAATTCATAATATTCGTATTGTTAAGATTGGAGCCGACTTATTGGTTGTACAAATTGGCCGTCTCATTACAGAGAAATTAAAATAATCAAAGAATCGCTTTAAGAGCACGCGTCGACATCAGCCGTCGACAGAAATCTCGGATTTGTCGTTGGCTCCGATGTCGATAACAGCACAGGTGGCAAATGCATGTTGGAGTGCCTACATCTGTCCCGAATTTCTCGCGTACATGACACACTGGACTTTTTTAGAATGTACATGCAAACGCCAGTTGCCTGCATTAGTAGTTTCCCGTATTGGTGTAAATATGTTTTTTTTTCTAATTAATTCAATATAAACATGCTCTCAAAATTAACACACGACACAATCTACATTGTTTCTGTACAGTGGATCGAACCTCACTAATAAATTCACAATCGGGATTCAACAAAAGTTACCTGAATGGCGAGGTGACTGTATTAATTAGATTTTGTTATCCTTTGTTGGTATAAAACAAATTTGGGACTATCCTAGCGTATTCTTAACTGCAAGGTGGCTGTATTACAGAGGTGACCGTAATGCCAGGTTCACTGTACGTTAATAGCGGGTGAATAGAATACATTTTTAAAGCATGGATGCACAAGAGTCTAGGCAAAATAAGCGTTAGTGTTTTTTTTTTAATATACTGCAGCCATGTATAGACATTATAGGATTTAGCAATTCCCTCACCCCACGTAATGTACAAAACACGGACGTCTGTCACTTTATTTCATTTGCGGGACTAGTCCAGCAGTTCAATCAGGAACGTCGTAGCTAAACAAAATCGGTTCCTGAATCCTTCACTAGAGACGAGTCCCGCACACTCGGTGCAATAACGGGGTGTGGCTAGCGCTAGGCGGCGCCCTAGCTCTACCTCTACTGTATATGTGGCTAGTATTAGTCATCCTCGCGCGCCAGGGGTCGCTGCTGCTGATTACGTCAGTCCCAGCCAGCAGTACCCCTGGCTGATCGCTTTGCGAAACTCTGAATTTAAGCTCAGCCTATCAAATCGCTCACTAGATCAGTAGATCTACTCAGGTCAGGTGGTCATAATAAAACTAATTTCAACCAACCGCGGCTCATGTTACATGCAATGTTTAGGAAGTAGAAGCAATTATTCGAATACACAATACCGCTCAGCTGTTCGTGCTAATGGGCGAACGGATCATTAAATATTGGGATTCCCAGAAGTCGTTCATCCGTCTTCAAATTGAGGCGGGCATTTGCGCTGTTCTCACGGGTGATGTAGTATCTGTATCTGTATTTTGACTGGCAAAATGTCCCATGGACACATCACGCCAGTGCGCATGGTGGCTCTTATGGATTAATTTGTTACATGTTGGGCTAGACTAATCTGGAATGAATTCAGTGATGTACTTGATACAATGCCTGGAGGTAGAGAATTCCACTCTTTTATTGTGACTGGGAAAAAGCTTTTTCCAAATATGTTTGTCGAGTGCCTGATTTGTACTAACTGTTTATTATGTTTACGTGAGCATCTGGTGTTGCGTTTGATGTATTGATCTAGTGGGACATCTATGAGGTTTTGTTCCATTTTATATAATATGCTAAGTCTTTGGGTTTTTCTTCTTGATTGGGGGGTGTCCCACTGGAAATCTTTAAGGAGTTGTGTTACCGTTCCTGGCTCTCTAGAATAGTTGTTCTTACAAAATCTGGCGGCTTGTCTCTGTGTTCTTTTTATGAGTTTAATAGTTCTTAGGCAATGTGGATCCCATGATGCTGACGCATATTCAAGTATAGGGCGGACAAGGGTTGTGTAGGCTATGGACGTGATTTGGGTTGGGCATTTATTTAAATTTCTTCTAATAATTCCCAATGTCTGTTGTGCTTTTTTGTGACTGAGTTGCTTTGTATTGTCCAATTTAATGTATTTGATATATGTATGCCAAGATAACAGTGTGATTCAACATATTTAAGTTGTTGTCTGCAGGTGTAGATATTTGGTGTCGATTTTCTTAAGGCTATTGTCATTGTATAACATTTAGTGGGGTTGAATTTCATAAGCTACGTGCGTTGCCATTTCTCAAGTTTGAGCAGATCGTTTTGGAGGACAGACATGTCTTAGTCAGTTTTAATCGGTGAATATAATAGGCAGTCGTCTGCAAAAAGGCGAACAGTTGAGGAAAGATTGTCTGGCAGGTCATTTATGTAAAGTAGGAAAAGTAGGGGCCCCAGTACTGTGCCCTGCGGTACCACAGAAATTACTTGAGTTGATGTTGACTTGGATCCATTTATAACAACCTGTTGAGTTCTTCCTGTAAGGAAGCTATTTATCCATGAGTAATTGACTTCGCGACTGGCGAAGTCAATTACTAGTTTGACTCAGCTAACTTCCGCACTTCGCGTAGGGGATCAGCCAGGGCTAGTTTTGCATGGCAAACAGCCCTGACTTGCGAGGATGGTACTAGTAGAACTGGCGTTAAGCACAATTATATTATGCCCAGTGCATTATGGGACCGACTGAAGCGAAACATTACGTCGGCGTAACCCGAAGGAGCAGAATCGCGGAGTAAACCAGTCTAAGTAGATTTATTGTTAGACGAAGCTATCGCTGCCATGAAGTCGGGGAGTGAATAGGAGTCTATATGTCGCGTCGGCTCACGGATCGAACCAGGTCATTGTGATAGATCGACCGCAAGGGCTTGAATTAATAAGTTGTTATTGTTGTCGTCGTTGCTAAGGCCTCAGCGCGACGCTGCCACAGGCACAGCGTAGGTCTACAAAGCCGTGAACCGACCCGGAGTTCGGTCGGTCGAGTGACAGTAGGCCTAATGGCGGGGGCCTCCAGACCGTTTGATTTGCGCGGATTGCTGGCCGGTCTGAGCCAGGTGAGACCGCCCGTCATCCATCACTCGACGGGCGGATTCCCAGAGGAAATATTCGACGACCTTAGCAAGGAGGAGATTGAGCGATACCAATGTTCCATATGGTATGTCACCGAAACTGTGCTGACACCTTGACGACTAACATGTCAAAGGTTGCGTTTGCTGTAATCAAACAGTTGTTCTTTTTTATATTCACTGAATAGCTTTACAAATACAGTGCACTCTCGGCCGTCTCGCTCTAAGCAGCACAGTGTGACTTGGTCAAATTGTTCCACATCTCTCCGTTGGTATATTCAGGCCTGTAGCCAGGGGGGGTTCACGCATCCGCGCGTGCGTGGTGTGTGTGCATGTTCATTTCTATTCATAAGCTAAATAGCTCTACACAACAGTGCACTCTCACGGTAAGGACTATGGTACGTGGGACTTAGCCAAACTGTTCCGTACATCCGTGGGCAATATTTTACAACTGCATCTGCTTGCGTGCGTGCGTGTGTATGAAAGAGGGTATGTGTCTGTCCAACTACCTGTACGCCAATACCCACAAACGGCAAATTAAGCTTGGTTTGCCGACATGTGTACATATTTTAGAGTGGGTGGCTTAATTTATTAGGTACGTGTGTAGGTGGATACGATCGTACAATTTATTGGTCTCCCCACTCCCTCACTCCTCAAATTGTATTGGAAATGTATAGGGCCAACCGCCAGCTATGGGATCAATAGGGCTACATATTTTCATTCACTAGACGAAGAACAACATCATAGACCATAACAGTGTGACAAAGATAACACATTGGAATATTTTTTGTTTTTTTTGTAGTTATTTGGTGACCCGTGACCCACGCCAATGCTGCAATGCGCACCTCTTCTGCGCATCGTGCATCTACACATGGAGCAGTGGGGACAGCGACGGAAGTCACCTGTGTCCGGTGTGTCGCGTCTTCGGCCGTTACCGCCCGAACGCAAGGATCAGGAACCGTCTGGCGATGAAGCGAGTGCGGTGTCCGGAGGTAGGGTGCGAGTGGAAGGGACAACTGAAGCTGTACAGCCCCCACCATCGCGACAAGCACCAGCGCCTCCTGGCGGTGGACGCAGCATCACGAGTAGCGACATATGGCGGCGACTCGACGACCTTCCGTGCGCAGAGACGACACGTCGAGGAGATGATGGGCGACCTGAGTCGGCAGCTCGAACGACGCCACGCCGGCATCAACGCACTGTATCGGCAGCGAGAGGTCGCGAGACAGGAGCAGATGCGGGAAGTGCACAATCTCTCTCGGCGTCTCAGCACCGTCTCGACCAATCTGAACCAGTTGCTCACAAACATGGCGGCCGACTCGAAGCGCTATCGCCGCTACATTCAGACAACAGAAAACGTGATGGAGAGTATGCCGTGTCTGCCATCGTACACTATGGCCAGTAACTTCGGCTCGTTGTCTGTAGAACCGCCAGTCATTGGCAGCATGCCGCATCGCCCCACGAGAGAGAACGGTGCACCACAGGCTGCGCGTCACCGGTCCCATAGCGCCACCTTGCGAGCCAGACCTACTTCCGCTTTGTGGAGGACGTGACTTGCCGCGCATGCACTCTGACATATGTGTGTCTGGGCAAATTTTATTTCGGAGTGTATTGTAGAGTTAATTGATAGTGGTGATATGACGCAGTACTGTTCGCTTTCTGGCAATATAACTACAAGGGTTGTATAACCATAATTATATTATATGAGTACAAAGTCACCGATGCTGTGTACATCTTTAGTGGCCCGCGTGACGCACGGCGTAGAGGTCTGTTGATTTCAAGGAAAAAAACACTTAATAACTTGACAGAATGTAAGCCTACGAGGAAGGCCTACATTTTGAATATGGTAAACTAAATTATTGTTTTATAGATTTATCTTGTTATCTTCACAAGATGCAGGCATACTATTTTTTTTACTCAAAATAATGTTTAGGACAATTGTAGGTATGAGGTAAAGTTACGTTTTAAATTTTATAATCTAAATATAGCAATCGAGCTTTCAAGATTGGGCGATAGAACTCACGCTTTTTGTTCGTTTTAGGGTAATCTCACGGTCTACCGATTTTTTTATCTACCCCCCACCGCTAAACGAACATTTCACGTAGACAATGTATCAACATAATATAAATGTATACTAAAATTGAAAAACTGTCCGACATGAACAGAAACCTCCTTACAAACTCTTCTTTTGACGGCAGATCTTCATCTACCGCCATCACATCAAGAAAACTGGTATATCTACCGCTTGTGGCGCCCTATTACTTGGCACCTATGTGTTAATCTAAAGAGAAAGCTAAACAAAGCTTATGCGTATACAAACATTGTATGTAATTCTTTATTTAATTATGCATGTTGTAAACAATGGGGCTGGTCCTTGGAAATATTACTTGGGACACGTCAATATTAAATTGTAGGGCATACATATCAACAATTCAGTCCATGTGTCGCGTTATTTGTCGATTTTAACACTGCGGTAGGGCTATCGGTAGTAAGCTGGCGACTCGAAAACCCAAAAATCAGTGTATATATTTCACCAAATTATTAGGTGCGAATAAAAAATGTAATACAACTTATCCAGGCTAAATTCACTGCTAGTTCAGCTGATATGTAAATAATGTATTTTCAGTTTGGGCACACAGCTTGAGCCTATATATATACATATATACAGAAAGATGTTTAACGATTCGACCATCGTATATTTTTAATGGAAGGGAAATAGCCGCCATTTTCAAAATGGCTACAATCCATTCTTACGAGTGGACTGAATAAATAATGAGGTTTCAATCAATTATACCATCATGAGTTGATATAGTTGCAATTCCCACTATATAAACATACATAATCGAGATAAGAAATAACGCAAGATAACGCGAAAAGTCTCTGGTCTGCGAATCATTCGCAACTAAATGCTTGCGCAAGATCTTGGATATTCACTGGAGCGACTGCGTCACGAATAAAACCGGATACGATATCGGGACAACCTCCAGTATTCTCAACTAGATTTGCAGGACTAATGAGTTGGCTTAACTATATCACGAAGCTCACACCTAGTAGACTAGAGCCTGCCTACCAAGCTCTATCGTGGACACCAGCTGGGCAGGGAAGGACAGGATGACCGAGAATGAACTGGCGCCAGACCACCGACCGTCACCTAAGCTAGTCAACAACAAATGGTGTCAGAATGCTAGCTCCTAACAGATCCGGGTGGAATGTTTAACTGCCGTATGCGTCTATACACGCTGGAGCCGCTAAAGCTCTTTGGTGAAACAACAATGCAAGTTTAGCTGGATAATTGCATGCGTGCACGGCAATTAAAACTGTTAAATGATATGTTTCTCATGCAACATTACTGTATCTTTTTTTCATTTATAATAATATTATACACACTCGCCACTACAGCCACATATAGAAGTGCACTTGAGGTGTCTGTGTTGTCGTCTGCGGCCCTTCTTGCAGCTGCATCGCAGAAGTTCTGGGGACATTTTCGTGGTTTCTGTAAGATGTCCTAACCACATTAATCTCACTTGGAGGGTGAAACTTGGCCGTAATAATTATTAATTGTGTTCTAAGCAGCGACCAACAAGGCGCTGGACTAGTGCTGCATCAACTGTTCAAAATTTCTGAGTGAACACTTGTTTGCGAGCGTTGAGCATAATTCGTGTAGCGGCCTCCCAGTGACTGCAAGAATCAAGACCCGACACGTCAAAGGGCTGCACACATGGCACAACAGAGTGCGCTCATGACTTTTTGTGATGTACACGGCTGTTGCATGTGTTTCTATGAAAGAAAATAGCTCCACGTTGTTTTCATAAAACCGTAGAATCGCAGTCCAGTTTCGTTGAACTGATCTTCTTGGCAATGTATACACTACACCGATTGACACCGACTGCGTCATACTCGAAGCTGGCATGCATGACGTCATAATCACGTAAACTTGAACACTTTCATAGGAACTAGACGGTGTCAGCTGACGTAGTCGAAAGTTTTCAAGTTTACGTGATTATGACGTCATGCCCCATATGCACTGCAATCGGGGTGAGTCCGGTCGGGCGAAAAGTGCCAGTGTATCACACCCGGCCACAGATTGCATCCACACCGCAGGATGAATGCCCCTGAGCTACGCAGCTAGAGCTGGGGCTCAGTAGTAGGATACACCCTATCAACTACTATCGCAGTTTCTGCGAAACCTCGGCACTACAAGTGAAGGGGTAAGACCACATTAAGGTTTCGTCCGCCATTACCCACCGAAAGAGTGCCCTTGAAAATACCGTTTTGGTGTGATGTGTGAATTTTATTTGAGCACTTTGACGTGGCACATGTTAGTCCAATGAATACTGAATGTACTACTACATTAGATCTTTCACGAGGTAGCAATAAACATACGCTAGTCGCTCGCGTATTCGCACAGTGACTATTTTGCAGAACGCACCAATATTTCAAAATCCGTCACCAGATTGGGGCGAAATTGAGGGGTGTCAGGTTTGGGTGGATTTTTCTGAAAACTGAGGTATGAGAATTTTACGAGTTTTCCCCAGCGCTTGTGTCAATGGAGGTTAAATATGCTGTGAAATTTTCAAGAAAATTGTTCGTCAAATTTAGCAGGAAATGAAGGAAACGTTATAATGGCCGCCTATGTAAAATTTAAATGTGGTCTTACCCCTGAACTTACCAGCCAAACTGCCAAGTGGGCGAGGGGACCGGGAACACAGGCAATAGAAAACTTTCAAGGAACCAAAAGCACTGTTTTCCTCCTCAAAAGTAGAGTAGGGTAGATAAGAAGCGCCATTGTATTTCCAAGGTTATAAGTGTTGATGTCTGTTTCTGGTGGACATATACAATGCTGTCATTAAATGACTAGCCTGCGCGAAAAACAGACAGGCGAAATACACGTTTAAAAATATCTGCATTTTAAGCTATCATGCGGATCACGCTTAGCGTCGTGCAGTTGTTGTTGTATTTATTATTACTGTACGTAGCTTCAATCATCATTACAAAATGGGACAATACTTAGTATTAGCGTGGAAATTGACATTTGTCTAGATCATGCATACTGGGGGGCAAGAAGCCTTCTTACAGTGCGGGGAAAGACGACCCCGGGGGTGTCTTGCCCTCAGATATACAAGCGTTTACACAATATTTTAAAAGGTCAGGAAACAAGACGTCTGTGAACAATAGCACCAAGATTGTGATGACCCCAGAAACGATCGATGCATTCAATATGCTGAAGGAAGAACTAATCAGCCCTCCCATTTGTGGGATATGCTGTCTACACTCTTCCATTCGAGTTGCACATGGCCTTGGAACAGTGCTGTATCAGGAACAGCAGGGTCAGCAAGCAACAAGTCATAGCCTACTCAAGTCGTGCGCTCAAGCCAAGCGAGGTTAACTACCCAGCCCATAAACTGGAATTCGTAGCACTCAAGTGGGCAATCCTCAAATGACCGCCATATTGGAATTCAAGATGGCCGGCATGGAAATTTGTTAACCAAGTCGCTCCACTTTTAAGCAACATAGAAACATTAACATTTTTTTGCATCTAAACCAACATTGTCAGGGTCAATGAATTAATCCCTACCACATACTGTATCCTCTGATGACGGCCATAATAAAATTCAAGATGGCCTAGCTTTATCTGAATGTATACATCATAAACTACTTGTGTACCAATTGTCATGCTTTTGTAAAAAAGTGCACAATCATAATCCCTTAGCCGCTGTACTAATACTTAATAAAACAAGTAACAGCAGTGAAAAATGTGGAAATATTTCACTGGATAAGTTTATGAACCACTTTAAAAAACTCGGTGAAAAACCTGAAAGTGAAACTGCAGCTAGTGAGATACCTTTTGATCTAAGAAAGATTTCCTAGTCAAACGAACACATAAACAGATCATTCATGCAAGATGAGATACTAATGCAAAAACAAAAAGGCATGTGGTATTGATAATGTTATAAATGAATACTTAAAAAATGGGCCAAGTGGTCCTGAAGTCCTTTGGACTAATATGTCTATATGTGACCCCGGCTGACCAAATGAGTGATAAGTCAGACAAATTATAACATTGTTTTCTTACATCCTTGTAAAGGTTTGGTAGGGTGCTTTACACGGTTTCAAAAATTATATGACTGCTACAAAAATTGGCGAAGTTATGGAGCATTGAACATGGTAGGGGTCAAAAAGTGAAAATGAAGAAAACGGCTGTTGAAATTATATATGCAAATGGATTGCATGGAAATATTACATGCACAACATTCAAATGTGGCACACAGTATGTAATATGTATGTTACGTTACAATGATACACTGGAAGTACAAATGTGCTGCTACAAAGACTTATCAAGTTATGCCAGATTATGTCTTTATGTGTAAAACTAAGGACAGATTATTTGAGAGCAAAAGGTAGACTCACTGTTTGACACAGTTTAAAACCTACAGGCAACTGTCCAGTTTAACAGGGGTCTAGTGGCTTAATGCTGTCTATTGAGACAAGGTTCTGCCAGTGACCAATTACACATTAGTCACAGCTTCCATCAAACAATAGCAGGCAGAGAATCTTAGCTCCACAGCTGGGTGTAATACACAACAAGTTATAAATATAGCTACTCTGAGGTAGACAATTAATTTTAGTTGGCAAATTTAGTATTTTAGGGGACCTTTGGTGCCCATAGAATGAATCAATCAAATACAGATTTATTGTGTATAGTGGCACTACCACATGAAATGTCTATGAAAAATTAAAGAAAAAGTTAGACAAGTTTTTGAAAAAATTAAAAATGGGTCAGCTGGACGGTGATAGACCGTTTGAAATTGAAGCCTTTGTAAAACTTTTGTCTCGACTTCACCGAAGGCGGTGTCCTGCTGTCAGAACTTCGAAGGTGTTACTCACCTAACTTACAAATATACAGGGAGCTAATGGAGAGGCCCATCATAATCCATTGCACTACAAAATAAAGTATCTGAAAGTCACACTTCATATACTGAGTGACACATCTCGTACCGTCTCTCTGCACAGTCGCAATGTCCAATAGTTTCCTATCACAACCCTCGTGTACAATATACCAAAGCTATATATCCAACACCACAACATATGTGTTATCATTGGATAGGTAATTGAATAATCTTTCAGATGAATGCAACTTGTAGCAGCAGAAAATGAAGCATACAAAAGTTACACTGCAAACAATGACATGCATTCTCAAAATGATTCATTCAAAAATTAGTGCTATATAATAGTAGTTTGTCAAAATGTAAACAAACTCAAAGACAGTTGCAGCTTACTGTCCACCAAGCAGTAGCAGAGCAGTTTTATAATAATAATCATCCACAAGTTAAGTGGCAGTGATCTTCCTTTTATCATTCATGTGATGTTTATTGTGAGCAGGGCGGACAAATGGTTATCATACGTAGACAGGTACAGAAAGAAACTGAAATTTTCTATAAAAAGAACATGTTTGCCTATCAATGGCATGTATTTCCTATTGTTGATGTTTCTGCCGGGCAGAAACAGTTTCTGCCTGGCATAAATCAAACAATGCTGTAGGTAATTATTAATCAAATGTTTTTTGGTGAATCATAGTTACAGATCATTTAGGGTTATGATGGAAGTAAAATGTTTACATGTTTACTGTTCAATGAAAAAAACAGCTCCACAGAACTAATTATAGTTATTGTTAAGATGTTTATTTAGTTCCATTATCTGACATTGTGCCAACAGATTGGTGTATTGGGATCATTAAGCCTATATAATTATTATATAAACATGGCAGCAGACACTGGGATAGTGTGACTGCTGCCTGGCTAAATGGATGCAATGGTGCTTTGAAGTTAGTTCTTCTGCCAACTATCCTTTTCACACAAGCCTATAGGTTTAGTAGCTGCCAGCACACTACTGAGCCTAAACTACCATGCATGTGTGAAAAACGTGCTGATGTATTTGAACTTGATCCACTAATTAACTGTCCACCAAGCAGTAGTTTTATAATAATAATAATCCACAAGTTAAGTGGTAGTGATCTTCCTTTTATCATTCATGTGATGTTTATTGTGAGCAGGGCGGACAAATGGTTATCATACGTAGACAGGTACAGAAAGAAACAACAAATTTCTATAAAAAGAACCAAAATAAGTTAATGTAATAGGTGAAGAACAGGCAGTGTTCAGATAGGGGTATTGGTTGAATTGTATTTGTCTTGACACAAAAGGCTTTATTGTGCCTTAACTATGTCAACTCTTCTAATGGTTGACATTTGGTTGTTTCAGGTGTCAACTATATTGTGATTTACACAGTACCATGTCTACACAAGGCATGGCAAGCGTAAACAGAACAGTAGAATGCATTTGATATAAATAAAGTGTAGGATATTTCACTCTATAGTTGTCCAGAATATTAATTTCTATGTTTGTCACCTACAGGTTTCTACAGACAATACATCTTTAACCAATAGACACCACAGTCACACCATTTTATAATAATTAAATGAACATCAAAATAAACACAACTTGCGATTATAGAAAATCAATAGTTTTGAAGATACAGTTTAATAGTGTTAGGCAACTGTTCAGTCTAACAGGGGTCAAGTGTGTCTACTATGCCTGGGTGCTGTGACCAATTAAAGATTAGTCAAGGTCTCAATGGACTGGGCTGTAGAGATCAGTCACAGCTGTTGATTTTGTGGAACAGTACACAACATCTCTAATGTTGGGGGTGGTCTCAAGGGCCCTTCTCAAAACCACATCACTAGATAATGTAAACCTTTTGCACTTTGGGGGCCCCTTAGGTGCCCTTAGAATGATTCAATCAAATACAGATTCCTTGTATATAATGGCAGCACCCTAAGATACATCTATGCAAAATTAGAAAAAAAGTTGCTGAACAGTTTTTGAAAAAATAGGCCAAATGTTACATTTTTACCAGTTTTGGGGTCCTTGGAGGCCCTAGGGAGCCCTTAAAATGATTCAATCAAATACAGATTTCTCGTGCACAGTGGCAGTGCCCCAAGATATGTCTATGCAAAATTAGAGAAAAAGTTGCTGAATGGTTTCTGAGATACGGCAACTAACAGCGGACGGCGGACGGAGGACGCAGAGTGATGGCATTAGTCCCTTGGACCTTTGGCCAAAGGACTAAAAACAGCTCCATAGAACTAATTATAGTTATTGTTAAGATGTTTAACCTAGTTCTATTATCTGGCATTGTGCCAACAGATTGGTGTATTGGGATCATTATGCCTGTATACAAAAAGCAGGGATCAATAGATGACCCAGACAACTATCGTGGCATTAAATTATTATGCTGCATAGGCAAGTTGTCTACAGCCTCCAATAACGTGAGACTGACCACATACCTAAAAGAAGCGAATGTAATAGGTGAATTCAACAACATATTAAAAGGTATCATCATGTAGATAATTCAACGGTCTTCAAAATAACACTTATTTGTAATTATAGAATAAACCCATGAAATATTTTTTGGTGTTACAGATAATTAAGGGTTATGATGGAAGTAAAATGTTTAGTAGTGACTATATGCATGCCAGTGAAGATACACCTGGAGATATATATATTCGAGTAGTTGTCCACAAGGGACATATACATATCATGCATTTTGAATTTAAAACAGTAGCAATTAATGACATAAAATTGATTGAATTGGAGCTGCATATAACTGCATTTAAGTTTGCCCAGTGCAAACCACAAATCCAGAAACATGGGGCAGGGGTCAGTTGCTAAGATTGTCTCACTCTCTACACAAGTCTGACATACTGCTGTGTTGTAACCATGGTTTAAGGTGGTAGGCCAAAGACAACATTTGGGAGCATGTTTTGCCTGTTGAAGAGAATGGCAGTAAATTGGCAAGATGCACAATATGGGGCACTCGGCAAGGATGTAAACCATACAGTAGTATTGAAGTTCAATTAAATTGTTGCAAAAGTTGAATTTGCATTATGCTTTTGTGATCAGGGTATTTAATTATTTACAAGAAAAAGTAGTTTCTTCTAAACAGTTACAGATCATTAAGGGTTGTGATGGAAGTAAAATGTTGACATGTTTACTGTTCACTTATTGCACCACGTCTTGCATTTAGAGGAATAATTATAATAGAAAATAAAATGATGTGGCACATATTTTTAAATACATGCATTGATGAGGAACGGGAATTACCTTTCTGTGACCTAAGAATAAGTAATTTCACAAACTTCCTGCTTATAATTACATAACAGAAAGGACAACCTCCATATAAAACAACTGCATAAAAATAAATATCCATGCAAGACACAGACTCTGCATGTGACAGATGTTTCAGGAAGGGGAATAGCTGCCAGGTTCTATTTCTGGCACAATACACAAAATCTACTGTTAGGGGATAGTCTCAAGGGCCCTTCTCAAAACCACATCACTAGATAGTGTAAACAAATTTGTATTTTGGGGGCCCCTGAGGTGCCCTTAGACTGATTTGATCAAATACAGATTTCTTGTGTGTAGTGGCACTACCACATGTAATGTCTATGCAAAATTAGAGAAAAAGATACTGAAGAGTTTTTAATAAAACAGGGCCAGGCTGTGTCAGCCTTCTTCTCATGTGATGTAAAGGTACCACAAGGAGAAAACTTGTCTCCTTTGTTATTTGCCATTTACCTGAATGATTTTGAACACTGTTAGTCATAATTATAAGGGACTTGACATGGCAGCTGGTGAAATTTACAACAACCTTAGTGATGATGATGTAGACATTTTCTTGAAAATGTATGTTCTACTATATACTGATGATACTAGAATGATTCAATCAAATACATGATTTCTTGTGTATAGCGGAACTATGTCAACTCTTCTAATGGTTGACATTTGGCTGTTTCAGGTGTCAACTATATTGTGAATCTGTAATTATTACTAATATTAGTCTATATTGATACAATTGATTTACATAGTACCATCTCTACACAATTTGTATTTGATTGAATCATTCGAAGAGTACCCCAGGGCCTCCCAAAAAACTAAATGTTCACATTTTGTCTGTTTCTGCCGGGACTAAGTTGGCAGAGTGCCAATTGATTGTGTATTACACCCACTCCAAGCTCCACCTCACTGTGGAGTAAGGTTCTCTGCCTAGTATTGTTTGATGGAAACTGTGACTACCCAGGGGGTAATCTATAATCAGTCACTGGCAGAGGCTTGTGTCAACAGACCTCACCCACTAGACCCCTGTTAAACTGGGCAGTTGCATGTAGGTTTAAGCTGTGTCAAACAATGAGCTGTAACTAATGTGTAATGGGAATCCCTACTGCACTGGTAGAACTTTAAAACAGCAGTAGACATAATTATCAATGCAATATAAAGATATGACCTAGGATTAAAATAAAATAACTTAGGTATAAAATAATATATAAAGTAAAATAACATAGATATACTCGATAAGGTTAAAGCATATTTAGCCAAAAATTATAAGGAATATTATTCAGATGTTTTACTATACATGTTGCAGCTATTCCGTCACTCCAGTTATATTTGTATTATGTCGTTACTACTGTTTTTTAACTGTCATTACTACTGTTTTTAAGTCAAAATGCATTTTATGCATACGTAACTTGTTAACAAATAAAGTTTTATCATAGTTAATCTCTTTCTTCTTCCCATCCTGGGGAGGGTAGTAGGGGCAAAATGAAAACAAATAATGCATGTGCATTTTCTTGAACAATGTTTTTCTGTGCTACATACGAGATTGCAGCTCACCAACTCTCCTGCAAGGTTTGAACAACCACTGGAAATCGGCCTAAATAGCAGAGTATCGGGATAAATTTTTTTTAATAACACATTAACTAATATAGATACAATATTCACGAAATGGTCTACTCAAATACTTTATCTCCAAGTGTATCTTCACTGGCATGCATATAGTCTAGAGAGCTACTAAACATGTCAACACTTTTCTTCCATCATAACTCTTAATGATCTGTAATTATGATTCACCAAAAACATTTTATTAATAATTACAAATTCACAATATAGTCCAAAGGACTTCAGGGCTTCTTGGCCCATTTTTTTTATTTTTATTCTACAGCATCCTGTATCATTGTTCAAGAGTCCCTCAAAATATTACAATGGTCTAATGATAATGTTCAGAGATACAGTAAATTTAGTACAGCCGGGCGACCTATTTTTGGTCTGCAGATCAGTCAATACAACACTGAATTGCCACATAAACTTTTTAGATCACATAAAAAGCATGCTAAAGGGTCTCTTGTAATTAAATGAGCGTTTGGCACCTGTCAGATGAGGCCAACACACTAGGCTGTCACAACCTCTTCCCTTTTTCAGAATATTTTTATAGAATATAGTGCTACTTCCAAATGATTCAATAATAATTACTTGATGATGTGTAGATTCTGTGTTCCTGTTCCATATAGTTTGTAAGAAGACGGCTGCTTCATAGTACTCTTCCGGGAATCCTCTTCTGTGGTTGAACATCTGATAAGTAGATGCACAGGTAACACTGTGCACACCAAATATATTACTTCAATCATGAAGTAGGAAATGAATGTGTGTCACAGTTAGGTTGTAATTTCTGACTGCACTATACGCGACACCATCGTTGTACACCTCTTCCAAAAACACATTATAATTGTTGTCACTACAAAATGTACAGCTGTGCAAAGAATCATCAACTTTGCTGATGGTTGTGCTAGTTAGCATATGGACTGCGAACACTTTCTGAACCTCAGCCGCCACTAGCAGGATTTGGGGAAATATGCGAAGTGGTACTTTTATGCGACATCACATGGGAAGGGCGTATGTGATGATGTGGGTGGAATGGTCAACAAACTTGCTGCAAAAGCCAGAGACTTGCTGCGAAAGCCAGTCTACAAAGACCATAATTATATGATCAATACACTACCACACCAATGTAGTCCTGTGAGTTCACATCGGTCCATATATTCCTGCTATCAAATTCTGCACTCTGGAAGGTATTTTTAACCACAGAAGAGTTATGAATAAGCAACTCTTCTTGCAAGCTGCTTGTAAACAGCTAAAACAATAGCAAGAACGCAGAAGTTACTATTCTTTAAGGCATAATCATTGAATCAGTAGCGCCATATTCTATATCTTCAATGAAAAACGTAAAGGTTGTGAACTTGTCACAGCGCAGTGTGTTGGCCTCAGTCTGGCAGATGCCAAAGGATGTTTGACAGCCATCTATGATGGACACTGGAAGCTTGTGTATGGAATAAATGTTATTCCAACTGATCTTCCTTCACCAACATGGTCCAACACCATCATAGTTTTACTCGTAACAAAATGACACTCTTTGACTTAGCGGTCTCTTACCAATGTTGAGCCACAGACTGGCGCTGGTCGCACCTACAGGATATCCAAAGAGAAAACAGGAGAGGTCTTGTACAAAATGTGAACATGTTAAATGATACATGACAGCATGATATACACTCATTTAATTATAAGAGAGTCCATTAGCATGTTTGTTATGCAATCTGAGTGTCGTATCGACTGATCTGCAAACCAAAAATAGGTCGCCCGGCTGTACTAAATTTACTGTATCTCTAAACATTATCATTTGCCCATCCTAATATTTTCAGGGACTCTTGAGCAATGATGTAGTATGCTGTAGAATTAAAATAAAAAAGACACATTTTTGGGGTATTGGAGTTCAAAGATCATATTATGATAAATGATACTTTTTTATTTATAGTGCAGTGTAATTTTGTAATGTAGATGAGCGCCTATTTACTGGCTTTCCAATGATATCTTACTTTCTTTTCTATCTTTATTAGAAGCAGAGTTATGGACGTTATTGTAACGGCAAGTATGCGAATCGGGTCAAAGTTTAGTGACCTATATCTTCAATAATACTTGACCTAGATTTTTTAAATAATTTGTGCTTTTTATGTTCTCATATGAGCCAACAACTGTGATAAATTTCATCAAAATTGGAGTCAGGTTGTGCAAAAATGGCCTAAAAGTGATTGATTTGACATGGAATGACCCCTACAAATGGATTACAGTATCTCAGCCTATCACAGTTATCTTCTCTTGTGATGTTTGGCACCTCTCACAATGTATTTCACACTTCTCCTCCTTGTCACTAAGTTGTCAAATGAAAACGCATTTTCCTTAACTAAGGTCTCTTAGTTCTGGAATAATTTTAGTTGCTGTCTTCTGCATTCATTCTACCGTTATCGATGTCCTACAAACCACTTCTCCCTGAAGTTTGTAAACTATTCTAATGAGACCTACCTATTGTTTTATACAGAAGAACAGGGGATATACACGTTATACACAATAAACATGGTTCACACATTTTGTTGTCTCGCAAATTCCGAGCTGCAATATCAGAGAGGCATTTATTATTATACACCTTACAAAAGTGACAGCTGATATTGCAAATATTCATTGCCCAAATTCAAAGCAACAGCCAGCTAATGTAAGGGTAAACTATATAGAATTATACCGAGGTGTGGCAGGAAAAGACACAGGATGAGATAGTAACTTTTATTATCTCCAGGAGTACATATCAACTACTCACCAGTGAAACAGCTGATACGTACAATTAATAGGATTCGCATCCCGCACACAGTCTACCACCAAGCACGATATCAGCGCAAAGTATTACATGTATCATTATATAACTGCTATATACTAGGATAATGACTATTTGTCCAAAATACCTGCAGTTATCACAGGTACATTTCAACATGCTCTAAGAGAGGTCGCATAAGTTCGCAGTCTTCAAATACGTTAACCATTACGGGGGAGGGGTCATGTGATCATCACCACATATTAAGGGTAAGATGTTAATGCAAATTAACGATAACAGCCACTTTGGATCGTAAAATCACGAGCCCCACATCAAATCAATTAAAGGGAAGTTCATATATATACATAGTGCTGCATCCAGTCCTCAGGACTGTTCAGATCACTTTACACTTTACTCCATGGCAGACCTGTTCAATCGAACATTATCGGGACTTCTCTGAGAAGCATTCAGCCATGCTGCAATTAATGCACAAAGAGTATTTGTACACCAATATCCACCACTACCTATTGCCCGGTACTCAGTGATACAGATGAGAGTGAACTGGTGCAATGCATAGTGAACGAACTAGCCCAAGGCCCAACCACAGCAGGAGGAATCAAGCCCCAAGGCTTGATTGAGAGCTGGAAGCTCTAAACACTCCAGTGGGGTGGTGGGTGGTTTGAAATGGTGCTAAACAGATACTGTTTTTGGACTGCGAACTCATCAGACCATCCCTCACTTTTCTTTGATGACTCGCGAGATGGTCAGAAACTGCTTTCTTTGAGATAAGACGTACATTATATTTCCAGTTTTAAAACAATCTTGAAACATATATTTAATCATTTTAAACATTACTGGCACATTGTACTTATTCGCATGGCTTTTCAAATAAATGAACATTCACATTTAGACATCCGTAAGTAAACAAGCCATAACACTAATGAATAACATGTTTGTTTTGTTAAAAAGCTGCTGTTATGCAAAGAGGTAGGATGATTCACATTAAGATACAATATCACTTCAATATGCTGCAGACTGACTATTAATTCTGAGAAATTGGCGTGTCACACTGTTTCATACACTGATCTGAGCACATGAGTGCATATGAAATGTATACACATCCTTTTGCCGTGGGCCAATCACAGATGATGTAATAGTTAATAAACATAAACTGTTACATCATCTGTGATTGGCCCACAGCAAAAGGATGTGGGTGACAGATACAAATCTTTTGACTGGTCACTACAGGAACAAAGTTCAATTCCATAAATGTTCAGAGGGGGATAGTGAAACAAAAATGCTAAAATGTTGTATATAATAGTCAGGCAAAGTAATATAAAACTTCAAACAATGAACAAGAAATATACATTCACATTGCTCAATCGTATATATGTAAACATACAAAGTGTAAAATAATTAAAATAAATGTCTTGGAAAAACATATGCATATGAAACACACACACACACGCGCACACACGGGTAAGCACACATTCACACACACACACTATATAATAATCACAATCTTTTTTTGTATAACATGCCAAATGTCCACTCAACAGTTGACATCTGAATATCAAAATACTGCCTCATTCAAAATACTACCATATCCAGTTTCTTGGTCAAATGTCTGAATAAATGTACACTTTGTAATATACCTTCCAAGATAAAATCACACAAAAAACATGAGGTTGGTGGTTAGTCTCAACATAATACCAGGTAGTCAAGTATCTTGAGCATTTTGCAGGTATAAATGATCAAGTGTTCATTTTGGAGCTTTTCTCCACAAACAAACCACTGGTGCACAGAGGCAGCATGTCTACACTGTTTTTAATAGGAAATTGCACTTTTAATGCATTATAAAAGTCTTACAAATTTTTAATTATTAAAGACGTCTTAAATTGTTTCCTCAAACATTGCCTTATTCAATAATTTGACAATGGTGGAATGGTGTGCGTATCGCAATGTGATCAACTTCTTTAATCAGACGATGGTGTTTCATCATTTGATAAAAACCGGTTCCTTGGTAGGGCATTTGACTTTCATGGCTTTGTTACTTTGCTGTTAATTTGACATGGAGAAAGGTCTTAACGTTTGAAGTTCTGGTCTTAAAGCTGGTTGGTCATACGCATTGTGTCAGGAGATCTGTTGGTAATGCACGTCTGTCCATTAGGTGACATTTTCTTTTCTGACGGGTACTTCTAAGTTTCTCACACTTTGAAAGACTTTTGCAGAAGACACTTATGTTAGGAGACGGTGCAGTAAAATTCCAAAAAGTAGTGATTTAACGAGTGTAAATTTGAAGAATTATTTTTAGGATTATATAGACTATTTTATTACACAATTTCTAGTAATCATCATAGTGACCTCCCATTTTATTTGTGTGTTTATTAGTTACATATGTACTGATATAACAAAACATGTTATTGTGTTTTACAGGAAATGAATGCATATACTAAAAATGATTTTATGCAGGCATTTTATAATTTACCATATGACAATGATTTCGTGATTATGCCATTGCATTTTATATTTGTACCTCTCGTAATTTTTTTGAAGACCTTTATGTTAGAAGGTGAACGTGTAGTATAATTCCACAACATTTTATTGATTTCACAAGTGCACTTTGCAAGAACTACTTTAGGATTGGATAGACTATGTTAATATACAATTACAGCTACACTATTATTCATCATAGTGATCTTACTTGTTAGATTTTCTTTATTTGTTTAAATTATTTACATAAAACAAATAACTTTTGTTGTGTTTCTCTGTTTAGTATTATAAAAATTCCATTCATTATAATGTTCAAAATGTCCCATTTTCCAACATGGAATATGGTTTGTGAAAACAATTAATAAAAATACCATGCCATAAAGAACGTGACATTTTCTAATTCTATAATCTTTTCTGAACTCCTTCTTGCCATATAAATAAAATCACATCTGCCTCAATTGTGCAATAGATATATCTACACAACTTTTGGCCTATAGCCAAACTATTTTGAAAAACTCTTCCAAAATAAATTTCTGTAGGGAAATGTGGTTTCAAGATGGTGTCAGTTTATGGCTTTCATTTTTGGAAAGGAAAATTGTGATAAATTTGTTAATCAATTACGAAAAGGTAAAAAAACCTGACCCATTTAGTTCTGTTATCATCTATATGTATATACATAAAGAGTTGGGTGTGCATCTTCGGGAATTATTTCAGTGTTCACATTATTTCTCCAGTTTCTAGGGGGAAAATCCTGCATTTGGTATGCACATACATTCTCTAGGGCATGAACATCAATACACTGTTTCAGGTTTTGTTCAGTTTCTGATAAACCATCGATTATTCAAAGTGACAATTACACTGGCGCCCTCTGGAGGATCGTACTCAGCCCTGATAACGTCGGTTAAAATATTTTGTATAACAACGCGTCTGATTCAACATCTCAACTTGGTCGAAACTCTCAACCCCCACAGCCACCGCACCCACCGCACCCACCGCATCCTCCACACCCACCGCAGCCGCCACAACCACCACACCCCCCACACCCACCACACCCGCCACACCCACCAGCGTCTGCTGTGGACACACCCGCAGTGGCAGAGACGAACATGTAGTTGGAGGGTGTGTCACAGTAGTACCCTGCAGCGACCACCAGGGGGAGGGACTCGCTCTTGATTTTTGTCACTTGTCGTTTCCCTCTCTCTGCCACAGTCTGGGGGGGTTGACACAGGACCTACAGCAAGCAGTGTCAGATGTCACCTGTCATACAAAGCACCTACAGCAAGCAGTGTCACATGTCACCTGTCATACAAAGCACCTACAGCAAGCAGTGTCACATGTCACCTGTCATACAAAGCACCTACAGCAAGCAGTGTCACATGTCACCTGTCATACAAAGCACCTACAGCAAGCAGTGTCGCATGTCACCTGTCATACAAAGCACCTACAGCAAGCAGTGTCACATGTCATACAAAGCACCTACAACAAGCAGTGTCACCTGTCATACAAAGCACCTACAGCAAGCAGTGTCACATGTCACCTGTCATGCAAAGCACCTACAGCAAGCAGTGTCAGATATCACCTGTCATACAAAGCACCTACAGCAAGCAGTGTCACATGTCACCTGTCATACAAAGCACCTACAGCAAGCAGTGTCACATGTCATACACAGCACCTACAGCAAGCAGTGTCATGTGCCTTCTGTGATACACAGCACCTACAGCAAGCAGTCATGTGCCTTCTGTCATACACAGCACCTACAGCAAGCAGTGTCACATGTCACGCAAAGCACCTACAGCAAGCAGTGTCAGATATCACCTGTCATACAAAGCACCTACAGCAAGCAGTGTCACATGTCACCTGTCATACAAAGCACCTACAGCAAGCAGTGTCACATGTCATACACAGCATCTACAGCAAGCAGTGTCATGTGCCTTCTGTCATACACAGCACCTACAGCAAGCAGTGTCACCTGTGATACACAGCACCTACGGGAAGCAGTGTCACATGTCACACACAGCATCTACGGCAAGCAGTGTCATGCGTCACATTTCATAAACAGCACCTACAGCAAGCAGTCTGATGTGTCACCTGTCATACACAGCACCTACAGTGTCATGTGTCACCTGTCACACAAATATTGTATACTTTCCAACAGTCACAATGTGTGTCAGTGTAAAGCTTGTGCGCACTTTTGTTAGTTTCTCAAGTGGCACCAACTATTGAATATCACACTAAATGTGAAGCTAGAATCCGTGGTATAGCAACAGAGACACAAGCATGCATGTGTGTGCATTTGTGTATGTGCATGCATGTGTGTACATGCGTGTGTGTGCATAAATGCGTGCGTGCATCCTTACCTGTAGCACCGAGATGCTGAATGCCAGGCACAGGTTCTGGGCCACGTCACTTGTCTCCCTGTCCACGGATATGACAGCGTTGCCGAGGTTTACTTTGATGGCCTCAATCTCAAAGTCGTACTTGCCCGACTTGCTAGGGATCTGAATGTGTTTCCAATTGAGGCTGTGAAAGTCAACGAACCGTACCGCCAGGTGCCCAGGTTTGCCTTTCACCCCCTTTGTCCCTGGCTTGCCGAAAGAACCTAGTTGAAGAGGAAGGTAAAGTAAAAGTAAAGGTAAGTTCTTCTATTGTGCAGTATCCCGTCCTTTTTGGGACGGCTCAAAGCACGCAACACTTTACTCCATGGTAGTCCCATTCAATCGAACACCATCTCGACTTCTCTCAGAAGAATTCAGCCATGCTGTAATTAATACACAACTACAGTTTGCACATAAATATCCATTACTGTCTATAGCCAGGTACTTATTCATACACTGGAGCAATGTGAAGTGAACAAACTTGACCAAGGTTCGACACCGCCGCACAGGATTCGAACCCGGGTTCTCTTGATTGAGAGTCCGACATTTTAGCCACTGCACCACTTCGCTCAAAGTACAACACATCTCACTGGTTGACTGTTTTCTGGACACTACAACATTTTTTCATTTATAAATCAATATTTACAACACCACAGTCGGTTAACAGTTACATTAACAGGATGCATACAAAACATGTTACTCTGGTGACATTTACCTATTAATAGTTTTAAATATATGTTTCTGCGATGAATTAATATATGTAATTTTTTAAGTAGCCCTCTAAGCCATGCTGTTGATTTAACGCCCACCTCTGGAATAGCAGCAACATTTGTTAGATTTTTATATATGTAAGTATCCTGTTTAACCCTTTAGACACGTCATTTTATGAAACACACTCTGAATCCCGGCAGCACACGCACAAGATATGGGTGCTCCTAGTGGTTTTGTATTTAAGATTTTTTTACTTAATTTCCTAATATTGTAAGTTTTGGCTATCTTAAAGATAATTGAATTCCACACAATAAGGTGCTAAATATACTACTCAACCTTGCACAGAATGCTACATATATTTACAAACTTTTTGTCAGTTTATATTTTCTAACAGTACTCTTTCAACTACTTCCAATACAAAGCCAAATGAAAAATACCCCTAACACCCAACACATACACTAAAGAATCCAGTGACATAAGTTATATAAATATCCAGAAGATGACGCCACCTCCATGCGATGTCAAAGCTAAAAGACGCTTACTGATGTTTAGGGAAGTGTGCGTCCGAACGCTTTCAAGCGCTTGCGGTCTAAATAGTTAAAGTGAAAATTTGCTTGAAACTAGCATGTTATTCTGTGATTAACTAACAATTTGAAAGCCTTAAAATCTTCAAAGAGTATGTCCAATGTGAGTTACCTAACTTAGCATGACACATAGCTGGACAGTTAATGACCCGAAAATTTTATCAGAAAGGTGTACAAAAATGATAGGATGTTTTATTTGACATAAAATTACCAGTTCCTATTCTGCAAATAGTATGTATGTGAATATTTTCTCGTTTCAACTGAACGTTTGATTGAATAATAAATGGAACAATCAGAAAGTGTTGGAAACATGAAATTAGTGTCATTTGTCTCCATTTGTGCCAGTAGCCCTGTGGTGGCTGGGGGAGTGATACTGGGAAAAAGCCATTAGAATCATAAATATGCCCGTGAACCAAAATTTTTTGTTTTTTAACCACAAAGTATTCCTGATCAATCTATTAAAAGATGTTACCCAGGTTAACATGTGTGTGTCATACCTGGCACTCCAGGAATGCCTCTCTGTAGTCCTGCCCAGCCTCCAATGCACACACCCCAGTCACCATTGCAGTCCTTGATAAGCATTGCCCTCTCCTTCTTCGCCCTGCTCAGACAAATCCTCACGTCCGGCTTACTCACCTGCAAGTCATCCGACATACAGGCAATGTATTCATTTGTGCATGAAAGTATTTCTAAGTAAGATTATCCATGTCTAAAAATGTTAAGCCGGCAGTTTAAAAAAATACCTTTTAAAAGAAGTGTGTGAAATGTCTTTAGTATGAAAAAATTTCTCTTCTGTCCCATCTTCCTCCTCTCTCTCTCTCTCCCTCCCTCCCTCCCTTCTCTCCTTCCAGTTTCTACTTCTCTTTCCCTCTTTCAGTCTTTCCCTCTCCTTTCTTCTCTTTCCCCTTCCGATCTACCTGTCTCTCCCCTTCTCCTTTCCCTCTCCTTCTTTCTTCTCTTTCCCCTTCCGATCTCCCTGTCTCCCCCCTTCTCCTTTCCCTCTCCTTCTTTCTTCTCTTTCCCTTCTGATCTACCTGTCTATTCCCTTCTCCTTTCCCTCTCCTTCTTTCTTCTCTTTCCTCTTCCGATCTACCTATCTATCCCCTTCTTCTTTCGCTCCACCTTTGCTGCCTCCTCCCCCTCCATCTCCCCCCTACTCCTTTCTTATACAATACTGAAACAAGAGAATAAAACATAGAGACCTGACATGGCTCAGGTAGTTGTTCACTGCCAATGAGGTGTGACACGGCGACCATATTGTCTCCGAAAAACACCTGAACTGCCGACATCATCAGCGGGACAGAATGAATCACACGACAGGTGAACTTTAACTGAAGGGCAGGGCTCAACAACCTGCAACACAGACATAGTGCACTGGTCTATAACTTGGACATGGCTCAACATGGACACAGTTCAATGACCTACAACATGGACAACAGTTCAATGACCTGCAACATGGACAATAGTTCAACGACCTGCAACATGGATAACAGTTCAATGACCTGCAACATGGACAACAGTTCAATGACCTGCAACATGGACAACAGTTCAATGACCTGCAACATGGACAATAGACCTGCAACATGGACAACGACCTGCAACATGGATAACAGTTCAATGACCTGCAACATGGACAACAGTTCAATGACCTGCAACATGGACAACAGTTCAATGACCTGCAACATGGATAACAGTTCAATGACCTGCAACATGGACAACAGTTCAATGACCTACAACATGGACAACAGTTCAATGATCTACAACATGGACAATAGTTCAACGACCTGCAACATGGATAACAGTTCAATGAACTGCAACATGGACAACAGTTCAATGACCTACAACATGGATAACAGTTCAATGACCTGCAACATGGACAACAGTTCAATGACTTACAACATGGACACAGTTCAATGACCTGCAACATGGACAACAGTTCAATGACCTGCAAGACGGATAACAGTTCAATGACCTGTTACATGGACAACAGTTCAATGACCTACAACATGGACAACAGTTTCAATGACTTACAACATGGACACAGTTCAATGACCTGCAGCATGGACAACAGTTTCAATGACTGACAACATGGACAACAGTTTCAATGACTTACAACATGGACACAGTTCAATTAAATGCAGCATGGACAACAGTTCAATGAACTGCAGCATGGACAACAGTTCAATGACCTGCAACTAATACAACAGTTCAATGACCTGCAACATGGACAACATTTCAATGACCTGCAACATGGACAACAGTTTCAATAACCTGCAACATGGACACCAGTTCAGTGACCTGCAACATGGACAACAATTCAATGACCTGCAACATGGACAACAGTTCAATGACCTACAACATGGACACCAGTTCAATGACCTGCAACATGGACAACAGTTCAATGACCTGCAAGACGGATAACAGTTCAATGACCTGTTACATGGACAACAGTTCAATGACCTACAACATGGACAACAGTTTCAATGACTTACAACATGGACACAGTTCAATGACCTGCAGCATGGACAACAGTTTCAATGACTGACAACATGGACAACAGTTTCAATGACTTACAACATGGACACAGTTCAATTAAATGCAGCATGGACAACAGTTCAATGAACTGCAGCATGGACAACAGTTCAATGACCTGCAACTAATACAACAGTTCAATGACCTGCAACATGGACAACATTTCAATGACCTGCAACATGGACAACAGTTTCAATAACCTGCAACATGGACACCAGTTCAGTGACCTGCAAAATGGACAACAATTCAATGACCTGCAACATGTAAACAGTTCAATGACCTGCAACATCACAGGCAGCAGTTCAATGACCTGCAACATCACAGACAGCAGTTCAATGACCTGCAACATGGACAACAGTTCAATGACCTGCAACATGGACAATAGTTCAATGACCTGCAACATCATGTACAGCAATTTAATGACCTGCAACATGGACAATAGTTCAATGGCCCGCAACATGGACATGGTTCAATGGCCTGCAATATGAACAACAGTTCAATAATCAGCCAAGGTAACTGACCCACCTGTGTGAAGCAACGTAGCATTTGTTGGGGACGTCGGGCGGCAGTTGTTGCAGGGGCACCGGACCCCACAGCTGCTCTATGTCTTCTGGGATCGTGTAACTTTGGAACGACCCAGGATCGAGATTCATAACAAACGGTCCACGCCGCCACGACCCCACGGCCGCGGTAATGGTGACACTCGGTCCGACGACATTGTGCGACTGTTCATCATATGCGTAGAGCATCAAGTCTTCTGTGCCTGTGATCGGGTAGGTTTCCACAACCTCGCCAAGAGTGAAGTTGAAAGAGGCAAGGTGCTCGGACTCGCCACAACACATGATACCGGTCTTTCTCTCGACGGTCAGCCGCAGTGATTTGTGCACACTCGTGTCGAAAGTGAATTTCTGGCTCATTGCAAAGTTTGTCCGTGGTCCTCGTAGTTTTGCAAGGCACATGGAGCTTGTCCATCCCTCCAGCGTTACCCATGACTCAAACTTCTGGCCCTCTGCCAAGTTCTCAAACTTGACACTCTTCAGAGTCACTTCTGAAATCTTTGTCGAGAGGTTTACAATTTCTTCCGTGTTGAGCCTGTAAAGTTTACCACGTGGCGGCCCGCCTCTGTACATTGCACCGCAGATGCTAAAGTCGTCTTCGAAGAGCTGCTTCCATAATGCTCGTGTCTTTTTCTCGGCCTCAATCAGTTTTGAGTTGGCACTACGGTCGTTGACGGAATCATTGTGGTTGTACAAGCGCCCCAAGATGGCACAGGTGTCTTTCTTATAGGCTGCTGGCTCCACCTGGTGAGCGTGCCATGCGAGGTCGAAGTCATAACACGGCACAAGAAACGCATCGGGATTCTGCTGCTTGAGAAACAGGAACTTCCTGTATCGGAGGATGGCATTGTCCAAGAACTTGCTGTCGCAGTAATGCGGTAGCGACACCTGGTAGTAGAACACCTTCTGTCGCGACACGGCTGCCTCAATGTCATAGCTACACTTTGATCTGTAGTTCTGATTTTCATTGTCAAGCTTGGTATGCAGGTCAACGATGAATGGCTCCGTGTACCGTTGCGTCCACAGTTTCTTTGTCTGGTCCAGTTTGTGGTGTGGGTCCTTTGGCACATCATGCTGGACCACTGCATTGACCAACGTCAGACAATCCTTCTCGTAGTAGTAAGGTGCCAACATGTGGACGTGCCACACCCAGTGGATGTCCAGTGGTGGCTGCAGACTGACGTGTTCAGTGGCGAGAGGCAGCCAGCACTGCTCGTACCGTCGGATGGCGTTGAGAAGGTATGGCCCACTGTGTAACCATGGGTTCTCATCAACTTCGTGCAGAAACTTCAACTGTTTCAACATGGCCGTCTTCAAGTGGACGCTGATCTCCAGCTTGCCCGGTTGGAAGGTGGGAGCATGTGACATGTTTGATCACTTTCCCTTCTACTGCAAGCTGCCGTGTTATCTGTCCGCCAACTGCCTCACAAACTTGTCAAACCTGGCCCTGCAATAGCAAATAAATGATAGTGATGACTCATGACAACAAGGCATTCTTTAATCATAGTATGCAGTCATTCACCTGTCTTAACTAAGTATACCGTACTTGTACTGAAATACACCTACCCCATGACTTGTACCGAGATACACCTGCCCAATGACTTGTAATGAGGTACACCTGCCCAATGACTTGTAATGAGGTACACCTGCTCCATGACTTGTAATGAGGTACACCTGCCCCATGACTTGTACTGAGATACACCTGCCCCATGACTTGCCCGGTTGGAAATACACCTGCCCATGATTTGTACTATAATAGATCTGCCCCATGACTTGTACACTTGCCCAATGACTTGTACTAAAATAGACGTGCCCCATGACTTGTACTGAAATACACCTGCCCCATGACTTGTACTGAAATACACCTACCCCATGACTTGTACTGAAATACACTACCCCCATAACCTATACTGAAATACACCTACCCCATGACCTGAACTCAAATACACCTATGCTAAGAAGCCTATGACACATCTGCCTCATGACCTGTTTTCAGACACTAGCTCAAATAAACCTTCCCCGTGTCCTGTATTCAGATACAACTGCCCCGTTGGCTGTCTTCAGATACAGATACACCTGCCCATGACCTGTCCTGAGGTACACCTGTGCCATCAACTGCACAGCCTTGTCATGCTTCATCACAGATGATCAAATCATATGGTAACAAGTGCGCAGAACGAGTCAGTGTCATTGCAGATCCACCCACATCCATATTGATTTCTCAAAGCAGCAAGCCGACTTGCAGAATAATTCCCCATTTCAATAGATAACGTTGTCATGGGAGTGAAAGTGAGGCCAAATCGTCGCCAATGTTCATTTTCTGTTACCAGGGATACGTTTGGGTTATCCAAACCACACCTAGAATTTGGACTGCTCTCCTAGAACATGGACTACGCCCTATTGACTTATATACCAGTATAAATATATAAAATTATATATAATATTTATATAATTATACCTGTCAAACCTCCCTGATTTTTCGGGAGTCTCCCAGATTTGTTGTGAAACTCCCACGCTCCCAGGAAAGAAGATCATCGATCAATAGTAAATTGAACTGTGGATAGTTATTATCGATAGCATATTGAAATATCGACAGTAATGACAGAGAGCAAACAGGTTAGTAGGACTACTTGTGCCACACAAACAGGTCAGTAGGACTACTTGTGCCACAAAAACAGGTCAGTAGGACTACTTGTGCCACACAAACAGGTCAGTAGGACTACTTGTGCCACGCAAACAGGTCAGTAGGACTACTTGTGCCACACAAACAGGTCAGTAGGACTACTTGTGCCACACAAACAGGTTAGTAGGACTACTTGTGCCACACAAACAGGTCAGTAGGACTACTTGTGCCACACAAACAGGTCAGTAGCACTACTTGTGCCACACAAACAGGTCAGTAGTACTACTTGTGCCACACAAACAGGTCAGTAGGACTACTTGTGCCACACAAACAGGTTAGTAGGACTACTTGTGCCACACAAACAGCTTAGTAGGACTACTTGTGCCACACAAACAGGTTAGTAGGACTACTTGTGCCACACAAACACAATGTTTGTAAACATGATTTTTCAATTTCTTTTGCAATTTTATTTATTTACTAATCAAACATCAATAATGGTCAACAAAAGCACATCATCATTGACATGTTCATTATTTTGGGAATTGACTGCCTCTACGCCACATGATGGTGCCACCTAGAATTTAAAAAAATTGGCCAAGTGGCCATGAAGTCCTTTGGACTAATACATCTATATGTGACCCCGGCTGACCAAATGAGTGATAAGTTTGAAAAATTGTAACATTGTTTTCTTACATCCTTGTAAAGGTTTGGTAGGGTGCTTTACACGGTTTCAAAAAATATGACTGCTACAAAAATTGGCAAAGTTATGGAGCATTGAATGTGGTAGGGATCAAAAAGTGAATATATATGCAAATGGATTGCATGGAAATATGACATGCACAACATTCAAATGTGGCACACAGTATGTAATATGTATGTTAAGTTGCAATAATACACTGGAAGTACAAATGTGCTGCTACAAAGACTTATCAAGTTTTGCCAGATTATGTCTTCATGTGTAAAACTAAGAGGACAGATTATTTGAGAGCAAAAGGTAGACTCACTGTTTGACACAGTTTAAAACCTACAGGCAACTGTCCAGTTTAACAGGGGTCTAGTGGCTTAATGCTGTATGTTGACACAAGCTACTGCCAGTGACCAATTACACATTAGTCACAGTTTCCACCAAACAATAGCAGGCAGAGAATCTTAGCTCCACAGCTGGGTGTAATACACAACCAGAGCCACCACTGATTCATGGTCAAGTAGATTAGCTCAATGCACCAACTAAAACAATACACAACACTGTGAGTGACAGTGTCCAGAGTGAGGCCTAAGCAGTGTCCTCATTGCTGAACAGTGTTATGATATGTTCGTCTTACCATAGTCTAAAATAGGGCATATGACCACTGTACCTCCAGGAGCAGATTAAAGCCTGAATCATGTTTGCCTCTGTTTGTTTTCTCAATTCAAGAGAATCTAAACAAATAGATCAAATAAACCTGCCAAGTGGGTGACATTCTGCACAAGTGTTCATTAATCCTTAGTGATTGTTCAGAACACCAGACTGACCACATACCCAAACAAAGCGAATGTAATAGGTGAAGAACAGGCAGTGTTCAAATAGGGGTATTGGTTGAATTGTATTTGTCTCAACGCAAAAGGCTTTATTGTGCCTTCATCGATTATAAGAAAGCATTTGATTTAGTAGACCGGTCCTCACTGTGGTCTAAGATAATTTCATGCGGTATTAATGGTATTGTGTTGAAAGTTGTACAACATATACAAAAATGCTAAATCATTTATAAATCAGGGCCAGGCTGTGTCAGCCTTCTTCTCATGTGATGTATAGGTATGGCAAGGAGAAAACTTGTGTCCTTTGTTATTTGCTATTTACCTGAATCATTTTGAACACTGTTAGTCACAATTATAACGGACTTGACATGGCAGCTGGTGAAATTTACAACAACCTTAGGGATGATGATGTAGAAAATGTATGTTCTACTATATGCTGATGACACTAGAATGATTCAATCAAATACAGATTTCTAGTGCATAGTGGCAGTGCCCTAAGATATGTCTATGCAAAATTAGAGAAAAAGTTGCTGAACGGTTTCTGAGATACGGCAGCTAACGGCAGACAGCGGACGGCGGACGCAGAGTGATGGCAATAGTCCCTTGGACCTTCGGCCAAAGGACTAAAAAACTCAAAAACAAAAAGGCATGTGGTATTGATAATGTTATAAATGAATACTTAAAAAAACAAGGCCAGGCTGTGTCAGCCTTCTTCTCATGTGATGTAGAGGTACAGCAAGGCGAAAACTTGTTTCCTTTGTTATTTGCTATTTACCAGAATTTTCAACACTGTTAGTCATAATTATAAGAGACTTGACATGGCAGCTGGTGAAATTTACAACAACCTTAGTGATGATGATGTACGGGGTAGACATTTTCTTGAAAAAGTATGTTCTACTACATGCTGATGACACTAGAATGATTCAATCAAATACAGATTTCTTGTGTATAGTGGAACTATGTAAACTCTTCTAATGGTTGACATTTGGTTGTTTCAGGTGTCAACTATATTGTGAATCTGTAATTATTAGTCTATATTGATACAATTGATTTACACAGTACCATGTCTACACAATGCATGGCAAGCGTAAACAGAACAGTAGAATGCATTTGATATCAATAAAGTGTAGGATATTTCACTCTATAGTCGTCCAGAATATTAATTTTCTATGTTTGTCACCTACAGGTGACAATACATCTTTAACCAATAGACACCACAGTCACACCATTTTATAATAATTAAATGAACATCAAAATAAACACAACTTGCAATTATAGAAAATCAATAGTTTTGAACATACAGTTTAAAAGCTGCAGGCAACCGAGTTTAACATGGGCCAAATGTGTCTGCTCTGCCTGTGAACAATTAAACATTAGTCAAGGTCTCAATGGAACAATGCAGAGTGGAGTGAGGCCAGGGCACAGTTGCTGGCACAATACACAACATCTACTGTTGGGGTGGTCTCAAGGGCCCTTCTCAAAACCACATCACTAGATAATGTAAAACTTTTGCACTTTGGGGCCCCCTTAGAATGATTCAATCAAATACAGATTTCTTGTGTATAGTGGCAGCACCCTAAGATACATCTATGCAAAATTAGAAAAAAGTTGCTGAACAGTTTTTGAAAAATAGGCAAAATGTGACAAACTACCAGCTTTTTGGGCCCTTGGGGGCCCTACGGGATCCTTAGAATGATTCAATAAAATACAGATTTCTCGTGCATAGTGGCAGTACCCTAAGATACGTCTATGCAAAATTAGAAAAAAAGTTGCTGAATAGTTTCTGAGATACGGCAGCTAACGGCGGACGGAGAGTGATGGCAATAGTCCCTTGGACCTTCGGCCAACTAGGAACATTCTGTTTGAAAACATTCATGAGCGCTTTGTTTGAAAGCAAGAGATGGGCAGGGTGTTTGAAAAATCACAAAAAGAGCAAACTCTCCTGTCATATCGTCAAATCTAACCAGTTAGGGCCATATATCAGGCTACAGTGTTGTCCAAAAGAATTAAAAGGCAACTTTCTTGTGGATGAAGATGAGAGAGACAACAGACATACAGGAGACACTTGACATGAAATGACCTTTGCATGAGTCATGTAACTATGGTCAAGTGATACAAGTGAACTTTGAAGGTAAGGAATGTAGAACGAAGGTACCAGAAGTGATATACGGTGAAACCTGCCTTAGCCGACACCTACACACAACAAAAACCTGTCCATGATGGACACTTTTGAATGTACCAAGTAACTAGATTGCATTGTCAACTACCTGTCCATAATGGTCAGGACATAGTGTGCAATCCTGGCGATGTCCACTATACTAGAGTCAGATTTTACTGTACAACTTTGAATATCTGTATTATATCAAGACAGTAATTTTGGGGCATTGTAAGTGCCTCTCCTTCCAAGCACCCAGATCCAGTCGCCTTTTTCTATGTTCCAACATCAAAGTGCCTGAATGTCTGAAGATAATAAGCAAGATGACAAATCAATGCCAAGCCAAGTATGAAGCACTAATCATCCAATCATGTCGCCTGACCTTCCAGGCTGCTGCACTGCATAGGTCATCTGAAGAAAGCCAGCTTCCTGTTTTACTGCCCCATTCATCTTCTCTCTTATAACTGAATGCTGAAAGCTACTTCTGGCGAAGTGGGCCATCCTTTCTTCAGCGACTCATTTTTGCCTTCCAGCAATCCCAGAGCATAAAAACCAACGAAACACATACAAAAACACAAAATAAACAAATTGAATGCACTGGATGTACTAACATCCCAGATAAGATTTGCATTTTAATCATTGTACTCTCAAATTAAATGTCTGCATGATACTCATATAACTACAGGCGAGTAGTAGTATTTTGTTTTCTTTCAAATAAACTACATTTTACCAATACGGGTACGCTGTACAAGATTTACAATATAACGATATTTCCCCCACTAGTAGACAAAAGCAAGCAGTGGCTAGTTTCAGCTGAGCCCCAATCTCAAATAAATCTGTTTGTTTCGAATTGATTCCTGACAGTCCAAATAGAAGCAGATTAGACAAGACATTTGCATACCGACTTCTCCTTGGTAATTTGTACAGCATCTTTCACTGGTAGCCACTTGCAGCCGTGGGCAAATTCATGTTTTTACCGCAAAGAGTCGAGGTGATGGTGGAGATTACCATCAGAGCCACATCTAAATCTTGCAAATCAGCTCCACCACTATTGGGGCTTACGCAATGTCACATCAATAAGGCTCTTTCAATTGTATAGTGCCTCGTCAAAACAGCCATTAATCAGTCAAAAGCATAATAGAGAGATAACAGAATCTTGCTTCAGGGACAGAGTCAAACAGCACTTTCAGACAAAGGTGATAACTGTCAATTAGACATTACAGAAACCCTAATAATCATGGCTTGACATTAACTCCCATAAAGCACTTGTCCGGTAGGACAAGTACTAATTCGTGTTTACTTGTCCCAACAGAAATTTACTTGTCCCACCAAAAATTGCTGTAAATATAAAATGCCAGTGTTATTGCCATAACTGGCTCTGAGGTTGTACCTTCCAAATTACAAACGTTGTTACAGGTTTACTAAACACAACTTAGCAGGCAGTATACCTTCAACATAGTTAGTATGCCCCTTGGGGTAGTCTTAAGAACATTATATTAATTAATAAATTAAAAACTAGGAACAGACAGCCTCTTTGTAACTAATTAAAATTCAAAGCTAAACGTGTGGTAGCATTTTACTGAACACAATTTTATATTAACACTATGTACGTTCTGAATTATCATCTCTGCTAATAATACAAAATATTGTTTGTAATAAATTCCAGATACAGTTATGTAACTGGACCTAGCCTTGCATGCTACCTGGTGATTTTGTTGATATTTACAACCATAAGTATTATTTAAGCAATTGAATGCTTTTATGAAATTATACACATTTATTTTGAATGTATGTATGTCCATACAGTAATCACACAGGGAACACTCTCCTGTTTATTTATTGTGACAGGCTTTATGTTGAATTTTTTTGGGGGCAGGACAATAATTAATGGACAAAGTTCTAACTTGCGCACTGCAACTAAAGCAATTTATCTAGTCGCAATTTATCTAGGTGCAAGATTATACCTGCAAATGCACCAAGGTAGTTGCAACTTCAAGCCCTGTTAATAAAATAATGACTCAATCAACTTGTCCCATGGACAAGTGTCCTCGATAATGTACTTGTCCGACATTGATAATTACTTGTCCCGGACAAGCGGACAAGTGTTAATGTTGAGCCCTGCCTATGACAGGCATCATGGCTTGTAAAAGCAGTGGTGATGAGAACGCCTGTATTTCTCTCTGCAGACTCACGAACATCTGAAGATCCCCTCTGTTCACACCATAACCACATTCGTATGTCTTCCACTTAATGTGGTGACGTTGTGAATTCCTTCCAGTGGTTTCTGTCTGTCATGGCCTAAGCGAGATTAGATTAGTCTGGTGTTCTTCTCAATGATCTCTCAGAGTTGTGTTAAAGCAGCCTCTTCTCCAAGGGCAGAGTATACCGTTTTGGCTACTTCGTCATGATGTATCACATGAGCTGGGAGATGAAGGCAATGGTGCCTCATTCTTGGGAGGAGCTGTGCAAGCGTTCTATACAATTCCTGGTTGGTGACGTGATCGCGCCAGGAAACACTGGATTTTGTATAGGAGTTTTGTGTATGTGCCACCAAGTGATTTCTTGAGTCAACGTCAATGTCCGTGATTCACAACAATAATACATACATGAGGATCTGTTCAAGTGTGATCCTGAAGATATAATGTCTTGGTCCTTCTGTGCAAGACCTAGCTTAATATACACACAATCAGCACCAATGTTTGCTCAGTACAAAAACATGAGGCCAACAAATTTTATGGACTGTACCACTTTTTATGTAAACTACCAACAGCTTGATTAGGTAGTTGACTGTTTTCTGTGCACAGTGAAGGGTTGGAGGGAGTCTTTTTTTGTGCACTGATGGAGACAGACAGACAGACAAAAGACATGAAAAATAGGAAAGAAACATACATTTGGACCGAGGCAGTGATAGAGAAGAACAGATAGGGAAGGTTGTTATATATGTGAGATAACCATCCACAACATGCTTACACCACTTTCCAGATGGTTTTGCCTCATCCCTGCCATGACAGACTAGACTAGACACATTGCAGGCCACCAATCATTTCCGCCTGATTATCCCACGTAGAGCCGGGGTGCAGACAGTGCAGTGCAAGAACATGACTTAAGTGGGGGCCACACTTCCAGGTGCCTAGAAAAATCACAATTTCCAGGCGGCAAGGAAATTATGAGTCACAGCTGGGAGCAAATGACACAGACAGCCAAGCACTGACGGATTGGTCGTCATACCTAAAGGGAGGAAGCAGGCCAGACCGACTGTCAAACTGATGCAGCTACATAGTATTCCGGTCGGAGGCAAATCCGCCTGGCTTAATACGATATGCAGTCTTATTAAAAAACATGAACAAACTCGTGCATAAGAGATCTGTATTTTAAATCTCTAAACCTCATTTATTTTATACTATAATTTAACTTTTCTTATTTTAAAGGTATTCATCTAACTATTTCATTATTTGTGTATTTTAAATATACTTTTTTAGCTTCGCTGTACAGTGTATCAATTCACTAAGTGGGATTTAGCGCTTAATAAATATAGTATTGTTGATATTAATTTTTAAAATACATGTTTTAGGTGAAGTACGTACTGAACGATATAAAAATTCATGTCACAAAAAGATGTTACTGCCAAAAACTGCACTTCCTATCTTGGCAGGTGCATAAGAAGCCAATTTGTGCTGCAGGCCAGTACAAAAGTAGACGATGTATTAAAATGGCCTAATAGTTTCACTAACATGAGATGGAGTGAGATTTCAATAAGGCTTATTTGTGTACTGACTGAGTTACCCGGCATTGCCCGGGGAAAAAAGGCAGTCATATGTTCCAGACACCCCAAACCCATCCCAAATGTTTCCAGCCTACACGCATTAATAAATGATAACTGATTACTGGCCTACTTGTTAGGACAACCTTTTGTCAGAAATCGTACACGCTCACCCATCTAACTGACGTAGATGGAGTAATTATCTTTAGGATGATGTAGAAAAACATTAAGTTCCGAACTCCATGTATAGCCTTTTGAAATATTGAGCACCCACGTTCTCCACCCCCCGGATAAGTCAAAAACTCAGTGGATCACATGCAAAATTTCAGCCCGATACATACAAAACTAACGGAGATGTGGGGGCACAAACAAACAGAGAACAAACTGTTTTATAATATTGATGGGACAGATTTGAGGATCTTCATTAAAAAAGGCACAGTCAGTCATGCCACATATAATTTTGATAAAACAGAATATCAATCCCGTACACAATACAGATTTTTTTTAATATTGTAAAAAATATGGATTTCAATCAAAAAGTCACATGTCTGCATAGAACACTAGCTATTTCCCCAGTTTGTAGTCATATACAAATGTCCTACATGACTAAGAAAATTTGATCATCAAAAATTCTTTAAAAAATTATGCCAACTGAACACACTGGTTAGTGACGTTTGTATTTTAATTTTTGTGGGATTTGTCCACTTGTCATATTGTGGAATTCTGTCTTGTGGGATTAAGTGTTGATATCATGAGTCATGTTGCTTTTAAAGATGCATTCTGAGTTCATCCATGTTTAAAATACAAATGTCCAGTGAATCAACATGTCCCATATATTACACATCACTAACCTTAACTACATATAAATTTTGTTCACATATTGTGCCATTTTAAGACAACACGTCGCAACAGACGAACAATTATGTTCGCGGGAACCGTGGTTTTTAATTCGCTGATTGGTTGAACGGAAGAATCAAGGGAATTACGCTGTCGAGCGGGTGACGTGTTGTTTTGTTGACAGTTTGGGGCGTCTGTATACTGCGGAACGCGGCGGTGGAACGCAGCACCAATGTCAAATCTCTCTTGCATTTGGTGTGTGCTTTGAATCACTTGTACTTCACTCATAGTTAAATATTCATGTAATACACCCTGTCTGACAATACGAAGGCATAATATATAGATTAAGTTATACTTTTATGATACGGAACGCCGATGGAACGATTGACACTTCACTGTCGTTCCATCGCATAGAAATATACCTTAATCTCGATAGTGTGCCTTCATATTGCCAGACAGATTACATGGATATTTAAGTATGTATGAAGTACCAGTCTGATCCAAAGCACACGTCAAATGTTAGACATTTTTACATCGGTTCTGCGTTGTTCCGCCTTGTTCTGCAGTTTACAGAACCCCAACATTTTGGAAAGTCAACAATAACATGAACACATGTCATGTTCGATGTTGTCTAGGCAAAGTCAAGACGTTATTAATCATGTTATTTGTATCAAATATGTCACGTTCAGTAACAATTAATGCCGTGAGATCATAGCGTTATCTGTGATTAAGAATCATCGTGTCACAAGATTTGTAGTAGCATACGTCAATAACAAGGAAAATCTACTCCAGCTTCCAAAACAAAAGGAAGTAACATCGATTTTTGTTGTGTGCATTGACAATTCAGTATCCCTTTCGTATTGTGTCATTTGTTCCATTCTGTTTCAATGCGTCGGTGAAAGATTATATTGAAATGCAGCTATAATTGTTATAAACCTGGCTGGCTTGTCATCATTCAATGTAGTAGTCAAAATGCATTAATTTCGAATTTTTGGTTTTGAAGGTGTTTACTGTTAGTGCATTGACACATTGCATTTATTGTACAGTATAAATGTAGGCCTAATTTTACCTGAATACAGTTGGTGGAAATAAAATACTAGTTTTATTTCATTATATCAATTATATTATTAAATGTAACCATTATCATATAATTGTAATGTTTACTTCCCAGAAATATATCAATCATAATTGATTACACTCATATTTTAAGTTTTCATACATTTCAGTTGTAATCAGAACTGATTACATTTGTGGTGTAATCACCTCACCCTCGGTATTGGCTTTTATATCAACTATAACTTCTCAACTCAAGTTCTATTTACAGCATACTTATCCGTAAAGCTAAGCAGTATCCAGCCAGTCTTTTGAAAGAGACAACTTGATAATAAATATCAAATTCAATAAATATATAAATCAAATTCAAAAATAAATAAATATCAAATTTTACAATCCAGTGAATCGAAGAGCACAAGTCGCAAACGGCCTGGGGTAATAGTAATATGTAACAATTACAAATATTTAAGTAATAGTAACAGTAATACGTTGACTAAAACACAATGTAATAGTAATAGGAAGCAATGTACACTGTAATAGTAACTGACCTATTACTTTTATATTACTATTGAACATTTCAAAGTTAAATTTGAGTTGCTCTTATTTGTGGTCTGGTTATTTAATTATTTACAAGGAAAAGAATATTCCACCAGTTTCACCAGGTTTTATGATTGCGCTTCTGTGAATCATGGCCTTTGTTGTTTATAAAATATAAATTTTCCAACATAAATGTAAGTTTTTATATAGCACAGTATCCGGTCCTCATTACTGCTCAATGCTCTCTACATTTTGCTCCCTGGCAGACCTGTTCAATTGAACACCTTTTCGACTTCTCTGGGAAGTATTCAGCCATGATGTAATTACTGCGTGAAAACTATTCATACATAAAAATCCACTACAGTCGGTAGCCAGTGGTGGATATTTATTTATGCAGCTGAGTGAACTGAAGCATCATAGAGTGAACAAACTTGTCCAAGGTTCGATACGACAGCACAGGATTTGAACCCGGGTTCTCTCAATTGAGAATCCGATGCTTTAACCACTGTGCCGCTGCGCTCCACATATCTAACAATGTAGACAACATGTATGAAACAGCATTCCATAAGACAACAAGTGACTGACAATAACAATAAGTGTCGGAACAGCATTTATAGTGGTATCCTTTTCCTGATATACTGGTGAGCAGAAAGTGTTCCACTGTTACATTTTGATGTATGGCTCAAAAAAACATTTACATATTACAATTGATAAACATAGAAGTAAACACACACATACAACAATCCATTTTTAGATTACATATTACAATTGATAAACATAGAAGTAAACACACACCTATAACAATCCATTTTTAGATTACAAAACGCACGTTCGTGTTTCTAGAATGCTGTATTATTATGTTACAGAAGCTGGCATCCAAATTATACATACGTATATACCTTATTCATTTGTAGCTTGTTGACTTACTATACTGTTTCTCAGATGTTATGTCATCAATGCACTTACTGTTGTGTTCTGTTGTTACAACACTTGGCCATTTGACTACCAGCACAATAACCCTGGTTACAAGTATGATTCACACAACTCGAAAGTGTGACAATCTTATGACATTGTGAGCAACTTTACAATAAGTTTTCTTCACGAATATTAAGAATGCTTTTACCCCACCCACGTACAATTAATCACATGCTACCAGTAATATTTATATTCACCACCAGATATGCACCTTTACTCCATCTTAGACATTTGCGATTTGTTTACATTCTTGGCCTAACAGATATCCATGTTTGGATAACAGAAATGTGTACACCTGACTGCAGATAACTATAGAGTCATATCAAGAGTCACTTCACACCAGTGAATGCAACTAGTGATCCCGCCAGCACCATGTGATATGTCTACTTACAAGTATACGTTAGGGCTTTGCAAAGTGAAACTTATGCAAGACAACTTGTCATACATCCAGTGTATATGCTAAAGGTTTATATGAAATAATTCTGTCTGGAATGGTTCGTCTCCTATCCAATTCCTGTCTTCCATATATCACAAGATTAACTGCTTTGTGGCAGTGTCTTATTGTCAATATTTCCATCAACAACGCATATATCGGCTCTATAAATGGTTGTGTTAAGCAAGATACTCAAACGAACACATAAACAGACCATTCATTCAAAATGAGGTACTAATGCAAATAAAAAAACTCAAAAACAAAAAGGCATGTGGTATTGATAATGTTATAAATGAATACTTAAAAAAACAGGGCCAGGCTGTGTCAGCCTTCTTCTCATGTGATGTAAAGGTACCACAAGGAGAAAACTTGTCTCCTTTGTTATTTGCCATTTACCTGAATGATTTTGAACACTCTGTTAGTCATAATTATAAGGGACTTGACATGACAGCTGGTGAAATTTACAACAACCTTAGTGATGATGATGTAGACATTTTCTTGAAAATGTTTGTTCTACTATAAGCTGATGACACTAGAATGATTCAATCAAATACAGATTTCTTGTGTATAGCAGAACTATGTCAACTCTTCTAATGGTTGACATTTGGTTGTTTCAGGTATCAACTATATTGTTAATCTGTAATTATTAGTCTATATTGATACAATTGATTTATATAGTACCATGTCTACACAAGGCATGGCAAGTGTAAACAGAACAGTAGACTGCATTTGATATCAATAAAGTGTAGGATATTTCACTCTATAGTTGTCCAGAATATTAATTTTCTATGTTTGTCACCTACAGGTGACAATACATCTTTAACCAATAGACACCACAGTCACACCATTTTATAATAATTAAATGAACACATCAAAATAAACACAACTTGCAATTATAGAAAATCAATAGTTTTGAACATACAGTTTAAAAGCTGCAGGCAACTTAGTTTAACAGGGGTCAAATGTGTCTGCTCTGCCTGTGACCAATTAAAGATTAGTCAAGGTCTCAATGGAACAATGCAGAGAATAAAAGAATAAACCCAAAAATATACTTCGATCAACTGCATTTTATATATGATAATATATTATATGCGTGTAATATTTTAATATAGCGAATGAACCATTTCTCGATAATTACCTGAAGTCTAGCAGGTGGCTAGATGTGCCAGGAAACAGCAATAATTCAGATAAAACATTTCATGTGTAAGAGAAATGTCAATATCATATGTGATTGTGCACTTGCGGGATGCCATGAATGCCGCTCATCATTTCGATCAATAACAAAACACATTAATAATTATTGTACTGCTCACATGCAGTACAATGGGGAGCAACCTCAGTAAAGGCCGAATCTGTTACACACAAAATGCATTTTTCCGCTGCAACATTTTGAAAGCAGTGTGCAGCTTTGTGCGCGGTGAACGGAACGACCCATAAGAAGACAGGAGTTGCTTGTGTATTGTCACCAGGTGGGGGGCAGGTCTGATTGGGACATTCTCTGGGAAAGGAGCTTTGAAACAAAATTATAAATATATCTGACCAAAAACAAACATTTAATAGTATGACAGGATTTTAATCTATCTTGTTAATTTTGAGTGTTACAATAACACACACGCATACTCATACGCATGAACGCACATCATTTTTAAAATGAGGATGAACAATTACTCGTAACATGTTTGAGAAGACTCTGAGGCGGACCAAAGGAAGGATGTTTCATTTAACTTATTCTAACATAACCACATCTCAGCAATACATACAGCTTAAAGATACCTAACATGACATAACAGATTCATTCATATATAAATTAAAATAATACAATAAATCTAATTATTTTATTCTTTTACAAATTAGAATCTGAATAGTTCAACTGCATTTTTCTAATACCACTTGGAAGTTGATGTGAAAAAATACCAGTCTCACTCATCATTGAACCAAGTAATTAAATTAGCTCTAAGGAAAAACATCATGCACAATGACTCTCACAGATGTGCAAATGCATGCACCATGAGCATAGTTGCTCGTTCCAACTGGCAAACAAGACATAGATCTGAAACAGAAATCCTGGTTTCAGTCAAAGCATGTGCTTAGGTAATTACTCAACCTGGTATGCTATCAGTGCGGTCTAGAAACAAGGCCAGTCTAAAGGGATTCACAAGGTGATAAGTCAGGAATTCTGCAGTAGAGAACATAACATTTAGATAAAGTACACAGCCACTGTCACAGAATATACATGTGTGGATTAGTGTTGCATGCGCTGACTAGGAAGTTGATATCAACTAGTGACCCGTGAACTAATAAATTGTTAATGCATGATGCAGTTAATGCTATTGGTATTATGGAAACTGAATAGACACAAATTTAGGTCAACAACATTTTCGTGAATTTAATTAAAGCAGGAACTGGCTGTCAGACAAGGTATCTCTAATATGATCAACTGTACACCGAGTGTGATACAAGTCAGCCCAAGAAGATGTCCACCCTTCAGCTGTTCAGCATTACTGACATACAAAAGTACTATTTTCGCAGCTTTTATCAATACATTTACAGCAATGTGCTTGCCTTCAAACAGAATGCTAGGCATTAAAATGTGTGCTCGCTGTCTTTTAAGATGCTAAAGCAGAACTTATCTCATGTTTAAATAAACAATACATATTACTAGTAAGTACTAGCAAAAGTGCCCATCCGTTGATGGGATAATTTGGTAGTTCATATTTGACAATTGTGATTGCAATATTTACCAAATTGTAGAAAACACAGCATCGTTACATAAACCCCATAACGTGCCCGCAGAGGTATGCGATGGTTTCAGCATATGTCAGATGTAGACAACCGCATCATGCAAGTGATTTAATAGTCGTTGTATATTCCAAATGTCGAAGCTTGGAGAGAAAGGGAAGTTCACGCCCATCAATGGCCCAGGTCACGATAGTGTAGAATTGTCAAACAACATTCGTATTGTTAACATTATGGTAGATGTAACTTTGTAAGCCTACTGTGTCTTGAAGTATCTACTTCTTGCTGCCAGGCAGCATAGTCCATGATGCATGGGCCAGTTTCCCGAAGTATTTGCCGTGTACGCGTTGTTGCTGTGATTATTAAAGGGAATAAAAACACCTTTTCTACTATTGCTTGAATTCATGTTATATTACATCCTGCTATCTATTTCCACGTCCACCAAGCCAAAAAAATTCAATGAATTAGAAATTCCACATTTTATGCTGTGCATCCGGACATTTTCGAATAGGCATATTTTTGGCGCGCTTTTCGGGATGCCGAGATGTGATGTCACTTATGACTCAAACTCGCATCAGGTAGACCCTTTCCATGCATTCAGAGCATGTTTACAAGTATAGCTTTTGGGTCGAAACGAGCATCAGAATGAGTTATTGTGCAATATTCCGACGTAATACAAACACTAGTCATCATAGAGGAACAAGCAGTTATCTTACGGTTCCACATGAATCGAATTTTATTCAAAACAACGAATGCAAATGGGCCTACAAGTCGATTAGGTTTCGCCGAGCTTGGGCACGTTTTCAGAATAATTATATTGAATGCAACCAACGGGAGATAATCTATACCAATAAACATACAGAGCAAACATATATTGTATCCAGGTACAGAAAGTAATGTGTATAATCTCATAATATCACTAGAACATCGATATATGAAGGAGTTATTCAATTTATCATAACAACTTAAATCAGTCACTGAGAGATTTTCCGCTGGTGCCGCTAGCTCAGTGGGTATGCGCGTTGGTTTCTTGCCATTTATTTTATAATCAGTCGACGCCGGTTCAATCCAGAAAGCATGCAAAACATTGATTTTCTTTACAATTTTTTTGTTTATGTTTTATATATATATAATTTATTGTAAATATATTGTACGGTAATATATTGTAATTATATATGTGAAAACACATTGTGATCTGTCTGGATAAATCAAATTTAGAAACATCGTTATATATAATGACCATATTTTCATTTTTGTGGTGAATAAATAATTACTACACAAAAATATATATTTACAAACAGTGCGTCATAGTATACTAAATGATTTGGTTTATATTACTTCATGAAAACATAAACAAAAAAGTGTAAAGAAAATCAATGGTTTGCATGCTGTCAGGATTGAACCGGCGTCGCCCGATTGTAAAATAAATGGCAAGAAACCAATGCGTCTACAAACTGAGCTAGCGGCACCAACAGAAATTCACTGACTGATTTAAGTTGTTATGATAAATTGTACAACTCCTTCATATATTGATATTCTAGTGATATTATGAGATTATACACGTTACTTTCTGTACCTGGATACAATATATGTTTGCTTTGTATGTTTATTGGTGTAGAGTATCTCCCGTTGGTTGCATCTGATATAATTATTCTGAAAACGAGCCCAAGCTCGGCGAAACCTAATCGACTTGTAGGCCCATTCGCATTCTGTTTTGAATAAAATTCTATTCATGTGGAACCATAAGATAACTTCTTGTTCCTCTATGATGACTAGCGTTTGTATTACGTCGGAATATTGCACAATAACTCATTCTGACGCTAGTTTCGACCTAAAAGCTATCCTTGTAAAAATTCTCTGAATGCATGGAAAGGGTCGGCCTGATACGAGTGTGTGTCATAAGTGACGTCACAATACCACGTGATCGCCTAGCTCATTAAAATTAAATTTTCCGCGGGAATCGCTTCACAGACGGGTTTAAAATCGAATTTATGCTACAAATGTATATTTCTGTATCTGTTTAATGTTGTCAAATATTACATACAATGTTAAACTTTGTGTACACATGGAAAAAGTATTTTAGCTAATGCCTTATTTCCTTTAAGTTACAACTTATACGCCTTTTCATATATGGGGTATATTGAAAGAATAGACGTGTTACGTTACACTCGTGGGATCGTAGATTAATCTCTGAAAGTTTGGCGCCCGGTATACACGCCTTTTAAGAGGAAAACGTTAACATAACCAAATAGATACATACATGCATGGTAGCTCAATTATAGTAAGATGTTAAAACATACATGCATGGTAGCTCAATTATAGTAAGATGTTAAAACATACATGCATGGTAGCTCAATTATAGTAAGATGTTAAAACATACATGCATGGTAGCTCAATTATAGTAAGATGTTAAAACATACATGCATGGTAGCTCAATTATAGTAAGATGTTAAAACATACATGCATGGTAGCTCAATTATAGTAAGATGTTAAAACATACATGCATGGTAGCTCAATTATAGTAAGATGTTAAAACATACATGCATGGTAGCTCAATTATAGTAAGATGTTAAAACATACATGCATGGTAGCTCAATTATAGTAAGATGTTAAAACATACATGCATGGTAGCTCAATTATAGTAAGATGTTAAAACATACATGCATGGTAGCTCAATTATAGTAAGATGTTAAAACATACATGCATGGTAGCTCAATTATAGTAAGATGTTAAAACATAATGATCATTTTGATAACAAATTCACTACATCATACAATGCAAAGATAAACCTATTTCTTATAACAATAATAATACTGATTACAGAACTATATATAGTATTATTATGGTGCTGTTTAAGTAAATATAATATGATTGCTAATAGTTCAAAACACTTCACATTTACGCAAATAATGAAATATGTGTAGACCAGTAAAACTAAGTATTTGTATGTCTCTTAAATATTTAGTAACTTAACACACCTGTATATACATAAAATATTAAAATTTTCCTAAAGTACAGTTTCAGACAATAAATAAATAAATAGTAATGTAACTTTTAAGGTGGACAAATGTGTCACTAACTAACAGAAACACTGGCCAATAGGTACTGTTGTGCAAACAACTATTTTACCATAAAAATACAAACGCGTGCATAGCCAAAATAAGTGGCTGGAACGAGAAGAATAAATACTGTGTCAGCTTCCTGGCTTATCTAGTTGCAACCCATTCCTCACAGGCTGCACCCGATTAACACTGATGTACTACCTCAAAACACATTTCTTCACAAAAAAACCTCAGGTCAACTGTGCGATATAGAAATTAATTGGCTGTCAGTTCTTCTCTGCATCTCCTATCTCTGTGCAAGCAGTCTACTAAACATGGCCTTACTATTGATCCAGACACGTCTGCCATCAGACATCATTGTCTCGCCTGGATCCTACAACTGTCAGCAATTAGATGAAGGGCTACATATCACTACACCTCACAGTCAATACATTCACAGATCACGAGAGAGAAACCTGAGAATAATGCCAAACTATTCTCTCAGTCAGCATTGTATGTTGTTACCAGATTCAGTTTTTTTAATAATTGGAAGTATAAAGTTACCTTTCCGAATCCTTGATGTCTCTTACAGAGCTTCCAGTGTCCTCGCGACACCCTCGTCAGCGTTGGACTGCTAACTCTCGGTCGTCGTGTGACTTTGTTGGTAGTCGTCACATGACGGCAGTTCCAAGAAGATCGCAGGAAGGTTGTACCCAGTGTCTCTGTTGATGGCTGGTCGCCTCTCTCTGATCTCTATTGCTTCAATGATTTTTGTTCGCCAAAAGTTGTTTTCTCTGGTGAACACTGTTGCATCTTTGGCTGTGATGTTCCAAGAACAACATGTGTGGAGTGATATATGAAACAGCATGTGCGGACTATCAGCAGACCTACGTAGATGAAACCAGCAGAGCTCTGGGAGCCCGACTTAAAGAACATAGCAGCACCAGGGCCCCACTCACAGCAGTAGGCAAACATAGAGTGAATGAGGGCTAAAACATCACGGCCAAAGACGCAACAGTGCTCGCCAGAGAAAACAACTTTTGGCAAAGGAAAATCAGTGAAGCAATAGAGATCAGAGAGAGGCGACCAGTCATCAACAGAGACACCAGGTACAATCTTCCCACGATTTTCTTGGAACTGCTGTCATGTGACGACCACCAACGAAGTCACATGATAACCGAGAGTTAGCACTCCAATGCTGACGAGGGTGTCGTGAGGACACCGAAAGCTCCGGAAGAGACATCAATGATTCGGAAAGGTAACATCATACTTCCAATCATTCTCTCAGTCTTTTTCTGAACTACCTCTCACATTCCGCATGAACTGTGCATGACTTAAATAAGAAGATTGTTATCCTGAGCTTGAACCCAAATGACAAGTAGATAAGGAGGCCATTGGCTTATACCAATAATCCAACCATTCTTTATCTACGTAACCCTTCTTACGATATATAAATGACAATTTTGTTTTAGATGTAGTCACAAAGCTAGCTAACATTTATACGGTCTGTAGATAATTTGGTCTATCCATTCATCAATCTCTGTGAGAATTAGTATTTGTGATAATCCATCTATTACTATTAGACTTCTGCTGTTGGTGGCAGAGCAGAATGTCATGAATAGAGATGGAATAAAGGTTTCAACCTCACAGAGAACAACTTTTGATATGCTCGGCTTCTCTAGAGGGCCTTTCTACTACCTGATAGAACTGACTGGTGATCGATTCTCCAGATGGCGCCACCATAAACAAGTGGTTTGCTGCTCTGTGGGTATAAGCTAGCCTCGATTACCCAGACTCAGTAATGAGGCACCACTGCTTGCCACTCATACAGCTTGGGGATGAAAATTATTGCTTACGTTAAATCAGGATAACCAATTAAATTGATTCACGTGCTAAGTAATATAATAACAGCACATTTTTTTCATTTTTACATGAAGCAATCAATCCAGCTCTAAATATAATAGTGAACTTTTCCAAACACTTATTTTGGGTACCTTTTATTTTCTGTAAAACTACAGATAAGAAATGTAACTGCATTATCTAAGACACTTTTATCACATTAGATATACTTTAATTGTACATGTAAATACAAACAGGTGAAGTGATGTTATCTAACAGTGATTAGTGACTAGTCTTCTCTTTCTCGGCAGTTGCGCAGCTAGGCAAGAGTAGGCTAAGCAAAACTAGGTGTGTGCTAGTATGAAACGGTTACTTCAATTGTTTTTTTAACTGTAGGAAAGAGAGAGGTTTTCATTTAAAATGCTTTAATATGATGGAAACACTTTCCTCCTGCATCAAATGGAAGCCCTGTTTGATAATTGTTATTGATCTTAGCCTAGTCTAGAATCCACTAGATATGCATGCCACCAGTAATTTCTAATATAATATTAATTACATCCCGTGTTGCTAAATTATATGCATATATGGCAGCAGAATCACAGGTGATTCGTGAATCATGAATGAGTCCATACTTACGGCTAAGGCTAAACTTGAAAGGTCTGTATAAATTTACACAATTACAGACCATTCAAGCCATCAACACTTGAGATAAAAATGAAATATAGAGAAAACACACAATTGAATTAGGACATTCCTGTACCATATCACACTTGTTTAAGTGCAGTTTACATAAATTTGAGATGTTTCTATCTACAGCCAAATAGTAAACAAATTCAATGGTATAGTAATGCAAAACTTCCCATGCTTATTTGTCTGGAGGTGGTTATGTCCGGATACCCCATAATCCCATTAGACTCTGATGTAGAGCCAAACATTACTTTGGTTTCTTCCTAATCTGTCAGCTCAAGGGCGATTATGCAAGTCATTACGGTAATAACGTAATAATTTACCATTTAAGTGCAAACATCCGTGCAGATAAAATAACAAAAGGTGTTATTGTTTTAAGAAACATTAAATATACAAAATAAACCTTTAGATATAAATAACATGACCGTGTTCCTCCATTTTGAGGGACACGGATTCTTTTATATCGTTAAAAACGTAGGTGGACCCTTTTAAATTTACCCCACTACATTTTGTGCTTAGTTGTAGGAAAACAATGTAATATCTGTTTATCTCAAAACATCTTGAAGGGCTTTGATGCAGCCATGACACACAACACTAAACACCAGCCAAAGGATTCAAAACAGGATTTTCTATTGAATCAAATGTTCTAACCACTATGCCACTGTGCTGCACATTATTGGCCGAAACATTGGGTCCACATTAAAAACATTCCCTGATTAGACACAACTGGTGAACGAGAACTAGAAGAAATGCCCCGACTACGGTAATTGGCTGGGACTGAAGGCTAGGGTGTCTTACAAATGCCACGACTACGGTAATTGGCTGGGACTGAAGGGTGTCTTACAAATGCCCCAACTAAGGTAATTGGCTGGGACTGAAGGGTGTCTAACAAATGGGTTCTTCTTCACTGCTGGTGACAACTGGAGGGTAATGCACAACAAAATCAGAATGTCAAGAATTTGTTTTAAAACTTTGTTTGTGATTCCTTAAATACCTCAGTTTAGTAAAGAGATTACTGGAAAGCAGACCTGTTGACGGTTCTGAACACATCATCATGTGAAGAGAAAGGGGTGCCTCCAGTAACGCTTGTGACATTGTGACACAAAAAGTTACTTTATATATTATTAAAATGAATGAGGAGTGCTGGATGTTACTTCACCACCAAAACTTATCCTCAAATGCACAAAATGCACTGTCTTGATTACAGCCTGAAATATAAGATGTCATATTGAAATGGTAACACACTAACCACGTTTCATTTTGGGAGAAATTCTCACAAGCCTAGTGAGAATTAAACAAAATATGAAAGTAACGCTTGTGACACATAAATGACAATGACACGGATAAAGATATACATAAATGTACTAACTGAGATTCCAGTCTACCCTAGTCATGCATCATGAAATATGGTAGTTACATGTGATACGATAATAATTTAACAAATTTCAGCATCTGAGATATAAAATAAATATCAAAAACAAGTTTCAATAAAGTGTTCTTTTTATTCTCATCAATGATGTTGTTCATAATTTTTTTATAATTTAACAAGATTTAGCAAGATTACCACCCAGAGAATAAACTCTGGATGGCAGGTGGACAAGGAAGCCTTTTGGCTTATCGAAAGTCCAACCCTTTTTCTATCTACGTGTATTCTGCCCTTCTGAGGTACGTGAAAATTTTATTTTTTAACATTCACGCTACTAGCACCCACACAATCATCATATAATCTGTTCCAATCTAGTCCTTTGTGAAAATTTGAACTTTCTTTTATCTAATCTACACTGCTCCTTTACTAATGTAACTTCATATCCTCTGGTCCTTCTATCTTAAGCCGGCTATTATATGTTTCTTTTGAATTAATCATTTCTAATATAAGTTTTGAAGATAAGCTAACCATTTTTTCTCAGAGTTTGCCTCAGATACTAAACAATACTCCAGACCAAAAAGAATTGATTTTTTATGTTGTTTAGATATATTTAAATGTGTTTAAAGACAATTAAAAAATATGTCAAAAATCACCTTAAAATGGCATTTTATTTCATTTTGAGAAACTCCCCAAAAGAAAAATTTGTAAGGTTGTAAGTACAAACATGTTAATGACATTCGTACGGGTTTTTTTTGTAAACAAATGCATATTAAGTTTGATACAGCTTCATAAACATTTTGCTACAATGTTGAAAGACAACAAAAATCCGTACTGCATTTTTGGCATGACCCCTTCACCAAACATAAAACCATCCCGTGTAATTTTGTCGAGTAAGTCGAGTTCATATTCCAAGTTATGGCTTTGTAAGTATTGTAGTTTTTTTTTTTTAAGTTACATTAAGTAATACTTCCTGGTTGTTACCAATAAAAATGTCACCAGATGCTTGTTATTTGCTTAGAAATATGACTTTTTTACTGGCATGTGGCTTATTTCAACACAATCTGTTAGATATTTCTATTACTAAGATTTCCCCCCAAGGTTTTCCCGCCAAGTTGTCTCATGATATTGTGTTGCCATGTGTTGAACTTGTTGTGGTAAACAAGATTGATTGACACCTGCTGGGGTCAGTCACGTCACTGCAAATGTCGGCTGAGGTCGGGCATTATCGGAGAATAAACAAAACTACCACGCCAGTATTTCGTGATTTGACAGCGTGATGTATTTAGGTAATTATAATACAACAGCATAGTGGCATGAGAATAACCAGACTATTATGATCTGCATTCTTGGTGAATTAATTTATGTTTGAACTGGGCTGATGCACACTGTGATCGTCACTATGGAAACATCGTCAGTTTCCAAGAATCTGAAGGGACTTTCCACAGACACACTAAAAATACTAGTTTTTAAAGGACTGATTGGTGACATATGGTGTTAGTGCCTTGGTTTTTTTTTTATAGTACACACGTTCATACTGACACCTACTAATGTTCTATGAAGAAAACAATAAAGAAATCAACTGACATGATAGCCGGTGCATCTACCTTAACCGAGAAAGAAATATTTCTATAAATAACCATTAAATATTTTAAAAACTTCTATCTGATCTCCTCTCAATCTCCTGGTCTCTAGTGTTGCTAAACCACATTCTTTTAGGCATATTTCGTAACTAAGATCTCACAGTTTTGGTATCATTTTAGTTGCTCTCCTCTGTACTCTTTCTAGCATATCTATGTCCTTCTTGCAATATGGCCTCCATGCTTGTATACAATATTCTAAATGAGGCCTAACTATTGTTTTGTACAGCAGTATTATTAGTTCTTTTTCCTTATATGTTATATTTTGATTAATTTTAATCCAAGGATTTGATTTCCCTTTGAAGCTGCAATTCCACACTGCTCTGAAACCTTCATATCAGCACTAATTGTTAACCCTAAGTCATTTTCTTTTACAGTAGTACTTACTACAGTACTCCCCATAGTATATTGCACATCTTCACTCCCAAGTCCTGTGCATTTACATTTCCAAAAATTTTATAACATCTACACAGACCATTTGATCATCCTGTCAAGATCATCTTCTAAACATTTCTGTACTATCCGCAAATTTCAACACCTTACTTGTTATATCATCATCCAAATCGTTGATATATATTAAGAAAAATATAGCTCCCAGTACTGATCCCTGTGGTACTCCACTCAAAACTGATTTCCAGTTTGAAGCCTCACCATCAACAACTACCCGTTGTCTTCTGTCAATCAGCCATTTTTCTATCCAATTAATTATACCATTTCCTATGCCATGAGCCTTTAGTTTAAGCAGTAATCTTTGATGTGGTACTTTGTCGAAAGCTTTCTGAAAATCTAAGTAGATAATATCTACTGGTGAACCCTCGTCTACCCACCAAAAAACATAACATATTTGTTAATTTAAGCATGATCTTGCTTTTAGAAACCCATGTTGAGGTGGGTTTATCATCAAGTCATGTTTAACAAGAAAATCCACCATGTGATCTTTAATTAGTCTTTCTAATAATTTGCAAATCACAGATGTTAAACGCACTGGTCTGTAATTCTCTGACTTGTTTCTCGAACTTTTTAAAATAATGTTATAACATTTGCTTCTTTCCATTCCACTCACAATATGTAAAGGATATATATGTGATGTCATTAAGTTGGGCGATTTGAATTTTTATATTGCTATGTGCCACACTGCAATGCATGAATGAGAACGAGAGGGGGCAGAGGAGGGGCTAGAGGCGGTCATCCGGGTCAGACAGACACAGGGAGGATACGTAGGCTACGACAGGCCAACGTTTGATCGATCCAGGTAAGTTCAAATTTATTACAATCAACCACATTTATAAATATCAAAAAAATTTAATGTGCACATTTAAATATACATTTGTTTTCATACACATTTTAACAATAACATTTTGAACATGAAAACCAGGTTGACTTCTGCACTTGCATATTATACCCACAGTATATCAACACAGGCATAATACACCTTTAATTTTTTTTTTGGTATTTGGCGATGGCTCAGAAATTAATTTATAAAATAAATTATTCATTCTTGAAGAAGGTAGACATACATATTATGAACCTTTGAATAGTTGATGAGGAAAATTCAACTTGAGGTTCAGGCAGAACCATAAAATATCACACATGAATATGTGTACTAATTACCAGACCTGGGGCCGAAGTACTCGGTACTCATGTACGCGAGTACATTTTTGAAGTACTCATACTCATATGGGTCATGGACTCGTACACATACTTATTGTACTCAGATTTTACAAGTACATCTGAGTACTTTCTCAATATGTACAGGGGAAAATAAATATATTTGGTTATAAAATGAAGTTTCCTGAAATATTTAAATGTTCAACTATTTTTGAAATACTTTGTTATTTCTGATAGTATACAACCTTACCATCCCTACACATCCCAGCACATCCTCATTCTCTGATAACAATGACTATGATACCCAAACATGGCAACAGGCAGCATCTTTTCCCAGTCACAAACACCCTGTTAAGCAAACAATAATTGTAGGCTAGCAGTTCAGCCCATAAACCTGTTTGTTTAATTAAGCCATAAAGAGTCAATTAGCAGTTAACCCACCAGTTAGACAGGAAATGCCTTTGATGTAGTATGGAGACCATGCCACTTGGCACTGGCTGACAGTGCTAACTGCTAATAACAAGAACTGCCAGTCTTCCTCTGTAGAAGTAATGTGGCTCAAGTCAGACTGTCTCCTACACTAGTATAATCCCATGCCAGCAGCCTGGCTAAAAAGTCCAAAGGGGATGCTGAGTCTGCTATGTGGACATGTGCTAACCCTCTCAACAACTAGTAGTCTACGATCAGAAAATATAAATTGCAAACTTATAATATCAGTAGATTGCTGATTGTAGAGGTGAACGAATACCTCAGTCAGCCATGTACAGATCGTCACAATGACCCACTGCAGTTCTGAGTTTTCCAACGGTCGCTCAGTTGGTCCCTCACCATCTCAGCATTCCAGCCTCATCAGCCCCAGTTGAAAGGGTATTTAGCATAGCCGAGAAAGTATTCTGCCCTGAACAGTGCAGCCTGAAAGACTCAACCTGTGAACAACTCATGTTCATTCCGTGTAATAGCAAATAGATGATAAGATCATAGGATGCCACTGAAATGAATGCCAATGAAGTGAATTTCATTGTTGATGAAATAGTTTTTTTTTAGTTTTCGTCATAAAAACTGATCAACTGCCATTACATGTTCACTTCTGCTGAGTTATATAAATTATATTAATTAATAATTAAAAATACATTATTAGTTATATTTTTTTAATGTACTCATACTTTTACTTGTACTCGTGAGAATGTACTCGTACTTGTAATCGTACTCAGCTTTTAGCAATGTACTCGTACTTATCCATCGTCAAAGTACTTGTACTCATAAAAATATACTCGGATCCAGGTCTGCTAGTTAAACATGGCAGACACTGGCATGAATTTGTTTACTGAAAACAAAAATGTGTTATGCCCTTTTCTGATTAGCAGAAATCAAATCAGTCTATAATAGCAACTAAGATCAGGAGTCATTGTGATGAAATTGGAAAATTTTAAAGTCATGTAATAACAAAGATACCTTGTAAAAAATAAAAAAATTTGATTACCATTTTGAAAAAGAGCATATTCCACTAATGTCTGCATACTGTATCAACTCCTCCCCCGGAACAACGCCAGTGAACACCGACTGTTCCCAAGATATCAACATGTACAGATGCATACTGTATCAACTCCTCCCCCGGAACAACGCCAGTGAACACCGACTGTTCCCAAGATATCAACATGTATAGATGCATACTGTATCAACACCTCCTCCCCCGGAACAACGCCAGTGAACACCGACTGTTCCCAAGATATCAACATGTACAGATGCATACTGTATCAACACCACCTCCCCCGGAACAACGCCAGTGAACACCGACTGTTCCCAAGATAACAACATGTACAGATGCATACTGTATCAACACCTCCTCCCCCGGAACAACGCCAGTGAACACCGACTGTTCCCAAGATATCAACATGTACAGATGCATACTGTATCAACACCTCCTCCCCCGGAACAACGCCAGTGAACAATGACTGTTCCCAAGATATCAACATGTATAGATGCATACTGTATCAACACCTCCTCCCCCGGAACAATGCCAGTGAACACCGACTGTTCCCAAGATATCAACATGTATAGATGCATACTGTATCAACACCTCCTCCCCTGGAACAATGCCAGTGAACACCGACTGTTCCCAAGATATCAACATGTACAGATGCATACTGTATCAACTCCTCCCCCGGAACAACGCCAGTGAACACCGACTGTTCCCAAGATATCAACATGTATAGATGCATACTGTATCAACACCTCCTCCCCCGGAACAACGCCAGTGAACACCGACTGTTCCCAAGATATCAACATGTACAGATGCATACTGTATCAACACCACCTCCCCCGGAACAACGCCAGTGAACACCGACTGTTCCCAAGATAACAACATGTACAGATGCATACTGTATCAACACCTCCTCCCCCGGAACAACGCCAGTGAACACCGACTGTTCCCAAGATATCAACATGTACAGATGCATACTGTATCAACACCTCCTCCCCCGGAACAACACCAGTGAACAATGACTGTTCCCAAGATATCAACATGTATAGATGCATACTGTATCAACACCTCCTCCCCCGGAACAATGCCAGTGAACACCGACTGTTCCCAAGATATCAACATGTATAGATGCATACTGTATCAACACCTCCTCCCCTGGAACAATGCCAGTGAACACCGACTGTTCCCAAGATATCAACATGTACAGATGCATACTGTATCAACACCTCCTCCCCCGGAACAACGCCAGTGAACACCGACTGTTCCCAAGATATCAACATGTATAGATGTAGCTGTATCAACACCTCCTCCCCCGGAACAACGCCAGTGAACACCGACTGTTCCCAAGATATCAACATGTACAGATGCATACTGTATCAACACCTCCTCCCCCGGAACAACGCCAGTGAACAATGACTGTTCCCAAGATATCAACATGTATAGATGCATACTGTATCAACACCTCCTCCCCCGGAACAATGCCAGTGAACACAGACTGTTCCCAAGATATCAACATGTATAGATGCATACTGTATCAACACCTCCTCCCCTGGAACAATGCCAGTGAACACCGACTGTTCCCAAGATATCAACATGTACAGATGCATACTGTATCAACACCTCCTCCCCCGGAACAATGCCAGTGAACACCGACTGTTCCCAAGATATCAACATGTACAGATTCATACTGTATCAACACCTCCTCCCCCGGAACAACGCCAGTGAACACCGACTGTTCCCAAGATATCAACATGTACAGATGCATACTGTATCAACACCTCCTCCCACGGAACAATGCCAGTGAACACCGACTGTTCCCAAGATATCAACATGTACAGATGCATACTGTATCAACACCTCCTCCCCCGGAACAACGCCAGTGAACACCGACTGTTCCCAAGATATCAACATGTATAGATGTAGCTGTATCAACACCTCCTCCCCCGGAACAACACCAGTGAACACCGACTGTTCATACCAACACCACCTCCCCCGGAACAACGCCAGTGAACACCGACTGTTCCCATATCAACATGTATAGATGCAGATGCATACTGTATCAACACCACCTCCCCCGGAACAACGCCAGTGAACACCGACTGTTCCCAAAATATCAACATGTATAGATGTAGCTGTATCAACACCTCCTCCCCCGGAACAACGCCAGTGAACACCGACTGTTCCCAAGATATCAACATGTATAGATGCATACTGTATCAACACCTCCTCCCCCGGAACAACGCCAGTGAACACCGACTGTTCCCAAGATATCAACATGTATAGATGTAGCTGTATCAACACCTCCTCCCCCGGAACAACACCAGTGAACACCGACTGTTCCCAAGATATCAACATGTACAGATGCATACTGTATCAACACCACCTCCCCCGGAACAACGCCAGTGAACACCGACTGTTCCCAAAATATCAACATGTATAGATGTAGCTGTATCAACACCTCCTCCCCCCGAACAATGCCAGTGAACACCGACTGTTCCCAAGATATCAACATGTACAGATGCATACTGTATCAACACCTCCTCCCCCGGAACAACGCTAGTGAACACCGACTGTTCCCAAGATATCAACATGTACAGATGCATACTGTATCAACACCTCCTCCCCCGGAACAACGCCAGTGAACACCGACTGTTCCCAAGATATCAACATGTACAGATGCATACTGTATCAACACCTCCTCCCCCGGAACAACGCCAGTGAACAATGACTGTTCCCAAGATATCAACATGTATAGATGCATACTGTATCAACACCTCCTCCCCCGGAACAATGCCAGTGAACACCGACTGTTCCCAAGATATCAACATGTATAGATGCATACTGTATCAACACCTCCTCCCCTGGAACAATGCCAGTGAACACCGACTGTTCCCAAGATATCAACATGTACAGATGCATACTGTATCAACACCTCCTCCCCCGGAACAATGCCAGTGAACACCGACTGTTCCCAAGATATCAACATGTATAGATGTAGCTGTATCAACACCTCCTCCCCCGGAGCAACACCAGTGAACACCGACTGTTCCCTAGATATCAACATGTATAGATGCATACTGTATCAACACCTCCTCCCCTGGAACAATGCCAGTGAACACCGACTGTTCCCAAGATATCAACATGTACAGATGCATACTGTATCAACACCTCCTCCCCCGGAACAACGCCAGTGAACACCGACTGTTCCCAAGATATCAACATGTATAGATGTAGCTGTATCAACACCTCCTCCCCCGGAGCAACACCAGTGAACACTGACTGTTCCCAAGATATCAACATGTATAGATGCATACTGTATCAACACCTCCTCCCCCGGAACAATGCCAGTGAACACCGACTGTTCCCAAGATATCAACATGTATAGATGCATACTGTATCAACACCTCCTCCCCTGGAACAATGCCAGTGAACACCGACTGTTCCCAAGATATCAACATGTACAGATGCATACTGTATCAACACCTCCTCCCCCGGAACAACGCCAGTGAACACCGACTGTTCCCAAGATATCAACATGTACAGATGCATACTGTATCAACACCTCCTCCCCCGGAACAACGCCAGTGAACACCGACTGTTCCCAAGATATCAACATGTACAGATGCATACTGTATCAACACCTCCTCCCCCGGAACAACGCCAGTGAACACCGACTGTTCCCAAGATAACAACATGTACAGATGCATACTGTATCAACACCTCCTCCCCCGGAACAACGCCAGTGAACACCGACTGTTCCCAAGATATCAACATGTACAGATGCATACTGTATCAACACCTCCTCCCCCGGAACAACGCCAGTGAACAATGACTGTTCCCAAGATATCAACATGTATAGATGCATACTGTATCAACACCTCCTCCCCCGGAACAATGCCAGTGAACACCGACTGTTCCCAAGATATCAACATGTATAGATGCATACTGTATCAACACCTCCTCCCCTGGAACAATGCCAGTGAACACCGACTGTTCCCAAGATATCAACATGTACAGATGCATACTGTATCAACACCTCCTCCCCCGGAACAACGCCAGTGAACACCGACTGTTCCCAAGATATCAACATGTACAGATGCATACTGTATCAACACCTCCTCCCCCGGAACAATGCCAGTGAACACCGACTGTTCCCAAGATATCAACATGTACAGATGCATACTGTATCAACACCTCCTCCCCCGGAACAACGCCAGTGAACACCGACTGTTCCCAAGATATCAACATGTATAGATGCATACTGTATCAACACCTCCTCCCCCGGAGCAACACCAGTGAACACCGACTGTTCCCAAGATATCAACATGTATAGATGTAGCTGTATGTAGAACATTTCATGCTACCTTTTTTCTTGTGAAATACTGCAGGTCATTCATGAAACATTATTTTAGTATTTACTAATTATGACAATGAACACTTCATATTTATTTACTTCCAACACTACTATGATGCCTGTTTTTGTTTACTGAATATATTCTTTTCTTTACAGGAGACTGAACTAGTGTGCTTAGTAGTTCTCCAAGTTAATATGGCACTCTGGGCAGTTGTATTTGTCCAGCATCTCGGACAAGATTCTACAGCCATGCAATATGCTGTATACAGACAGTTTGTCCTGTGAATATCCGCCAAGTGATCCCAATTGTGTCGTGTGTTGCATCCGTGACAAATTCCCCAGTGCCGAGGGGGTGTACATTGGATTCCTGGTATGTCAGTTAGTTTGACTGACTGGAAACTATTGTAGAATGCAGGTTGCTCGACATTCAAGTGTAGAGACGCCTGACTAGCTCTGCAGTTGGTGATGGAACAGTGGGTGTCAGCGTCTGGCAGACATGGCATGAGCAACAACTCTCAAAGCTGTGAAACAGGTTCAGTGTCGAGCATTCTTTGGTGAACTACATCAGTTTGTATATCGATGACATCACTGTATGTGTTCGCTGTCTTCCTGACTTTTTGCTGTACCTGGACAGCAGACAAAGTGACAATATAGCATTGCTCTGACATGTATGATATTTTTATATGTGATGACACATTTATCAAAAGTCAATAATACATGGTATTGTCTTCAATTCAACTATAACTTTTAACAGTGTCCATGAAGAAATACATTAATTATCCAGCATCACTACAGTAGTACTTGCTATGTACAACACAAGTTTGTGATGTAGTAATGGTATTGAAATACTTGTCACATGTTTCAACAACAATCTGTTGACACACTGACTGGCAGTGACTGCAACACTTCACTTGTTTACATATTTTATGTATTAAGAAGGCAGTTGTATATTTTCCTGCTACATATCATTTTTCTACATTATTCTTTTTTATCGCTGGTTTATATTTTCACAAATAATTTACATTATATTTTCATTTCGCATGATGATATTACACGAGCACACATTGTATTAATTATGTCATAAAAAACACTTGAGTAAAATTAGTTCTATATATAGTGCACTGTAGTATTCAGTCCTCATGACTGCTCAAAGCGCTTAAGAGAAGCATTAAGCCACACTGAAATTAATATGCAAAGACTATTCATACAAAAATATCCACCACTGTCTATAGCCAGGTACTCTTCATGCAGCTGAGTAAACCAGAGCAATGCAGCATGATGTAGTCACTGTACATGTAATTTTCATTCATATGGAGAATGACCCTGTCTAGTCACTATTGTTTACGAGTTGTAAACATACCAAGCATTGTACAAACTACAATTCAAATTTGAGATATCATATTGATGTTTTTTTAACAAAGACTCATAATTATTTTTATTTGATATACACATATGACATTCCTTCAACTAAACATCTTCCTATATTGTATTTTTTCTCACTGGTTTACCTTTTATGGGCATGTTATATTAAATTTGTTTGTTAACTCCACATAATTGTTTAGTCACTAATTTTTATGAGTTGTAAACATACAAAGCATGTACAAACTACAACAAGCATTTGGTATCACACATACTGTTTTTTGTGTAACAAAAACTGCAATAGAATTAACTGTTTGTCTTTATATGTACCTGACATTTTTTCAACTTCTTCCTAAATTTTTTTTTCTTTCTATTGTTGCATTGCATTTTATGTGCATGTGATGTGTATGTGATATTAAAAATTATTACATTATACACATCAAGTGCAGTGGTTGTACCTGTAGTTGTATTATGCTTTTCTTTATTTTGTAGTCAATCTCATCATGAGTTTCAATAAAATGTTTTTACTTGACGATGTCTGTATGTGATGACACACCTTGAGTTCTGAAAATGTGGTACATGTATTGACAGTCAGCAGACTCTGCACTGATTGTTTCTAACAATAATGTACTTGCAAAAGTTGCAACGCAATGAATGACCACCTACCAAAGGCAACCAACGCCCACATTAATCGGTCATTATTTATACATGTTATGGGGATTTTCACGGTACTGAGGTGCGCTGGTTTTCTGAACATAACAGAAAAACTCACTGAGGTGGACAATCAAAAAAACCTGGTGAAACTACTGGAATATTATTTTCCTTGTAAATAATTAAACCAGACTGCATATAAGCACAATTCAAATTAAACTTTGCAATGTCCATTAATAGTAATTTTATATAAAAGTAATAGATTAGGTAAATTACTACTACATTGCTTACTATTAGTAAATTAGGTATAATTATTGTTTTTGTTCAATATATTACTATTACTTCAATAATTATAATCGTTAAAGATCATTTACAATACATTTACAATATTATATACTATTATCCCATGCATGCTACATAGACATTATATTTATAGTTACATAATCATAGCGTCATACTGCTAGCTGAGCCTGAATGGCCCTGATAGCAAACAGGGCCTATGTCGCCACTGTCATTGAATGGCTATGACTATGTCAGCTGTAACGCGACGACTACGTTTCTTTGGCTAAAACATACAAAAATTCAATTCAGTACATGCGACAATACTAGGTACAGTGTACACTCATTTGACTAAATATACATGATTAAAGCTGAATAATTCAAAACTACTAACCTGTCTGGAAGAATCTTTGCGAATGCTGCATCTGTTGTGACTGACCCACACCACGGCCACCGTCCACTGGCACTGTTACCAACTCTTTATGTTTACCCTGTTTCGTTCCATAGTCTTTCCCAAATAGAAATACACCTTTATGCGTGGATACTGGATACTGTCTTTATTTGTTTATTTCAGCCCATTTTGCACAGTGCATAAAATCGGTATTCCACATCAACAGTGCCAAATGGTGGGGTCAAAGGTCGATGTCGCCCACAATTCGCAATCACACGGAGAGTGCAATCGCAATCCACGTGAATGTTGTGTTCCAAACTGTTGCGCGTATGTCGATATTCGGTTTAGCCTAACCAAATTTAATTTTATAGTTTGTTAATTACACAAAAATGAAGTAAAACATGCACAAGTGAACATACTGAATACTTGGTACGTTTACTTTTCGTGAAATTAGTGTTAAACGTGAGAGGCAAAACAATCAAAATGATTGGGTATTTTTAAAAGCCAATAATTCAACCTCCGTTGCACATTGTTCACTTTTAGTGTGTTAACATGTTAATTGTTTAGGCTCTCCTTGTCACATTTAGCTCCAAAACACATATAACTACACCGCCTAAGTTGGTTAAAGCTTAGACTGAACATGACTGGTAACAAATTAAAATTTTTGGCTGACATTTTAATGTGACATTCGGCAATTCAGGTCTGGTAAATAACAACATACCAGACCTGGGGCCGAGTACATTTTCATGAGTACGAGTACTTTGACAATGGATGAGTACGAGTACGAGTACATTGCTAAAAGCTGAGTACAAGTACAAGTACATTTATTAAATAATAATGTATTTTATTAATTAATCTAATTTATATAACTCAGCACAAGTGAATATGCAATGGCAGTTGACAATATTTTTTATGAGGAAAACTGTGAAAATTTTGTTGGCATTAATGTCTTTGGCATAGTATGATCTTATCATCTATTTGCCAATGCACCGAATGAACACAAGTGGTTCAAGGTTGAGTCATAATTAGCCTGCACCGTTCAGGGCGGAATACTTAGAAGTTTGCAATTTATATTTTCTGATCGTAGACTACTGGTTTTAGAGAGGGTTAGCGCATGTCCATATAACAGGCTCAAAATCCCCTTTGGACTTTTTAGCCAGGCTGCAGGCACTGGATTATACTAGTATAGGAGACAATCTGACTTGAGCCACCTTATACTTCTACAGAAGAAGACTGGCAGTTCTTGTTTTTAGCAGTTAGCACCGTCAGCCAGTGCCCAGTGGCATGGTCTCCAGACTACATCAAAGGCATTTCCTGTCTAAATGATGGGTTAACTGCTAATTGATTCTTTATGGACATCCTGGTGGCTTAATTGAACAAACAGGTTTATGGCCTGAACTGATAGCCTATGATTATTGTATGCTTAACAGGGTGTTTCTGACTGGAAAAAGATGCTGCCTGTTGGCAAGTTTGGGTATCATAGCAAAAAGAATAGAAGGAAAGAGCCACCACTCCGCTGTTTTTAGTGAAGCATGCAACAGCGCCCTCGGGCAGCTATCTAGGATAACTACACGATGGCACAGAGACACGACAGCACCTCTTGGTGCAGCGCACCGAATTGTTCCAATTCTAAAAGTAAATGTCCCAATAAGGTTTTTTTTCGGTTTCTGAAAGATGCTGAAAGGTACAAACAATTGAACATGGTTGTGTTATAGATCACTGTTGACATTCTTTATAGTTTATAACTGATGAAATAAATTGAAGAATTCACTAGCTCAACACGCCTAGCCTACAGGTACACTAGACTACAGACAAATTTAATGTTCATCTATATGTGACAATTGGTGGAGGAAGAGAGAGACCAGCAAGTTGTTTCTGTAGTTTACGTACAATATTTAGGGCGTTTGTGATCAACTATAATCTAGATAATTGTGTGCTTCAACTGGTGTTATGGGAATGGCAACAAACACTGCCGTTATTTGAAATGGACGAGAATCCGTTACGACTATGAATTAGATGATCATCATTGGTTTGGACATCAAAGTGGTCATATGTGACTAAGGGTCAAATAATCGAAAGACACTTGAGGCACTTCTATGAGTCTTTCTTCCTCCAAAATGGGAAAATTATCAATGTCATGTACGACCCACCTCATCTGCCAAAAAACTTGAGGAACAACCTCAAGAAAACAGGCTTCAAAAGAGAAAAGCAGCAAGTAGAGCTAGATTCGTCAGTTTTTCCTGTTCGATTCCAGAAATGCTGTGCCTATGGCTCCTAAACACGCATGCATTCAAGAAAACAAGCCATGCTCTATATATGGATAACATCCGAAGTAGACTGCCCCGTCATCTCGTCAAAGAAATACCCGAAGACTCAGTTGTCTGTCCTGCCGGAATGTGCACGCTGAAAGATTATGTGTTGAACTTATTCATCAACATTTCCCTCCATGCTTTGTTTGAAGATGAATAACAACAACTTCACAATTTCAAGTGTCAGAAATAGGAAAGTCCTGTAGTTGTCGCATACGTAAACAGGTAAGTAGACGCAACATAGGACGTGACATCAGCATATGGCAGGCACCTACAGACGTGACATCAGCATATGGCAGGCACCTACAGACGTGACATCAGCATACGGCGGGCACCTACAGACATGACATCAGCATACGGCGGACACCGACTGACGTGACATCAGCATACGGCAGGCACCTACAGACGTGACATCAGCATACAGCAGGCACCTACAGACATGACATCAGCATACACCTGCGTCCAATACATTTTATTTTAAAATTATAAATACGAGAGTCCATTTGAAGAATAAACAATTGCCTTCAAAATAGCGTATGTTTGTGTACATACGTATGTACCAGTATAATGATTTATGCGCTGTTTTAGTGAAGTCGGTATGCTACAGCATTGAAAAGATAGCTCCACTGCATAGTTCTCCTAGATAGCCACCGGGTGGCACCACTAATTACCCTGGCTTCACTTTTCAAACGATATTTAGTGTGAGTGGTGCATCTTTCCTTGTATTCTTTTTGATCATAGTCATGCTTATCAGAGAATGAGGTTGTACTATGAGTATGGATGGTAAGGTGGTATTCTATTAGAGATATCAGTGTTTAAAAATAGTTGAACATTTAATTATTTCAGGAAAGTTTCATTTTATAACTACAAATAAATATATTTTCCCCTCTACATATTGAGAAAGTACTCAGATGTACTCGTAAAATCTGAGTACAATGAGTATGAGTACGAGTTCGAGTACATGACCCATAAGTTTTACGAGTACAAGTACGAGTACTTCAAAAATGTACTCAAATACACGAGTACTTCCGCCCCAGGTCTGCAACATACAAAACCACATGTCTGTGCAGCTCATACAGCTTCTTTAAAATGTGTTCATAATAACATCAGTACAATATGTTGGGATAAACACTGTTAATTAATTTAATTTTGTGCACCCCCCCAATTGTCGTCAGTGAAGAAGAACCCAAATTGGCAAATAGCTTCAAGATTGACTGCATGGTAAAGGCAAGATTTAACAAGATTGCCATCCAGAGAATTAACTCTAGATGGCAGGTGGACAAGGAAGCCCTTTGGCTTATCGAGAGTCCAACCCTTTTATCTACATATATCCAGCCCTTCTGAGGTATGTGTCGATTTTATTTTTAAACATATTCACACTACTAGCACCCACACAATCATCAGATAATCTGTTCCATTCATTCACAGTCCTTTGTGAAAAAGAGAACTTTCTTACGTCTAATCTACACTGCTCCTTTACTAATGTAACTTCATGTCCTCTAGTCTTTCTATCTTTCTTAACTGAAAAAAACATATTTCTATCAATATTTTCATAACCATTCAATATTTTAAACACTTCTATCTGATCTCCTCTCAATCTCCTGGTCTCTAGTGTTGTTAAACACATTCTTTTAGGCGTTTTTCATAACTAATATCCCTCAGTTTTGGTATCATTTTAATCGCTCTCCTCTGTACTCTTTCTAGCACATCTATGTCCTTCTTGCGGTATGGCCTCCACGCTTGTATACAATATTCTAAATGAGGCCTAACTATTGTTTTGTACAGCGGTATTATTAGTTCTTTTTCTTTATATGCTATATTTCGCCTAATCAATCCAAGGATTTGATTTCCTTTTGAAGCTGCAATTCCACACTGCTCTGAAACCTTCATGTCAGCACTAATTATCAGCCCTAAGTCTTTTTCTTTTACAGTAGTATTTAGTACAGTATATTCTACATATTCGTTCCCATGTCCTGTGTGAAGGCATATACATTTCCCAAAATTGAACAACATTTGCCACTTTTCAGACCATTTGATCAACCTTGTAGATCATCTTGTAAATGCTGTCTATCTCCATCACTTTTAATCCTTCTAAATGCTTTTGTATCATCTGCAAATTTCAACGCCTTGCTAGCTATATTATCGTCCAAATCGTTTATATATATTAAGAATAATATAGGTCTCAGTACTGATCCCTGTGGAACTCCACTCAAAACTGATTTCCAGTTTGAAGCCTCCCCATCAACAACTACCCGTTGTCTTCTGTCAATCAGCCATTTTTCTATCCAGTTAATTATACCATTTCCTATGCCATGGGCCTTTACTTTAAGCAGTAATCTCTGATGTGGCACTTTGTCGAAAGCTTTTTAAAAATCTAAGTAGATGATATCTACTGGTGATCCATCATCTAACCACTTAGTGATATCTTCCAAAAAACATAACATATTTGTTAAGCATGACCTCGTTTTTAGAAACCCATGTTGAGATGGGTTTATCAAGTTATGCTTAACAAGAAAATCCACCATGTGATCTTTAATTAGTCTTTCTAATAATTTACAAATCACCGATGTTAAACTAATTGGTCTATAATTATTTGATTTGTTTCTCGGATCTTTTTTGAATAACGGTATAATGTTTGCTTCTTTCCATTCTAAAGGAACCACTCCTTCGTCTAATGACAAGTTGAAAACTTTGCAAGCGGTATGCTAATTTGTTCTACAATTTCCAATAGTAGTTTGGGTGGAATATCATCCACTCCAGGTGATTTATTATCCTTCATAGCCCTAATTTTCTTATCTACCATTTCTGGGGTTACAATTATCTTAAATAGTCTGATTCTGCCCCGTTGAACTTAGCCTCTATTACTGGCAGTGAACTAGTGTCTTCTCTGGTAAACACTGAACTAAAATACTCATTCAGGTCTTCTGCCATTAAGAATCCTTCTGATGTTATATTTCCAGCACTATCTTCTAGAGGACCGACCTTATCCTGAACTTTCTGTTTGCTTCGAACATACGCATAAAAACTCTTGCTGTCATGTTTTATATTACAAGCTAATTTATGTTCATAGCTTCTCTTTGAATTTATAATTTCAGCTGTAGCTTGGTTTAGTGCTTCTTTATAAATGTTGTAGTCTTCATCATTTCCAGTACGTCTATATGACTTCCACATCATTTGTTAATACTATAATTTTTCTAATGGCTTCTTTCGATAAGTATTTCTTTTTGGACCGTTTGCCGTGTTTTTTAAGGGAATAAATTTGACGATGATGCATTCAATTTCACTTTTTAAGATATTCCAGCATTCTGTTGCTGTCTTATTCTTCAGTGTGTTATTCCAGTCTATCTTTGCTAAATATTTCCTTGTCGTTATATTTTCCTTTGTGGAAATTTCTCCTGTACTGCTTTTTACTATTCCTTTCTGATTTTACTTTGATGGTAAAATGTATCTGGTTGTGATCACTATTCCCCAGTGGCTCACATATCCTGACATTGTCAACTAATTCATTCTGTGAGAACAAAACTATGTTTAACACATTCTCTCCCCTGGTTGGTTCTAGCACATGTTGAGAAAGGAAACTATCTTGTACTAAAACTAAAAACTTGTGGTCCTCACTATTTCCATTTTATATGCCCATGGTTGAAATCCCCCATAATAACACAGTCCTGTTTGCTTACTTCCCTTATAGCGTTTTGTATATTTTTTCATTCTCTTCTATGCTTATGTTTGGACTTCAATAAACTAATCCAACCGTTAATGTTGAGTTTCCTGTAACTAACTATGTTATACCAAACAGCTTCTTCGCAATCTGCTTCTCTGTCTAATTTTATTTCATAAGCATGGATAGATTCTTTAATATATAAAATAACTCCACCTCCCCTTCTTCCTATTCTATCTTTCCTAAACAGTACATATCCTGTCAGTCCCAATTCGGCATCTGATATATCGGTGGTTGCCCATGATTCAGTTATACAGGTACCTATTATGCGAGGGTCAATATCTTCTACCATAATGTTTAGTTCATTTCTTTTGTTTACTATACTCCTTGCATTTAAACAAACACATTTATATCCAGCTTCAGAACAGTTTTCCAGACTGTTCTTTGCTGAATTATTTTTGCTGTCTTTATCTATGCTTCCAGTTTCAGGCTTCTCTGCGAGTCCCCCCTGCGAATTTAGTTTAAATAGATGCAACCTGTCCCACTGTCAACAGATCTCAGCAGATTCTCTGAGAATACTGCTGTCCCCTTTCCACTTAGATGGAGGCCATCTCTCATGTACATATCTTTTCTCCCAACAAAGTACCCCCATAAATATATGAATCCCACGCCCTCTTCTTCACACATCTGCTCAACTAGTGCGTTGATCGCCATCCTCTTACAGTTTCTGTATGATGCCCCCCTTCCTCCCATTACTGGCAAAATTCCTGAGAGAACAATCTGTTCCACTCTTGTCTTCTTTAGCTTCCTTACTAGATGTCTGTACTTCTGAACTATCCCAGTTGTTCCCTCCTTGTCTGCATTGTTTGTCCCTACATGTACTAGTATAGACCCTCCCTTGCTATGCCCCAATACCTTCTCTACCCTTTCAGTCACATGCTCTATCCTAGCCCCCAGTAGACATACAACAACGTACTTCCCCTCGCATATAGTCTTGTCTGTTTTTCTCAGAAATGAATCGCCCATAAACACTCTCTCTTTTCTCCTTGCCTCCTCAATCACTGCCTCGGAGTAGCTCCTCCGGTTTGCATATGTCTGGTTGTTGTCTTTTCCTCTTGCCGTCTTCTCTTCTGTCACATTCTCTTCCATTCCCTTCTTTCCTGTCGCGTTTTCTCTTGTCCCCTTTCCTCCTGTCATCTTCTCTTCTAGCACATTTACTCTCATTTCCTTTCGTCCCTTCATCTTACCTCCCATCACATTTTCTTCTCTCCTCTCCCGTCCCTTTTCCCCGGCTACCTCCTTCACTACGGTCACTTTCTCCCCTGTCACCTTCACGCCTGTCATGTTTTCTGTTTTTTTGCTGAACACTCTGTCTTCTTCCATCAGTCTTCTGTCTCACAGTCTTACCAATTGCCTCTGTGGTATCTACCTCTTCACCACCTGTATCGCTGTCGCGTCTCTCCTCGTTCTCTACAGTCTGACTACCTGTTGATCTATCCCCACTGACCCGTTTTCTTTTCCTCTGCCGAACACTTTTCCTCCGTCCCTCTGTCTTCTCAATTGTTTGTTCCTTCACACAGGTCACCTTCCCTCCTCTCAGTCTCCTTTCTTCAGTCTCCGTGTCACAACTCTGCTCCTTCTGTGTTGTAGAATTCTCAACACTCTCCGCGTCATCCCTCTCTGCTCCATCTATTTCTATGTTGAGTCTCACCTCCATCTCCTTCACTATATCCGTCAACTTTTACACACCTCCTTCATCAGACATTCCACCCTCAAACACCCCATACACCGAAAGGTGAATCCATCATCTTTGGTCTCTGCCCATGATTTTGGACAGCCAGACAACGCAAAATCCACCCAGCTCTGGCAGTCGTTGCAAACTAAGTGTCGTTTTGCCCTGAGTTGCCACTTGCAAGGTGCCATATCAGAATCTATTTACAGCAGCAACTCAGCTCTTTCAATGACACTAATAATAATCGAGAAATATTCTGATCATCGTACGTTAATTGACAATTGTTGTATAATAGTGTACGATGCCGTATGTAAATTGCGTTGGTACTGATGGCAATTATCGACTAGGCTAAGACCTTCAGAAGCTCTGTGTTTACAGTTACAACTTACAGGCCGTAGCGGCGTAGGCGTAGCCGATCAAGTCGTATCATCGGAGATCTAGCTTTTCATATCTAGGTTTACCTTCGACTTCGTTTTAGAAAGTGCGAGTGACACCGACAAGCTGCAGATTTACTTGGGCCGAAAACAAAAGTGCACGTCTCTCAGGCGAGACAGGTCATCCTAACTGCGTTACTATCGACGTCCCCGTCCACTAACACGGTCTTGTCGTTACGCCTACGAGGGCAGTTGCGATGTAGATACGGAGGCGGCGGTAACAGCAGCGGCAGGCACCGTCTGCAACGGGGAGTCTAGGGATTTATCTACGGCGGCCGCTACGGTAACTCGCAGTACTGGGGCCTCGGTCTCTCCCTCCTGGCTATATCCCGTTTACTTACTCGCATACACGGCACTATGTCTCGCCGATCACATCACTGACTTACCTGTCGGGCGGCAATGTTGTGAAATGGCTGTCTCTACGCGTCAGAACAAAATTATGTCCATCGCAGAACGATATTCGACATTAAGTGTCCGCTCACGGCGCCACTATATTAGACAAAACGGACATTGCAGTGGCGCCCACTTACTGGCTAAAACAAACTAATTCCACTAGCGGCTCGTGACGGTATTCTGAGTAGCTAAGAGAGGCAACCTGTTCCTCTTCCCGGAATTAGCCAGCGTAGTAATTTGTAACAGGACGTCTGCTGCGTTGAACGTGTGGTGAAAGTGTTGAACATCAAAGGATATTGTGGTTAATTCAGTCCGCTTCGACAATTCTGACATAAGCAATAGGGAAAATTGTTTTTAAAAAATCTGAACAAACTCTTCTATAGGATATTCATATACCAAATCACTACCATTTTATTTAATACAATTTGTGCAAACAAACTGTTTTGAAAAGATGCTTTGATCGAAGTGAAGTACTTACAATTTTAAAATGACAAAACTGCATTGCCGCAAAAATACGCCAGCACCATTATTCGTGTTATGTACGTCACTACACTGACAATACTATCTGATAAGTAAGCAGTTTTTTAATTACAGAAATGTTCCTTTCACCACTTGTATTTTTCCGACCTGACCTTTGAGTTTATTTCAAAAAAATGCATTCTGTTTTGGTTGCTTATACTACCTGATGTGGAACTGGGCAAGTGCCGCCTCTAGCACGAGATTACGGCTTTTTCAAGTGCCACAGTAATGTGGAGACTTTTAGGGTGAAACTGTAGCGCTATTGGAAGGATGGACATTTTTGTTAGTTGCAATATTATCTGGCGAACATGACTTCAGTGTTCCAATATCTACTCTCCTGTTTATGAAATACATGTTATAACGATGTAATAAGTAGACATGGCATTATAAGCATGTTAGACTTTGGTTTTATTTGTATAAAATGGTACCGAAAACTTTATCGGTGTAAAAAATGAACAGGTCTGCCCAGGGGTGGAATTACTTGTTTCAAAGTGCTTTGTTTGGATACAAGATTTTGACATGAAGTTATCACTAAGTGGACATCCATGGAAGTGTTAAATTAATCAATATGATGTGCACTGCACCAGACTAGATGTTAATTCCACATCAAATTTCCGATTCCAACTAACCTTTTTGATTCTGATCTCACCCACTGTATAGTAATTTTGATTCCAACATATATTTTTATTCTGATTCCACCCACCCTTTGCCGATTCTGATAGATTTTTTATTTTGATCCCAATAAATATTATCGCTATATATAATTTACATACAGATACAATTTATATAGATGTGCAACTTATGTGCATTTTTATTTCTTTGGAAATCTTCTTTGATGTTGTCTAGTTGAACCTGATCATGCATAACGAGGCTGTATGTAGCTTCCTATCTAATTTACTGCTAATCCCATAAAATGAGCAATTCAATCAACATTTCTCAGTACACTCGTGAGAGTGTATTAACTGTTCTGTTATCAACCTAATTCTGCCTGATGATCCAGTAGACTGGTGGTTAATTTAGAAAAGAACATTTTAAAATGCAATGTTATTTTGGCAAGTACAATTGGGAGTCACAACTCACTTCAGAGTTACTGTAGTGTTGACAATTTCCTGTTTTTTTCCCATATGTCATATGACTTTATTTATACTGTATATATTTCCACTGTATTTTTTGCAGCACTAATATAAAACTTCAGCAGCTGTGGAATTAGAAAAACTATTTTGATTCCAGTAAGCAATTCTGATTCCGATCAAAGCAATTATGATTCAAATCCCTCTGCTTTCACATCAACCAATTCCATCCAAAACAAGTTTGATTCCGCTACTTTCACATTAACCGATTCCAGAATTTGAATCGGAATCATTGTCCCAGGTCTGATGTGCTGTATGTATAAACAGAAACAAAGTCCATCAACATTAAAACATTTTTTTCATGTTTGCAATAAAAATACAAGTTTTCTTGAAATGATTTAATATGGATTGCAACTGTTCTCCTTGCAGATTTGTCAGCTATAGTGCAAGGGGTCATTTTAACTATACTAATGTTTACAAATACCATGATATCAGCAACCAACATGGTAAACCAAACTACAATTACAACATTGCTAAAATTAGATTTCAAATTATTTTTAAAACAGCAGTATTTTGCTGGAGATGATTTTTGTGTGAAATAATTAATAAGAAAAATTACATTCCATGTGGCTACCAAAATATACGAACACATGTTTTTAGTCTCTTCAACGTAAACATCACCCAAATTGTTCTAGGTGCCATGGCTAAATAACGTTATATGTACAATTATAATTTGCAACAATATCATATTTGGACATCTTGGAAAAGAAGCAAAATGCATAGGGCTCTGGGTAGGTGGTGGATTTAAGATGGTGACAATTGTGGTTGTCATATTAATGTGGATGTAGTCATCCGTGAAAATAATCAATGTATGCAGTCATCCATGAAAGGAAATGGCAGGATTTCATCCACGAAAGGAACATGGATGAAGCAGTCATCCATGAAAGGAACATAAATGATGCCGTCATCAAAGAAAGGAACTTGAATTATGCAGTCATCTACGAAACAAACAGGAACAATGCTGTAACCCATGAAAGGAAAAGGCAGGATGCATTCATCCATGGACTGGCAGGACTCAGTCATTAGTAAAAGTAACTGGAACAATGCAGTCATCCATGAAAGAAACAGAAATGATGAGTTATACATGAAAGAAACCTGTATGATTCAGGCATCCATGAACAGAATTGGCGGGATTCAGCTGTCCATGAAAGGAACTGACATAATGCATTCATTCTAGAAAAAAGACACAAAGCAGTCATACATGAAAGTAACTGACACAATGCAGTCATGCATGAAAGTAACTGACACAATGCAGTCATGCATGAAAGGAACTGACACAATGCAGTCATGCATGAAAGGAACTGACACAATGCAGTCATGCATGAAAGGAACTGACACAATGCAGTCATCCATGAAAGGAACTGACACAATGCAGTCATCCCAAGAAAGTAACTGACATAATGCAGTCATGCATGAAAGTAACTGACACAATGCAGTCATGCATGAAAGGAACTGACACAATGCAGTCATCCCAAGAAAGTAACTGACATAATGCAGTAATCCATGAAAGGAACTGACACAATGCAGTCATCCATGAAAGGAACTGACACAATGTATTCATCCTAGAAAGTAACTGACACAAAGCATCACCACAAAAGTAACTGATGCAATGCAGTCATCCATGAAAGTAACTGATGCAATACAGTCATCCATGAAAGGAACTGACACAATGCAGTCATCCATGAAAGGAACTGACACAATGCAGTCATCCATGAAAGTAACTGACACAGTGCAGTCATCCATGAAAGTAAATGATAGTGCAGTCATCCACAAAAGTAACTGACACAATGCAGTCATCCATGAAAGTAACTGACACAATGCAGTCATCCATGAAAGGAACTGACACAGTGCAGTCATCCACAAAAGTAACTGACACAATGCAGTCATCCATGAAAGTAACTGACACAATGCAGTCATCCACGAAAGGAACTGGCACAGTGCAGTCATCCATGAAAGTAACTGGCACAGTGCAGTCATCCATGAAAGTAACTGACACAGTGCAGTCATCCACAAAAGTAACTGACACAATGCAGTCATCCATGAAAGTAACTGACACAGTGCAGTCATCCACAAAACTAACTGACACAGTGCAGTCATCCATGAAAGTAACTGACACAGTGCAGTCATCCATGAAAGTAAATGACACAGTGCAGTCATCCACAAAAGTAACTGACACAATGCAGTCATCCATGAAAGTAACTGACCAATGCAGTCATCCATGAAAGTAACTGACACAATGCAGTCATCCATGAAAGTAACTGACATAGTGCAGTCATCCATTAAAGTAACTGACACAACCCAGTCATACATGATTAACACTGACATGATACATCCACTGGTAAAAAATATTGACAGAAACCTGAGAAAGCATGATCCATGGAAAAAACAAGAGAATCGAGTGACACACAGAGTCCAGGAGAGATACAAGAGAATCAAGTCACACACAGTTAGTACATGTTTACTTGAGAGTTTTAGCCTGACCAAGCAGTTGACCCTGACTGGCTGTTCATTACTAGTCTCTAGTCTCTAGACGTGTCTCAGTCTCAACATGCATAATTGCAACTGTCAATTGACACAAATGGTTACCGTCCCTACCGCCGCAAATGTTTGCCTTGATGTTGACAGACAAGTAGTTGTGGCCTCTGTCTGTTTAGCACTGTTAAACTGCCCAACCACCAGCAAACAGACGAGGCCCCTTCTGTCCGGTGTCAAAATTATTTGACAGTTTGAATGTATGGATATAAGGTCACACGTCATCGATAACTTGCTCTGTGTTTCACAGTTCTCGCCAGTCGGGGCTAACTGTTTTTGTCTCGTGCGCATTACGGATTGGCGAGCATCGCTAGAAGTTTGACATGTCCGACAGTTCAAAGTACAAGTTGTCCAGGTCATCGTCGTCGTCATCGTCATCATCATTGTCGCTGGTCGCCACCTCGAAGCTGCTCTCCGTGTTCTCAGAACCAACATCCTCCTCCTCATCAACATCTGCAACAATCAAGTGACACGGCAGCGTCTAATCACAGACGGCAGTCACACAGGTTGCAGCTCACAAATTCACATCTCAGTAATTATGTATCCATGATCTCTGTCTAATTTTACCTTTACCACCAATGTCGACAACGGTTAAATATACATGAATTGTATTACTATACAACATCTCATAAACCAATCATTCCCGCATACCGATTGTCACATTTAAAACTGCCTTATGTTTTTGTTGTAAAGAAACATAGTTGTGGGCAGAATTTCAACAAAATTTACAACAGAATGCATGAATGCATCACATGTTTAACATCCATCTTTTGATGGAGCTAGGCAACAGGTCACATGATGGATAGGTAAATTTTTTAATTTTTTTATCAATACACGACTGGAGATTTGGTTCTGGTTTTCTTCATATTTTGTGCACACCATCAAACACCAGATACACTAGCACATGACACACAACACGTATAACTCCTAGTTATAGTTTATCATGGTAAACTAGTCTGGTAGTCTGGAACAAGAAGCACATCCAATACGCCAGGCTGGCTAAACGGAAGATTAGATTAATTAATATAATGTTCTTAAGGCTAGAAAAAATATGTTGAATGTAAACTGCCCAACAAATTGTGTTTAATAAGACCAAAACAGTGTTCACAATTTAAATTGTTCTTCTGTGAAATATAAACAAATGTCTTGATTATAAACAACTCTGTTGGCAATAATGGATGCCGGTTGGTTTAACTACAGAATCCTTTGATGTTGAGTGTGGTCACAATGTAGACACCCAATTCAGCAAATTCCTTGTTAATAATTATCACCCATGCTGATTCCAGGTAACGGAAGAGACAACCGACTTATCTAAAAACAAATTGGTGACTGAAGCACATAGTAAGATACAAACATATTTGGCCTGTGAAGATGTTAAAACTGGCAGTTTTTATTACTCTGGCCTGGACAGCCTGGGGTACTCTAGCCTGCGTGCAATCACAACATGGGTGGTACTCTGGCCTGCATGCAGTCATGGCTTGGGAGGTGCTCTGGCCTGCATGCAGTCATGACCTGGGAGGTGCTCTGGCCTGCATGCAGTCATGGCCTGGGAGGTAGTCTGGCCTGCATGCAGTCATGGCCTGGGAGGTGCTCTGGCCTGCATGCAGTCATGGCCTGGGAGGTAGTCTGGCCTGCATGCAGTCATGGCCTGGGAGGTGCTCTGGCCTGCATGCAGTCATGGCCTGGGAGGTAGTCTGGCCTGCATGTAGTCATGGCCTGGGAGACAGTCATGTGACAGAGAGAGTGGGACGTACCTGGCTCATCAATGTTCTCTCCCCCATCACTCCCATCATCGTCATCATCGTCATCATCATCTTCCACGGCTTCCTCCTCCTCCTCCTCTTCTGCCTGTGGCAAATACATGTGGATAAAACAATGTCAGTTCCCCTTTAAAACTCCCTCCTCCTTTCAGCCCATTGCGAATTAGGTTCATTGACGTTCAAGTATATAGTGTTACTAGCAAGTGTAGTCAGTTTAATAAGACTGCATAATGTTCAATAGGGCCTGTAAGTCTCGCGCCATGTTTTCACTTTGGAATCAACTGGCGACATCCGTTGCACTGTTGCCGGCACAGCGAATAGAATATATATAGTATAATCACAGGAATGACACAGAAGACTGATGCATGTTCATGTTTCCGACTGATGGAAATAAATCAAACAGGTGGGAGAAGTTTTGTAAGTAACAATGTCACAGTAATTGATTTTAGCTTTGGTTATAACTGGACACCTGTAATATTGCTAAGGCGATGTGTTTACGTCGTAACTTGACGTAAGGCAGTTTGTGCTTTATTCGGGGCTACAACAACCACACGAGATATACACAACAGATCTCGTTAACACTCTTCTGTTGCGTCTTATCTGCCTTATGTAAAGTCGTCACCCAGGCTATATTACAGGTATCCAGCTAAAACCACCTCTAAAACGATTACCATAAAATGTTTACTTGCAAAACTTCCCCGAACGGTTTAGTTTAAATTCATCAGTCAGAAACCAGAACTATTATCAGTCTTTATATGTAATTCATGTGATTACATCCCCAAATATAAAACATCCTATTCCCTAGGCAGGCTCCACTTGTGCGGAATCTTGCCATGTATCGTAGCACACTTACAGGCCCTATTCATCGGCAAAGTTATTTTTAGGATAACTTGCAAAATTGTAAATACTGTATTCATTCTTTTAAGTGCACAGTACGCTTACAAATATTTGAGGAAATGTTAAATTTTGCGTTTTAATACGCATATTGGAAACCCATTTTCTGGGGTTCCTGAGTACCGCTATCTCAGCAGACGCGACTAGCAAGTGATTTACGCATCTCACATATGAGCAACAGGAGACCAGAACACTGTAAAGTCTGATAATACAGGTGGACCTTTTGATACTTTTTCACCACTGGATTCAACAGTGAATGTTGGCATTTGAGATCACTGTCACACTGCCAGTTGAGATCGCTGTCACACTGTCAGTTGAGATCGCTGTCACACTGTCATTTGAGATCGCTGTCACAGTCAGTTGAGATCGCTGTCACACTGTAATTTGAGATCGCTGTCACACTGTCATTTGAGATCGCTGTCACACTGTCATTTGAGATCGCTGTCACACTGTCATTTGAGATCGCTGTCACACTGTCATTTGAGATCGCTGTCACACTGTCATTTGAGATCGCTGTCACACTGCCAGTTGAGATCGCTGTCACACTGCCAATTGAGATCGCTGTCACACTGTCAGTTGAGATCGCTGTCACACTGTCATTTGAGATCGCTGTCACACTGTCATTTGAGATCGCTGTCACACTGTCAGTTGAGATCGCTGTCACACTGTAATTTGAGATCGCTGTCACACTGTCAGTTGAGATCGCTGTCACACTGTCATTTGAGATCGCTGTCACACTGTCATTTGAGATCGCTGTCACACTGTCATTTGAGATCGCTGTCACACTGCCAATTGAGATCGCTGTCACACTGTCAGTTGAGATCGCTGTCACACTGTCATTTGAGATCGCTGTCACACTGTCATTTGAGATCGCTGTCACACTGTCAGTTGAGATCGCTGTCACACTGTAATTTGAGATCGCTGTCACACTGTCATTTGAGATCGCTGTCACACTGTCATTTGAGATCGCTGTCACACTGTCATTTGAGATCGCTGTCACACTGTCATTTGAGATCGCCGTCACACTGTCAGTTGAGATCGCCGTCACACTGTCATTTGAGATCGCCGTCACACTGTCATTTGAGATCGCCGTCACACTGTCATTTGAGATCGCCGTCACACTGTCAGTTGAGATCGCCGTCACACGCCGTCACACTGTCAGTTGAGATCGCCGTCACACTGTCAGTTGAGATCGCCGTCACACTGTCATTTGAGATCGCCGTCACACTGTCAGTTGAGATCGCCGTCACACTGTCATTTGAGATCGCTGTCACACTGTCATTTGAGATCGCTGTCACACTGTCATTTGAGATCGCTGTCACACTGTCAGTTGAGATCGCTGTCACACTGTCATTTGAGATCGCTGTCACACTGTCATTTGAGATCGCTGTCACACTGACTGTCATTTGAGATCGCTGTCACACTGTCAGTTGCTGCTAATTAGGACATGTATACTTAACAGAACGAATATAGTAGCTATTATAGTAACTTGAGACGAAGCCACTTTTCTGAATTAATTCATGGATACACACACTGTGGAAGATGCCAGTCACCACTGCCGTGTAAGTTTTCAAGTAAACGGTTGCCTGACAACAAGTGGTGATGGCAGGTAAATCCCTACACAATCTTACAATGGTTCAAATAAGTTTCCCAAACCATCTCGAAATCTGTCCTCTGTGTTTCAGTAACGGTATCCATGAGTGAAGAGCATAATTAGTACAATGTGACAGGACGGCCTTGAAGAACTACATAACATCTTACATCATTCTTTCCCCAGACTGACTGACAGCTGGAGGTTACCTTAGTCAGTCGTAGACCTACCTGATCATCATCTTCGTCCTTCAACAGACCCACTTCGTACAGTCGACACACGCTATCATCCGCCAGAGTCTCGGGTGAACTGGTATTCTAAAACAATAGTTTAGTGCAATTGTACACTGACAAACAAGTCAAAATATACACATTAACGACAAGAGGCAATGGCGTTTCAAAGGGAGTCAATTGTTTATCCTTGGCACCAGGTATTTTCTTGGGGGCTTGTGCCTGAGCAAACCTCTTAAAAAGATGCTAGCCATGCCAGTAGAAGACACAGTACTAAGCCAATTCATGTGCAACGGTGTCGATGCTTGTTCTTGATGATGCCATTATAGCAACCCTCTAATGCTACTCGGAATTTGTTGTGTGGGATGTCACTATGCCACCCCATTCCCCAAGGTATCAGATAACGTCCTGTCTATGGTTGGGTGCCGGCAAAAAGCAAGAGTTAGAGGCGTAATGTGCGTCGATTTCAGGCTTAAGTTATGGAACAAACAGCAGCTAAGCAACCTCCATCTAGCACTTTCACAAAGTCCAAAATCTCCTTCGACCAGTCACCCACCTTGAAAACCTCCACACTCCAATGCCTCCCCACCACAAAACTATCAAAGCTCGAGACACACCAGAATACACATCTATCCCCGGGCAGCCATCTTCTCTTTGAGAATGTTTTTAGATGAAGTGTATCGTGTGTAATGTAGTACAATAGGAGAAGGATTGCTTACCTCGATCACGGCCAGATAGCAGTCTGTAGGGTCAGTACACAGGTCAAAGATGTTGCGCTTCACGTCAATGGTTGCTGTCAACAGAAACCAGATATAGGCACACTGCCCACGCGACAGGGGAATTGTGAAACATATTATGTGAAAAGGATGAATAAATATATCAAAGTTATAGGAATGCTATGCACTTTTAGGAATGCCACGTGACTCACCTGTGAGAATTTGCCGTACTTATCTCCATCTCCTACTGCATAAAATTTCACAATATTTTTTTACTGAACAAAAAAACATGATACTAATTTATCATTGATCATTTTGAAAATAGGGTTAAATTTAATCAATAATGACGGGTGCATAATCTTCATTTTGAAATTATTTTTGTAAATTTTAAAAGGCGTACAACAAAAAGCAAAATTACTTGAGATATATTTATATTATCAGTTATCAACTGTCTCTGTGGGACATTACCCGGAAGTCGGGCATACCGCATTATCCACAAGAAGATCAACATACCGATATTGCTGTAGTCTTGACTGTCAAATGTTCGGAAGGCTGATCCGAACGGACTCTTCAGCTTGCCATCGTCCGACTGCGCATCGTCATCCATGTGGTGCATGGCTGTGTCACATCAAACGTGTTCCATTGTAATTTGTTAACATTAAAAAATAAATACATTGCAGGTGGTACAACTAGTACTATGGGTAGTTGGATCCTTTCAATGTGTATGATCATTGCTATCGCAACTTAAATATTTTATTAACACAACTAAAAAGTAGCATATTATAACTTGTGCATAACCAGCAAACATTCACTTCTTATTAACAAACATTTGGCGGAGACCAAATTGTGATAAACTTCCAACACATAACTCAGAAATGCCACTTCTTATGAAACACAAAACTTATTTATTTCACAAAAGAGTATTGTAATTAAGGACATCTTAACACATGTGGATTCTGAAGCCAGATGTAAAGCGTAATGCATCAGATATAGTTGATTTCCTCAAGCCTTATCCTTCACCAACAGGCTGTCGGTGAGGGACCTGCCAGGTGTGCACGACTTAGTGCATCACCAACCTCCGTAGATGACGGTGCCAGCGTTGTTGAAGCGTATGTGGCATTGGTCAAGGGCAGGCACCGTGTGTAGCAGACGGAACGTCCTCAGGTCCCACTGAGGTCACAGGTCAAGGAGACACACAGGCTGCATGCTTAATGTTCGGTTTAAATACACTTGTCCCATTTTTTTTAATAAGATTGCACTTGTAAGCTTTACTACGAAGAAACTACTCGTTGCTGTCAAATACGCATACAGTTATTGGGTTTGTTAACTTATTAACAATACGGATATCGGTAATGGTTTCTGATGATGTTCGTGATATATTTTAAATATAAATACCTCCTCTTTCTACCTTTAATAGTGGATGACCAGGGTTCTTTGTAAGTTGTAACACAATTCACTCCAGAGAAAAATAACTAGTCAATCACAGCATCCGCCTAGTTTGTGTGTGTGTGTGTGCACGTATGCATGTGTATGTCTGTACGCATGCATGCAGGCATGCGTGTGTATGTCTGTACGCATGCATGCAGGCATGCGTGTGTGCATACATTCTAGCACAAAGCTGTATCAAATGGCCTACACACTGACAAGGTGTCGATGAGTTGATGTCCATCTTACAATAACACTGATACAAAGCGAGCAAGGATACGACTTCCGAGTTGATCACAATCTCCAGGCTGTTGGGGTGGAACACGCCACTGATGTTTGGGTTGAACTTGTCGAACTTGTGGATCGAGTGGCCGGTGTGAATGTCCCACAGCACGCCATCGCTCAGTACGAGGTCATCGGTCGGGTTAAAGGTCGCCTTGTTCTGACTGTAGTTGTTGGCCCGACGTGCGTCATACAACGTCAAGAGTTGTCGGCCGGTTGACACATCATAGATCTAAACAGTCAGTGTTCTCATGAGTACAGGCGATGGATACTGAAGGGCCAGGGTTTATTTTAGTGAACAAATGTTATTTCTGATGTATATAATAGCAATATATGTATGTATGACTTCAGCCAAATCCTATTACACATCCTCAATCAAATCCAATTACACATACCATATTAATTCTTTTTAGCGTACAGCATGCTTATAAAATACTTAAGAATAAAAAATTATGTTTCTTAAACCAGTGGGAAAATTACAAAATGGTGGCGCCGCAAGGTGGAAATTATATGCACTTTTTACTGTCTCTACTGTACTCTCTTATGGGGCACCACCAGATCGTTCATTTCCGTTTTTTTAAATAAACATGGCGCCACTGATACACATATAACTCTAAATTAGAAAACACATTTTTGTTAATTATTTATGGTTATCACGTATTTAAATTTCTCATTGGATAGATCAGTTAGCTGTGGACAGCACAAGACAAACAATCTGCATGACAGTGGTGCTACGACATGAACAAAGTCAGCGAGCAGGCAATGCCATCCTCTGCATACTTTCAACTTCAAGTTTAGTTCAGTCAGGATGACACACGTCATCGTAACTGAAGCTAACTGGAAGTGATTTATACATCCTTATGATGGTGATTTTGTGGTCAAATAATTACTGGAACTTTGCAAAAGCTGTGAATGCAGGTGGAACTTCCTTTCTCATAATGTCAATGGTTGACAGGGACTTACAATAAATGATGGATCCAGTGATCAGTTTTAGTTACAGACCAAAATTACACCCTGCTGGAAAAGGGTGTGTGTATATTAATTAGGGGATGTACACTAAAAAGAACGAATAGAGTACTAGCAAAAATGGCCATCACCTGACGGTAGTTGAGAATGTGAAGTTCATGTGCATCAACAGGCCCTAGATGTGATAGTGTAGAATTGTGTAATATTCATATTGCTATGCTACTGACATGAGGATAGACATCAACATTATTGTGTTAGCATCTACTTCATGATACTATGCCCATGATGAAGGGGCTGTCTTCCCAAAGTATTTGCAGCATACGTGATAATTCCTGCGATTGTTAAGTTACATTTTACGTATTACGCGCACATTACATTTTACATTTTGAACAACTAATTTATTCCATAAAAGGTTAGAATCTTGACATATATGGGGTATTTTGGAAAGACATAGGTCTTACGTTCTATGTTAGGGGTTGTAGATTAATCCCTGACAATTTGGCACTTGAGGTTCAAGACGTCGAAGAGGAAAACATTAACATACATACGTAAGCTCAATTATAAGTAGATGTTATATAATAGAATAATACTTTTACTATAACTGGGCAAGATTATGTATGCTACTACTAGGTGTTTTGTATCTACGGCGCAGAACTATTAGGGTTCATCTGCAACCCCAGGAAGGATTCGTAACATCAGTATGCATGCATTCTACAATCAAACATCTGGTATGAATACTTTGTAAAACAGGACCTAACCATGAAGACGACCACATAGTCACTTAAGAACTACGAAGTATACCGGATGATTGGAATTTTCACTAGTAACAATATCACCGATGCACCCGCACACAAACACACTTGAGAGGTCGTACTATGCCCTGGACCCCAAGGAGCAGATACTCACATAGGCCGTTGCCTCTTTGGTCCCCACCACCTTGTCTTGTACAAGTTTACTGAACTCCACATAGTGGTCGTCATTGAAGCCCTGTCTGCAGGAGACATGTCTGACATTAGTGACACACTCGACAGGGGCACAGACAATTCAGTAATAACAGTGACAATATAGTAACTGTGACATTAGTAACATTTTTTGACATTATGACATACAGCATCCCCAATTACAATGACACAGATAACAGTGACATTAGTGACACGGCTACATGTGTGACAAAGTGGCATGCTGACACAAGCAACTAACAGTAATTATTAGTGACATTAATGACACAGACTCTTCTTCATAGTGAAAATAAGAGGAAGATTCCATAGAAAGAATTTCATATAAAATATGTTTCTCAGGGACACTCACAAAACTTCTCATATACCATGGCACTTTCTCATGTCCAACTTTGCTCCAAATCATATATTTACAAACTGTAATACCACAAATCTAACTGGTGACCTTTGTGTTTGCTCAGAATATGGTATTCCAGTATAATAAAACCTTCTGTTTACACAGACTGGCAGTATCAGCAACTTACTTCAGTTCAAACGAATTTCCAATGCCCCAGAGAGCAGACAGAGGTCGTCCCCATGACGATGAGGTCAACACCAGGCAGCCGTCCTGTGAACAAATACGAGTTGTTTAGGTAAACTGACTTCCTTGCACACATTTCTAGTGAGCTGATTGCGTGAATTAGACAGAGCAAGGAGACAACTAGTGAAGCCGTAAAACCACAAACGTCCGAGGGAAGTTCATCCGTGCATGTTCAATGCATCTAAAGACACCCGCTAAGTTCTGATTTACCAGTCAATTTGTTGTGTTTACCCCACATATATATTCATATACACATAATGTTCATATGCACACTATCGCAAGTTGAACAAGCACATGAAAGAAAATCTAATGTAAAAATGTGGTGTTAGTTTCTTTAGTAAATATTTGCCTGTGGGTAAACGTAAATGAAATATTGCAACCGCTGCAATACAATGCTAATCGCCGGCTAATTAGCAATACATTTATATAGCTTTGTTAAATTGTCAACAAATGTTTGGATGTTCTGTACTTCCGACAGTTGTCAATAAAGGGAGAATTAATGACAGAAGACAAGGTTACTCACATTTGATGGTTGACACTGAGTGAGGGGGGATGTGTGACATGCATATGCTTCAGTCTCCTGCAATATGACAAACAGTTCATCATGTACCATAGGGAGCATTCTGTATTGCACTGTGCAGCGCAATCTGTAGTGCACCGTGTGTAGCAACCAGGAATTCAATTTGAGGAGCGGTCAATAATTCAATTTGAGGAGTGGTCAGTAATATATTGCTTGGAGCTGCTAGCAATGTGCTATGGGGAGCAGTCAATAATGCAGTGTGGGGAACAGCCAGTAATTTACTGTTGGAGAATGTCAATAAAGCGCAAAATGGAACAGCCTGTAATGCACTGCAGGGAATACCCCATCATTCATTGTTGGGAACCGTCCATTTACAAGAAACTGGGATCAACCAATTCTTAGTGGACTGCAGGGAGCAATCAATAGACCACTTCAAGGAGCATCTAGTAATCCAAGTGCTGAGCTTTAGTATTACACCATAGGGAGCAGTTTGTTTTGCATTGTAGGGAGAAATCTGCAGTGCTCTTCCGTCCATAGCATTTAAGTAATGATAAACTCTTACACATAAAGCAGATGCAAGTAAAGTCATTTCTTACATATTTTTTAATATACACAAAATCTTAAATCAAACACAGAGTAATATGAACAATGTGAACCTGCAATGTCTTACACATGCCTTAAATAGGTAACTGGCAAGATTATAATGGAAAAATATCTAACCATTTACAGTAAATACAAAACTAGAGTATTTAGAAAACAGGGAAGTTCATGAAAGAAGGCCAGGCTACCAGGTGCATTGTGGGACATTATATATAATGTGCTCAGAGTTAAGTGAGAACAGTTCCATCACTGAGAATGTGTGATGGGATTAAGCAGGCAAGCCATGGCCTGTCAACCATGCAAAAGCTATCACTCAAGGCATCTTATTAAGAAGCAAATTATTAGGAAGCAAATTAATTCTTAGTGTCATGCAGATGTCTACCGCAAATACCAACAGCAACGCCTGCAAGAAGTTTACACTAGACTTCAATCATCAAGCCTGGTTGTCAGCTAAGCTGCGACAAATGGCAGAGGGGTCACTTCACTTATAAGCAAGCACACGTTTTAATAATTTGAAAATTGTACACGTATTATACACGTGATGACATGCCAAAGTAAATGAGGGGCTTAGCTAGAGACGTGTCTGCCCGACTTCTAGAGTGGCAGATGACTGACCAACACTAGATTAACTAATAGTTCCAAGTCTATGGGCTAACATTAATAGCTATCACTGACACAACTGGTAGTGAAACAAATCTAATGGATCAGTATGATTAAATAATTGGTTCAAATGAGAATGGTGTGTCATTGAAAAAACTTAATTGTCGAATAATGGCTGTGACTGATGTGAACGGCCTCCACACAAGCACATGAGCTGTTCGTGCGTTAAAAAGCACAATTTTGATTAATTCAAGACTGATAAAAATTATTTCTAGTAAGGGCCTGACACGAATAAACTGGTATTTCACCTGCACACATGAACATATTTCAATGCATGCACACACACAACACAAAAACATTCACTATAAAACACATTTAGCTGTAGCCATGCAGCTATAAGTCAGTTAGGCTTCTCATGCAAGGCGACACGTTCAAACACCGTCCACACCAAAGACGCGTATCACCCCATCACCCATTGCCACCCCCGCCAGCGCATGCACGTAACCAAGGTTACACCAACCTCCGATGTCTCGACATTGAAAAGTTTGAGTTCGCCTGCGTACGTGCCCAGCATGATATACGGCCCTGACAGCTGAAAACACACCTACAAGTTACGGTCATCTGCAATGAGAAGCATCAGTCAGGACAACTAACCTGGGCCGTGGACACATCGAATACCTTGATCTCTCCACGCTGAGTGCACAGATACAGGTGTGGCTCCTGCAGCTGTGCAAGTGACAACAGCTACTCTTAAACATAATTTTAGCATCAGAATTCTCTATTTTGCTAGAAACACAGATCGTACTTTAAATGCCTATGCAGTAGTCTGAAGGCTGGGAACATATAGCAATGTGGTAAATTATCAAAAATTCTTCATACTAGTTCTTTTTAAGTTCAAAAATTTCATTTGGACGGATCCAAAGACATTCTACCTGGTAAAGGCTTTTGTTGGCATGCACATCTTCAGTACCTGTGATGCTGAATGACGTCATCGTACACATCAGGTAGATCGTAAAAATCAGAACGAACAGAACACCAGTTAATCGAAACGAAGGAAATTATGATCTACCTCATGTGTAAGATGACGTAATCAGTACTGATCATAGGTACCGAAGAAGTGCAACGCCAACGGAAGCCTCTACAACGTAAAATTTGTTGGGATATGTCAAAATTAAATTTCTGAATTTAGCAATGTGACAAATGTAAAGAATATTTGGAGCTAATTTCAATATGCAATTGGCAATCTTCTTCTTTGTCAAATTTATGATCATTTGATACATATTTGTTAAGATCATCATTTACTCTGCCTAGATGATAAAAAATGAAGACACATATTGAAATAAAGCAGCAACATAGTAGAAACGTCTCACTTATTGTACACAGATACTTTATTGTTAATCCCGTTTAATTAATCAATCAACCAAATTTTATTTTGCAACAACAACAACAATATAACTGTATAAACAAAACAATTAAAAAATGGGCCAAGTGGCCCTGAAGTCCTTTGGACTAATACATCTATATGGCTGACCAAATGAGTGATAAGTCAGAAAAATTGTAACATTGTTTTCTTACATCATTGTAAAGGTTTGGTAGGGTGCTTTACACGGTTTAAAAAAATATGACTGCTACAAAAATTGGCAAAGTTACGGAGCATTGAACATGGTAGGGATAAAAAAGTGAAAATGAAGAAAACGGCTGTTGAAGTTTTACATTATATATGCAAATGGATTGCATGGAAATATTACATGCACAACATTCAAATGTGGCACACAGTATGTATGTTATGTTGCAATGATACACTGGAAGTACAAATGTGCTGCTACAAAGACTTATCAAGTTAAGCCAGATTATGTCTTTATGTGTAAAACTAAGAGGACAGATTATCTGAGAGCAAAAGGTAGACTCACTGTTTGACACAGTTTAAAACCTACAGGCAACTGTTCAGTTTAACAGGGGTCTAGTGGCTTAATGGTGTCTGTTGACACAAGCTACTGCCAGTGACCAATTACAGATTAGTCACAGTTTCCATCAAACAATAGCAGGCAGAGAATCTTAGCTCCACAGCTGGGTGTAATACACAACCAGAGCCACCACTGATTCATGGTCAAGTAGATTAGCTCAATGCACCAACTAAGACAATACACAACACTGTGAGTGACAGTGTCCAGAGTGAGGCCTAAGCAGTGTCATCATTGCTGAATAGATCAATTAAACCTGCCAAGTGGGTGACATTCTGCACAAGTGTTCATTAATCCTTAGTGATTGTTCAGAACACCAGACTGACCACATACCTAAACAAAGCGAATGTAATAGGTGAAGAACAGGCAGTGTTCAAATAGGGGTATTGGTTGAATTGTATTTGTCTCGATGCAAAAGGCTTTATTGTGCCTTCATCGATTATAAGAAAACATTTGATTTAGTAGACCGGTCCTCCCTGTGGTCTAAGATAATTTCATGCGGTATTAATGGTATTGTGTTGAAAGTTGTATACAACATGTACAAAAATGCTAAATCAAGTATAAATGAGGGCCAGGCTTCTTCTCATGTGTAGCGCCCAATCAATTAAAACTGCCCTCGGGCACTTTACATACATGCACACGTATATAATAGTATTTTACATAAAAAGAAATGCTAACTAAGAAATAAATTTAAAAAAAATATAACATTACCTTAAATTTAGTAACTAAAAAAAGAGAGATCATTAAAAAAAACTTTTAAATAAATTAAGACATTCTTAAAAACTACTATAAATACATTCATTTATACAAGAAGAATAACCATAAATATGTTAAGAAACTAATAATTTTTTTTTTTTTTATCAATAGAAAGCACATAAAATGTCCTCGTCGGTGAATTATAAAAACGCTTGTTTAAAAAGGTGAGTCTTCAAAAGTGTTTTAAACACTTGTAATGATGTTGCTGTCCTGAGTGTAGGAGGCAAATTGTTCCATAGAACCGCCGAGCAAACCGCGAAACGGTGATCACCATGAGTAACAGTCTGTGAGGCCCGTACGAACAAAAAACGTGGCTGCGAGGTAGATCGTAGAGTTCTGCTGATGGTACGGTAGCCAATTAACTCACTTATGTAGTCCGGCGTTAGACCATTCAAGGCACAATAGGTAAACACCAGCATTTTGTAGGTCGGTCTCAAATGAACGGGTAGCCAGTGTAAACGCTGCAACACGGGCGTGATGTGTTCGTATTTCCTCGTGCGAGTAATTAGGCGAGCGGCACAGTTCTGCACCCTTTGTAGACGTTGCATCACCTTGTGTGGGAGACCATAAAGAAGTGCATTCCCATAAACGGGATGTCACTAGTGCGTGAACAAGTGTCTTGCATGATTCTTCCGTCAGATGTGGCCGAATTCGCCCAATGTTTCTAATATGATAGAAGCAGCTTTTCACAGATTAGTCACAGCTGTTGACTTTGTGGCACAATATGCAACATCTAATGTTGGGGGTGGTCTCAAGGGCCCTTCTGAAAACCACATCACTAGATAATGTAAACCTTTTGCACTTTGGGGGCCCCTTAGGTGCCCTTAGAATGATTCAATCAAATACAGATCTCTTGTATATAGTGGCAGCACCCTAAGATACATCTATGCAAAATTAGAGAAAAAGTTGCTGAACGGTTTCTGAGATACGGCAGCTAACGGCGGACGGAGGACGGCGTCTCGTAGGCAGACTGTTCAATATCCTGTATGAATTGTTATAAGCAACTATAAATTGCTGAAAATTAGCTTTTCTACAATTAACCCATAGCGTCTTAATGTTTCCGATTGTATATTTTGCGTGTGCATGATGTGGGACAGGGGAGACAAGCGTGTATGTATGTTGACACCACAACGCCAAGAATTCCTCGTACATGTTAAATGCTACTTGGTAATAAACAGTCTGAATCTGAATATAAATATTTGTGAAATATGCAGTAAACAGCTTATTCTTTATAGCAGTGGAACAAAAATGAAACTTTTGCCATAACATGTTACTGTTGGCATAAAGAAGTGTCACTTTGGCTTGAATGTCAGCCTCATCCGATAAGTCGTTACAAATGACATGCCCAAGATATTAACAAGAGGTGGCAAAGTTTAACTTCTTTCCTCCTAAAGTAATTTCCCTAGCAAGAATCGAGTTTCTAGAATCAAAGTACATGATCAGGGATTTACAAGCATTATATTTAACATCGTGCTCAAACCCATAAGAGTAACATATGTCATGTAAAGCTTGTAGTCCCTTGGCGGAGCGAATAAAAGTAGGTCATCAGCGTGATTAACAACCGTAGTACCCAGACTACAACCAATATGTTGTAGTTGTACACTCAAATTGTCCATGTAGAGGTTAAAAAGTAAAGGGGATAACTTGTCACCCACTGAGAAGAAATTAGTAGGTAGATCCCCATCGGATACATACAAATTGGTTATTGAACTCATTGCCGAGTATTCTTAGAATATATTTCAGTACATCGTGTTATTCTAATTTCTTTAACAGCTTATGTCGACTGACTCGATGAAATGCTTTTGAAGCATCCAGAAACGCAACATGCATAGCTGAACCATGTTTAGTGAAAAACCTTAGTAATTCTTTAAATGTAAACACACACAGCTCCGTTCCATGTTTTGGCTTAAATCCAAACTGATGAGGCATAGTTTGCATGTACGTGTCCATTTTTTTGAATAAAACGGTATCTATTATCTTGGAACATTGAATGCGAAATAACTATGACAAAAACTCTATAAGACATAATTTCATTCAATGTGTGTTGTGTAATAAATAGAATTATGAACTTCGTCTGTTAACACAATTTAGGTGCTTGCAAAATCTGCCAAATCAACAAGCTGTACACTTGTTTGTTGGACGATCACTTACGGAGAAAGCACAACACGAGAAGCACCGGTCCTCTTCCGAGTCGCTGTAGGTTCGCACAGGTCGGAACCTGTCAAACACATGTACACACATATAATAATGTTGTATGACACAAGTGGTGTGGTGTCTACACACGTGTGTCATGTGTCTAGTGGCATGTCGTTTGTTGCGTCTGCTTCATATTCTCTCTTCCAGCTGCAACCATCAGATTGCCCCATGGAGTAAAAAATGGGCCAAGAGGCCCTGAAGTCCTTTGGACTATAATGTGAGTTTGTAGTTATTAATGAAATGGTTTTTGGTGAATCGCAGTTACAGATCATTAATGGTTATGATGGAAATAAAATGTTGACATGTTTAGTAGAGACTATATGCATGCCAGTGAAGATACACCTGGAAATAAAATATTCGAGTAGACCGTTTCATGAAGATTGTATAGTTAATGTGTTATTAAAAATACTGTAGAATTGTATCCCGATACTCTGCTATTTAGGCCGATTTCCAGTGGATGTAGAAACCTTGCAGGAGAGTTGGTGAGCTGCAATCTCGCATGTAGCACAGTTAAAGGTTGTTTAAGAAAATGTGCACACATTTTCTGGTCTAATTTTGCCCCTACCACCCTCCCCCAGAATGGAAAGAAGAGAGAGAGACGAACTAAGATAAAACTTTATTTGTTCACAAGGTACATATACATAGCATGCATTTTGACTTTAAAATAGTAACAATTAATGACATAATACTGATTGAATTGGAGTGAAGTAATAGCTGCAACATGTATAGTAAAACATCTGAATAATATTCCTTATAATTTTGGCTAAATATGCTTTAACCTTTTCGAGTATACCTCAGTCATTTTATATATTATTTTATACCTAAATTATTTTATTTTAATCCTAGATCATATCTTTATATTGCATTGATAATTATGTCTATTGCTGTTTTAAAGTTTCTCAGGTTCTGCCAGTGCAGTAGGGATTCCCATTATACATTATAGTTGCAGCCCACATTCTGTTTGACACTGGGACAATGGCAGACAGTGAGCCTAGGCTAGTCCAATACACAGGGTTTTAGCATAATCTCTCCAGTCAGCCACCCCAGTCATCAGAGATAGGGCAAAGTTATAAACAGAGATCAGTGGCGGTTATAAATAGAGATCAGTGAAGAAGGCTTACAGCAGCAGGGAAACAGTATGAAAATGTTGCATTTTGGGGGGCCCTGAGGTCCCCTAAGAATGATTAAATCAAATACAGATTTCTCGTGCATAGTGGCAGTATCCTAAGATACGTCTATGCAAAATTAGAGAAAAAGTTGCTGTACGGTTTCGGAGATTCGGCAGCTAACAGCGCACGGTGGACGCAGAGTGATGGCATTAGTCCGTTGGACTTTCAGCCCAAAGGACTAAAAAGGAGCCGAATGCATATCTCCGAAAGACAGGACTATATTGTTATTATTATTAAGAGTATGTTTACATTACAGTGATGAAGTGAAGCATGTGTGTTTCACTTGCTGGGGTGAGCTGTTAGTTTGGTACAACTTTGCTGTCTGTGTGAATGAAGAGTTAGTGTACCATGAAGGCATATTTGAGGAGCTGTCATTGAGAGCAGTAAGCAATGTACTTAAGATTCTTATTCAAGTAAACAAATAAGATATTCACTAAACAATATGCCTACCCCCACAGGGTGTATATCATGACATGTTTTGTATATTGTGTTTTATGTGTGTAATTTTTCCTATAATAAAAGATAAGTGAGAAGTTTGTTAGTGACACTTTTCTGACACTGTTCGGGTATTTTACATTTTTGTACAATAAAGGAGAAAGAAAATGAGAAACCGATGAAAGAAATCACCAACAAGCATATTATAAATTTGCCCTTTTCATGAGAATCATGACCCCAGTTCACGCACCCATCACTCACCGGCTGTAGATGAACTTCCTGTTTAGTTTCTGTCCCGATGGTCCGCCGTGTCGGGGATAATACTGAAACAGAAGTAATTGCGCGTTCAATCTTACAGAGACTCGGACAACGTTCTACAATACAGGGTTGTCATTTCATTTTTAGTATGAAATAGCCCATTAATAGGACATGTAACGTGACAGTTAAATAGGTAACCAGCAACAGTACACAGGAACTATGTTACTGATAAACCTTCAGAGAATACACTACCAGATCATTAGAACAGGTTTTGAGTTTTTAAGCTTTCTCCACAATTACTTCATCCCACTGTGAAGCAGTCCCATTCCATTGTACAGCAATTTTGTCAATGAAGTTAAATTTGACAGGAACATTTAAAAAATTAATAATTTGTGTGATGAGTCCATTAAAAGTATTTGCATGGTACAGCTAGCATTTTATAGGGTAATTTTTCTCAGAATGACTCAGAAACAAGTGAAAAATCATTTTCATATTCAAACACATCATTCAGGTTAGATCTATATCATCCATCATCCTGAATAACAACTGTTACGAAACATGAAAGTTTATTTGGTTATTCGGTTATAATGATATTACAAGTACAAACATAATTATGGTTTCACCAAGTAACTCGAGAAATTCTCTGAAAATCTCAGGGGGCTAATTACGAGAACCACTTATAATTAGGTAATATACGTGTATAATTTTTTAGACGTGACGCAAATAAAAAATGACAGGGTCTCGCAATCCAATATATTCTAACACAATCTAACACTGTGAGGCAAAGTGATCATTGAATAGTATAGTGTGCATTGGAGAATACTTGTCAAATGAGTATCTGTGATGAAATGGAAGTATGTAGGCATATAAAACACACAACATTACATAGTACATGTGACATTATATGGTATAACATAAGTAGTATAACATATAGACACAGTGTCATGCAAATGATAAAAGGCAATTTAGCGCCAGGTATAAGGTAATGACATCTCATGTTTGATACTTACACTTCTCCTGAGTAACCTGGTTGTGAAGTTGCATGGTGCAGTGTTCTTATGTTGTGGATCGGGGCATCGGTGGGGTCTGTGACACACAACAGTTGTACACAGTCAAGATTGATGTCCAACGCAATGGACAATAGACAAGTCAATTTTTAAATATATTCACACTGCTACAATTCAGCACAATCTGTACATCATTTGTTCCATCAAGACCAGTTACATTTTTAGTTATCCCTATTTCAGAGATTCTAGTTCACAAAGTTGACATAACAGCTGAATACCCAAATAATTACCTTTTATATCTTTAAGACTACATTCGTTTCAATGGCACTAGCGGCCGAAAGAATTCCTTCATTGTCACAGAATAAACATTTAGGTTTACAATGTTAAATCTTAAAATTTCATCTTGACCTTAAAAAGGGTAAAATTGGGGAAATCCAAAATGATAAAATACAACTGATATAACTTTTATTTACAATGCAAACATTATATTTTTCAATTAATAAGTTACACTATTTTAGCAGGTCCTATTACAACAATACAAATTTAGGAACTGTTATGGCGTCTCAATTTTACAGTCTAATTACCAGCCAGTATTGCTTTACTTGCATCAGTATAGCAATCCATCATGGTTCCATGTGCATATTCTTGGTTGCCTGACAAAAGGTTCATTTTGAAGTTTTGAAATGCTGACATGGTCCCTAAATGCGAATGAATTACACATACGTGAGGAGTGAGAATGGGGGACATGTCACAACCGGGTTGGTACACGATGCGTGCTGTTTGCGCAAGTACTCGGTGACGATTTCGTCAAGTGACACAGACGGCTCATGACACATCGTCCCGGTGACCTTCTTAGCGAGTGACGATGCAGACGACAGCGGACTCTGGTGGTAGTAGTTGGAGACGCAATCGTTCTTCGCCTGAATGATCTTCTGGGTCTGACGCAAGGAGACGCGTTCATTAGGCTACTTCTTCACGACTGTTGATTTTTATAATGTACATCTTATCAATATATCCAAACAAAACATTTCATATACTTGTAGACTTTCGCTAATTTGATCAAGATGGCTTCCTAAGTTTCACTATCAGCCAAGAGTAGCATTTCCACATGTCTAAAATGATTTCATTCTACCAGGCTGTGAATTGCACCAAGGAAACCATCGTGATAAGATAGGTGAAAGTATGTACAGGTATTTTGAAATGTTGGATATATTAGCAACAACTGCAGTAGTACATTTATTAGGCCTTCATAAATGTTACGGTTCACATACATTTATTTTTATATCGTTAGATGAATAACTGTTGAGCTACTTACATCAGCCAGCTTTGATGAACAATCACCCTGCGCTGGTCAACAATGTGGTTGCTTGGCATGTGTAAGGGGGGATCATGCAGCGACAATATTTACCACGTAGAAACTGAGATAATGACCAAGTAGAAACCCAGGTTCTGAGCACTCAGAAATGCAGTTTCTGAGTTAGTAGGAACTCACCCGAGCGTGACTGACTGGTTGGGGCGTCTTGCAGTTGATGATATTCAGCTTCACCGGACAGCCACTAGTGGGCGTACCACACACAGATTTATGGTTGCCATGGTGACTGCTCTGGGGTGTTGTAGTGTTCGCTGAGACAGCATGGTGGCGGATCTGCAGACATTGATGTAGACAACATACCAAATTAAGCTGTGTTAATATTGAACACACAATAAGGATGATGTAAAAGTAAAATTCCTCAAAAGGCCATGCCTTAAAATATACAGCTGCCATGAAAACCTCTCCACAATAAGTGTTCTTAGTAATAATAATCAGGTAACATCTTTTGTGCCTAAAACATCGGAAACCAAGCTCAGAGGCGCATCAATACAAAATAGTTAGTCAATCTCAGAATCGATAAGCCGTATTAAGCCGTATTGTTGACAGATGGATCGATACGCCAGGGTGGTAAAATGGATACGCAAGATTATAAAGATAAGTTTTAAAGCACTTTTGGAAATATCTACCCTAGTAGATTTTGAATGTGGCAAACAAACTTTGTGTTACCGTAAATAATGCATTAGTTTCGAAACAGATGACAGAATAATTGAATTGCAAAAGGTCAACATTACACACAACAAACAGTTTCACCTAAAGATTGTTTAGTTGAATTTTCCACAACAATAATGTATATATATATATAATATGCACTATGCACTATAAATGCTAAAGGATTTGGATTAAGTTGTATCACATTACACCTGAAGACACCCAAGTTACAAGTGAGAGTGACACGTACAGTCTTGGGTGATGCGAGCAGGGTGGGAGCGGAGACAGTCACACCCGCATGGATGGTGGGGCACGGAGGTAGACTGTTGCACCCTGGCAACTCGGCTTCTCGCTGTAGATATTCTGCGGTCTCTTGAAGACCTGAAAACAACCATCCAATAAAATATCAACTTTTATCGTGCCAAAATCCTCAGGATCCAAGCTCAGTAGAGCATAAAAACCAAAGGGTTAATTAACCTCAAGATCCGTGTACAGTGCCAAAGTTGTCAGGCCGGCGTGTGCTAAAGAGCTAAGTTACAGATAAACAGTTTATTGTCAATGTATGTCGTGATACGTTTACGAATCACATGACCTCTATAAGAGACGACAGCACCATGTGCTGTACAGTCGGTGAAAGTAACAGTAGCAGCAGCACCATATCTTGATTACTCGAGATTGATATCTGCTTGCAAACTCAACAGTAATTGAATGTAGCAACAGTGGCTGGGACGTAGCAGTCAGAGCATAGTTGACCCTCCTATTGTGTTGCAAAATAACATGGCACCTAGAAAATGGTGACATTTGAAAAACACTTCTGTGAACTGAGTGCAACAGATCACATACATTAGCACGTTTAGTGGTAGAATGTATTGACACTGACATGGTGAATATTAGAAGTTGGCAGAGTGACATTCTGCCATTTTTATTCACACAATACACATGGGTGCAGAATTACACGGCTATTTTGGAAAATATTGATGGGCATCATGCATTCACTCATTTTAAAAAAGCTGGAGGTATCTGATTTCAACGGAATTTGATGAGCATATCAATGACATGACAGCAGTGACTGTGAAGAAGTTTCATTCAGTGTCTTCTCATGTACAATTTTCTTATAAGCTGACGAAACGTTAACATGGCCATCAGTGGGAAAAATCAACTATGTCCTGTAACTAAACAGACACGTACCCTTGGCCAGTAAGTGGTCATGGATGAGCTGTAGTAATTCTTTCTCCTGATAGATAATCTTAGTTTGTGCGACGACATCGGCCTACAACCAAACACAACCCGCTATCAGCCAAACCCATTCCTTGCAAACCCAGTTCAACAAATTTCCCAAAGAATTATCATGGAATAACGTGACTGCTAAACAGTACTCATTATTATTGGGAAAAGTTAAGGTTAATGTTGTTTTATCCCATTATGAGAGCCACAACAAGTTACATTTATTTCAGAGTGGACATAACTATGTATATACGATATAAAGATAATTTTTTTAATTAAAGGTTATTTTTGAGTAATTTCAAATCTTTCTTATTCAAGACGTACAAACATGATGCTATCAACTTCAATAACAAAACTGTTTCCGTCACTAGTGCTCAGAGCGACTAATTCTATCTTACCTTCATTGTCAGTTAAGGGGACAAGTGCTGCGGCAAACTTTTTTCTTTACTTTTAATGATAGAGAACTGAAACTTGGTGGAAATGATCATTGTGGGTTAAGATGGATATAACAGGTTGAATTTTTTTTGTTGGACAGGTGGTTGCCATAGAAATGACAGCCATTTTTTTTAGTGATCCATTCTAAACCAATTTTCATGCAAATCCCCAGAAACAATACATTGTGCTACAACATTCAAAACAGGCTGCATGTATAATAAATACAAATATCTACAAAATGTCAGAACGATTTTTTATTCTTTTACTTTTTTATATCAAAAATAATTTTTTGGAAAACTAGACATAATTTCCGATTATTTTGATAGGATGCATTGAATGTACAGGGAGGTAAAATGGAAACATGGACAGATATACAGAATCCCTCCTGACATTTTGTAAGGCATGTCTTGAAGTATTTGTACTCCAAATTTGGAGTTGATATCTCTTAGTTTTCTCTCGAGATCCGCATGAAATTTATGTATTGAATAAAAACAGAATTCTGAGAAAACAGCAAAACAAACTTTTGTGTTTATCTTTTCACATTTTTTTACTATTCAGGTGGTTTTTGACTGTTCAAATGTGTATATATACACCTGTTCTGACTATTCATATGTGGGAAATGCATCTTTTGGACTAAACATTGATGGTGTAGCAAACTCTTCTGTAAGAGTGGTTGGCTCTGAAAAGAGCAGTTTGTTTTGTTGGCTCTGAAGAGAGCCGTTTGTTTTCTTCATGAGTCCCTAGAAGTAGAACTCTCCGGAGGCATAGGAAGGCCCACCCTCAGCCTGGGTAAGCAGGTCTTGCTGGCGAATCCGTTGAAGACGTCGACGTTCACGGTTCTTCTTCTCTTGCGCATCAGCCTTTCTTCCTTTCGCAGCAAGCCTTTCTCGGTCCTTCGACAGTGGCAATTTCACTTGGGCTTCACCCGGCTGAAACCCAAGGGCAGCTGTTGTTTCTGCCACTGTCTTCTCCGTCCCCTGGTTGAATTCACTGACAGCAATGGCAGCGCCAGCCTCGACACGCAGTTTCCCAAGGAAGTCCGTCTTCAAACACTTCCGCCACATGACCGAATGCAGACTCTCGTTTGGGTTCTGCGTCTTTACCCTGAGGCATCGATGGAGGAGGTTCTCATCACCAAGCCACACGCAAACAGGCTTCACGAAGCGACCTACTTCACGTGACAGGGGTGTGCCAATGTTGTCCTTGTGTGGCCATGGTCGTTCACCCTTTGCAACAGCGCGCCGATAGAAACACCAGCTTGAAACCCCAGCTGGGCAGTGATCGTGATGTGGGTCATCATCATCAGTCGACAGTGAATGGAGGAAGGTGGCAAACACTGCGTTCCTCATACCGTCCAGATCATCTCGGTGGCTTCGTATGGCATTGCCATACTACTTGGTCAGTTTCGTGATTGTAGCAACCGTCAGCTTGCCGTAGCCCCTTCCACCTGTGACAACACCTTCTTGTCGACCCTCGTCTGCGACTTTTCTCAAGGCAGTGCCAAGCCTCTTTGACACGTGGTTGACACACTCTTCTTTGGTAACCTGGCAGTCGTCTCCGTAGATATTCAGGGACACCAGGTGGCTGTACGTCTTTGCGTCGCCGTCTGACAGCACGGTGACGTAGCAGAAGCCGTGTCTCTGTTCCGAGCGGCGCCACAGGATCTCTGCAACAGCAGCATCCATACCACTTGCAGTGCCATCAAAGTTTTTGTTACACTCATTGGCTGCCTTCCACGTTCGGTACTCATCAGTGTTTTTGTCCAGGTGGTCCCCCACAGTGGTGCAGCCATGGCAGTATAAGCTGAATACTGCATAGTCAATCACAAGGCCGGTGATCAAGTCGATGACACTGCCAATGCCGTAGTAGGACTGGTGTCCTCGAGTCATCCAAGTTGCATCGTACGATACATTGATGTCTCTCATGTCCTCTGGAGGGACACCAGACAGGTCGGCATACGCTTCTCTCACGTAAACAGCACTGGCATCGAGACAAGTGGTCACTGTGTCCATCACTGCTGTGGCTATCTCTTTCTGGTGTCTCACATACGTCTTCTGATGGATGCAGGGTGAATCCATCCACCAACAAATCCGACGTAGCCCCGAAAATCCAACACCACAGTCCATAGTTCCTGCTACCAATCTCCTCGTTGTAACAAATGGTGACCGACTGCCATGATCACCAATCCTGCCTGAAGACAGTGTCTCACTGCAGACATGTCCACAAATGGTACACTCGGTGCGGAATGCTACGACTGGGCCCTTCCTTTTGTCGATAACAACAACTGTCAAAGCGCCCTGGCAAACCGGGCACGGAAGGTTCTCAACAAGTTTCTTCAATGAGGCCACTTGCACAAAGAGACAACTGTTGTCTGTCACGGGACATTGAGGTTCATCGACATCAGGCTCATCTGTCTGTGACGAGGACGCGATCGACGGTTCGCGAACAGAATGCTGATCGTCAGCTCCAGCACAAACGTCCATTTCGCCAGGTTCCACGACGTCACCTTCCACAGTGACCACGCTGCCACTCGGGGCCGGGCTGCTGCCGCTAGCCACGGTGCTATCACCAGCGATGTTGGTCGGTTTACTCCGTAGTTCTCGCTCAGATTTAATCTACGCTAACTGAGCCTGCTTCTTCGATCCATACCTTCTCGTCGTAGTCTGTTTTATGCCGCGATCCTTCGGCATCTTGACTAGAAATTGCGTACTAATAACTGACAGAATCACTGAGCTAAAACAACGGTCGCCATATTGTCTCACTTTGTTGCTAAGTCGTAGTTTGCCAGAGAGGCCCGAAGGTCGGCCATTGGCCAATCAGAATCGAGAGAATGCGAATCTGCGGAGCATTGTGCCATATAAGGAAATTTCCGTATAGAATCGGCTCGGGTTCTAATGCTGATTGGCTGCATACTAATTAGTGTTTCCCGCCGCGGATAAGCCTGTCTTGCAGCCGGGAGAAAGAGCTAAATTTTGATATCCAACATGGCAGCCTCCAGTAAGGCAAAGTACCGGTAACTAAGGAGTGAAACACGCCTAATTTCTGCATTTGTTCGCAAGACAAAGGAACTCTCATCAACACTGGTGATCAAATAAAGCATTTATTTCACATACAGACACATAAATATGAACATTTATGAATTAGAAGTTGAAATTAAGATGTTTTATTAGTGAAATACGCTGAAAACGAAATGTCACAAAAAATCGTCAAAAATCGAAAATCCCGCGTGTCCCCTTAAACTATCCATTAGTGTTAACTTAGTTGGCACTGAAAGCCCTGAATATATTTCATAATTTTTCTCAATGTTTTTTGTTAAAAAGATATGTGAAAACAGTGGTATGACAAGAAACAATGCATTAATATAACTGACCTTTCTGATACGTTCGAGTGAAGCCTCGATGCTGGCATTCTGCGGCTTGCCCAGGACACTCTCTATAAGCTCACTGGCACATTTACAGAATTTGATGTGTTGCAGTCGCTTGTCCTGCAGAATCGGCTCCTTCATCAGCTCTGTAACACAGTGATATGTCAGTAACACCACAATAACACCGTAGTAACATAAACATGACAGTAACTCTACAGTAACACTACAGCAACACCATAGTGACTTCAAGCGCTGTACACTAGCCCTTTCTAAGCAAACGTTGTATACTAGATGGTCAGGCTACCTTCAGCCTTAATCCTCTAGTAGGAACTTCAAGACTTAACAGCCAGACTGTGAGAGAGACGAGTACAAGAGTACATACGCTGGAGTTGACCATCGGTGAACAGCGGTAGTTTGCTGATGATCTGTTTGACCGTGTCACCGCGCGCCAGTCCTACAAGTGCCTGGAGACAACAAGACAACATGACAACACAGCTATTCGTAGCTCTAACATTTTAAATACCCACAGAGACTCACTGTCTTTCCAGCAGGGTTGGAAAAAATCATGATTTTTTCTATTAAATCGAATAAATCGGATTTTTTTGATTAAATCAGATTTTTTCTATTAAATCGATTTATTGGATTTTTTCAACATTCTCGACAAATCATAATATGTAGTTCTGAAAATAAAGAAATAAGTGGTATATCATAATATACCCAATGGGCTGAAAATCTTATTCCTAGCCTTTCTAAAGAATTAAAACAAAGTTGTTATGTACAAATTTAAACTTTATTAAAAAATATGTACAGTTAAATCAACTGGCAGTTCCACGCAACAACACAGACAATCAATTTGCAGTGCATCTGATTATTCATTATTGTTAGCCTGATTATTGTCATCTTCATTTTCATATCAGTTGTCAGAGTCCGAAGCAATGTTCACATTTAGAACTCTGTATATAAACACAAGTTTGGCCGCTTTTGCTACTCCAAGCCGGTTACGCAGTTTACTGTGTACTAGTCCAAATGTTGAAAAGGCTCGTTCCACATCGGAGCTTAATGCAACTGAGCACAGCAAGCATTTAATTAACTGAATGAAGTCTTCATTAAAGCGTCCTTCCATTGCCATCCACCATTCCACTGAACTCACTTCAACCAAGTAACTGTCCTCAAACAAGTAAGCTTTGAATGGGGCACTTCGAGCTCGAAACTTAACAACTGTAGAGATGCAGTCTGGATAATACTCACGGCAATAAAGCATAGCACTGTCAACATGTTCTGCATCCAAAGTGTTCCCGTTTACCTTTGGATCCAGAATGTAGGCCAGGTAGTGTGCATCAGTGAGACCAGTGGATTTGCGTGCAATGAATTTCTTACGATCTGCTGTAGATAGTAGTGGAGTGAGTTTTGTCTCGAGTTCTGACCAGATGTCTACTGCCTGACTCAGTGTGCATCTGGATTGTTGCAGCTTGTCCAAAGCAACGGCTATCGGGACCATTCTTTCCAGATAATCTTCAGCATTACGCTTTAGCGCAAAATCTTTCACCTTCGCTGCGATCTGTTTATCAATACCTTCTCTGTGATTTTCACAAACGAGAAGTAGCACTGCCCAATTGTCCAAGTAACTTGGCAGAGTATCGACAAGGCTGTTCCACCGTACTTCTTGTGGCACAACAAGTTTACGTCCACCGGCTGCTTTATACCATGCAGCTGGTAGATGCGTGTTTCTAAAGTACTTCACTATCTTCACCACATGTTCTTTCACGCCACTGATTTCATTGTCCTTTGACAGCAGATTCATCTGATGAGCACCACATCCATATGTTACCACTGAAGATACATCATCGTACCCCAGCATATTTTGCATTTTTGCCATATTTGCAACATTGTCAGTAACAAAGCTGCCCACTTTACAGCCATATTTGAGTTCTGTCGACTGGATAGCAGTTTTTGTGATTCCAGCCAAGTATTCTGCTGTGTGACTGTTACCGGATGTGTCGATTGTGTAAACTTCCCCTTCAGCAGTGGTGATAGTCGCACACACTATCGGCTCATTGTGGATATTACTCCAGCCATCGAGAGCCATGCTGACGGTCGAATTGCGCAACTTTGTCCGGCAGTCATCTTGTAGCGAGTCGTGTACCTTTTCAATCATTTTGTCAGATATGTCTTTTCGTGATGGAGGTTTGTACCCAGGTCAAAGCATATGAAGTAGTTTATGGAACTCTTCATGATCAGCAGTACGGAAAGGAATGTTGTTGGCAAAGAAGAATCTGGCAACTTGAATATCTAGTTTTTCTTTCTCAGAGGAAGACATTTTTTGTACATACGACTCGATCAATCTCAGTCTCTTTCTCATCGGTGACTGCATCGGGTTGGATGACGGCATGGCCACACGTCGTGGCATTTCGTCTGTCACGTCTTCAGGTGTGTTTGCTTCTAGACCTTGTTCTAGTTGCAGTCCGCATATATCCACGTGACACTTCATCCTGGCAACAATTCCTTGGATGTCCTTGGAGCATCTTTTACACTTTGCTCGGCAACCCGTTTTACCAATTTGTACAACTTTCTCAAAATAATTCCACACAGAATCTAGTTGACGTGGCATGGTGACACAACCAGTCAACCACAATGTGCAATCGCAATGACCATCAGAATGTTCTGCCTACTAAGCCTAGATACCAGACTGCCCTGCGTCATGCCTTGCTGCCCTTATTCCCTGGCTTCTCAGTAGGATTGGCAGTCCCTTCCCTCAAGAAATTGACTTCACGGTGAAGCCACATATCAACCAAATGCTTGTTATAGCCTGGCTTGTTATAACATGTTCCTGACAGGCAAGCTGACAAAATAACACTGATCAGAGTAGTTCAAATAATCAGATTTTGACTAAGCTGGTTTTAATTCCAAATTGAGGATACACCTTATCTATACTTTGGAACCCATCTCACATTGATCTTACTCATCTTAGGTACCCTGGGGTAGCTGATTAAATCAAAGCATGCAATTAGCTGCAGTCAGTTGGTCCTTGGCAGGAGACAATACAGATAAAGGTATGCCTCTCTGCCCTCTTCCCAATCAGTCAAAGTCATGCCTCAGTGATCACATGTATCACTTGCCTCTGTCACTTGCCTAACACAACATACCAAAGTCCAAGCAATACACCAAGCAATTATTTAATTGAGCACAGCTGTAAAAACATGTGGGCCTAGTAATTAAAAAATGTCAGCTGTCTTACAGATTTCAGGATTATTATTATAAATTGGCACAAATAAATTGAGTACTCAGGTAAGTATAAATTTAAGATAATCTGAAGAAAAAAAACGAAAAAATCAATATCTTGATTTTTTCATGTTGATTTAATTGATGATTTAATCAATTTGATTAAATCAACGCCAACCCTGCTTTCCAGGTTGCTCTTTCATACGACTGACATCCTATTAGGATGGCATCAACATAGACACATGGAAGTTATATTTCCCCTTATCTTGCTTGACAACTGCTCCCGTTTCCCACATCAGGATCGCCCATATCCGTATCGCTCAACCAAATTGACGGGAACTACGAGCTACCACATCCTATCAGATCATCTGATGAACTGAAGCAGCCATTTTAGATAGTTTTTATGGGTAGTTAACATTTTGGATATGGTAATAACCTGCACGACGTATCCCAGAGTGAACAATGCACAAAAACAGGAAGAAGAACTGCGTTATTATGAAGATTAACTATCTCAGTGTAAAAAACAGGAAGAACTGTGTTATTATGAAAATTAACTATCTTGCATAATGTTCAATAAAAACAAGACAACACATCTCAATTTATCAATTTACCCACGCATATCCCAAGTACCATCCGTACATAGTAACTGTAATATATAGAAGACATTATTACTGAAGGACATGCCTTTATAAGAACTTCAAGCAAGTCCAAATTCAAAATATCAATGTAAAGAATATAGTGAGCATTTTAAAACTTCAAGTCCTGGTTCGTGCGTTCTGTAGAGAAAGTCTGCTGTGGTTACCTTGCAAGAGAGAGCTCGGATAGCATCAGCCTCTGTGATCGGTGACTTTGTCATCAGCAGCTTAAGTAGCACCTACGATACAAAACAACGAAAAACATCTCAAAACACATGGCAATAATGTTGTTCTCTGATCTGTTGCAACAGTTAATTTACCTGTATAAAAACTAAAAATCAGTTACAATATAACAAGAACCCTCAAGGTGCTTCTTCATTCCAACACCAACTCAAGTTTTCTGGGAAGCTTTCAGCCACACTGCAATTACTGCATGAAGACCATTACCTGTTTACATATATAAACCCTAGTTTGAGAATATCTAGTAAAGCATTTCAGCTACTTGTGAAAGTTAGCGTTTCTTCTCAGTTCTCACAGATAACTATAACACAACTGAATCTACAATGAACACTGCCCACCGTCTACGATTCACAGTAAACACTGTCCTGCTCCCTGGATCTACAAACACAACACTGAGTTTACACACTATAAACTCCGCCACGCACATAAACATGTGTACAGTACACAATGAATGATGTGGACACTGGTTCCACCACCTACCATGATGCCGTTGTTTGTGCGTACAGTATGCCACATCTTCACCAGGAGATCCTCGCTGTTCTTCAGTGACAGCTTCTTCCTCGCGCTGCCAGCGATGATGCGACCAACACCGCTGCTCAGCTGTAACAGGTGGACAGTCTCTCACCACTACAGATCAAGCACCACAAACATATGGAGAAAGCCACTGTGTAAAGTACACAACTTCACAAGCTTCACTTGCATGCCATTTATAATAACCACAGGCCCCAAAATTGGCAGCAGCAGTGCAGCCATTTGCTGTGATGCCTGGCATCCTTGAAAATTAAAACAATGGCTCACAGCTGTGGCTTATGATACTCCACTTTTACAGCTTGATTAAAATATTACTTTTTAGACTTCGTGCAAGAATAAGGGATACAGAGTGCAGGACTCGTCTCGTAGAGTGTTTACAAAATTGGCATGCCTGACCAGCTTCCCTGACAACAACAACGAATGTCAAGCCAAAGTATCGAACAAAGTCGCATATAATTACATGAACATCAATGTCTGAATCACTTTCTTCGATATCACTACCATCGCAGACACGTTAACAAACTTCTTCTGCAGTCAAACAACTAGAGACGCCTTTTTGTTCTCTCAAAAACTGGAGCAGCTTGGAAAAAAGTGTGAAACTCTCATAAGTCAAATAGCAACATACACCAGAAATACCCACAATGCATTGCCAATATGTTAATGAGACATGTAGAATGTGTTTCAAAAGTATCCTCCAGAGTGCGCCTCTGGGATAAATGAAACTACGACGCTAATCTTTTCAGGTTGGTTTGGCCGACTTGAGGTCTAATGGGTTAATTACAATACAAATAATGACAGGTTGATAGCATTTTCTTCTTCACAATATTCCAATATTTAAAAAAAATCGCTGACCAGTTTATACTGTATTAGAACATTTGCGATAAAATGTTATTGTTACTGGCCTTGGTGCCATGTTTACTGGTCTTCCATGGTGCCCCTAGAAGTCAACTAAAGTCCTCAATTACCCTCAATTTTGCCAGAGTACTGGAACTACCAAAACGAGCCATGCCTATAGGAATGTTCATTGCGTGAACAGCTCACAGCAATCTCTAAACACACCAACGCCTGAAACTTCCTAACACATATATATCAAATGACAGTATAAAATAACTTCAGAATGGCAAGATACCTTATCAAAATCAAGAAAAGCTAAATCTGTGAAACACATTTTGGAAAATTACTAAAGATACATCATCTGAAGAACCTTTAGGCAGAATGGAACAAGAATATCACAGCGCAGTTTGTGCTTTTACACATATCTGCTGGCAAGTGGTTTGCAATTTTGTAATTTCTAAACCATAACATTCCGCATTTTCTTATATGATAAGTCCATACTCTCCAGGGTGTGACCATACCCCACCTAGGTTACCCCCACAACATGGGGAGACGGAGGCAAGAGAACACCACCAGTTCTTAGATCAAGCATATGAGTAACGTTGTTAAGTGTAACTATGGTAACATACCCTGGACATGGGGCCACAGACACAGTTGATAATGATGCTGAGGGCTGCCTTCTGTACGTCGGGCTCAGCCATGATGTCTCCCTCAGCCAGTCCCAGGAGGATGCTGAAGTAATCAGGGGTAGAAATAACTCCAAAAATTCTGGTAGTCAGCAGGACTACCTGGTTGGAAAATCTGGCAGTCCACAGAAATATCTGGTAGTCCACAAATAGCCTAAATGTTTAGCAAAGTAATGCGCCGAACACAACATTTTATTTCAAAGTTAACTTTGAGAAATAATATATTCTGTCAAATATTTAAAATATCACAATGTTATGATCTATGCATCTATATAATATTGCTTTACTGTGTGGTTAACTTTTGTAACAACATTTATTTGTGCAATATTTGCAACACTAATAACCGTACATAATCAATTTAGATAATAAAATAATTTCTCTCACAAAATAACATAAATGACTGGTTGTTTCTAATGCAGCAGCTTAATATATAAGTTAACAAATGTAAATTACACAAGCAGTCATATTAACAGTTATGAATGTTTAAATCACTGATGCTGTTTCACTGACAATTTTGTTCAACTATTATGACGCCATCCAACAGAATTTGTGAGAACTACGAAACGCGGACTATATCACTTTGAGCCAGCGTAACCTAGGCTGTTGTTATTCCTTCGAGTTTTGTATTCGAAACCGGAATATGTACACTTGTGTGTGTTCTAACAATGTCACAACTACATTAAATTAGCAACAAGTCTTCAATGCGCTTATCGGACAGCCAGACAACGATCGCGAAACGGTTTACGGTCGCGTATCCATTAACGTAGGTTGACATGAGGTACCACGGGCGCCATGACACTACGTAGCTTGCGCCTTTCAAAAATCCTGTCATAAATCCACCAAAATAATTGGATACCGTTGCAGAGAAATCAAGTTTGTTTCAAAATATCGCCAATAAAGTCAGTATCATTTACGGTGTTTCCGAGAAACGACAACACGTGGTTTATGAAACGGCAAATGACAACGCATGATCTGTTATTACAGACTCGTCGCGGTCGCCAGCGAGCGACCATACATATGATAATGTGTCACTCGCCAAAAAAAAAAACCAGTCGCATATGCGACCAATTCAGTTGCAACTTAGAGGGCTGCAGTATAACGTAGATGTATATACATGTATATCTCCCACACGTGACCGATGAGTAAAAAACATTCCCGGATTTTGCGGTAGTCCATCGGACTACTGCCGACGCCAACTTCGGTAGTCCAATTGAATTTCTGGTAGGCCTCGGACTACCGGACTGCCGCTATTTCGAACCCTGGTAATGACACACTAAGTACAACAAGACACAATTACACAGGCATCTTAACAACATTCTGCAAATTCTTAACAATCACGACATGAATTTTGAATGCTCAGGCATAAGCCACACACCTCACAAGTCTTAAGTCAAGCTGAACATTGTCATTGATTCATTTAAATCAATACTTCAAAATTATATTAAAATACTCATATACGTGTAAATGAAGGAGTCGTACCTGATGGCTTGAGTTGAGACATTCTCTGGCAGCAGCACCGACTCACACAGCAGTAGTTGTGTCTTGGGCGTCACAGAGCAGATAGTGAGCACATCCAGGGCACTGCGGATAGTCTCCGCCCTGACAACACAGCAACCACAGCATCACCATCCAACACTTCTCTACCCTGACAACACAGCAACTACACCATCACCACCTAACACTTCTCTACCCTGATAACACAGCGACCCCAGCATCACCACCCAACACTTCCCTACCCTGACAACACAGCAATCAAAGCATCACCACCCAACAGTTCCCTACCCTGACAACATAGCAACCACAGCATCACCACCCAACACTTCTCTACCCTGACAACACAGCAATCACAGCATCACCATCCAGCACTTGTCTACCCTGACAACACAGCAACCACAGCATCACCACCCAACACTTCTCTACCCTGACAACACAGCAACCACAGCATCACCATCCAGCACTTGTCTACCCTGACAACACAGCAACCACAGCATCACCACCCAACACTTCTCTACCCTGACAACACAGCAACCACAGCATCACCATCCAGCACTTGTCTACCCTGACAACACAGCAACCACAGCATCACCATCCAGCACTTGTCTACCCTGACAACACAGCAACCACAGCATCACCATCCAGCACTTGTCTACCCTGACAACACAGCAACCACAGCATCACCACCCAACACTTGTCTACCCTGACAACACAGCAACCACAGCATCACCATCCAGCACTTGTCTACCCTGACAACATAGCAATCACAGCATCACCATCCAGCACTTGTCTACCCTGACAACACAGCAATCACAGCATCACCATCCAGCACTTGTCTACCCTGACAACACAGCAACCACAGCATCACCACCCAACACTTCTCTACCCTGACAACACAGCAACCACAGCATCACCATCCAGCACTTGTCTACCCTGACAACACAGCAACCACAGCATCACCACCCAACACTTCTCTACCCTGACAACACAGCAACCACAGCATCACCATCCAGCACTTGTCTACCCTGACAACATAGCAATCACAGCATCACCATCCAGCACTTGTCTACCCTGACAACACAGCAACCACAGCATCACCATCCAGCACTTGTCTACCCTGACAACACAGCAACCACAGCATCACCACCCAACACTTCTCTACCCTGACAACACAGCAGCCACAGCATCACCATCCAACACCTCTCTCTACCCTGACAACACTGCAGCCACAGCATCACCATCCAACACCTCTCTCTACCACGATAACACAGCAACCACAGTATCACCATCCAACACCTCTCTACCCTGACAACACAGCAACCACCACACAACACATCTCCATCACTTCCCACATCCACAGCAAGTGGTCTCCATATATTATATTTAGTCTCCTAGAATTAGAATTTCAGATCATCTGTTTCACAATGACTTTTTGTTCTGAAAACCAAGCTTAATATTGGCAAATGTGCTTTTTTTGTAGCTGCACCAAAAATTTAGAATCAACTCCCTGTCACTTTAACATCATCTGAGACTACAGCTACCTTTTGTAAACAAAGAAGACTTGTTAATTAGAAATTGCCTTCCCACCCTAACCTTTGGCGGTCCCTTGCTCCAATGACAACTCTTGCTTGTCCATGTTAACAATTTTTCCCAATGATTCTTGTATGTGGCACCTCTGAGCTCAGATTCCTGGGGGTTTAGGCTCTATAGAAGTTTGTCGTAGTTATTACTATTATAATATTTTAAAGCCTGTCAGCATGACCTACTTGGCAGTGAAGGCATTCCACTCTGCTGCCATGGCGATGAGCTGCATGAGTTTGGTGATGCCGCCGAGTCGCGTCAGTTGCACCACAGGTAGCCATAGCATGCGGAGCGGCAGACACTCCAGCAGAAGCTCCACGTTATCCTGGATCACCTCCGGAGCCAGCTTACATGCCTACAGCAAGGAACAAGTCTACAGCTTACACACCTACAGCAGCAACGGACAAGTATACAGCTTACATGCCTACAGCAAGGGACAGGTCTACAGCTTATATGCCTACAGCAAGGGACAAGTCTACAGCTTACATGGCTACAGCAAGCGACCGGTCTACAGCTTACATGCCTACAGCAGCAAGGGACCGGTCTACAGCTTACATGTCTACAGCAGCAATGCACAAGTCTACAGCTTACACATCTACAGCAGAAAGGGATAAGTCTACAGCTTACATGCCTATAGCAGAAAGGGACCGTCTACAGCTTAGATGCATACAGCAAGGGACCAGTCTACAGCTTACACATCTACAGCAGCAAGGGACAAATCTACAGCTAACATTTCTATAGCAGACTGTCTACAGCTTGCACGTCTACAACAAGGGACAAGTCTACAGCTTACTCGTCTACAGCAGCAAGGGACCGGTCTACAGCTTACACGTCTACAGCAGCAATGAACAAGTCTACAGCTTACACATCTACAGCAGAAAGGGATAAGTCTACAGCTTACATGCCTATAGCAGAAAGGGACCGTCTACAGCTTAGATGCCTACAGCAAGGGACCAGTCTACAGCTTACACATCTACAGCAGCAAGGGACAAATCTACAGCTAACATTCCTGTAGCAGACTGTCTACAGCTTGCATGTCTACAGCAAGGGACAAGTCTACACCTTACTCATCTACAGCAGCGCAAGGGACCGGTCTACAGCTTACACGCCTACAGCAAGGGACAAGTCTTCTCCTTACATGCCTACAGCAGCAAGGGACCGGTCTACAGCTTACACGCTTACAGCAAGGGACAAGTCTTCTCCTTACATGCCTACAGCAGCAAGGGACCGGTATACAGCTTACACGTCTACAGCAGCAACGAACAAGTCTACAGCTTACATGCCTATAGCAGAAAGAGACTTGCCTACAGATTACAAGTCTACAGCAGCAACGAACAAGTCTACAGCTTACATGCCTACAGCAGCAAGGGACAAGTCTACAGCTTACAAGTCTACAGCAGCAACAGACAAGTCTGCAGCTTACATGCCTACAGCAGCAAGTGACAAGTCTACAGCTTACAAGCCTACATCAGCAAGTGACAAGTCTGCAGCTTACATGCCTACAGCAGCAAGGGACAAATCTACAGCTTACAAGTCTACAGCAGCAAGAGACAAGTCTGCAGCTTACATGCCTACAGCAGCAAGGGACAAATCTACAGCTTACATGTCTACAGCAGCAAGAGACAAGTCTACAGCTTACATGCCTACAGCATCAAGGGACAAATCTACAGCTTACAAGTCTACAGCAGCAAGAGACAAGTCTGCAGCTTACATGCCTACAGCAGCAAGTGACAAGTCTACAGCTTACAAGTCTACAGCAGCAAGAGACAAGTCTGCAGCTTACATGCCTACAGCAGCAAGGGACAAATCTACAGCTTACAAGTCTACAGCAGCAAGAGACAAGTCTACAGCTTACATGCCTACAGCAGCAAGGGACAAATCTACAGCTTACAGGTCTACAGCAGCAAGAGACAAGTCTACAGCTTACATGCCTACAGCAGCAAGGGACAAATCTACAGCTTACAAGTCTACAGCAGCAAGGGACAAATCTACAGCTTACATGCCTACAGCAGCAAGAGACAAGTCTGCAGCTTACAAGTCTACAGCAGCAAGACACAAGTCTGCAGCTTACATGCCTACAGCAGCAAGTGACAAGTCTACAGCAGCAAGAGACAAGTCTACAGCTTACATGCCTACAGCAGCAAGTGACAAGTCTACAGCTTACATGCCTACAGCAGCAAGAGACAAGTCTACAGCTTACATGCCTACAGCAGCAAGGGACAAATCTACAGCTTACATGCCTACAGCAGCAAGAGACAAGTCTACAGCTTACATGCCTACAGCAGCAAGAGACAAGTCTACAGCTTACATGCCTACAGCAGCAAGGGACAAATCTACAGCTTACATGCCTACAGCAGCAAGAGACAAGTCTACAGCTTACATGCCTACAGCAGCAAGAGATAAGTCTACAGCTTACATGCCTACAGCAGCAAGGGACAAATCTACAGCTTACATGCCTACAGCAGCAAGAGACAAGTCTGCAGCTTACAAGTCTACAGCAGCAAGACACAAGTCTGCAGCTTACATGCCTACAGCATCAAGTGACAAGTCTACAGCAGCAAGAGACAAGTCTACAGCTTACATGCCTACAGCAGCAAGGGACAAATCTACAGCTTACAAGTCTACAGCAGCAAGAGACAAGTCTGCAGCTTACATGCCTACAGCATCAAGTGACAAGTCTACAGCAGCAAGAGACAAATCTACAGCTTACATGCCTACAGCAGCAAGTGACAAGTCTACAGCAGCAAGAGACAAGTCTACAGCTTACATGCCTACAGCAGCAAGGGACAAATCTACAGCTTACAAGTCTACAGCAGCAAGAGACAAGTCTGCAGCTTACATGCCTACAGCATCAAGTGACAAGTCTACAGCAGCAAGAGACAAGTCTACAGCTTACATGCCTACAGCAGCAAGGGACAAATCTACAGCTTACATGCCTACAGCATCAAGTGACAAGTCTACAGCAGCAAGAGACAAATCTACAGCTTACATGCCTACAGCAGCAAGAGACAAGTCTGCAGCTTACAAGTCTACAGCAGCAAGACACAAGTCTGCAGCTTACATGCCTACAGCATCAAGTGACAAGTCTACAGCAGCAAGAGACAAATCTACAGCTTACATGCCTACAGCAGCAAGAGACAAGTCTGCAGCTTACAAGTCTACAGCAGCAAGAGACAAGTCTGCAGCTTACATGCCTACAGCATCAAGTGACAAGTCTACAGCAGCAAGAGACAAGTCTACAGCTTACATGCCTACAGCAGCAAGGGACAAATCTACAGCTTACAAGTCTACAGCAGCAAGAGACAAGTCTGCAGCTTACATGCCTACAGCATCAAGTGACAAGTCTACAGCAGCAAGTGACAAGTCTACAGCTTACATGCCTACAGCATCAAGTGACAAGCCTACAGCAGCAAGTGACAAGTCTACAGCAGCAAGACACAAGTCTGCAGCTTACATGCCTACAGCATCAAGTGACAAGCCTACAGCAGCAAGTGACAAGTCTACAGCAGCAAGAGACAAGTCTACAGCTTACATGCCTACAGCAGCAAGGGACAAATCTACAGCTTACAAGTCTACAGCAGCAAGGGACAAATCTACAGCTTACATGCCTACAGCAGCAAGGGACAAATCTACAGCTTACATGCCTACAGCAGCAAGTGACAAGTCTACAGCAGCAAGAGACAAGTCTACAGCTTACATGCCTACAGCAGCAAGGGACAAATCTACAGCTTACATGCCTACAGCAGCAAGAGACAAGTCTGCAGCTTACAAGTCTACAGCAGCAAGAGACAAGTCTGCAGCTTACATGCCTACAGCAGCAAGAGACAAGTCTGCAGCTTACAAGTCTACAGCAGCAAGAGACAAGTCTACAGCTTACATGTCTACAGCAGCAAGAGACAAGTCTATAGCTTACATGCCTACAGCAGCAAGAGACAAGTCTGCAGCTTACATGCCTACAGCAGCAAGAGACAAGTCTACAGCTTACATGTCTACAGCAGCAAGAGACAAGTCTACAGCTTACATGCCTACAGCAGCAAGAGACAAGTCTACAGCTTACATGCCTACAGCAGCAAGAGACAAGTCTACAGCTTACATACCTACAGCAGCAAGAGACAAGTCTACAGCTTACATGCCTACAGCAGCAAGAGACAAGTCTACAGCTTACATGCCTACAGCAGCAAGAGACAAGTCTGCAGCTTACAAATCTACAGCAGCAAGAGACAAGTCTACAGCTTACATGCCTACAGCAGCAAGATACAAGTCTACAGCTTACATGCCTACAGCAGCAAGGGACAAGTCTACAGCTTACATGCCTACAGCAGCAAGAGACAAGTCTACAGCTTACATGCCTACAGCAGCAAGAGACAAGTTTACAGCTTACATGCCTACAGCAGCAAGAGACAAGTCTACAGCTTACATGCCTACAGCAGCAAGAGACAAGTCTGCAGCTTACAAGTCTACAGCAGCAAGAGACAAGTCTACAGCTTACATGCCTACAGCAGCAAGAGACAAGTCTACAGCTTACATGCCTACAGCAGCAAGGGACAAGTCTACAGCTTACATGCCTACAGCAGCAAGAGACAAGTCTACAGCTTACATGTCTACAGCAGCAAGAGACAAGTCTACAGCTTACATGCCTACAGCAGCAAGAGACAAGTCTACAGCTTACATGCCTACAGCAGCAAGAGACAAGTCTGCAGCTTACAAATCTACAGCAGCAAGAGACAAGTCTACAGCTTACATGCCTACAGCAGCAAGAGACAAGTCTACAGCTTACATGCCTACAGCAGCAAGGGACAAGTCTACAGCTTACATGCCTACAGCAGCAAGAGACAAGTCTACAGCTTACATGCCTACAGCAGCAAGAGACAAGTCTACAGCTTACATGCCTACAGCAGCAAGAGACAAGTCTACAGCTTACATGCCTACAGCAGCAAGAGACAAGTTAATTGGTTACAGGTCAACTTCCGGGACAACTCAGTCTTGCCTAACTAAGACAAATTGACACTATGCAAACTTTAACTTTAATAACTTTCACTTTTGCAATGAATCCTTGTATCAACATTTCAACACCTTAACTTTAAAGTTGTTAGCTGGAAGACACGCCATAATCTGAGGCCACTTTTAATTTACAGTAGATTTAACAAGATTTAACAAGATTGCCATCCAGAGAATTAACTCTAGATGGCAGGTGGACAAGGAAGCCCTTTGGCTTATCGAGAGTCCAACCCTTTTATCTACATATATCCAGCCCTTCTGAGGTATGTGTCGATTTTATTTTTAAACATATTCACACTACTAGCACCCACACAATCATCAGATAATCTGTTCCATTCATTTACAGTCCTTTGTGAAAATTAGAACTTTCTCACGTCTAATCTACACTGCTCCTTTACTAATGTAACTTTATGTCCTCTAGTCTTTCTATCTTTCTTAACTGAAAAAAACATATTTCTATCAATATTTTCATAACCATTCAATATTTTAAACACTTCTATCTGATCTCCTCTCAATCTCCTGGCCTCTAGTGTTGTTAAACCACATTCTTTTAGGCGTTTTTCATAACTAAGATCCCTCAGTTTTGGTATCATTTTAGTCGCTCTCCTCTGTACTCTTTCTAGCATATCTATGTCCTTCTTGCGGTATGGCCTCCATGCTTGTATACAATATTCTAAATGAGGCCTAACTATTGTTTTGTACAGTGGTATTATTAGTTCTTTTTCTTTATATGCTATATTTCGCCTAATCAATCCAAGGATTTGATTTCCCTTTGAAGCTGCAATTCCACACTGCTCTGAAACCTTCATGTCAGCACTAATTGTCAGCCCTAAGTCTTTTTCTTTTACAGTAGTACTTAGTACAGTTCCCCCCATTGTATATTCTACATATTCGTTCCCATGTCCTGTGTGGAGGCATTTACATTTCCCAAAATTGAACAACATTTGCCACTTTTCAGACCATTTGATCAACCTGTCAAGATCATCTTGTAAATGCCTATCACCATCACTTTCAATCCTTCTAAACACTTTTGTATCATCTGCAAATTTCAACACCTTGCTAGCTATATCATCGTCCAAATCGTTTATATATATTAAGAATAATATAGGTCCCAGTACTGATCCCTGTGGAACCCCACTCAAAACTGATTTCCAGTTTGAAGCCTCCCCATCAACAACTACCCGTTGTCTTCTGTCAATCAGCCATTTTTCTATCCAGTTAATTATACCATTTCCTATGCCATGGGCTTTTAGTTTAAGCAGTAATCTCTGATGTGGCACTTTGTCGAAAGCTTTTTGAAAATCTAAGTAGATGATATCTACTGGTGATCCATCATCTACCCACTTAGTGATATCTTCCAAAAAACATAACATATTTGTTAAGCATGACCTCGCTTTTAGAAACCCATGTTGAGATGGGTTTATCAAGTTATGTTTAACAAGAAAATCCACCATGTGATCTTTAATTAGTCTTTCTAATAATTTACAAATCACCGATGTTAAACTAACTGGTCTATAATTATTTGACTTGTTTCTAGAACCTTTTTTAAATAACGGTATAATGTTTGCTTCTTTCCATTCTAAAGGAACCACTCCCTCTTCTAATGACAAGTTGAAAACTGTTGCCAGCGGTATGCTAATTTGTTCTACAATTTCCACTAGTAGTTTGGGTGGAATACCATCCACTCCAGGTTATTTATTTTCCTTCATAGCCCTAATTTTCTTAGCTACCATTTCTGGGGTTACAATTAACTGTCTTAAATATTCTGATTCTGCCCACTTGAACTTAGCCTCTGGTACTGGCAGTGAACTAGTGTCTTCTCTGGTAAACACTGAACTAAAATACTCATTTAGGTCTTCAGCCATTAAGAATCCTTCTGATATTATATTTCCAGCACTATCTTCTAGAGGACCGACCTTATCCTGAACTTTCTGTTTGCTTCGAACATACGCATAAAAACTCTTGCTGTCATGTTTTATATTACAAGCTAATTTATGTTCATAGCTTCTCTTTGAATTTCTAATTTCAGCTGTAGCTTGGTTTAGTGCTTCTTTATAAAGGTTGTAGTCTTCGTCATTGCCAGTACGTCTATAAGACTTCCACATCATTTGTTTATACTTAATTTTTCTAATGGCTTCTTTCGATAAGTATTTCTTTCTGGTCCGTTTCCCTTGTTTTTTGAAGGGAACAAATTTATCTACGATGCACTCTATTTCATTCTTTAAGATATTCCAGCATTCTGTTGCTGTCTTATTCTTCAGTGTATTATTCCAGTCTATCTTTGCTAAATATTTCCTCATTTCCTTATATCTTCCTTTGTGGAAATTTCTCCTCAACTGCTTTTTATTATCTTTCTGATTTTACTTTAATGGTAAAATGTATCTGGTTGTGATCACTACTTCCAAGAGGCTCACATAATTTAACATTGTCAACTAATTCATTCTGTGAGGACAAAACTAAGTCTAACACATTCTCTCCCCTGGTTGGTTCTAGCACATGTTGAGAAAGGAAACTATTTTGTACTAAAACTAAAAACTTGTGGTCCTCACTACCCATACTCTGTAGAGATTTCCATTTTATATGCCCATGGTTAAAATCCCCCATAATAACACAGTCCCGTTTGCTCACTTCCAGTAGTCACATGATACGTAAGAACATGACGTAGGTCAGCTTCATGCAATGGCTACATCTATGACAACATTCCTTTACCACATTTTAGTATAATATCAATATTCTTCAAGTTGTCAAGCATATATCATGCATGCGTTACACATGACACTTGCAGATAAAACCCGTGTATAGCTGATCACATGAATAAAATACAAGGTTTAACGGCAATTGAAATGGGGAAATGTGCCAGGACTAAAACATCCAGAGTTAAGAGAAACAACTCGGCCAGCCTACCTTGTAGCCGGGACTCTCGGCTAGGGGAGAGCCTCCCTCGTTGCGCATGTGTGCACGTCGCACCTGGTCTGCCTTGATGGCAATGTGTGCCTCGAAGTACTTCTTGAGCGTGAGACACACATGCCTCGCCGCCTGTCGACTCGTGAACAGCTCATCCTCAGTAAGCGATGCTATCGTGCCGCTCTCCTCAAAGTTCAGGATCTCCATTGTGCTTATCTACGACACAACAACAACGCTGTAGTCCGATCAAGTATGACAATAAAAATTATATTATGTGAAACTTATAGAAGTATCAAGAAAGAGAGAGAGAGGATGTATTGATTGTGGAGGCTAGAAGAAGCAGAAGACCATGACCGAGATGAGAGGACTGCTCTTTTGGAAGAGACGCTATAAGCCGTTGGTCACTACTATCTGGCATCTATGCCAGGGCAAGTAAAAGATTCCACACATAAAAACCTGAATGTCTCATTCTCAAAGAACTCTATGACAGAATCATCAACAAAATTATGTTGGTTGTATAATGGAAGAAGTAGAGAGATTCAGCGGGAGAAAGGGAGCAATAAGCTGTCTGAACCTCAAGGGATATAAAGTATGGAAATGGGTGGTGGAGATGGAAGTGAAACGGGATCAATGATGAATTGAATGACAGAGAATATAATCGAAAACCAAAATCGATGCTAGTCTTACCCTGGACTTCAGCGATAACAACAGTTCCAGAGAATTTAAGCAACTTTTTTCTTCCTTTCTTTCACAATGTGAATTAAGGGGACAAGTGCTGCGGCAAACTTTTTTCTTTACTTTTAATGATAGAGAACTGAAACTTGGTGGAAATGATCATTGTGGGTTAAGATGGATATAACAGGTTGAATTTTTTTTTTTGGACAGGTGGTTGCCATAGAAACGACAGCCATTTTTCTTAGTGATCCATTCTAAACCAATTTTCATGCAAATCCCCAGAAACAATACATTGTGCTACAACATTCAAAACAGGCTGCATGTATAATAAATACAAATATCTACAAAATGTCAGAAGGATTTTTTATTCTTTTACTTTTTTATATCAAAAATAATTTTTTGAAAACTAGACATAATTTCCGATTATTTTGATAGGATGCATTGAATGTGCAGGGAGGTAAAATGGAAACATGGGCAGATATACAGAATCCCTCCGGACATTTTGTAAGGCTTGTCTTGAAGTATTTGTACTCCAAATTTGGAGTTGATATGTCTTACAGTTTTCTCTCGAGATCCACGTGAAATTTATGTATTGAATAAAAACAGAATTCTGAGAAAACAGCAAAACAAACTTTTGTGTTTATCTTTTCACATTTTTTTACTATTCAGGTGGTTTTTGACTGTTCAAATGTGTATATATACACCTGTTCTGACTATTCATATGTGGGAAATGCATTTTTTGGACTAAACATTCAATAATATGATGGTGTAGCAAACTCTTCTGTAAGAGTGGTTGGCTCTGAAAAGAGCTGTTTGTTTTGTTGGCTCTGAAGAGAGCCGTTTGTTTTCTTCATGAGTCCCTAGAAGTAGAACTCTCTGGAGGCATAGGAAGGCCCACCCTCAGCCTGGGTAAGCAGGTCTTGCTGGCGAATCCGTTGAAGACGTCGACGTTCACGGTTCTTCTTCTCTTGCGCATCAGCCTTTCTTCCTTTCGCAGCAAGCCTTTCTCGGTCCTTCGACAGTGGCAATTTCACTTGGGCTTCACCAGGCTGAAACCCAAGGGCAGCTGTTGTTTCTGCCACTGTCTTCTCCGTCCCCTGGTTGAATTCACTGACAGCGATGGCAGCGCCAGCCTCGACACGCAGTTTCCCAAGGAAGTCCGTCTTCAAACACTTCTGCCACACGACCGAATGCAGACTCTCGTTTGGGTTCTGCGTCTTTACCCTGAGGCATCGACGGAGGAGGTTCTCATTTCCAAGCCACACGTAAACAGGCTTCACGAAGCGACCTACTTCACGTGACAGGGTGTGCCAATGTTGTCCTTGTGTGGCCCTGGTCGTTCACCCTTTGCAACAGCGCGCTGATAGAAACACCAGCTTGAAACCCCAGCTGGGCAGCGATCGTGATATGGGTCATCATCAGTCGACAGTGCATGGAGGAAGGTGGCAAACACTGCGTTCCTCTTACCGTCCAGATCATCTCGGTGACTTCATATGGCATTGCCATACTACTTGGTCAGTTTCGTGATTGTAGCAGCTGTCAGCTTGCCGTAGCCCCTTCCACCTGTGACAACACCTTCTTGTCGACCCTCGGCTGCGACTTTTCTCAAGGCAGTGCCAAGCCTCTTTGACACGTGGTTGACGCACTCTTCTTTGGTAACCTGGCAGTCGTCTCCGTAGATATTCAGGGACACCAGGTGGCTGTACGTCTGACAGCACGGTGACGCAACGGAAGCCGTGTCTCTGTTCTGAGCGGCGCCACAGGATCTCTGCAACGGCAGCATCCATACCACCTGCAGTGCCGTCAAAGTTTTTGTAACACTCACGGGCTGCCTTCCACGTTCGGTACTCATCAGTGTTTTTGTCTAGGTGGTCCCCCACAGTGGTGCAGCAGAATGCTGATCGTCAGCTCCAGCACAAACATCCATTTCGCCAGGTTCCACGACGTCACCTTCCACAGTGACCACGCTGCCACTCGGGGCCAGGCCGCTGCCGCTAGCCACGGCGCTATCACCGGCGATGTTGGTCGGTTTATTCTGTAGTTCTCGCGCAGATTTCATCTGCGCTAACCGAGCCCGCTTCTTCAATCCATACTTTCTCGTCGTAGTCTGTTTTACGCCGCGATCCTTCAGCATCTAGACTAGAAATTGCGTACTAATAACTGACAAAATCACTGAGCTAAAACAACGGCCGCCAAATTGTCTCACTTTGTTGCTATGTCGTAGGTTGCCGGAGAGGTCCGAAGGTCGGCCATTGGCCAATCAGAATCGAGAGAATGCGGATCCGCGGAGCATTGTGCCATATAAGGAAATTTCCGTATAGAATTGGCTCGGGTTCTAATGCTGATTGGCTGCATACTAATGAGTGTTTCCTGCCGTGGATAAGCCTGTCTTGCAGCCGGGAGAAAGAGCTAAATTTTTATATCCAACATGGCAGCCTCCAGTAAGGCAAAGTACCGGTAACTAAGGAGTGAAACATGCCTAATTTCTGCATTTGTTCGCAAGACAAAGGAACTCTCATCAACACTGGTGATCAAATAAAGCATTTATTTCACATACAGACACATAAACATGAACATTTATGAATTAGAAGTTGAATTTAAGATGTTTTATTAGTGAAATATGCTGAAAACGAAATGTCACCAAAAATTGTCAAAAATCGAAAATCCTGCAGCACGTGTCCCCTTAAGAAATCATTTTACTACAAAAAACAAACTGAAAGTGATGTTTTGCACGGCCTACAACGATAGCTAAGAATTATAAACAAAAATCAAATCAAATAACACGGTTGTCAACACTACATACATGACCACAGCACTTGATTTACCTTTCAAATACTAAGTTGTGATGTATGACTGACTGATAACCGATGGTGTGCGTCATAAATGAATGCATCTCTTTGACTACAGAATATGACAAGGGAATTAAAAGTAGAGTACTCACAACATTGAAGAGTTTGCGCAGTCCGTCCTGCAGATCAAACAACTCGAGCAGGACGCGGTACTGGAATGTGAGACTAAAGAACATGATGGCATGACACCGACCAGACTCATGGGAACACTCCAGCAGCCACAGGACGTAACTACAGCAACACGAAGGCACAGTCAGTCAGATTCACTGAAACAATCTGATCAGTCTCAACATATATGGTCTGTTTCATGTCATATTATTATTTTTAAATTACACCAGAGGAAGTACTTAAATTACTTTTTATGAAGAAAATGAAATGAAATGAAATTATGCAACAACAAAAAACACTTGTGAGTCTAACACACAATTCAGGTGACAGAGGATAACAAAATATGCCAAATATGATGTATATGACAGATGGGTGTATGTATCGTGTATTTCTTTGTCTATTCGGTATGACTAAAATCTAACTAAGGACAAAAACATGTGACCGAGGCAATTATAACAAAGTTAGCGACACCTGTGCACTACTGCTTACCTCACGAGGTCTGACAGGACTCGATGAGGCAACAAACACACCTGAAAGAAGTGTCAAAAAGATATGATCCTAGTAAGATGACATGACTATCAAATGCATTCAATAATAAGTGTATAGGGATATCAAACGTATTGCAAATTTGTTTTTTGTTGTAGGTTCTCGTTCATATTTTGTACCAAAGTGACCTGAACTCCTGCTTGCAATACTTCACTTCCAGTGGCCACAAAACATGAACTGTAAACTCTCTCAGCAATAGGAAAATGTACAACAGCAATTTTCATTCCATTTCTGAGTGTACGAGGAGGATACATATATCTGGTAAGGTTATTTGATGTTACACATTGGGTGTTGTCTTTATAAACACATAAGACATAATTCTAGTAGAATTAATTTAAGGATAACAGTTTTCAGCCAGGATTACAATTTAATTGCAAGAGAGACTCTATTTTGCCACGTAACCCTTCACTAATTTTGTTATTATTAATTAATCCATTATTTGTATCTACGTTTCATAATTCTGGTAATTCACAATTTGATATCCCAAACGTCTTCGCAAAGTTAAAAAAAGAGGTACACATCTGGCGTTGACACTGACCCGCTCCATGGCGACATCAAAGTATGCGAGGTAGTAGAGACACATGGAAACACCGGTGGCAGCGACGGATGGACGGACAACCTCCAGCAGGCGCTGTACGCCCCCCAGGTTGATGAACTCTATCGCAAACTTCTTGTGACACAGCAGGGCAGCGAGGTACTGCAATGCAGGCATGACTAACAGATTATTCATACATAAGTAACTAAACATCAGTATTAAACCTAGGTTGTGTTACCCATTTTTAATAGTGTTTTTAATACAAAAATCAATATTTTTGAAAGTGTACTTACTGCTAAGTTTAGTTCAAAATGCTTGAAACATTGTTTGAAGTATGAATGTTGTGCCCGTGAAGTGTTTAAATTGTAAACAAAACATTCAATTTGTAAGCGTCCATTATTGACACATATTTGTGAAAGCCAGTGTAATATCCTGCGAATTATGTTACACAAATTAAGAACCACTCCCTTTTTGAATAAATGTTGTATGCGGCCGGTAGCCACCAGTACTAGAGTGTATTCGTGAGTGGTATCCATATAACCACTAAATATAACAGCCGGCATACCAGCAAATATCTTTGAAGTTGGATGGTTCCCATTCTCCTAACACAAACTGGGATAGTCCAACTGATGGAGTGTACCTCTAGCTAATGCCTACCACCCCTGGCAGATTCCAGATAACAGAACAGGTCATTTTGATAGCCACTTGTGTCATCATATGAGAAGGATAAAAAGAAGATAATATATTCTTAGTCATCAACACTTGAATGCATGCACACTACGCGAGCCATTAGACATGTAAATCTGAACGCAGCATGAGTGTTGTTCTCCTCAAATACGGCCTGTCTCAATATTACTGCCACGTCATATAATAACCCAGAGTCAAATAGTGATCTGTCCCCACTACCTTCCCTGCAGGCCTATTCATTCCAACACCAATTTGGCTTCCCTGGGAAGCATTCAGCCACCTGGCATGTGCCTTCACGCTCACCTTATGGGCCTCAAAAGCCAAACGCACGTCTCGGTTGCGTAACAAGTCAATGTAGTAGTATATCAGGTCCATCGCATTCTGCTCAAACACATGACACAGCAGCTGGAAGCAGACACAAACACATATCACAGCAGCTAGATGCTGACACAATATGACACACCAGCTAGAAGCAGACACAAACACATGACACAGCAGCTAGATGCTGACACAACATATGACACACCAGCTGGAAGTTTACATAGATCACAGCATGGCAATTGGTTGGTATGAAACAGTACTGACAATATCAATCGTGTTTGAGATGCTATGCTAATAATAATTTTCCTATATTATTGAGTTGTGTTGCAATAATGAATGTCCTGTGAGAAATCCCACCAAGTATTATTTTGCCAACAAAAAAATGTAACATTGGTTCTTTAAATTCTTGGTGAAAATTTAAAGTACCAACGCGTGGTAACCAAGAAGTCATCAATATGTATCTACATTTAATAAGCACCTGAAAAGTTTGATAAATCAATAGATTTAGTATTTATCTACTACAACATGAGCTTTATAGTGTGGCGTGTTAGCTAAGTTGGCAGTGGTACCTCTTGGTACTCTCCGAGTGGTGTCAAGTACTGCAGGATGAGACGTTGATGCATCTCGGGTGTGAGAGGAGACATACTGTAGGAGCCTATCACGTACGGCTCCATCTCGGCCCAGCTGCTGTTGCTGCATTCCTTCGCTGTAACAACGCAGTCCCCGCGTCAACAGGGCCATGGTGTAGGAGACATGGGCGATTATGTCGACATGCACGCTTGCTTGTGGTGTGTGTGTGTGTGTGTGTGTTTCTGCCATTACTGGGAACAGACAACCTAGACAACAATGATCAAATTGCAGGGACAGACAAATTAATGGAGATCGATGGGAGAACAAAGATATTAGGTAGATATGAAGTCAATCAGGTGGCCTAAAAAGAATGCCAAGGTAAACTAAGATGGGTAAATACCTAGATAAACAGTACGAGCTGGAAAAGTGGGCTAGAAGAGAGATAATCAAAACTTAAAACAAAACTGTAATTAAATCAAGTAAGGTATTTATCAAAACATGTCTTTATTACCAAGCATACAAGAGATACAAATTAATTTAACTACAAATTTTAACTTGAAAGCCAGTGCTCACTTGGCAACCGGTGCGATTTGGACAAACTGTTGCTAGCCACTGGACTGCTGGCGCCATCATGTGGGCTGACTGTCGTTGGTTTCAAGATACTCAGCGAGGAGAGGCACGACGAACCATCATCAATCTTCTGGCGTTTGATGACCAACTCTTCGTCCCCACCGTGTGCCATCGACTTACCACAATCATCGCTGCCAATGTTTGCAAATGGTCGGTCAAGCTTGCACTTTATAGCGGGTGTGACAGTTCGACTCTGTTCGATTGATTGCTGTTGCAACTCACGTAGTCGTCTCAACATTATGGGCACCTATAGATGCCAGACAAACAGGGGATTAGCAAAAAATGTAATATATTTTTCAGAACTGTTCAATTTTCTATATTCCGACTTCTCCATCTGCACCAATGTTATCGTTATACTTTGTCTTTCTCTTAACCTCTGCTCCCCTCTTTGTCCAATAAACTCATTTTTTATCACTATTTCTGTTCGCATTTTCCCCATAGCTGCCAATTTACAAATTCTTTTATTTTTATGATCTACACAATTTTTCTGTTTTCTTGTAATTTTTTATATTCTTGCAATTAGCATGTGTGTGTGCGTGCATATGTGCATGCATGCATGCATTTTGCAAGTGTAGGATCTTTTCTTTTATACCTTTTCAGTGATCACAAATTGTCATTTAAATTATGCAAATCACAAATGCGTAACACCACGAAACCCTTAAAATATGCAATCTTTCAGCAGGGTATGTTTCACCTTAGGAGGTTAGCTATGTCCCTAGCTTGACAAGCATGAGCAGCAGAGCCTTCTCTAGCTACCCAGCACCAGATCCCACTCACCAACTGTGCATTGGTGTCTTTGAAGTTTGCGGCGATGTCTTGTACTTCCATGGCTCCCATCAGTAGCCCGGTGGCGTATGCGCGCAGTGGGTCTGTTGCGGTCTGCGCCCAGTTCATCAGTCGCTGTACCAACTCCTCCTGAACATCACACCTACACTATGCAACATCACACCTACACTATGCAACATCACACCTACACTATGCAACATCACACCTACACTATGCAACATCACTCATCCATGTTTGGTCTAAGCTTTATTGATAAAGCAGAAATTAAGAAAAAATATATAAATATTTAAACATAATTACTGGGTTATTTTAGGTGGTGCTATTTACCAATTTGAGGTAACACAGGTTAGCAACTACCAACTTTCAATGAATTATTTCCCTGATATAGACACCATAGTAGAAAGGACATACAACTGTTAATGTCCATGAAAGACACAAACGTCAACACCCTATTAACCATTTGTTACTTGTCAATCTTTATGACACAACTGTACTGTCTGTCAGCTTGATCACAACACAAGCCCCACACCATCGAGTCTCCAACCCAAATAAGACTGGCATTACTGTCCCCCAGGTGGGGACATAAAACATAGTGACTACAAAACCATTACACCATTCCCATCAAATGGGGGGGGGGGTTACAGCTGTAGTATTTATTCTGGGATATGCAGGTTGTGGGAATTTATGCAAATGAACGAAACAAATTCACATGACTTGGAGAATGTTCTTTCATAATGTACAAGCAGTTGCCCTACTCTTTAGACAATGACTTTTTAAACACGTCCCGGAGAGACAAAGGCATTTTTTCTGTATGAAACATTAAAACGTGGTTGCAAATATGGATGACCTAAATACATAATGATTTGTCTTTAAAAACAACACCACATGTATTCGCCATGTTTACTAAAAAATATTTCAACTTTTTTATCAGTCATATGGCGGGCGGTCACAAACCTAAACAAGTAAGTTCTTATATAGCGCAGTATCCAGTCTTCAGGACTGCTCAAAGCCCTTTACACTTTACTCCCTGGCAGACCTGTTCAGTCGAACACCATCTTGACTTCTCCGGGAAGCATTCAGCCACGATGTAATTAATGCATGAAGACTATTCATACACAAATATCAACCAGTCTATAGCCTAGCTACTCATTCATACAGCTGAGTGAACTGGAGCAACGTAGAGAAAACAATCTTGCCCAAGGTTCGATATCACAGCACAAAATTCAAACCCGAGTTCTCTCGACCAAGAGTCCGAAGCTCTACTGTACCACTGCCCTCCCAAACAAACCTAGATGTTAATAACCCAGAGGTGTCACTCTCACATTGGTACCAGTTCTCAAGTGCTCACCGGTGTCACATTGTATCTCACAGGTCGGAAAATCACTGATAATGGGAAAGTATAGTGGACATTGTCACTGCTGGGGGATGCCACTCCCAGGGGTTTCACTCACATTGTCCTGAAATACGACAGTTGTCTCGAGCCCAGGCATGACGTCAAGTAGGAGGCGACAGGACAGTGACTGCAGCTCCACCTGGTTGCGGTCGCCAGACAGGTACTCGTTCACCAGCTGGAAACATGAACAATCACTATAGCAACCGATACTGGCTACAGTTCTCGTTAGCAACAGCTAAACCGAGAGATGTCCTAGAATATGGAACCCAACACTTAAAACTTAGAGAAATCACTTACATGTTGTCTAGAGGTGTAGGAAACATAAACACTTTGGACTATGCTGGACTGTCAGACATATAAAGAGAAGTTATAACTCATTTTAATTTCAAACTATGAACATTTTCATATTACAAACAATCGATGCATTTTCACAAAAGTTGATTTTTATCACACCAAATTCTCTACCAATACAAAGTGCTCTCACTGTTTGAACACAGTGCTGGTCTGAATTTGTCTTATGCTATATATATATATATGACCATGCTATGCTGCAATGATGAAATCAACCAACCTTGGTCATGAGACCATCGTTCTTGAAGAGAGCCTTCAGGAGATGGCCTAGTGTGCAGGTCGGGTCTGCTCGACCTAACACATGGGAGACACTAATCGTCAGTCTGTGTGGCACTACATGTAAAAGTTCCTATACAGCGTGGTATCCCGTGTTTATGATTGCTCAAAGTGAATGAGGTTGCCCATGATTCGAAACGGCAACAAGAGGTTTCGAACCTGGAATCTCTCGAATGAGAGTCTGACGTTCTGCACTATGCTACCACATCACATACGTTCGACTACTTGATTCACAGCGTGTAATGAAACTGTACAATTCAGTTGAAAAACAGTCAGCCACTGGGTTGAATTAAACAATATCGAGCAGCACGCTTGCATTTCTGGTCATATACATTTACTAAACATATTACTTCACTTTCATCGGTTTCTGATACTTTCTGTTGGCGGTAACTGGCAGAAAACATCAGAAAGATCAAATAGCTAAAAACATGCAAACCTCAGCAGAATCCCTCCCCATTGCATCATATAAACCATGTGAATACGAGATTGTGCTTTTACTTTAAACTTCATAGCTTTGTAAAACAATGAAAAAATAGATAAGAGGACACATTTAAATTATGTATTTATTACCACATAACATTAAAAGATCTTGTTACTGAGCTTCAACCAACTTTGGTGGCATATACCAGATTTTGTCAAGACGGTTTATACGAGAATAGACTGCCATGACCAACTCACCAGGATGTCGGTAGTCAAATGGATCAGGGTCCATCTTGTACCAAGCCTCGGTGTCTTGTTCCACCAACTCAGCCATTCTGTAACACACTCAAATTAATACAGCACAAACAATACTCTGAAGACGTCAAATGAATGAATGAATAAATGAATGAATCCTCATTTCAACAACATTCAAACACAATTGCTACAGTAAGCTATTACTACATTGCCTGATTGTAAATTGTCAAAAAATGACAAGAAGCTTTGTAATTCTTGTCCTATTACAAAGCGGAGAATTAGGTACAATTCTGAACAAGCTCAGGTGGCCATGCAATTAATAGCTTTTGGGGGCAACTTTATAAGGCATGGTCAATGTGGCTTTGAATCATTGTTAAATTTCTGAATCACAATAGCCAGTTGCCAAGACACGGCCGCAATAGCCCCGTCTGAATAGCCAAATCCAAGCCCTGTTCTGTACATATATTCATCAGGCCTTGACATTAGCACTGGCCTCCTGGCTAATGTTTTTTGAGGCTGTCGGGCCAGTTTGGGCCACCAGTTTTTATATTTTACTGGTCCCCCGGGCCACAGGTTTCAATCCGATTGACCGCCATCATGTTTCCGGTAACCCGACCCTACCTAGAAAAATAGGACAACTGTAATTTTTTTATTTGATATTTAATTCAATGTTTGTTTTGTTACATTTTTTTTATAACTAATTAAATAACGCCAATTAAAACTCAGTCATGCGTATACGATGACATGTATGCACTGCCAAACTCATTTGTATCCACCCGCGTGATTGGCGAATGGCGGGGTAATTAATTATTCACCCAATAAGTGGTCTTGTTACACGTTGGCTACGGAATGATCAAACGTTAGTACATATAATATTCCATAATGGAAAGGCATCAAGGAAATCTGTTATACTGTCAAACATTTGATAGCATTGCTAAAGACCATGGCTGCAGCGGTGGATCTTATAATACAGCTGTGTCTTGGGCAGAACAAGAGCAGACTCTGGACAGCATTCACATTGTCACTCACTGACGCGTTGTTTACATCAGCATCGGTCATCGCCAGTCATAATGATAACGTGATACACATGGTATCAGTGTTCAGATTTACATTTATCATGGTATAATGTGCCTGATCCTGGCAATACTGGCCTTAGCATTGAGCTTCAGGCACAGCCAAAACCAAGAAATGTGTTTGATGTGCTGAGGACAGCCAGCTAAAGTATCAAGCCACGAGATGAAAATAGGTCGGTGACGTCTCAGATTTTGCATTAATAGCAGACTGCAGATTGATACCATGATTTTAAATCTTCATTTAACTTTGCGATATCACTTCTTATAGTCGCTAACTTAATTTCGTAAACGATGTGCACAAATAAGAACTTTGAAAAAGTCAGCATGACGTCACTCCAAGCGAACCATGGATTTCTTCAGCGACCGACAGACACATCAGTATCAACATATTTTGTTTGACAAAATCCAGGCCAACTTTTAAAATCTACTGGCCCCCTGGGCCAATGGATACAAAACCTTAATATGAAGGCCTGTACATACATACAGTATATTACAGTTGTATGCAAGTGACAGACTATTTTCAAGCCATAGTAGATCAACATAATTTTCATCCATTACAGACCAAGCGTAAAATATTAATTGGAAGTATATTTCTAAATATTACACTAGAGTTTGTACATTAATAAACCATGACTACCATAATCACAGTAATTTGTTTAAAAAATGAACATGAATTATAGTTGATTAAGAACCGTGACCTGGATGAATTATCACATTTATGACAAATTTGTATAAAGTGACATCAACTTATTTCCAATATAATAATTCTAAACGAACCCACATATCCTTGTAAAAATGTTTTTGTGCAACAGCACATACAATTAATGATTATCAGCTGTGGCATTCAGCATGCAATGGAATATTTAAAATTCAGTCAAAACATTCAAATTTAACAGATAAAGCCTTAACCATTTAAGTACGTTTCCGGTTTCCGGCCGCACTGTCTGTGACGCTTCAGTACAACAGGCCGGTTTTCTGGCATTGACGATGTCTGCTATTCAAATCGTTTTTATTCATAATAATCCACTGCATGGAGCCACTTGTTCTGTACGGTTGTCAAGGCGAATAAATTAGCTATTCAGCAGTGTTCATCGTTTATTATCGCTCAATAATAGTTAACTGTGATTTTCACGGTTTTTAATGATGGATTATAAAAATCTGTGGCAGCCACAATGGCGGACTGCATTACTTCAACTAGCATATGTTTTGGACAGATTATTTGATAGTTTTAACAAAGAATCTTTGTTGGATGTTGACGATCGACATAAAAATTCATAATAACGATGTCGGCGAACTGCGTTCAGCAACTGCAAAAACGTTGAAATCTTGGCGGCCATCTTGGATTGTTGGTTACCATGACTATGGAATATAAAATGATATGGCTCATTTTATTCGCTGATTATCATACGTTCCGAAAATGTATAACATTCCTATTCATAAAATGCATTTTTGTTGCTCAAATTTTGACTTGAAGTGAGGTAGTCCATTATGTTGCATATTCACTGGGAATGCAGTATTCAGTGGTCACAGCTGATCAGGGCTGTAGTACTGAAATGGTTAACGGTCAACTTATATATAAAACTTTTTATTCATAAAAACAGTTGGGTGGCCAAGTTATTAGAATATATACATTATATGATTACATTATAACACATTTTTCCAATAAGGCCAAAATTAAATATAGTTGTGTTTCCAGTAACTTATTTTTAAAATAGGGTAGGTAGGTAGGAAAAACATTTTGTTGCAAAAAAATAGGGGAGGCAGACCTATTGTACTATTTTCTTTATAATTTTTGTTAAACCATTTTAGCTAGAACCATATATGACACCATCCAACAGAATTTGTAAGAACTACAAAATCCAGACTACATATATATAATTTTGAGCCAGCGTAACCTAGGCTGTTATTACAGTAGTCCCTCTCTTCAGCGGACCCCCTGACGAGGGGACACCCGCTATGTCGGGACAGTTTGTCAATGTACGGACCGTTTTACCATGTTAATGTCCCTCTGATACGGGGACACCTCGCATAGGCAGACAGCGGACAGGATATTTTGGTTATATGTCCCTCCTAAGACGGACAGTATTAATTAATTTGAAGATTTTTTGCCGAATTTGTTTAGAAAATGGCGGACATACAGCTCGGTGTGTGTCAACGGTAACACCAAGTACACGTGTACCCGTAACACCAAGTATACGTGTACCCGTAACAACAAGCTTGTCTTCCTTGCTGTAATCATTGTGTTTGTCCAAACTACGTAGAGTTCCTTTAATTACGGTCTGTAAACTTTAGGCAGAGTGAATGTGGAGGAAGGGATTGTTAATTTTGTGCTGTTATCAATCACATTTGCCACAGGCGATGCCATGATGCATTGATGGCTTCCCAAGCCCCAGGACCTAGTCAGGGCATTGGCTTGGAGTCATCTTTTCATCTTGTAAATTGCAATTAACATTCACAAATACAATGTATAAAAGGTTCACCTCAATTGTTTTCAATGTAGCCCAACATTAAGCCTAAACTGAGGTGAAATAATAAACAAACATCATCAAATTATGCTGCGCTACGCCAAACGGCAAATATCACCAGTGCCTGGAAAAGATGAACTGGTTACCAGCGTATGAAACGATGCAACACATTATCAAGTGACACACAATTTGTGCATTAATGAATCTTTTGAAATTGGATGAAAAATGAAGTGAGACAATTAACGATTGCACCCGTTACCGTTTTTAATATTTAATTAACGTTCACGCTGCATGTAGCAACTGATTTAAATATTCGCTTGATAATTTCCAGGTTATTATTTTAGTCAATAGGGGGCAGCCAAAATCGTCAACTTGTGAATTACTTACGAAGAATTTTAGCTAAAGAATATCTAAATCTATAAAAAAAAATTGTAACGGAAATGTTGTTTGAAATTTTTGGTTGAATGCTGCCGTACGCGCAGTAAATTCTACTGCAACGCCGGGCCGATACCGTGTGCATAGGCTAATGGCAGTGAGTGAATGACCAGTGCGGGGTTGAGAAAAATCTCAGATCGACAGAGGGAGTCGGGCGGACGGTGCCGGGTGGGCGATATAACTTCATGACCAACTGTTTATTTGTTAATACATCACAGAAATAATAAGCATGTATCTATATATATCTATATATATATATAGTGTTTAATTCCTATCAGTCAATACGTTGACATATTGCCACACCTTTATCATGTGTCGGTTGTACTGATCTGAACTATGGCACTAAGATGCCTGTCTCTCCGATGAGCAGACACCCGCCATGTTGGGACACTTATGCTTGGATACAGATGTGTCCGCTGAAGAGAGGGACTACTGTATTACTTCGAGTTTTGTGTTCGCAACCGGAATCTTACACTTATGTGGAATCTGTTCACTAATGATGTGACAAGTATATTTAATTAACAACATGTCTTCAATGCGCTTAGCAGACAATCTGACAATGATCATGAAATGGTTTACGTTAGCGCCGTCCGCCCGCGTTCCTGTTTACATCGGTTGACATGAAGTAGGCAGCAAGGGCACCATTACACTTTGCAACGATTTACGTGGAAATCCATCCAATACTAGGGACGGTCTCGGAATTTCCGTTCCAAAAGGTAAATTCTTGTTACTTTTCAGGACTATTGCAATGATTATCGGAATATAATATAATGTTAAAAGAAAAGTTTTTGGTCAGATGCAAGAGTGAAGGGTTGGCATCATAAAAAATGTCTTGTTCTTGAAAAAATGCATACGGTCGCACGGAAATACTAGGGACGGTCGTGTTACCGGAAACACAGGTATTATTTTATTTGGCCTAAGATATGATGACTTCATACCTTTAATACCATTATCACTGAACAGAAGCACTACTCCCTGCAGTGAACTGAACAACGGGTTTGGCATTTTAAATGAGTAAATCATTTACCACCAAAGTCCAACAAAACACGAGAATATTTCCATCATATTGGAAAGGAGAATCTTGATGGGAAATGGCTTGAATATTTGTCTTTAAACTGTCAAATGACCTACTGGGATCAGCGAAACCGAGTCACGAAAACAGCATCAAATGATGGCAGAACTGAAGGCTGCCTGGCTGACATGGGGTACTGCAGCAGAGAGAACTGGCAAACCTTACGTGACACGCCTATGCATGCAGAGGTGTCGTAAGTAAATCATTTATGTGGCATAGATACAACTACGTATTGTACCTTCTGAGGAGTGGCTTAGGGTCTCCGCCACTCTCCGAGACCTCGTCCCACTGTTCTAGAGTGGAAGACAACTCTGTCACCGAGTCAATGGCGGCCATGCTGCTTAGGTGCTGCACTGTAAGCAAATGATGTCACAATTTAAATGTTTGCTCTCCTAAAATTGAAGTAAATCACTGAATTTATTCTAGAGTAATCTCATCCTACATATAAAAACTTAACCAACTGAGTCACCATCCGCATTGGCGTGATGTGTCCATGGGACATTTTGCTAGTCAAATTACAGATAAAGACACAGAAACTACTTGTACAAAACTAAACAACAGACACTTTATGCAATTCGGACTGCAACTCCAATTGCCAACAGTGCACTAAAACACAATATTCCTAAAGAATGCATGCCGGTTTTGTACCTGAAACAATACAGATGTGTTTTTCTTCAAATTTTTTAAATGAAATATAAAGAACAAAGTGGCTAGCACTCCAGACCCATATTCGCAACTTCTTAGCTATTGCTCCAGATGGCACTTTTCTGCATTGTTTGTGCAGTAAGCGCGTGTGCATATACCCCTGTGGTGTATATAATGTGCGCATTCCTTTTTGTGCAGGGCCTAAGCTTTCGATCCATTCGTGGTAACAACTATGTTATTTAATGTTGCAGTCGGCTGCTCGTTTAACAGTTATTCCGACTTTTTATTTGTACATATGAAAGGGAGAACCATGTACAGCTAACCTTACAAGACACGCGAACAATGCACGCAATACGGCACTGTAAAGAGTCGAAGGCTCAAATCTATTTTTGAAATACGCTTTTTCAAATTATTTCTCGAGCAGCTCCAGAAATAATGCAGTATCTCAGCGTTATTTCTTGAGCAGCTCGATAAATGATGCAAAATCTGAGTGTTATTTCTTGAGCAGATCTCGACATGCATGCATGTTCAGTTAGCAATGTAATTTCAAGGAATATACGTAGAAAGCAGGCCCTTAGCTATAAATTATTTTTTGCCAGTCTTGAATTAATGAAAAGTGTGTCTTTTGGCATGCGAATAGCTTGTGAAGAAGCCATTCACATCAATAACAGCCATTATTGGCCAGTTTAGTTTGTTCAATGACAAACCAGCATTTGTCATTTGAGCCATTTATTTAATTTATACTGATCCATTTGGTTTCACTGCCAATTGTGCAAATGCTAATCAATAATGTGGACCTCTAGACTTGGAACTGTTAATTAATATTGTGGCCACCTGGCGACCTCTAAATTCCACCAGTCTTATCAGTTGTAATTACCCATCTTGACCAGTCATCTGCCAGTCTCAAAGACAAGCAGATGGGTCTCTGGCTAAGCCCCTGGTGGAAAGCATGTAGTGCAGGAGCTACAGCCAATCTGGTGGTAGGCGCCCGGCTGCGATGGAACTTTAGTTACTGCCAGGTTATTATTGCACATGTGCACAGGAAGTTCTGGAGCAATAGCTGTAGTGCATTCGGGTTCAGACCTATAAAAAGTTTAACCACAGGCAGTCTATAAAGAATAGCCTACTAAAATGAATGCCCACAAAATTTATATTAGGTGCACAAGACTCATTGTGACTGGACTGATTCCACAGCAGCATAAGAAATTATAAGAGATACTGACAAATCTGGCGACGGGCAAATAAACAAATATTCATGGAACTGGAACCAGCTGAACTGAAACCTGGCTAATCACATCTTAACATCAATTCATCATGGCACGCAGGAAGTGTAAACACAAGGGAATATAATTAAAACGTAAATTGCTATTTACAATAACAGCGGGGCATGTTTGTGAAAACGTCAAATACGCATACATACAGCTAAATAATTTTAAACGGTTGAACACAGGTTTTTTACTTTGTTGTTGACAAGTTACGAAAACGTGGTGTGGCGGTGTGACATCCTACAGCTACGCAGATCTAGGAATGGAAACTGTGCGCTTGTTCGGCAAAGTCATGAAACTTGATCCACGACTTAGTAACTTGATAACAATACGATGTTATCATGTCATGCCAAAATGCCAAAAGATGTAAGACACATCCTAATAAGCCCCCGTTTTCCACAAATTCTTAAACAACGTGATTTCAAAGCGCTGCCATATTGTGACGGATCGCAATTCCGCGTTGTATGCAAAGCTCAGCGCAGATTGGTTAATACTGGTTGCACAGCAGCGACACGAAACGGCATTTTAGGAACTAATGATTAAACTCCATCTGACGGAGCAACAAGAGAAAGTGGTACGTTTATTTTGGCTGATTACTTCAATATTTCTGTATAATCCGGGTAACATTTTCTCTTTAAGCGATACTGTCAGAGGCAGTAGTCAACATTCCAACGTGCAAAATACTGTTACACATTGCATGGATTCAATTAGACATATTATTTACAGATCGAAACCTGGAGTATAATATAGCTAACCCATGGCCTGGGCCATGCCACAATTTCAATAATCAATTCACAATTATTGGACTGATAATTTTACACGCTAACACGGCCGCGGACAGTCACACTCACAGGCAATGTCCTGGTACTTGACTAGTAAAGTACGGACTAGCTAATTGCTATTTTTACTTGTACTAAATTATTATTATTAAAGGGAATAAAACATCTATTGCTCGAATTCATGTTATATTACATCCTGCTATCTTATCTATTTCCACGTCCACCATGCCAAAAAAATCAAAAAAATTCTATGAATTAAAAATTCCACATTTTATGGTGTGCATCCGGACATTTTCGAATATGCATATTTTTGGCGCGCTTTTCGGGATGCCGAGATGTGACGTCACTTATGACTCAAACTCGCATCAGGCCGACCCTTTCCATGCATTCAGAGCATGTTTACAAGTATAGCTTTTGGGTCGAAACGATCGTCAGAACGAGTTATTGTGCAATATTCCGACGTAATACAAACACTAGTCATCATAGAGGAACAAGCAGTTATCTTACGGTTCCACATGAATCGAATTTTATTCAAAACAGCGAATGGGCCTACAAGTCGACTAGGTTTCGCCGAGCTTGGGCTCGTTTTCAGAATAATTATATCGAATGCAACCAACGGGAGATAATCTACACCAATAAACATACATAGCAAACATATATTGTATCCAGCTACATAAAGTAACGTATATAATCTCATAATATCGCTAGAATATCGATATATGACGGAGTTGTACAATTTATCATAACAACTTAAATCAGTCAGAGAGTTTCCGTTGGTCCCGCTAGCTCAGTGGGTAGGCGCGTTGGTTACTTGTCATTTATTTTACAATCGGGCAACGCCGGTTCAATTCTGACAGCAAGCAAACTTTTGATTTTCTATACACTTTTTTGTTTATGTTTTCACGAAGTAATATAAACAAAATCATTTTGTACTATAATGCACTGTTTGTAAATAATTTTTGTAGTAACTATTTATTCGCCACAAAAATGAAAATATGGTCATTATATAACGATGTTTCTAAATTTTATTTATCCAAACAAATATAATGTAATGGATATATCATTTATTAATTGTAAATATATTGTACGGTACTATATTGTAATTATATAATTGAAAACAGATTGAGATCTGTCTGGATAAATACAATTTAGAAACATCGTTACATATAATGACCATATTTTCATTTTTGTGGCAAATAAATAATTACTACAAAAATATAAAAATATTTAAAAACAGTGCATTATAGTATAAAATGATTTTGTTTATATTACTTCGTGAAAACATAAAAAAAGTGTAAAGAAAATCAAAGGTTTGCATGCTGTCAGGATTGAACCGGCGTCGCCCGATTGTAAAATAAATAACAAGTAACCACCACGCCTACCCACTGAGCTAGCGGGACCAACGGAAACTCTCTGACTGATTTAAGTTGTTATGATAAATTGTACAACTCCTTCATATATCGATATTCTAGTGCTATTATGAGATTATGCATGTTACTTTATGTAGCTGGATGCAATATATGTTTGCTATGTATGTTTATTGGTGTAGATTATCTCCCGTTGGTTGCATTCGATATCATTATTCTGAAAACGAGCCCAAGCTCGGCGAAACCTAGTCGACTTGTAGGCCCATTTGCATTCGTTGTTTGGAATAAAATTTGATTCATGTGGAACCGTAAGATAAATGTTTGTTCCTCTATGATGACTAGTGTTTGTATTACGTCGGAATATTGCACAATAACTCGTTCTGACGCTCGTTTCGACCCAAAAGCTATCCTTGTAAACATGCTCTGAATGCATGGAAAGGGTCGGCCTGATGCGAGTGTGTGTCATAAGTGACGTCACGATACCACGTGAACGCCTAGCTCATTAAAATTTCATTTTCCGCAGGAATCGCTTCACAGACGGGCTTAAAATCGAATTTATGCTACTGATGTATTTTTCTGTATCTGTTTAATGTTGTCAAATGTTACATACAATGTTAAACTTTGTGTACACATAGAAAAAGGATTTTAGCTAATGCCTTATTTTTATTTCCTTTAAGTTAATTGTTTTTATTTATGACTACGTATTTATTATTAGGCCTATTTAAATTTTAATAACTTATTATTTGTAATAGACCTTTTGAAAAAATAAATTCGGTTGACAAAGCATTAATTAATATTTATTTTTCTTCCATATCTACATATTTTATTTTAGATTTTATTTTGACTTTTTGTGCACACATATATATATGTATATATATATATAGATATACACTGGTGGAGGTGCAAATTGTGCGTGCGTCCACACTTTTTTTCTTTGTTACATAAACCTGATCAAATTTTTCCATAAGATATCTGTGTGCTAATCTCGAACACCCATCTCGTCAAATTTCTCCAAGCAAACTGTACTGTTAGAAAAGTTGTTTTGTGTTAATTATACGTATGAAAATAGACTGGTGAAATCCAAATATCGTAAAAGATACCTGCATCAAAGACTATGTCCTCGCTACATTATGTAAACTCTGTAAGTCACTGTATAGCCAGAGCGTGTCACGTGAATCAGTGATCCCGAGATCTGGCAGTGTATTCAAATATTCCAAATGTGTTAGAACACAATGTTTTAGTAATTCAACATTCAACACGATTTTTGACCGGGCCCAAATTTTTTGGTTTTGAGTATATGTAATATATATACCAGTATATATATATATATATGGATATTTAATATACATATATATATGTGGATATTTAATACATATATTATATATGTATATCAGAGTGTTGATGTATCATGCATTTGGCATGGAATTCCCATATTTAGCATCATTGGAATCCATGTCATGAGGTTATACTGACATAGAAAACGTTGTCTTCGGGTAAATTTGAAGTAGAAATGTCTGCATTGTATTTGAACAACATACAAGTTCTTCTTTACAAAATATATTTAAAGGAAAACAAAAGTCAACATTGTGGTGTTTAGCACCTAAAAGAGTTAGCACCAACTAACCATTTGCATCTACAATCAAAATTTTCAGTTCAGTGGTTTACTCGGAATGTAGTCTTAAAGTGGAAGATTCTAACGAAATCTACGATAACATGTAGACTGCCATCTTACTGATGACGCATTCATTTGGCCGAAAGCAACCAATAAACGAGCAGCATTATTTTTGTCGTGTACAACACACTGTCTTGTGTAGTTCGCGTAGTTGGTTCACGTTCATGGGATGCGGTTCGTTATATTAGTATAAGTTGAGCTTACAGTGAAAACGTGACTTGCAATATGCCACACTGCTCTACATACGGTTGTAACAATAGTACAGCGAAGGATAATGAGCTGTCTTTTTTGTTTCCCTTTGAAACAACCAGAAGTGAAATAGTGGATTCACAACTGTGGACGGGCTGGTTGGAAGCCTTCGAAATACAACGCACTATGTTCAGATAATTTTGAAGAAACGTGCTTCGAAGGAAATCTATATCGTCAGTTAATGACACAAGATCCGACAAAACGTCGCCGACGTCGATGTTTGAAGCCAGATGCAGTGCCTACAATATTTAGTCACGAACCTCAGCCGTCGAAGCGACACATATTGTTGGTCAAACGCGCCGCCGCCGAGAAATCGATCGCAAGAAGGTTAGTACCGAGTTACTTGGTATCCAATTAAAATCTGTTGACTTTTGAGATGCAAGATATGCTGGAGGCAAGCTCGAACAGTACCAGAATGTACTATATTGCACCATAAAGACTTTAGTCTTTAGAAGATAGCCGAATAGCAAACATTAACGGCAATCAAGTCGCGTGAGCGATATTACAGTAACGGATTAATATGGGCTGGAATGATTGTCGTTTATAATAACATTGCAAAACTTACTGTATTTTGTGTTAAATAAACAAAAATACGTTCTGCATTCAATAATATTGCATTAGACATTGTCATATATCGAAATGTTTGGCCTAATATTTATGTCATGATGTTATATAATTGGACTTCGTGTGACTACTGTTTATGTGACGAAGAATATCACTATATACTCCATTGTAAAACGTTTAAAATGGCTTCATTTGTATTTAGTAAAATTACATAATGTTACTCAATTTTAGTTAAGGGGATACAACCCAGGTGAAAGTGTTTTTTTTAAGAAAAATGTACTACAATGTTTTTTTTATGCCAGATTATGATAGCTTATTATGTTTACTGTTAATATATATCATTTTACAACAATTACATACCTTTAAACCACTCTTATCCATGGAATAAGGGTGTCAATATCAAGTAATTTTTTATCCATTATGCCACGTTTCATGGCCATTCTCTAAAAAAAAACATTTAAATTCTGCATTTGGAAGGATATAGTTATCAATGAGCTCACCAGATACACCATGTTTGTATTATAAAAATACTGGCATCACTCAATAATCATATATTGTTGAAATATCTTTAATAATATACCATGTGCACACATCTTCACTAACTTGTTTTTTTGCACACTAACAGCAAAGACAGGTAACAGCTGTTGTGAAAATATCTTGAATTTGGATCAAAAATATAAATAATTGTAATTTGCATTTCAGCTCAATCACCAACATGATGTGGCACATGGGGAAAGGCATCAACCGCAAGTTTACTGCGAAGGTCCGAGGCAAGGGATGCGAGGACCTCCTTCATTGGATACAGAATGTATCAAACCATCTGTGGTGGTGTTGTGCAACATGCAACGGTGACGCACAGTTGCTGAAGTAAGTACCAAACTTGATATGTATTCATTTTATACCTGAGGCATGTCCAAAGCAACAAGTAACCTTTAGATTTGCAATCAGTAGATGATGAGTAGGGACCACGACCCAAGTAGTGTAAGGTGAATTCCAGTCACCGACTTGAAACCCAAATACACTAAATCAGCTCCTATGCATAACTAACATTATAATAAGTTTTCGAAATTACTGCATTTCATAGGCATCCGACTCGTTTTTTTCAGGATGGCTACTCAAAAGTACCAGCCAGCATGACTACTACCTCATCAGTAAATGTGTTTATTCAGACTTCCAAAACTGATAATGTAAATGCTGTTTACTTTTTATGCATTAATATGTGGACCACCGACTTATGTATGGGACCAAAAATGTTACATAGTCAAAGTTCCTGATGACCAACTTTTCAGTAGATTAGTTACTCAGATGTGAGGGGGCGAATACTCCACAGATGGATAGTGCCCATTCTGTATCACCCTACCTATTCCTTGTAATCAGTTGCCGTGTACATTTATGAGTACAGTTGCTTAAGTGTAATAAATTACATCTCCGTGTAATAATTACATTCCAGAATGCAATTGTCTAATTAAATAAATAAGAGCACTTGTGTCATTATCACCAATTTTATTAAAGAAATATAAAATCAAAACATGATATCAAAATACAGTGACTGTATATACAGTAGATACAGAAATTAAGAAGAAGAAACAAGTTATAATAAATTATGTGAAGGAATGTGATGATGGAATGCCTTATTTGTAAGGATCAGTATCGGTTTACTAATGTACCAGTACGATTACCATGACTGGCCATTGTATTGTTACTAAAAACAACTAACACTTTACACAGGAAAAGCACTTTAAAGTTCACTGAATGCTACAGTCATAAGGTAAATAACAGCAGCTTACTAACAACACATAGACTGGTGTGTTACACCAGTTGTTTGCAGACATTTTATTAGAATACTGCATGCACTATTATTCACTGTAGGAATGAAAGCTAGATTGATGCTGTCTGCTCTGGCGTGGAACTACCGACCACGTCCCAGCCCAGACAAACCTGTTGAGACTGGTGTCATGTGGTCCAAAAGACGCAAGCAATGGGTGCTGCATAACAGACCACAGCAGGTGAACCCACGTACCCACCTACAAATGCTCACGGATCGAGTGACAGATGTGTTTATAAAGAAATATCACACTGCATGCGATCACAGTCACTGGGGCAGATGTCCCAAAACCAGAGAAGGAGGATCTGCTGGCAGCAAGAGTCAGTCAATTTGTAAAGAAACAGTAAATACTGCCACCACCCACCTACACCTTCGTAGGTCACATGTACATTGTCTAGTTTAGTTTTCAAGTCCAGTGTGGTATCCCTCGTGTTGTCCCCCATCGGGGGCAGGGAACCTTGATCTTATTCCATGGCTGGCGCATGCTGGTAGACCTCTCTGTACCCTTCGTCCCAGCTTGCCATGGATCCACCCAGTAAACTGTCTGTATGGAGCCCACCTGAGAGACCTGAAATAAATTAGGCTCAAATAAACATCTGACATTGTAAATAAATGACATATAAAAATCGGTTCTATAACGACACCATTCCTTTATATAAATTGTTTACCATTAAACATGTGTTCATCTGGAATAAGGCAAATATTGATAATTTTGCACTACAGAACAAATTATGACGGTGCAACAAACATTGTATCTATACGTTATGATAACTTAAGTGGAACTATTATAATTTGTTCTGCAGTGAGAGAGTATCACTTTATTCATACAGTAGAATACAATAAAGTGTGAAACGATAACCCAAGTGCATGTGTGAATACAGTAAATAACTATGTATAGTAGTATATTGTAGCAGGCTAAGGTAAATAATGACTAACTGTTAAAGTAAGTCATATTGAAAATGAACACATTTATGTAGGATTACTTGCTGTTGAGGGGAATTTTATTTTGTAATTATTGTCATATTAGGGTGATGGTCATCATATTTAAATTAGTCTTGGGTCAAACCAGTGTGGTTTGTCTTTACATTTAGAAAGGGTGAATGGCGTTAGCAGGGCTAGTTTAGACAAGCATACGATTGAATTAGTTGTTTTGTTGGTGGTTTTATTCCAAGAGATTTTAAGGAGGTTGTCAGTCTTAGATTTGTTGGGTTCAGATACATAGCCTCTGCAACCTATTTCAATGCATGTTAATTCTGATTTTATTCCGTTATTGTTTACATCATGGATTAGTGCGACATACTTGTTAGTTTTGAATACATGATCTTTCTTGATGTTAGGTTCAAATGGTAGTCAGTTTAATGATGTGAATTTGCTTAGCATGTGGATGGTAGATGACGTATGTTAAGTCCACTAAGTAATTTCCCTGGAAGATTGTTAATAATTTAGGCATCAGGCATGAGATTGCTGATAAAATTATTTATATATATTTGTATTGCTAGTGCTACTAGGATGTTGTATTGTGTTAATTATTAATACATTTCAATAAATATTTAACAACACATTTCACTGGTCTTGTAACAATGCATGCACATATATACGTACTTGTTTGTTGGACGGCGTAATTCCCATTCTGAAGCATCACCTACTCCAAACAAAGAATTCTAAATCCCCTGCTGTTTGTAATGCACAGCAGTCCACCCATAACAAAGAATTATGCATTTAAATAATAGTTTTACACGAATGTTAAGCAAACATGGATTATTATTCTGAACAAATTTCACAAAGAATGCATCACGATCCTCTAACTGTATTCATCCCAGTATTATACCTGGGTCCACAGAAATATGCAGATTAAGGAAGGCCGTTTTGAAATGTGTCAATATTTGCACAAAACGGTGGTCATTTTCTTTGTCACCAAAACAAATGGGGGCTCTGGCTGAAAAATGTTCAAGGTATATTTTATTCATAAGAGCCAGTGTAAACTTTGGGCAGAAAAATTGCAGTAATAATAATAATATAATAATAATAATAATGTATTTATTTCAGACAATCATGATGTCCATATATACAAATACATCAATAAAAGTATGTAAATAATATAAAAATACATAGATAAGAACAATATGTTTAAAAATTGTATAAATCCCGGACCCACTGGTGCCGCAGTTTCGAAGTACAATACACGTCGCTAGTTTTAATGCTATAAATAATGGGATTCAAAGACATGTCAATCCTATTCATTAAGCTAAAAATAGCCTTTCTGATTACACATTTACCCGAGCTGACATTAGCTGTAGCAAACATGTGGCTAGCGCTACATCTCATGGGCAAATGGTTCAATATCCTGAAAGAGTTGTTATATGCAACAATGAATTGATGAAAATTAACTTTTCTAAAGTTCACCCATAACGCACACATATAGATATTACCAAAATACGCTGTAAATAGCTTATTTTTTACAGCAGTTGAACAAAAGTGAAACTTTTGATGTAACATGTTACTCTTGGCATACAAAAGTCTCACTTTGGCTTGCATGTCAGACTCATCAGACAAGTTATTAGAAATGACATGTCCAAGATATTTACAAGAGGTGGCAAAGTTTAACTTCTTTCCTCCTAATGTCATTTCTTTAGACAGATTTGACTTTCTAGATTCAAAGTACATGACCAGGGATTTACTCGCATTGTATTGCACATCGTGCTCACATCCATATGAGTAACACATGTCTAGTAGTGTTTGTAGTCCTTTAGCAGAAGGTGCAAACAGAAGTAGATCATTGGCGTATATAAGGTGATTAACAACCATGTTACCAAGACTACAACCGATTTGTTTTTTGTGCAGTTGTATACTCAGATTATCCATATAAATGTTAAAAAACAAAGGGGATAACTTCCCACCTTGCTTAACACCATTGCCTACCGAGAAGAAGTCCGAGGAGGTATTTCCCCATCGTATGCATACACATTGATTATTGAATTCATTGCTGAGTATTCTTAAGATATAGTTCGGTACATTTCGTTGTTCTAGTTTCGTTATAAGTTTATTTCGGTTGACACGATCAAACGCCTTTGATGCATCTAAAAATGCGACGTGCATAGCTGAACCATGTTCAGTGTAGAACCTTAATAATTCCTTAAATGCAAACACGCATAACTCCGTTCCATGTTTAGGCTTAAAGCCAAATTGATTAGGAGTGGTTTCCAAGTACATTTTCATTCTGTTATAAAGAACAGTGTCTATTATCTTCGAAAATATATTCGATAGACATATTGGCCTATAATTCCCTTTGTCGTTTATTCGTCTATTTTTGTCTTTAAT
>CM034543.1:21430120-21549351 GCA_020002185.1 Paraescarpia echinospica | reverse complement strand
ACACACACAACAATCACATCCCAGCAGTCAGACATAGGGCACTGTAGACACACACAAAAATCACATCCCAGCAGTCAGACATAGGGCACTGTAGACAAACACAACAATCACATCCCAGCAGTTAGACATAGGGCACTGTAGACACACAACAATCACATCCCAGCAGTCCGACATATGGCACTGTAGACACACACAACAATCACATCCCAGCAGTCAGACATAGGGCACTGTAGACACACACAACAATCACATCCCAGCAGTCAGACATAGGGCACTGTAGACAAACACAACAATCACATCCCAACAGTCAGACATAGGGCACTGTAGACACACACAACAATCACATCCCAGCAGTTAGACATAGGGCACTGTAGACACACAACAATCATATCCCAGCAGTCAGACATAGGGCACTGTAGATAAACTAGACATACACAACAATCACATCCCAGCAGTCAGACATAGGGCACTGTAGACAAACACAACAATCACATCCCAGCAGTCAGACATAGGGCACTGTAGACACACACACAACAATCACATCCCAGCAGTTAGACATAGGGCACTGTAGACACACAACAATCACATCCCAGCAGTCAGACATAGGGCACTGTAGACACACACAACAATCACATCCCAGCAGTTAGACAAAGGGCACTGTAGACACACAACAATCACATCCCAGCAGTCAGACATAGGGCACTGTAGACAAACTAGACATACACAACAATCACATCCCAGCAGTCAGACATAGGGCACTGCAGACAAACACAACAATCACATCCCAGCAGTCAGACATAGGGCACTGCAGACACACACAACAATCACATCCCAGCAGTCAGACATAGGGCACTGTAGACACACACAACAATCACATCCCAGCAGTCAGACATAGGGCACTGTAGACACACACAACAATCACATCCCAGCAGTCAGACATAGGGTACTGTAGACACACACAACAATCACATCCCAGCAGTCAGACATAGGGCACTGTAGATACACACAACAATCACATCCCGGCAGTCAGACATAGGGTACTGTAGACACACACAACAATCACATCCCAGCAGTTAGACGGGGGGCACTGTAGACACACACAACAATCACATCCCAGCAGTCAGACATAGGGCCCTGTAGACACACACAACAATCACATCCCAGCAGTCAGACATGGGGCACTGTAGACACACACAACAATCACATCCCAGCAGTCAGACATAGGGCACTGTAGACACACAACAATCACATCCCAGCAGTTAGACATAGGGCCCTGTAGACACACACAACAATCACATCCCAGCAGTCAGACATAGGGCACTGTAGACACACAACAATCACATCCCAGCAGTTAGACATAGGGCCTTGTAGACACACACAACAATCACATCCCAGCAGTTAGACATAGGGCACTGTAGACACACAACAATCACATCCCAGCAGTTAGACATAGGGCTCTGTAGACACACACAACAATCACATTCCAGCAGTCAGACATAGGGCACTGTAGACACACACAACAATCACATCCCAGCAGTTAGACATAGGGCTCTGTAGACACACACAACAATCACATCCCAGCAGTCAGACATAGGGCACTGTAGACACACACAACAATCAAATCCCAGCAGTTAGACATAGGGCTCTGTAGACACACACAACAATCACATCCCAGCAGTCAGACATAGGGCACTGTAGACACACACAACAATCACATCCCAGCAGTCAGACATAGGGCACTGTAGACACACACAACAATCACATCCCAGCAGTCAGACATAGGGCACTGTAGACACACACAACAATCACATCCCAGCAGTCAGACATAGGGCACTGTAGACACACACAACAATCACATCCCAGCAGTTAGACATAGGGCACTGTAGACACACAACAATCACATCCCAGCAGTCAGACATAGGGCACTGTAGACAAACACAACAATCACATCCCAGCAGTTAGACATAGGGCACTGTAGACACACAACAATCACATCCCAGCAGTCAGACATAGGGCACTGTAGACACACACACAACAATCACATCCCAGCAGTCAGACATAGGGCACTGTAGACACACACAACAATCACATCCCAGCAGTTAGACATAGGGCACTGTAGACACACAACAATCACATCCCAGCAGTCAGACATACGGCACTGTAGACACACACGACAATCACATCCCAGCAGTCAGACATAGGGCACTGTAGACACACACAACAATCACATCCCAGCAGTCAGACATAGGGCACTGTAGACAAACACAACAATCACATCCCAACAGTCAGACATAGGGCACTGTAGACACACACAACAATCACATCCCAGCAGTTAGACATAGGGCACTGTAGACACACAACAATCATATCCCAGCAGTCAGACATAGGGCACTGTAGACAAACTAGACATACACAACAATCACATCCCAGCAGTCAGACATAGGGCACTGTAGACAAACACAACAATCACATCCCAGCAGTCAGACATAGGGCACTGTAGACACACACACAACAATCACATCCCAGCAGTTAGACATAGGGCACTGTAGACACACAACAATCACATCCCAGCAGTCAGACATAGGGCACTGTAGACACACACAACAATCACATCCCAGCAGTTAGACATAGGGCACTGTAGACACACAACAATCACATCCCAGCAGTCAGACATAGGGCACTGTAGACACACACAACAATCACATCCCAGCAGTCAGACATAGGGCACTGTAGACAAACACAACAATCACATCCCAACAGTCAGACATAGGGCACTGTAGACACACACAACAATCACATCCCAGCAGTTAGACATAGGGCACTGTAGACACACAACAATCACATCCCAGCAGTCAGACATAGGGCACTGTAGACAAACTAGACATACACAACAATCACATCCCAGCAGTCAGACATACGGCACTGTAGACACACACAACAATCACATCCCAGCAGTCAGACATAGGGCACTGCAGACACACACAACAATCACATCCCAGCAGTCAGACATAGGGCACTGTAGACACACACAACAATCACATCCCAGCAGTCAGACATAGGGCCCTGTAGACACACACAACAATCACATCCCAGCAGTCAGAGACATAGGGTACTGTAGACACACAACAATCACATCCCAGCAGTCAGACATAGGGCACTGTAGATACACACAACAATCACATCCCAGCAGTCAGACATAGGGTACTGTAGACACACACAACAATCACATCCCAGCAGTTAGACATAGGGCACTGTAGACACACACAACAATCACATCCCAGCAGTCAGACATAGGGCACTGTAGACACACACAACAATCACATCCCAGCAGTCAGACATAGGGCACTGTAGACACACACAACAATCACATCCCAACAGTCAGACATAGGGCCCTGTAGACACACACAACAATCACATCCCAGCAGTCAGACATGGGGCACTGTAGACACACACAACAATCACATCCCAGCAGTCAGACATAGGGCACTGTAGACACACAACAATCACATCCCAGCAGTTAGACATAGGGCCCTGTAGACACACACAACAATCACATCCCAGCAGTCAGACATAGGGCACTGTAGACACACAACAATCACATCCCAGCAGTTAGACATAGGGCCCTGTAGACACACACAACAATCACATCCCAGCAGTTAGACATAGCACACTGTAGACACACAACAATCACATCCCAGCAGTTAGACATAGGGCTCTGTAGACACACACAACAATCACATCCCAGCAGTCAGACATAGGGCACTGTAGACACACACAACAATCACATCCCAGCAGTTAGACATAGGGCTCTGTAGACACACACAACAATCACATCCCAGCAGTCAGACATAGGGCACTGTAGACACACACAACAATCAAATCCCAGCAGTTAGACATAGGGTCTGTAGACACACACAACAATCACATCCCAGCAGTCAGACATAGGGCACTGTAGACACACACAACAATCACATCCCAGCAGTCAGACATAGGGCACTGTAGACACACACAACAATCACATCCCAGCAGTCAGACATAGGGCACTGTAGACACACAACAATCACATCCCAGCAGTCAGACATAGGGCACTGTAGACAAACACAACAATCACATCCCAGCAGTTAGACATAGGGCACTGTAGACACACAACAATCACATCCCAGCAGTCAGACATAGGGCACTATAGACACACACAACAATCACATCCCAGCAGTCAGACATAGGGCACTGTAGACACACACAACAATCACATCCCAGCAGTTAGACATAGGGCACTGTAGACACACAACAATCAAATCCCAGCAGTCAGACATAGGGCACTGTAGATACACACAACAATCACATCCCAGCAGTCAGACATAGGGTACTGTAGACAAACACAACAATCACATCCCAGCAGTTAGACATAGGGCACTGTAGACACACAACAATCACATCCCAGCAGTCAGACATACGGCACTGTAGACACACAACAATCACATCCCAGCAGTCAGACATAGGGCACTGTAGACACACACAACAATCACATCCCAGCAGTCAGACATAGGGCACTGTAGACAAACACAACAATCACATCCCAGCAGTTAGACATAGGGCACTGTAGACACACAACAATCACATTCCAGCAGTCAGACATACGGCACTGTAGACAGACACAACAATCACATCCCAGCAGTCAGACATAGGGCACTGTAGACACACACAACAATCACATCCCAGCAGTCAGACATAGGGCACTGTAGACAAACACAACAATCACATCCCAACAGTCAGACATAGGGCACTGTAGACACACACAACAACCACATCCCAGCAGTTAGACATAGGGCACTGTAGACACACAACAATCACATCCCAGCAGTCAGACATAGGGCACTGTAGACAAACTAGACATACACAACAATCACATCCCAGCAGTCAGACATAGGGCACTGTAGACAAACACAACAATCACATCCCAGCAGTCAGACATAGGGCACTGTAGACACACACAACAATCACATCCCAGCAGTTAGACATAGGGCTCTGTAGACACACAACAATCACATCCCAGCAGTCAGACATAGGGCACTGTAGACACACAACAATCACATCCCAGCAGTCAGACATAGGGCACTGTAGACAAACTAGACATACAGAACAATCACATCCCAGCAGTCAGACATACGGCACTGTACACACACAACAATCACATCCCAGCAGTCAGACATAGGGCACTGCAGACACACACAACAATCACATCCCAGCAGTCAGACATAGGGCACTGTAGACACACACAACAATCACATCCCAGCAGTCAGACATAGGGCACTGTAGACACACACAACAATCACATCCCAGCAGTCAGACATAGGGCACTGTAGACACACACAACAATCACATCCCAGCAGTCAGACATAGGGTACTGTAGACACACACAACAATCACATCCCAGCAGTCAGACATAGGGCACTGTAGATACACACAACAATCACATCCCAGCAGTCAGACATAGGGTACTGTAGACACACACAACAATCACATCCCAGCAGTTAGACATAGGGCACTGTAGACACACACAACAATCACATCCCAGCAGTCAGACATAGGGCACTGTAGACACACACAACAATCACATCCCAGCAGTCAGACATAGGGCACTGTAGACACAAACAACAATCACATCCCAGCAGTTAGACATAGGGCACTGTAGACACACACAACAATCACATCCCAGCAGTCAGACATAGGGCACTGTATACACACACAACAATCACATCCCAGCAGTTAGACATAGGGCACTGTAGACACACACAACAATCACATCCCAGCAGTCAGACATAGGGCACTGTAGACTCACAACAATAACATCCCAGCAGTCAGACATAGGGCACTGTAGACACACACAACAATCACATCCCAACAGTCAGACATAGGGCACTGTAGACACACACAACAATCACATCCCAGCAGTCAGACATAGGGCCCTGTAGACACACACAACAATCACATCCCAGCAGTCAGACATAGGGCACTGTAGACACACACAACAATCACATCCCAGCAGTTAGCCATAGGGCGCTGTAGACACACACAACAATCACATCCCAGCAGTTAGACATAGGGCACTGTAGACACACAACAATCACATCCCAGCAGTTAGACATAGGGCTCTGTAGACACACACAACAATCACATCCCAGCAGTCAGACATAGGGCACTGTAGACACACACAACAATCACATCCCAGCAGTCAGACATAGGGCACTGTAGACAAACACAACAATCACATCCCAGCAGTTAGACATAGGGCACTGTAGACACACAAAAATCACATCCCAGCAGTCAGACATACGGCACTGTAGACACACACAACAATCACATCCCAGCAGTCAGACATAGGGCACTGTAGACAAACACAACAATCACATCCCAACAGTCAGACATAGGGCACTGTAGACACACACAACAACCACATCCCAGCAGTTAGACATAGGGCACTGTAGACACACAACAATCACATCCCAGCAGTCAGACATAGGGCACTGTAGACAAACTAGACATACACAACAATCACATCCCAGCAGTCAGACATAGGGCACTGTAGACAAACACAACAATCACATCCCAGCAGTCAGACATAGGGCACTGTAGACACACACAACAATCACATCCCAGCAGTTAGACATAGGGCTCTGTAGACACACAACAATCACATCCCAGCAGTCAGACATAGGGCACTGTAGACACACACAACAATCACATCCCAGCAGTTAGACATAGGGCACTGTAGACACACAACAATCACATCCCAGCAGTCAGACATAGGGCACTGTAGACAAACTAGACATACACAACAATCACATCCCAGCAGTCAGACATACGGCACTGTACACACACAACAATCACATCCCAGCAGTCAGACATAGGGCACTGCAGACACACACAACAATCACATCCCAGCAGTCAGACATAGGGCACTGTAGACACACACAACAATCACATCCCAGCAGTCAGACATAGGGCACTGTAGACACACACAACAATCACATCCCAGCAGTCAGACATAGGGCACTGTAGACACACACAACAATCACATCCCAGCAGTCAGACATAGGGTACTGTAGACACACACAACAATCACATCCCAGCAGTCAGACATAGGGCACTGTAGATACACACAACAATCACATCCCAGCAGTCAGACATAGGGTACTGTAGACACACACAACAATCACATCCCAGCAGTCAGACATAGGGCACTGTAGAGACACACAACAATCACATCCCAGCAGTCAGACATAGGGTACTGTAGACACACACAACAATCACATCCCAGCAGTCAGACATAGGGCACTGTAGACACACACAACAATCACATCCCAGCAGTCAGACATAGGGCACTGTAGACACACAACAATCACATCCCAGCAGTCAGACATAGGGCACTGTAGACCCAGCAGTTAGACATAGGGCACTGTAGACACACACAACAATCACATCCCAGCAGTCAGACATAGGGCACTGTATACACACACAACAATCACATCCCAGCAGTTAGACATAGGGCACTGTAGACACACACAACAATCACATCCCAGCAGTCAGACATAGGGCACTGTAGACTCACAACAATAACATCCCAGCAGTCAGACATAGGGCACTGTAGACACACACAACAATCACATCCCAACAGTCAGACATAGGGCACTGTAGACACACACAACAATCACATCCCAACAGTCAGACATAGGGCACTGTAGATACACACAACAATCACATCCCAGCAGTCAGACATAGGGCCCTGTAGACACACACAACAATCACATCCCAGCAGTCAGACATAGGGCACTGTAGACACACACAACAATCACATCCCAGCAGTTAGACATAGGGCGCTGTAGACACACACAACAATCACATCCCAGCAGTTAGACATAGGGCACTGTAGACACACAACAATCACATCCCAGCAGTTAGACATAGGGCTCTGTAGACACACACAACAATCACATCCCAGCAGTCAGACATAGGGCACTGTAGACAAACACAACAATCACATCCCAACAGTCAGACATAGGGCACTGTAGACACACACAACAACCACATCCCAGCAGTTAGACATAGGGCACTGTAGACACACAACAATCACATCCCAGCAGTCAGACATAGGTCACTGTAGATAAACTAGACATACACAACAATCACATCCCAGCAGTCAGACATAGGGCACTGTAGACAAACACAACAATCACATCCCAGCAGTCAGACATAGGGCACTGTAGACACACACAACAATCACATCCCAGCAGTTAGACATAGGGCACTGTAGACACACAACAATCACATCCCAGCAGTCAGACATAGGGCACTGTAGACACACACAACAATCACATCCCAGCAGTTAGACATAGGGCACTGTAGACACACAACAATCACATCCCAGCAGTCAGACATAGGGCACTGTAGACAAACTAGACATACACAACAATCACATCCCAGCAGTCAGACATAGGGCACTGTAGACACACACAACAATCACATCCCAGCAGTCAGACATAGGGCACTGCAGACACACACAACAATCACATCCCAGCAGTCAGACATAGGGCACTGTAGACACACACAACAATCACATCCCAGCAGTCAGACATAGGGCACTGTAGACACACACAACAATCACATCCCAGCAGTCAGACATAGGGCACTGTAGACACACACAACAATCACATCCCAGCAGTCAGACATAGGGCACTGTAGACACACACAACAATCACATCCCAGCAGTCAGACATAGGGCACTGTAGACACACACAACAATCACATCCCAGCAGTCAGACATAGGGCACTGTAGACACACACAACAATCACATCCCAGCAGTCAGACATAGGGCACTGTAGACACACACAACAATCACATCCCAGCAGTCAGACATAGGGCACTGTAGACACACACAACAATCACATCCCAGCAGTCAGACATAGGGCACTGTAGACACACACAACAATCACATCCCAGCAGTTAGACATAGGGCACTGTAGACACACACAACAATCACATCCCAGCAGTCAGACATAGGGCACTGTAGACACACACAACAATCACATCCCAGCAGTTAGACATAGGGCACTGTAGACACACACAACAATCACATCCCAGCAGTCAGACATAGGGCACTGTAGACACACACAACAATCACATCCCAGCAGTTAGACATAGGGCACTGTAGACACACACAACAATCACATCCCAGCAGTCAGACATAGGGCACTGTAGACTCACAACAATCACATCCCAGCAGTCAGACATAGGGCACTGTAGACACACACAACAATCACATCCCAACAGTCAGACATAGGGCACTGTAGACACACACAACAATCACATCCCAACAGTCAGACATAGGGCACTGTAGATACACACAACAATCACATCCCAGCAGTCAGACATAGGGCCCTGTAGACACACACAACAATCACATCCCAGCAGTCAGACATAGGGCACTGTAGACACACACAACAATCACATCCCAGCAGTTAGCCATAGGGCGCTGTAGACACACACAACAATCACATCCCAGCAGTCAGACATAGGGTACTGTAGACACACACAACAATCACATCCCAGCAGTCAGACATAGGGTACTGTAGACACACACAACAATCACATCCCAGCAGTCAGACATAGGGCCCTGTAGACACACACAACAATCTCATCTAGGACCACAAAGTGAGGTAGAATGGTGAAAACAGAGGCCAGACACAATGACATAAATGTAAGTGCGGTATCCCATCCTTACACTTGCTCAAAGCGCTTTACACTTCAATCCTTGGCAGACCGAACATCTCAACTACTTCGGGAAGCATTAAGCCATGATGCAATTACTACACAAAGATTACTCATTCATCCACCACTGTCTATAGCAACTAGGCACAGCAAGGTACTTATACACGGCTGCCTATTTGACAAAAACAATTTCCGTAATCACCCTTCCCCTGCTGCCATCGCTCCCCCACCCGCTAGTGCCCCTACCCCACACACCACGGTACACCTGGTTGCCAATCAAGCCTTGTGTCTTGTCTGAAGTAGACACTGTGACACACCCCAGTCCTATTGCCTGGGAATACTGTTACGTATAGGAAGATACTAACTTAATAAATATAATTTATACTTTGGTTCAGCATATTATGCTTCACTGTAACCTGCAAAACAAACATCAAAGGGATGCTTGTTTTTTATAAGTTACATTGTATTAATTATTATTCAGGCACAGCATTAGATGAGGTCAGCTTACTAACAAAGTATGACTTTGTTTGTAATCCTCACTTCATAATTCTGTGTAGTTAACATTTATTGATAAATTGTAAAAAGTGAACAGCGTTTTCTTCAGGGTATCTGGACCATGCATAACTGATAGATTAACATTTTCTGTAGAAAGATATTTCTGTAGCACAGCAGCAGTGTCTGTAGTAATGCCTTAATCTGATGTCAAGTTCCGTAATGATTACGAAAAATGCGTAATGGTAGGCAGCCCTACTTATGTATATCGTTGATTGACCTGGAGCAAAGCAAACCAAACTGCTCAAGCTTCGAAACAACAGCGAGAGGATTTGAACCGAATTGCGTTGACTGAGAGTGTGATGTTCTAACACTGAACTAATATAAGGACATGGTGCGACTACATAGACACTGGACTCACGTGTTTGAAGCAGGTGACAGATGACGTGGGTGCCCCAGATTGACTGAGGTAGGTGCTCCAATCAAAGGTTCTACTGCTGCCTACAACACAATACACACACACATATGACATATCTAGTATTGCCTCATCCAATAACATGCATTCAGCAATTATACATTTTCTATAACTGCCTTAATTGCAAAGCACATGATCATTTTTGCATGGGAATTTACAAATTGTTGACATTAATTAATGCTAGTGTTGCATGATGAGTAATTATATTAATAAAACAGTTTTGTCAGCATTTGTCTGCATTGGTGTGGTGTGCCACTCATCAAAAATTAGCTAGCAAAGGCGCTTATGCGATTATAAGCACTATTGCAATCAGACAGAGTGCACTAAAATACTATATATTTAAGCATACATATTTAAGCATAACGTATCTTAAGCAATTTGGAATATTTGATGGATGCATTGGTGGTCTGTAGAGAAAATGTCATCGAGATATGGTGCAAAATTTGCATGAGAACTCCATACCCGACTTAACAAATTTCACATGAACCCATGATGCATGTGGGTCACTTCAGTTCTTTATTTTTTACAAGAGCAAATCAAACTCCTCAGCATTAATCCGGACATCTTCTTGCTCTCCATCATTTTGAAACGTCAAGGCCTGTAGTTATAGTTGTGTCCAACTGAGTCGGATCAAATCCCACTCACCCTGTTGTTTGTCCCGTCCACTTCCTGCCATACGGTTCTTGCCCTTCCTCGATGGACTCTTCTCCTTCTTGGTCAGACCCCCACACCTCAACTGCAAGCAACGACAGTCACTGATGCCATCAATCCTTTCTAAGATTACATACACCAATTAGACTAAGGACATATTTAGAGAAAACCAACTGTCGTAGAGCAGAACAGATGACAGGACTGAAACAATCTAACTACAGTCGAGCTAACATATGTATGTGTGCATGTGTGTCGGGGGGGGGGAGCGGGGAGGAGCGGGGACTCAACGTTTTCCTCCTTGAAGGTATACATCTCTAGCACCAAACTTTCAGGGATTTATCTGTAACCGTTTATTGCCTTCATTTTTTAACTTTGCCATTTCATAAAGAGGTTCTTACCAATTTTTTGGGGTTTGCACCACAGGCAGAAGTAAACCGTTTGTCCATAACTTTATGCATTTTGTCTGCAACTGTTCCAAGGAGCGCCAATCAGTTGGGGATGTTAGATGTAACTTGCGTTAATGCAAAAACATTTTCAAACTTTCATAACAACCATCATTTATGATTACTCTGGGAAAACGTCTTCTGCATCGGTGTGTATAGGTAGTGCCTTTGCGAGGATAGGCATTTTTGTTAGTTTAAAAACTTACCTTTATAACCTTGCTTACCCACCTTAGCTCCCTGGCGTATCGATCCATCTGTTGACAACTTTAATATGGCTTATTAATTGTGATACTGACTAACCCTTTTGTACTGATGCACCTCTGAGCTTGGTTTCCGAGGATTTAGGCGCAAAAGAAGCTACCTTATTATTATTAGTATATATATATATATATGATTGTTATTAAACCAACATCAACCAATGACGTGTGTGTATTGTGCACAACAGGGAAGCATTGTGAGTGGGAGAAAGGGACATTTGAGACTCACAGTGGGGAACTTGCCCTGTTTCTGAGCAGTGCGAGCACATGCCAGGCTGCAGAACTGCTTCGTCTTGGAGTAAAAGGCGTCCTGAACACCCAGTCGCCCGCAGAACTCACATGTCGCTGCAACATACAACACACACAGTAAGTAAAGTAAACTTATTACTTAAAACTACACTGAGACACATTACAGACACATCTCGATGGCGACACTACTAAATGCCAGGTTTGTGTTGCTGAATTCTGATGTTTTGTACATGACTATGTGTGAAGAATGTGTGAGACAGCACTTTATTGGTCCAGGGAAGCGAATGAATATAAAGAGGCAAATGGACATCGGCAGCTAGGAGGAGATACTGCTACAAGGCTCCAAAGTTAGCGTATTAATATATAGAACGAAAGACATGACACGAAAGAAATCGATCATGATGTAACGGGATGTTACCACTCACCCATTCCCTCTTTCTTGATCGGCAGACTCAGCTCCTGGTAGCTGCTCTTTAGGTGGGTCGACAATGACGATGACGACCTCTGACCACTGCTCCCACCCCCTGTGCCTTTGACCCCGCCCTCGTTCTCCCTCTTCACCGTGACCTCGGTGTGGGGGTCACTCTCCCCCTCTGACCCGTACACGTTCCCTGTGCCTTCCGAGTAGTCGTCATACAGGCCGTACTCATGGGTCATGTCTTCTTCCCCCTGCAATACATAACACCATGGCAATATGTAAACAATAAAGTTCTTACATCGCATGGTAAACAATCTTCAGAACTGCTCAGGGGTATTTACAATTTACTCCATGGCAGACCTGTTTGTCTTTCATTCCAGAATGGTACCAAAATATTAAAATTAAAAATTCAACCAAAATTCAAATGTTCACTCCTTAGACAGTGTAGCTAGTACTAGATATGGTAGTTATAAATATTTTGTTATATATTTATGTATATTATATATTATACTATAAATAGTTCTGATGAAAAATTTAATAGTAATAGCTTCAAATGTAACAGTAATGTATTACATTGACCCCACACCTGCTGAATAATTATTTTAATAAAAGGTGTATTTAGTATGTTTTATTATATGCTTTAAAATAAATAAAGACACATGAAATGTTGTAAATTATGCTAAAACGACACTACTGAGGTTATTTTTAAAATACGCAAAATAAACAGGTGTCATTCACTGAATCAGGCAGTCTTGAGAGTGTGAGAGAGATAACGACAGAGCCTACAAACCCCAAACGTCTGTATGTCCTCCTTCGTCTCCCCCTCCTCCTCTCCCTCCTCCTCATCCTGTCTGTAATCCTCCTGCATCACTGTGTCTAGTTCACTCTCATTGTTGAGTGACCATTCACCCCAATCTGAACACAACACACAGTGAAAAGTAAGTAAAGGTAAGCTCTTATATAGCACGGTATCCAGTCATTTGGACTGCTCAAAGCGCTTTACACTTTAATCCCAGACAGACCTGTTCAATCGAACACCATCTCGACTTCTCTAGGAAGCATTCAGCCATGCTGCAATTAATGTGCAAAGACTATTCGTACAAAAATATCTGAACACATCATGCAGTAAGACTAAGACAGTCAGTACTCAGTACTAGACCAATGTCAGCACATCAACAACCGACCCGGGTTCAATGTTGAATATAAATTAATTAAAAAAAGTGAATTTGAATTTTTTAAATTTTAAACAAATTTGGAATTGAATGGAATTGAATTACAAAGTGAGAATACTCAAATTATTTTTTGGAAAAATTAATTTACACATAGATTTTACTTTTAGTCAAAGTTGGTACAACCTGGGATAGTTTATATGCGTATCATATGTAATCTTTTAAAATAAATGGCTGAATTTTTATTTGCTTGCAAGTCACAAAAAAATTGCCAATGTTGACAATTTGGAAGTTGAACTGGAAGCATTGTTTCGTGCAATATAATACTTAAGTAATGCTTGCAGGGTCATATTTCAAGCATTAGATGAATATTAAATATCACAATGAAAATTATATTCTATTGTAGGTTGTAAAGTGGATAATACTGTCTAAATGTTGCCCACGAGGTGGGACTTGTGAACACTTATAAATGTTACCATATTTTCATAAAGACATATATCCAGTTGCATCTTTCTTTATAGAAATATTAAATTTTTTAAATACTCACCAGTTTCTGATTGTTCCTGAAATGAGAAAGAATGCCTTGATTAAACTACTTACTTCTTTGAATAATAATAATACAAATAATAGATTAAGAGCATTATTTTATATGAAATGACTGTTTTTGTATACATTTGGACGGTAAAACACTCAATTAAGCCCTTGTCGCATTACATTTTCGGTTTTTAAATGCAGAACTGCCAAGTTGGGTCGGGAAATATGAGTGAGATATAGTTCCCAAACATGATACCAGGTGACAGCACTCCAGCTCCCCAACAGGACACCATGTGGCTGCAATTTGTTTTATAAATTTCCCTGAAAACATTTTATATACATAACCAATGATGTTAAGAATAACCTCAGTTTATTAACACTACCTGCCAACATTATATCAACATGTGCCCAACAATAAGTCTGTTTTGTTTGTATTAATGTTTTTTAATGGTCCATATATGTTTGAGATTTACAGGTAGCTGTACGAGTCTCATGCAAAATGCGTGACCCGCCATGAGACTAGGCAGCTCTGTAAATGCACCCCATTATATTTATTACGAAGAGTTTCTAGTCACTCACCAAACTGAATGCATCCACAGCATGATGAGGTTAGGTGGATGGAAAAGAAAACAATTGCAGTTTGATTAATTAATATATCAGTTTGCATTAGTTTAGGCCTTCCTCATTACATTAGACTTTTAAATGTAATAGTCAAATGTTCAGATAACTTCAGAGTTAAGTCTTAACTTAAGACATTCCTGGTGCTGAACCTTTGCATTAGTTGGATATTTATGTGTAACTTTCTCGTAGACAGTACTAATAATAGGATATACCCGTTTTGGTTACTAGTGCTCAAAATTTTTATGACGTCTGTCATTATGACATTAATTACATTTTATCAAATTTTGTTTTTGAAAATGTGGGTTGGGCATTGAACGGTAGCGTGCCGGTTGACAGGCTGAACTATTAAGCTGTTCTGTATTTATGTGTCAGTCTTAACTATTTGTTCTAAAAGAAATATATTTTAAAGCAACTTTCACAAAACAATCGTGCATTTTTGGCTCAGAAAGAGAGTTTTGAGGACAGAAAAGTTAACAAAATCTGCACGGTAATGACAGTCGCTGCCGGATCAGTTATTCCTCTTGTTTTGCAATAGCAGCTGCAGTTTCTGTACCCAAATTTCACTTACCATGTGTGGTGACCAATTGTAATACCTGGGAATAAAAATTCCTGTCAAATAAACTAAACTAGCCCATATATAACAAACTCAGAATGCAGAATTTGCCTGGATTTCACCCAAGCCAAATTTTATCAACAACAATACATCACTGAAGCGCATGCTCAGAAAACCGTAAATGCGCTACAAAATTGAAACCAATTGGCGAATCAATACGAGGTTCCGTGCGACGCTAGTTACATACACCAATGATTTCTTTCGTTCCAGCCGTTGTTCGGTTGTATTCGCGCGCATTCCCGGCATGCCGAAGGAAATGTTCTTACGCATGCGCTATCTTGATCCTAGTTTTTCTTTTGTGGATTTAGTTGTGGGTTTTGCAAAATATGTAAGAGCTTTTCAAATTGAACTCTTTCATGTTTCATCACGAAACACATAAAGTGGATGACATACCTATGACTACAATTTTTAAAATTTATGGAAATATACACAGTTCTGTAAATCAGACCCATGCCCGTGGCCGGCGTAGTGACAGTGAAAACTGAACTCTGAAGTGTCACTCCTCTCATGCCCTGGCCGGCTGGCCTGGGCTCAAGGGGACCACTCAGTGGATGGGTTATTACGATGGATTATCCCATCCATCTTTATGATTAATTCCCTCGGTCCAGCACGGAAAGATCACTGCATAGGCGCAAACACTTCAGTTACCGCTTTGGCTTTAGATTTCATGCCAGCAAGTTCTTTTATATTTTAATTATTAAAATGTGGGTAAAGGCTACGTTTTTTCTTCTTTGACTTAGTCTTAGACAGTCTTTGAGCCTTAAGTCTAGGATAAGCTTAGCATTAACACTGGTCCTCAATTTTTGTTTTATTTCAATAGCTCAGTCCGTTTTACTGCCACCTTCACTGCCCCTAACTTTCGTTCTCCGTCAAATCCTACACCCATCTCAATCATGGTTCTGCTATTCTCCTACCACAATCCACTCTGATTCTGAGGGCATCCACTTTCTTTAACCATTCGTTCTACATATATACCCAGCCAACTCTGCACCAGTTTCCTCCAGAAACTCTCACCCAAAATTTAACCTCCATTCTTTGCTTAATTTTTTGAATATTTTCGTACTCGCAGTTCTTTTTACACAGGAATATAAACGTGAAAGGGAAATAAACTTGCCGCATGAACCTTCGTCCAACATTGGTTTGCTATCCAAAATATCTATAAAAGAGCTTGTATAATGAGCACCCAATTGCAAATGAAGTTTTATTATGCTTCGGATTTTGAATATATTCTCGGACCCTCTAAAAACTATTAACATTTTATATGTTGAATATTGACTACCCTAGCAATAGAGGAACCATGTGTATATTTAATATCGTTACCACAGTCTGAAAAAAATCAATGCAAAACTTGCTTAAATGCTCGATAACAACAAGCATGTCCAGTTCATATCAGTAGAGTGGTAACGTTCTCAGTTATTGTAGCCAATTATTTTTTGCTTGTAGGGCAGATTACTGGAAATCGCAACCAAGGAAGTTCTGTGAATTCTGCAAGTGCTGGATTGCAGACAATAAACCGGTTCGTATTATATTAAGATGTATTTTTATTTGTAAGATGTTAAATGTGTTCTGTTATTGTGTGAGTTATATATCTTGATTTTGTGGTACCCAGTCGTACCTGGTGTACACTTTGTGCTTTAGAGTATTTAGACTTGAGTCTTGTTGAGGATGTTACATAAGTTTTAATTTGGGTTTTTCTGTGTGTAGGCATGGGTGTGTAGGTGGGTGAGTGAATGTGTGGATGTGGAATTTTATTCATAATAAAACATCACCATTTTTGAAGAACTACTTCTTTGATTATAGAGCCGAGAATTTCACGAGAAAGGAAAGAGACATTTGGAAAATGTACAACAAAAACTGGATGATGTGAGTCAACTTTCAGTCATAAGTAAAATATTGGAATATTTTCTGTGTGCTTGCTTCATCAATTCATGTTGATTTACATTCCCGACTTCTAATAAAACCAGTTAATTTTAAACAGGGTTACATCAGCTCTGATTATTTTCAAGATAGAAATTTTAGAATATATGTTACCTTCCTTCCAAAAAATAAGATTAATATGGTACTTTTTGAAATAAATTAATACTATTTATTTCAGTTAAAAACCCATACAGGTACATAGAACATTTGCCATAAATATAATATAACTTTATAAATTTTAAAAGGAAGAACAAAATATAATTGAGTGTAATTTCCATAAAACATGTAAATCACCATTGAAGATGAAGTTAATGAGAATCTATTCACACAAAATATACATTAAAATTATGAATTTTTATGGAATATTGTACCATTCCCACGAAAACTATGTGGTCCTAAATTGTTTTACACATACATAAATGAACATCATGTGTTTGTGTTGCCAGCTGCGGAGGAAGGGTGTGCGGGATGCAGAGAAGGCCGAGGAGATGACAGAGTCACTGCGACAGATGGAAGAGGTAGGTGGAGACTAGGGCAGGGTGGACTGGGGGTGGACATTTAGGAGGGGTGGACTGGGGGTGAACATTGAGGAGGGGTGGACTGGGGGTGGACATTGAGGAGGGGTGGACTGGGTGTGGACATCGAGGAGGGGTGGACTGGGTGTGGATATTGAAGAGGGGTGGACTGGGTGTGGACATTGAGGAGGGGTGGACTGGGGGTGGACATTGAGGAGGGGTGGACTGGGCAATGATCCAGTCAATGATCTGCCACATGTTCCATCAATGTAGCAGACGGTTAGTCTCTTGAAACGCGAGGTTGTAATTATTAGTAGGAAGTTCATTAAATTAGCTGTCTTGAATGTGGAAACCACATGAATGCGCTAAAGATATAAGGGTCTGTTGACGGCCCATGTAATATTGCCAACAGAGCGTGTTTAGAATCTGAAATGTTTTTTTACAATTTAAACATTTCGCAATAAACATTTTCAAATCACAAACACAGTTTTCACTTAATTAAAAGTAGCTTATTATTTATTATTTATCAAACTTTATTTCAACAACAACAGACAATAAAGCAGCTAACTATTAAATTATGGATGTATACAATTGTCGAAAAAGGGCAAGAAGAAGTCAACACTTACAATTACATCCTCAGCCGTGTGAAATGTTTAATCTGTCTGGTACCAGTTTCCCACACTTGTTCAAAGACTATTTTCTCAGTGACAGGATGTACTGTATTTGACTGCCCATATCCACATTACCTCCCACCCCCATCTTGGCCACATATAGAAACATATTTGTGATTAAATTATAGAAGATAAACTTGCAAAAATGCCGCAAAACGTCATGTATTCCCCATTGAACTACCTCTGGTATTAACAGGAGTCATCCATTACACTGTTAGTAACTAATTTCTTGGTGGATGAATGTCCATATTTGCAGATTAAAACATTAACTATATGTGAAACGATGTGCAAGTATTGGGACAATGCAGACAGCTGAGAGATCACACAGTTTTGTACATTACAGACAAACATTGAGGAACTGCAAGTAGGATTTTAGATGCGTATGGTGACTTTTCCTAAATGTATAAAGGCCAGCTGGTAGCTGAGAGAAGGGTGACACATCACCCAAGTTTGTGTTGTTTATGTCAGAGCAGCTGCGATTGTAAAACATTTTATTGATACTCTGTTTGTTATTTACACGTCTGCATCGAGGAACAAAGTGGGTACGCGCTCGTCCGAAATACGAATAATTGGTGTCCCAATACACAGGGACAAAAATAATTACATTTACAAAAGTGTCCCAAAACATACTGTAAAGAATTTTTTTTATTTTTGTAGATTTTTAAGGTGTCTCAAAACATTTGGTGCCCCAATACATATGGTCATTACGTTTGGTTGACAGTATACCGTCAATTTATTTACTTACCTTGGCTTAATAAGTGTCATATGTGTCGTATTGTATCCGTTTCCTTGTATAACAGGCAGCGTTGAAAGCATTCAAAGAAGATCTAAAGAACAACCCGGCTCTAGCAGCGCAGTACAATGTCAAGATTAAGTCAAAAGGTGAGTACAGTGTATCACCAATGGTTCCTATCACATTGTTTCTTCTTTCAATATAGAGCCGGGCTCTTGTGAACGTATTTAGCCCTGGTTTTAGAATTGGTGAGTACATGACGGTTCTATATTTACATCAGTGTGGAATAATTTTCTTTCTCTAGTATAGACAATGGACTAATGCTTTTAAAGAACAGTAGAACCTGTTTTTGAGTGACCACCCATTCTGCACAGGTGGTCTCTTAAGAAAGGTTCCATAGAATGTTGTAGCCCATCATATATAAATATAGGGAGATTCTTTACCTGGCAGAAAACAGGGCACTTTAGTACTATGGACCAATCGTAATAATTATGTTCTTTCTTTCTTTAGTAGGTGTTGTACTATTCAGTGTGAACTTGTATTTTACTACAATTTCCCACTATGCCATCATATATTTTTGACTTGTAATGAACAAATTTTAGCTGTCTTTTCGTTATGGTCAGTCATAACACGTAAAAGTAACATTCACATGACCAGTTTATGTGGTCGTTGGTCACATTTGGTCGGCTGCTCACGGCAGGTAAATTATCTGTTAGAAATAATTTCTAGGATTATGGTCGACAGGTGGTCACTGAGACAGGGAGTTGCCCAAGCTAGGTCCTATTGTATATGTTGTCTACTGTATCTTTTGAAAGTGGATTGATTGTTGAAATTGCTGAAGTTTAAAAATGTCAGTAAACGGAGTTAAACAGTGGTCCTCTTGATAAACACTCTGGTGCTCTATCTTTTGAATTACCCCATTGTATCGGGCAATTTCACAACTGCCATTTTAATGTTGATTTACCTATTAAGAGGGTATTTATAATGCTTAGTAATGTTTGACAGAAGAGAAACCACAGAAAACTAACAGCTGCGAGAATAGACCAGACACAAATGCCGTAACCACGGCAACAGGGACATGTGACAACAAGCCCAGTGGAGGAGGCACTTGGTACGAAACACAGTCACCAGAGGGCTACACATATTACTGGAATGATGTGACGGGAGGTAAGGTCGAGAAACTAGGAAGACGGGGCATTGTGTGAAGACTAAGGGTGACTATCGGGGGTAGTTGTAGTATTGCAATATTATTACTACAGCTGTATCACTCTTGCAATACTATTGCGATAGTGTTAAACCTACTGCAGTTTTAGTGTCGCAATAGTATTCAGGATTAGTATACCCAGGAAAAACGGCCCCAAAACTTAATTTGTGGCTTGTGCCATGTCATGTTCTGGAGGCAGTTGATTCAAAATTACGAAATTGTTATGATTGATGATTACGTACTAAATGAAATTGAAAAAGCTTGTTTACAATTTATTATTATGTGGCACAAGTTGCCCTGCTGATTTGTTCTGATAACTATCATTGCTATCGATAGTTCAGTATATGAACATGAAGAGTGATTAGTTGTCATTTTGACATATTTATCTCTCAAGAAACTTAGTTTTATGATATGTATATTTCTAGTGCAACCCACGATCTTCTTCAGCAGACTTAAAATTATGGGTTTGTCACAAGCTGAACACAGGCCGTCAGTGTTCAATAAAGGACATTACAATTGAGGGGGTCGGTGCAGTATAGTGCTAACCCACACTTTAAAAACAAAAGAGTTAGTTGCACCAAGAAAATGCTAAGCCACATATCTACAAACACACAAAGTAAGAAGTTACAAAGTATACTACAGAGGGCGCCACAATACTTGCATATTCTTGCCCCTAAGCACAGGCAGTGAAGCCTTAAACAGTAAAACATGATTATCTCAGAATCAACATGTTGTGGATTAGCAAGGACCCCCTCAATTCTAGACCACGAGGAGAACTGGCACAGGTGGAAGAGAAGGGAGGTGATCAACATCCACAGAGCGAACCCATGTTAAACCGCGATGTCGGCCAGGAGCTTCCACCAGTCCTTCTCCAGCTGGTGTCACATGATATTGATCAAAATCATGTGACAAACCCATAATTTTCAATCTGCTAAAGATGACCGTGGGATGCGGTTGAAATATACAGATCGAAAAACCAAGTTTATTGAGAGGTAAATATGTCAAATAATAATAACCAAAAAACAAGATCATCAATCCATTCAATGATCACTTGTTGTTGTTTGTGCCAGAAACTACATGGGAGAAACCCACAGACTTTGTGGCAACATCACCCGAGTCCTCTAGTGCCACCAAGGTATTGTATGTGTATTTCATAGGGTGGGTGTTAATAGGTACTCACAAAAATGCCCATCCTCCTGGTGGTGCTATTTAACACATCGACAAAAGACACTTTCCTACAGTATTCATCAGTGATGTTTTTTGTGTGGTAAATTTTTATAAAATGTCATGTTGTGTAAAACCCAACTGATCGGCTCTCCTCGGATCAATCACAGAAAATATACGTACCTTTATGAACAATTGGTTTATGTTTGTCTAACGTACTCTACCAATTTTACAACTGGTAAGAATCCAAGATGGAATAAAAAAAATTGGCATTAATTTTCTTCCTTAATTGACCTACCCATCACCTATGACCTGTTGCTTAACAAAAGCTCCATCAAGCCATCAAAAAATGGAAGCCAGACACATCGAGCGTTCAAACATTCTGTCATATATTTTGTTAAAATCCTGGCCTCCGAAGTTTTCTTTACAAAAAAAACATGGAAAAGTTTTTAAAGTGACACCCGTCTGCAGGAATGCTTGATCTAAGAGATGTCATGCTGCAATATCGACTCAATTCACATATATAACCATTATCACATTATTGGCAAAGCTTGACAGCGTTCACGTCCATAATTTTGATTGTTATAAGACAAACCGCGATGCAGCATCCATCAGTTGTATCAGCTCTTAGGTGTGTACACCCAAATGATTGCCAGTTGTTTTCCTGTAATGTTTGTTTCTAATAATTGTGACTTGTTGCTGGGTAAAGGAGACGTCCCATGGGGTTGACACAACATCAGAGACGAGACCTGATACATCTGGGGGTAGTACAGAGCCAGACCCGACCTCAGCTCCTCAGGCCACGTGTCTCAGTCTGGAAGACGTGAAGAGGAAGAAACCACAAGCGTACGGCGGCTGGCAGACCGTGCAAGCTGAGTGAGTACACTAAGTCTGACAGATGACAGTAAAAGAATTCTTCCCCTTACCTGCTGTAATGACTGTATGTATTGCGACACCTAAAAATAATTAAATTATCAGCTGTCCAAAAATATAGCGTACAAAAAAATGTTGAGGGTTTCCAAAAACATACATTTTCTGAATAAACACATTGGTTGCACTTGCACATTTTAGTATGACACAATCACTGACTCGGGACACACATTGGTTGCACTAGCACATTTTTGTATGACATAATCACTGACTCGGACACACTTTGGTTGGACTTGCACATTTTTGTATGACAGAATCACTGACTCGGGACACACATTGGTTGCACTTGCACATTTTAATATGACACAATCACTGACTAGGGACATACATTGGTTGCACTTGTACATTTTAGTATGACACAATCACTGACTCTGGACACACATTGGTTGCACTTGTACATTTTAGTATGACACAATCACTGACTCGGGACACACATTGGTTGCACTTGTACATTTTAGTACGACACAATCACTGACTCTGGACACACATTGGTTGCACTTGTACAATTTAGTATGACACAATCACTGACTCGGGACACACATTGGTTGCACTTGTACATTTTAGTATGACACAATCACTGACTCGGGACACACATTGGTTGCACTTGTACATTTTAGTATGACACAATCACTGACTCGGGACACACATTGGTTGCACTTGCACATTTTAGTATGACACAATCACTGACTCGGGACACACATTGGTTCCACTTGCACAATTTAGTATGACACAATCACTTACTCTATATGTGGGGTGAAAAGTAATTCACTTGTTTTGTCCCCTTGATGAGTCACTCTTAGAGCTCTGTTCACTCCTTGATGAGTCGTCTCTGTCTTCTGCTCTCTCACTCTTACAGCTCTGTTCATTCCTTGATGAGTCATCTCTCTCTTCTGCTCTCTCATTCTTACAGCTCTGTTTTGTCCCCTTGATGAGTCGTCTCTGTCTTTTGCGCTCTCACTCTTAGAGCTCTGTTCACTCCTTGATGAGTCGTCTCTGTCTTTTGCGCTCTCACTCTTAGAGCTCTGTTCACTCCTTGATGAGTCATCTCTGTCTTCTGCTCTCTCACTCTTACAGCTCTGTTCATTCCTTGATGAGTCGTCTCTGTCTTCTGCGCTCTCACTCTTAGAGCTCTGTTCACTCCTTGATGAGTCATCTCTGTCTTCTGCTCTCACTCTTAGAGCTCTGTTCACTCCTTGATGAGTTGTCTCTGTCTTCTACTCTCTCACTCTTAGAGCTCTGTTCACTCCTTGATGAGTCGTCTCTGTCTTCTACTCTCTCACTCTTAGAGCCCTTTTCACTCCCTGACGAGTCGTCTCTGTCTTCTACTCTCTCAGTCTTACAGCTCTGTTCACTCGTGCGCTTTAGAGATTCCTTAACATTATCTATCCATCATAATTTAAGTTTTATTCTTTTACCGCCGTTTTCTGTTTTAAGAAAATTGATAATAAAATATAATATAATCATTCTTCTAAAACATTCTTCTTCACAAACGTCTGACAATAGTAAACAGAATTGAACCTGATCCAACCGTATAAGATGCTGATTCTTCTCTACCTTATTGTCTCCATTTAAAATGAGATGTTTATGGTTTGTCACAGACCATTGCTGGATCTTGAGCTGCCTGCAGAAGAGATTGTGAAGGAAGAACTGAAAGTGAAACCGAAAGAGGAACTGAAACTTAAGTTTGTAGAGAAGAAGGTCGAGTCCCTGGGTGTCCCACTAGAGGGCGCAGTAGTAGCATTTAAGAAGAGGAAAACAAACTCGGGCATGGCACGGAGCATAAAAAGAAGGGAGCGTGATTAGGGATGGCCCAAAAGTAAACAAACTTTATGCGTTTTGTATTGGTTCAACCTCCCACCAATATATGGTGTGGTACTTGTATTGATTCAACCTCCCACCAATATATGGTGTGGTACTTGTATTGATTCAACCTCCCACCAATATATGGTGTGGTACTTGTATTGATTCAACCTCCCACCAATATATGGTGTGGTACTTGTATTGGTTCAACCTCCCACCAATATGGTGTGGTACTTGTATTGATTCAACCTCCCACCAATATATGGTGGTGGTACTTGTATTGATTCAACCTCCCACCAATATATGGTACTTGGTACTTGTGTATTGGTTCAACTCCCACCAATTGTATGGTGTGGTACTTGTATTGATTCAACCTCCCACCAATATATGGTGTGGTACTTGTATTGGTTCAACCTCCCACCAATATATGGTGTGGTACTTGTATTGATTCAACCTCCCACCAATATATGGTGTGGTACTTGTATTGATTCAACCTCCCACCAATATATGGTGTGGTACTTGTATTGATTCAACCTCCCACCAATATATGGTGTGGTACTTGTATTGATTCAACCTCCCACCAATATATGGTGTGGTACTTGTATTGGTTCAACCTCCCACCAATATATGGTGTGGTACTTGTATTGGTTCAACCTCCCACCAATATATGGTGTGGTACTTGTATTGATTCAACCTCCCACCAATATATGGTGTGGTACTTGTATTGATTCAACCTCCCACCAATATATGGTGTGGTACTTGTATTGGTTCAACCTCCCACCAATATATGGTGTGGTACTTGTTCAACCTCCCACCAATATATGGTGTGGTACTTGTATTGATTCAACCTCCCACCAATATATGGTGTGGTACTTGTATTGATTCAACCTCCCACCAATATATGGTGTGGTACTTGTATTGGTTCAACCTCCCACCAATATATGGTGTGGTACTTGTATTGGTTCAACCTCCCACCAATATATGGTATGGTACTTGTATTGATTCAACCTCCCACCAATATATGGTGTGGTACTTGTATTGATTCAACCTCCCACCAATATATGGTGTGGTACTTGTATTGGTTCAACCTCCCACCAATATATGGTGTGGTACTTGTATTGATTCAACCTCCCACCAATATATGGTGTGGTACTTGTATTGATTCAATCCCACCAAATATGGTGTGCATTGTATGTTTCACTAGGTGACGCCAATATAGCAATTTATTTTCTCTGCGTTATGTGGTAATGACCAAGCCCCCCATGCCGTAATGCTTAGTGTAATTTTTGGCGTTAGCACACTTATGTGACCATCCCTTAGTAATCTAGCAAATGAAAATTTGGAGGAACCGGTTGAATCCACGTTGAACATATAACAATGGAAATGTTTGATCTCGTAGTGTTAGAGCAGTCGTGTAAGATACGCTACAAGTATCCGTACTGGAGTTTACAAAATACATGAAAAGTTACACAGTTTAGCCTGGATTTGTTGCAGAAATCAGGTGATTTGAACACAGTTGCATGCTTACTGCCATTCGGTCTTGTAGTCTAGTCTGTTGGGGAATACTTGTAGGATTTTAACTTCAGTCGTAGGTTTTTCACAAGAATGCAACATCATATTTCTTGACACCACCAGCTGAATTCTCGTAAACAAAACACGTAGTTCGGTAGTGAAAGTTGTAATATATGGAGATGTAAATAATTTTTAATAAAGTTTTGTAATTACGGTGGCTATTTTTGAATTTACGTTTTAATCCCAAATGCTACAGTAATGATGGTGCCTGTTACAACAACTGTTATGACAACTGTTACAACAACTTACAACAATTGTTACGACAACTGTTACAATAACTGTTACGACAACTGTTACAACAACTGTTACGACAAATGTTACAACAACTGTTACAACAACTGTTACGACAACTGGCATGTTGGAACCCAGAAAATCACCGAAATGGTCGCTAGATGTCGCTACTGTATGCTCAGTGTGATCGGGTACCGTCTGAAACTCGTCAACCTGTCCACAAGCGGACAGTTTGCCAATAAACCGCGGAATATGTGTGTCCATGTCAGATCACCATTTCTCTGAAATCCAGTAGGGACATCATTGGATGCAGCAGAAACTATCGATGATGTTTGACATAACTTTCCTACATTGGAAGTGGCAACCATGACGGGTTCTGATCTAATCAATGTCTGATGGTCGTATTTCTTGATGGCAGACATTGATGCCACCAATAAATACCAAGATTTAACATGATTGCCATCCAGAAAATCAACTCTATGTGGCAGTTGGACAAGGAAGCCTTTTGGATTATCGAGAGTCCAGTACTTTTTATCTACGTATATCCCGCCCTGTTGAGGCCCTTTAGAGGATGGTCATAGCGAGACAGGTCTACGGACACATGCAGCCTCTTTGGACAGTTGCTTACATTCTCTCTGAAGATAACGATTTCAGAATCTAGTACAGGGGCGTACCCCGGATTTACATGTTGGGAGTTTCCAAAAAGGTTTTACCATTGGCGCGGGAACGAAATTCATATTGGGGGCGGGCTACCGGAGCTTCAGCACCACTTAAAATTTGTTTCACCTTGTGGCTGTCTCGGTTGGCTCGACTGCGACATCGGAAGACGGTGGTGGGGGGGGGGTACAGTCGGTTGGCTCGACTGCGACATCGGAAGACGGAGGGGGTACAGTTTGGGGGTTCTGTTTGAAAAAATGTCGCTGCTGTAACTTCATCTTATCCGCTGTCTCGGCTGTGAACTCATGACATCCGAACACAGGGGTTACAGTGCTGTTCAAAACCAAGTGATAACCCTAACCCTGTTCCCGCGCCTATGGGTATTACCGCCATCCTTCCGTGTACTCACGTACATTGTCATAATTTTGATCATACAGCAATGCAGAAATTTGGAGTAGGGTACGCCACTGTAACAGATAGTGTCGTACCCACTAGGTTCGCTGCTGTTGGTATTGTTAGTGTCACCACATGGACCTCCCGTGAAGACAAACAAGACGGCCAGACTGTCAGCTCGCAGATGACGCCATGCTTGTTGACCAACCTGGCTTTGATTTGACGTGGGAGGCAGTCACAGCGTTGACGGAAACGCTCTACTACACTTACTGTTCTGCGTCAAACATGTGAACATTTATATTAAGAACAATTTGTTCTATCACACGTGTAGAAGTTGGAATTTGCCACCGATAGCTACAACAACTGCGCAATGACATAACTGACATAAGCTGAGAAGACACGGCTATATGGATCTTCGAATGTATGTACGCGTGTTGTAAGACTCGTCAACAACACTGACGGAAGAAAGACACTTATTCCTCTCAAGAAATGACATATGGTGTTGTATTCCAGAAGACAGGTACAGAGATTGCACATTACACACTGAAATCCACCCAAATAAAAACACGCATATGACATCTACACTGATGTTTTATTCGACATTGCTTACTCGGCTTATCAACGTCTGATCACAATACAGAAGACCCTGTCTTGAGTCTCCAAGACGGTGGTCGTTCATGGCAGGTCATTGAAAACACGCCGAAGAGGAACCAAGAAAGCGGTCGTCCAATGCAGGTTGTCGCCCGAGACAGGTTCCACTGTAGCCAATTGTCCGTCCATTCGCGTCTTCACTCGAGGCGGTTCCACAATTGTCTGTTCCGGGTCGTGGGCGTTTCCTTTGTGACTCGGCCTGACAAAAAATCACCATTCCGTGAGTTATGGTACACGTCACACTTCCACCCGTGTGTGGGGTAATTTACTTCCCCGGCAAATGAATCAGGTAGGCTCTACTGCCTCGTCCGAAAGACACCCGGTGTTAGAAGGGTGGGTAATTAAGTTACACATAATTTGTTTGATTAATGATTGGGTGGAGAATTGATAATAATTCAAACCAAACAGCGATACGTTCACGCCTCGAAGCCACTAAAGTTGAGTCTCGTCGTTTAGTTGTGTTATTACTCACCTGTGTTAACACATGCCTGTTATATTTGGTTAGGCAGACGGCAGATCTACGGTCGTGCGGGAGCATTAATGTTTATCATGCAGCGACTCTACTTTGCTAACGTGGCGGGGTAGGAGGTGATTGATTTGGTGCAACGACGGCCATCTCCGTTCCCGTGTACCTAGTATTTATCAATTATGTGTGTGCAAAGTACATCACAAAACGCCTGGGGCATTATTACGTTTCCACAGCAGAGTCTGTTGTGCTTCGACCCCTCCACACACACACATTGTGTGTGTGTGTGTGTGTGTGTGTGTGTGTGTGTGTGTGTGTGTGTGTGTGTGTGTGTGTGTGTGTGTGTGTGTGTGTGTGTGTGTGTGTGTGTGTATAATATATACTTACTTCTGTCGTAGATATATATATATATATAATTTATATATATATATACAACAAAGGTGCCTGTTATCCAACTGAGCGATGGGACACTAATAAAGGCTAATATTACTAACGTCAACGTAACTGTGGTGAGGTGTGAAGTATAAGGATTGTTATTCTCTGGCATAAGCTCTCATAAACGCAAATATCACCAACGTCAAATTAACCCTATTTGCGGACATGTCTTGTAGTTTCATGTAAAACGTAGGCAAGGTGTGTCATTATTTACATAGAAAAGGGCGTGAGTGAGTGTTACATTCGGCCAGTCTGTCTGTATTCTGAATGGTTGCATACCACGGAGGTGTATTTGTCAACCGCTACAATGACACTATTCTTGCTGTCAACGACTGGGACCATTTTAACTTTGAGTTCACCGCCCGGCTAAGATCGACTCAGATAATTTTGTCACCCGAACTGTCGTGAAACCGTAGTGGGAAACAGAAATACCTTATACGGGCGCTTGAATCACTTTGTTACGGATGCAATTACAGGCAAATTGCAAAAACTAAGTACATGTTTGAAGACGTCTAACGGCGTAAATATGTGGACCAAAGGGTTGCATTCAAGTTTGCACTTACGATGACGAATTACCTTTATTGATGAGCATTTCCCGTAGTATACTGACTGTAGAACATAACGACTGTCGTTGTTGTACAATCGGCTACATTCATTTTAAAACAGGAATCATAAGGAGTTTAAAAATAACTTGACGATGGTACTGGTTAAATTTTTGGTTGGCATCTGACATCTGACCACACTTATAATGTGATGTATGTCTTAACACCCATTAACCGATCTTAATTATTTTACTTATAAATACATGTCAGAAAATATATGTAGTCAATCAAAGAGTTAGGCACGCTCAGGATATTGGTGCAATATATGAAGCAGATTTGAGAATGAGTAGGAATATTGGTGGTTCCCAATGTTTATGTGAGCGATACCCCTTGCCTTTCTGTTTTTACAATTTACAAGAATGTTAGTCCACATTCTGTTAATTTACAATTTTACCTAATATAGTATCTCCCGTTATGTATTCTTTGTCCGCATTTCCATGTCCTATGTGAATGCATTTATATTCCCCAAAATTGAATAACATTTGCCATTTTTCAGACCATTTGACTAATTTGCCAGATCATATTGTAGAGTGTGTTTACCTGCATCTGTTTAGCTCTTCTGTACTCTTTTGTATCGTCTGCGAATTTCAGTACTTTGCTTGATATGTCATCATCCAAGTTATATATATATAGCAGTGACCCCTGTGGCACTCCACTCAAAACTGGTTTCCAGTCTTAATATCATATAAAGATAATCAGATTCAACAATATTAGGTAGTCTGAGACTTGACCGTGACGGTCGGTGCATGGAGTGCCATTTCCACACAGAGTCTACGCCAGCCCGATCTGTATTTTACTGTGTGCAGCAGGACCGGTATGGTTATAGGTTGGTCCATTCTTTTTATGTTGCCCAGTCAGTTTTGGCCTCTATTCATGGTGGTTTAGTGAGAAAGTAAAACCAGTAAAGTTTGCGTTGTTTCACCGTTGACATCAGTGCCTCTTGCTTTCCAGCGAGGGAGTCTGCTTGATTTCTCACATATTCATTCTCGTTGTGCTCGTTTATATTGTTACAATAACGCTACAAGTCAACGAGGCCACAAACGGGATACTGAACGAGGATTTGAAATGACTGACGATCAAGAGGCCCCAAACCATTCCCCAAACAGACAGTGCAAATGTTGTTTACATGTTATGTTAATCTGTTTGTGGACCACCTCCCTAACAAATTCGCGATAACCACAAACTTTTCAACTCAGGTTTGACCGGTATGGTTGGACAATAAAAACGGAAATAGTCAAACTATACACAGACAACGCTGCTATATATAGTCACGGGGGCATTCTCCTGAGGAGGACAAAGACGCGCGGTCTAGCGGGTCAGCGCTCTGGCAATAACTCAAAGTCGGTGGCCACCGTTTCTTGCCCTACTTATAGACATACGTTACGTGTTATATGCTCATAATTATAATCGACACGGGCCAACGATCAGATATTAGTTTACAAAACCACAAATCTATAAGCCTATGTAGACCGAAATTACGTGTTATATACTGGTATTCGACATGTGCCAATGATCACATATTAATTTACAAAACCACAAATGTATATAGGCCGTACGCCAATTGCGTGTTGACTCCTGCGTTGTGGACATACTACAATGATTAATTTAAAGGACACATTATAATATACTGCCACTAACGAGCTTGGATGTTAGATTTAACAAGATTTAACAAGATTGCCACCCAGAGAATTAACTCTAGGTGGCAGGTGGACAAGGAAGCCCTTTGGCTTATCGAGAGTCCGACCCTTTTATCTATGTGTATCCCGCCCGTCTGAGGTATGTGTCGATTTTATTTTTAAACATTCACGCTACTAGACCCACACAATCAGCAGGTAATCTATTCCATTCATTTACAGTCCTTTGTGAAAAAGAAAACTTTCTTATATCCAATCTACTCTGCTCCTTTGCCAATGTAAGTTCATGTCCTCTAGTCCTTCTATCATTCGTAACTGAGAAAAAAATATTTCTATCAATATTTTCATAACCCTTCAATATTTTAAACACTTCTATCTGATCTCCTCTCAATCTCCTGGTCTCTAGTGTTGTTAAACCGCATTTGTTTTGGCGTATTTCGTAACTAAGATCCCTCAGTTTTGGTATCATTTTAGTTGCTCTCCTCTGCACTCTTTCTAGCATATCTATGTCCTTCCTGCGATATGGCCTCCACGCTTGAATACAATATTCTAAATGAGGCCTAACTATTGTTTTGTACAGCGGTATTATTAGCTCTTTTTCCTTATACGTTATGTTTCGCCTAATTAATCCAAGGATTTGATTTCCCTTTGAAGCTGCAATTCCGCACTGCTCTGAAACCTTCATATCAGCACTAATGGTTAACCCTAAGTCCTTTTCTTTTACAGTAGTACTTAGTACAGTACCCCCCATTGTATATTCTACCTCTTCGTTCCCATGTCCTGTGTGGAGGCATTTACATTTCCCAAAATTGAACAGCATTTGCCACTTTTCAGACCATTTGATCAACCTGTCAAGATCATCTTGTAAATGCTGTCTATCTCCATCACTTTTAATCCTTTTAAACACTTTTGTATCATCCGCAAATTTCAACACCTTGCTTGTTATTTCATCATCCAAATCGTTGATATATATTAAGAATAATATAGGTCCTAATACTGATCCCTGTGGTACCCCACTCAATACCGATTTCCAGTTTGAAGCCTCCCCATCAACTACTACACGTTGTCTTCTGTCAATCAGCCATTGTTCTATCCAGTTTATGATACCATTTCCTATGCCATTGGCCTTTAGTTTAAGCAGTAATCTTTGATGTGGTACTTTGTCGAAAGCTTTTTGAAAATCTAAGTAGACGATATCTACTGGTGATCCCTCATCTACCCACTTAGTGATGTCTTCCAAAAAACATAACATATTTGTTAAGCATGACCTCGCTTTAAAAAAACCATGTTGAGATGGGTTAATCAAGTTGTGTTTAACAAGAAAATCCACCATGTGATCTTTAATTAGTCTTTCTAATAATTTACAAATCACTGATGTTAAACTCACTGGTCTATAGTTCTCTGACTTGTTTCTCGAACCTTTTTTGAATAACGGTATAATGTTTGCTTCTGTCCATTCTAAAGGAACCACTCCCTCTTCTAATGACAAGTTGAAAACTGTTGCAAGCGGTATGCTAATTTGTTCTACAATTTCCAATAGTAGTTTGGGTGGAATACCATCCACTCCAGGTGATTTATTATCCTTCATAGCCCTTATTTTCTTAGCTACCATTTCCGGGGTTACAATTAATTGTCCTAAATAGTCTGAATCTGCCCCCTTGAACTTAGCCTCTGGTACTGGCAGTGAACTAATATCTTCCCTGGTAAACACTGAACTAAAGTACTCATTCAGGTCTTCTGCCATTAAGAATCCCTCTGATATTATATTTCCAGCACTATCTTCTAGAGGACCGACCTTATCTCGAACTTTCTGTTTGCTTCGGACATACGCATAAAAACTCTTGCTGTCATGTTTTATATTACTAGCTAATTGTTGTTCATAGCTTCTCTTTGAATTTCTAATTTCAGCTGTAGCTTGGTTAAGTGCTTCTTTATAACTGTTGTAGTCTTCATCATTTCCAGTACATCTATATGACTTCCACATCATTTGTTTATACTTAATTTTTCTAATGGCTTCTTTCGATAAGTGTTTCTTTTTGGACCGTTTTCCTTGTTTTTTGAAGGGTACAAATTTATCGACTATGCACTTAATTTCACTCTTTAATATATTCCAGCAACTCTTTAATATATTCCAGCAATAAAACTGACTACTGACCAAATACTTGGAAAAAGCATACAAACATAATATTATTACTCTAACACGTGCTATCTCGAGTGATTGATTATGCAGTTGCCTTTGTCGTGATTGAATACTGTCTGGTAAGGTCACGTGTTCGAACAAGCGCAATGGAAAGACGCAATCGCTCAAGTTGAATCGGTGTAATGCAAAGAACCACCAAATTTAATACCCAACATGAGAAATCTTACATTTTCAGAACGAGTGTTATTTCTGGAGAAATAAAAGGTGCCATACAACAGAATTGAAGTCACTTTATCGTGGACTCAAAGAGCCAATAGTCTCGATCTGCACTCTACAGTAACCAATGGGGGCGCGGCATTATAGCTGCAGCCTAAACAGATCTTAGTCTGATAATGATCAGTAGGCCAACAACATTGAATATGCTTAAATGATACAGTGGCTAAATGCGTCTTTGGTGTCACGCCAACACGCCGAACCAGACGCAGTGTCAAGCCTCGTTCTCTGAGATCATTCACACTGGGCGTGTCGTATCGTCTGCACGCAATCACTGTGCCAGTGAATGGAGTGTATTGGCAATCCCATGTTATAATTATTCGGTACCAAAGTATGGCTTTTGTGTGAAATCACGTGAAAACGATTATTATTTTGTATAATAGTGAGTGTTGTTTGGCAACCGTAATTATACACGCACACAAGCACGTACGCACACACGCACGCACATGCAAACACACACACACATACATAAAAATAGGTAAGTTCTTATATAGCGCAGTATCCAATCCTCAGGACTGCCCAAAACGCTTTATACTTTACTCCCTGGCAGACCTGTTCAATCAAACACCAACTCGACTTCTCTGGGAAGCATCCAGCCATGCTGCAATTAACGCGCGAAGACTATTCGTACACAAATATCCACAACTGTCTATAGCCATGTACTCATTCATACAGCTGAGTGAACTGGAGCAATGTATAGTGAACGAACTTGCCCGAGGTTCGACACCGCCGCACAGGATTCGAACCCGGGTTCTCTCGGTTATGGGTCCGAAGCTGTAGCCACTGCACCACGGCGCTACACAACACACACATTCTCTGATCATATCTACATCTAATCGTGCGATCTTCTCCGACCTCTTGCATCCTTTACATACCAGGTATAACCTATTATGTTTGAGGTCAAGCTCTGGTAACGATTAATGAATTAGGGTCGTCTACATACATGACTGCTATAAACAAGTTCCACCGAGTTCACGGTGATATTGAGTACAAGACGCCATAAATGTTATAACTAATTCAGTGCCAGAGCTTAAGCTAAAAATCAGTGCTTGGTAAAGTATTCAAGAGGTTAGGGAGTTCGGACGATTAAATATAATCAGAATGTGTGTGTGCGTGCTTGCGTGGGCGAGTGCGTGCGTGTGTGCGTGTGTTCGAGTGTGTGTAATTGTGTGATTGTGTGTGTTTGTGCGCCTGTGTGTGTCTTTGAGTTTGCGTGTGTGTGTGCATGCAGATATATATATATATATGTTTGTATATATATATAAATATATATATATATGTGGCTTGTATCAAGAGCGCGGTGTCATCGGCGTCGCGCATCAGTGGGTTGAGTCATACTTGACTTCGAGGAATCAGACTGTCTGTTCTGGCCAGACCCAGTCAGACGTAAGAGCTGCTCCAGGGAGTGCCACAGGGGTCGGTTCTTGGTCCAGTTTTGCTTACACTCTATACCGGACCCATTGGACAGATAGTTAGGCGGCACCGACTTGACTTCCATCTCTTTGCCGATGATTCTCAACCGTACGTCTCATTAAAGATCAAGGACACCAACGATGAGACCGCTGCACTGGCACGCATCTAACCATATGTGGGAGAACTGAAAGCATGGTGACTCATCATCGTCTCTCTCTAGCTCCAACCAAGCTCAGCCAGCAAGCACAGCCTGACTGATGTCGTCATTGGTGACAGCGTCCTCAAGCCTACTACCGTCGCTCGCAACCTTGGAGTGATGTTTGACAGTGAGCTCAGCGTGAAAGCGCCAAGTGTCGAAACTGTGCCAGGCAGCAAACTTTCATCTACATCGAATTTGTTCCATCAGAGATTGCTTGACACAACATGCCCCTGAACTTCTGGTTCACTCCCTCGTCATATCGCGACTGGACTGTGGAAATGGCCTCCTTTACGGTGTACCTGATCAGCTACTGGATAAGCTGCTGAGAGTCCAGAATGTGGCAGCTTGTGGTCAAAGCCAGTCGCTATGATCACATAGCGACTGGCTTTGTGATCATAACACCCATCTTAGAGACTCTCCGTTGGCTTCCCGACCGGTACCGTATCGAGTACAAGTTCGTACTGCTGACGTTCAAAGCCCCTAATCTGCTTGCGCCGAGCTACATCACAGACCTGCTCCAGTTTTATCAGCCCAGCAGAACGTTGCGATCGTCATCAGATTATCTACCGAGTGTATGCAGTGCACACCTCCGCCAGTACGGTGATCGTGCATTCTACATCGCTGCTCCTCGCCTGTGGAACAATCTTCCCCACGATATGCGCAAATATGACTATTTACACCACTTCAAAAGACTCCTAAAGACTCACCTGTTCAAACGAGCTTTTTATTCCTGAACTTTCACTGTCGTTTAATGTTGTTGCTCGATTGGAGTTTTTAATGATTATTTTATTAAATGCCATGTTTTATTATCTTAAATTTGTAGTGCTGTTTTATAAAGTTTCTTAATGATAATTTGATTGATTTGGTGCCATGTTTTTTATGATCTTGGATTTTTTAAAGTGGTGTTTATATTATCTGTTTATACAACCTCGACTTTTTTACTCGTTTTGTCTTAGCGCTTTCGAACAGGGTAACCGCTTTATAAATGTTCTAATTATTATTATTATTATCATTATTTTATTATTGCTTAAAAACTTAATTTCCGACCATTGTTCACTAGCGCCGTTTTTTAGTTACTTAGCAATGCCACCACAAATGTTGCTAAATATAATACAATAACGCCAAACGACAGGGGGGCCCATGTTTTGGGCAGGGGGCCCGTTTTGTACGCCGTTCCGCTACTACCTGCCTTATCATATAATGGTGCATGAAAAAAAACGGAATTATAATCGAATTATATAGTACTATATGTACATTCCTAATCTAGTGTTACAGTACTTGCAAGTACTCGTAGCATTTTAAAATAAGAAGAATATGCAATTTAGTTAGTTTTATTAATCATAATCTGCGTAGGGCTAAAGCCTGTTTATTACCGACGTGAATGTCGCTAAGTAGTGACGTCATTGCAATTGTTGCAAGATTCAACTACGTTCATAGGCATTGTTCATCGAAATAAGTAACGTAGCATAATTATGTAACAATAACAATATTTCCGTTTTCATTCATAATGTATATGTTTGACTTGATAAACATTATTCAAACGGTGCGGGACTCTCATCACGTGACGTACTTTGTTTCTGCATGACAACGAGGATGACGATGAAGTAGATCGACCTGTAACGATGACTTCAATATCACGGAGAGAGCGACCGCAGGAAGGATTCTACGTAGATGTCGACAGAAAGAGATGAAACGTCGGATTCGTTCAAGTTTATGAAGCTTCGGCTTATGAAGATTTGATTTTTTTTTAAATTAATGGCCGTTAAAAATAAATTGCTGAGAGGTTTGGACCGTTGTAAGTTGTTTTAGGTAACCATGGTCGGCTGGAGAGTAAACTCCTTTCGCTGTTTTGGGCACTTGCATCTGGTGAATCACACCACCTTCTACCCTTAACTTGGGTTTTGACGTTGGGGGTTGGAATTACAATTGGAAATGTATTGGAGTATACTAGTATGATATTTAATTGATTGATTGATTGATTGATTGATTGACTGAGTGAGTGAGTGAGTGAGTGAGTGAGTGAGTGAGTGAGTGAGTGAGTGAGTGAGTGAGTGAGTGGGTGGGTGGGTGAGTGAATGAATGAGAGTAAGTGAGTGGTTGATTGGTTGGTTGATTGATTGATTGAGTGATTGATTGATTTATAGATTGATAGATTAACGTGGGCACGACTGCTATCAACTGCCACGCCATTGTAAGCGACACATTTTGAGTGGTTTTGGGTTTCGTTCATCTTTTGCTTACCCAATGACTCGCCCTGTATTGTGGGGTCACGGTGATACAAACGCATTGCTTACTGTATTGAATGACGCATATAAACAAGCTCGCCCTGTATTGTGGGGTCACGGTGATACAAACGCATAGCTTACTGTATTGAATGACGCATATAAACAAGATCAGATAAGCAGCGGAAATACATTGAATTCACAGGGCTATCGGATAACTCACTGCTTTTGTTCACGATAACGATCTGTCAGGTGCGTGTAAGCGGTGTATCATTATGATTGACATTCTCGAAAATGACACAAAGTGGCGGAGAGACGACAGCTAGGCAGGGTGTCCGGCAACAATGTCCACGATGTGGGGGTTGAATGATCTGAATGATTGAGTGTAACGGGTGGGAACGGTCATTTTCAATCGGCTGATATCAGTTGAAAACGTAGATCCACACAGAAGTTGAATATGTTGTCTCCATTTGCGATCAGCAGTCATCAACACCCACACTACTATGGTGAATGTATGATATCTTGAACCCACGCCGTATGATCACTAGGCTCTATATGTGATATCTAGCACCTACGCCATGTGGTCAATGTATATATCGAGTACCCACGCCATGTGGTCTATATATGTATCGAGTACCCACGCCATGTTTGGCACCCGAATCACACCTCTGTACAGAAACAACAAAAGCGGCTCTGTTTGACATCTTGTGTTTGGAGTGCTGTCTTAGGCAGGGTTTTAATCCGACAACAGTCGGTAATGGCACCAAAAATAACCACCAATGGCAACACTGTTGCGTAGACAAATAATGAATATACTGTTATTCTTAATTGTGTTTGTGAATCATGTGGCGATCCCCTGCCCGCCCAAACTGGTAACCCAGTTCGTAGGTTCCTCCTTCCTTTCCTCCCGCCTAGGTTCACTCACTCTCTACCTCCCTAACTACCTCCCTCTCATGTTCCGTCACTCCCTACCTTCCTCACTACCTTCCTCACTCACTACCTCCCTCCCTACCTTCCACTCCCTACATTCCTCACCATCTCCCTCACTACCTCCCTAACTCACCCACTCACTACATCCCTCACTACCTCACTCACTCATCCACTCACTACCTCCCTCACTACCTCACTCACCCGCCCACTACATCTCTCACTACCTCCCTCACTACCTCCCTCCCTCACCCACTCACTACCTCCCTCCCTACCTTCCTCACTACTTCCCTCACAACCTCCCTCGCTCACCCACTCACTACATCCCTCACTACCTCAATCATTCACCCACTCACTACCTCACTCATCCACTCATTACCTCCCTCACTCACCCACTCACTACGGCCCTCATTACCTCCCTCATTCACCCACTCACTACCTCCCTCACTCACTCACTCACTCACTCACTCACTCACTCACTCACTCACTCACTCACTCACTCACTCACTCACTCACTCACTCACCCACTCACTCACTCACTCACTCACTCACTCACTCACTCACTCACTCACTCACTCACTCACTCACTCACTCACTCACTCACTCACTCACTCACTCACTCACTCACTCACTCACTCACTCACTCACTCACTCACTCACTCACTCACCCACCCACCCACCCACCCACTCACTCACTCACTCACTCACTCACTCACTCACTCACTCACTCATTCATTCATTCACTCATTCACTCATTCACTCATTCACTCATTCACTCATTCACTCATTCACTCATTCACTTACTCACTAACTCAATCAATCAATCAATCAAGCAATCAATCAATCAATCAATCTATCAATCAATCAATCAATCAATCATATCGGGAGTGCAAATCAAAAGTCAAACTACGCCGACTCCAACCATCTGTCTCCAGAAGCCACTATCCGTCAATACTGTTTGCGTCTCTCCTGGTTCCAGCCTCTCAACCTCCTTCAGACGGTCTATACAGGTAAGCGTTGATCTTCCGTAGCTTGCTCTTCTATGATGGCCGAGAAGAGCCATCTTTTTTTGTGGATATTCGCAACGCCAAGGGGCGATGACGCGATGCGATGGGTGATGCGCGATGCGCGATGCGCGGATACGCGATGCGCGATGCGATGAGCGATGCGATGCGCGATGGGATGAGCGATGCGATGCGCGATGCGATGGTCGCCGAAAACGAGACTTAGGCAGCCATTTGTATTTTACTAAACACATTTCTTTTTGTATTCAGAGACTGTGACGACGGCTGATGACGACGGCTGATGACGCTCACTCTACGTATACAGTTACACATCTAGTTATTGTGCACAAAATATTATGCGTACTTTTAAATATTGTCACGGAAGTCTACTGATATTGAATTTAGCCAAACAAAAATGGGTGTGGCAGGCAGTCTCTTTACATAAACTAGACTGGGGGTCGAAATAGGTTATTTTATAACATTAAATATGTACCTTTTCAACGGTTCCCAATTTTATTTGTTAAATTGTTTCCATCTAATCGCAGAATTTTAAACACTATTTTGTGTGCCTCCAGACACGATGCGCCAGGGATGGTTATGGCATTTCTCAGTTGAACATTATCCAACAGTTTTGAAGCCTATTTTTTTGTATTTATTATAATAATATCATAACGTGATATCTGTTCAGAATGCAAAACAGGTTATCTATGCCTTATAGAAATAAAAAATGTAAACTTTTGTTAATTTATGCTTCTTGATTTACTCCCCGGTCCCCAAAACTTCCATGTTTGGGGAAAACTGACATATATCCCGTAAGACGATCTTCGATACAAATGCAGTGATGTTTAATGGCTTAATCTGGGTTCCGTAGTAGCACATAAAAGCAGCGTTGCGCCTAAGTACAAGTACGAATAACAGTGTCAAAATGTAGGCCACCTCTATTTAGGCTACCTACGCTATTGGGCCACTTAATAAACAGCCGAAATTGACAGGCAGTTAACTTGTAGCAGGTCTACTGGAGGCACACAATGCACGGTGCTCCTACAATTCGATGCACTTAGGGATCATCTCAGAACGTCGATGTCCGATATCAGACGAAATTACTTTCATCTGGCCTCAGCCTCCCCCACCCACACACCCTCCCTCAGACTAAAGTTTTTAAACATTAATATGGCGATACCAGTATAATTAGCAATGTCGGTCAGAAGCGTAAAATATCGATGTCCGACGCCAGATGAAACTATCTCAGACCCCCTTCCCCAAACGAAAATATTGTTGTCTGATATCGGACATCGACGTTCTGAGATGATCCCTTAGCAAAAATGAAACTACACTCTAGGAACAACGATTCACTACCTCATTTGTGCATTTTTGTATGTTGGTTTGGTATAATAATCAGAGACAATACTATTTTAGTTTACGATTAGATATCATAAACTAAATACACTAAATCTTAGTAGGGTCTAACTGATTACATTTATTTTATATTTATTTTTTATTTATGTAAAGCATAATTAACATGATATGTTCAACTATGAAAATATATTATGTCATTAATGAATAAATATTCAAGAAATAATAATAATAATACATTAGGATGTAAATTGCTTCCGGGCTCGGTTACATTCATAGTTTTGAAAATATGGCAAGTTACCTTACAGAGCGACAGTCAAACTCAACAGCAGTGACTACAACACCGAAATGCTGGCCCTCCTTGGGGATGCCAACACGTGTGTACAATTAAAGAAAGACCCCACAGCAGAATACAAGAAGAAACTTATCAGCATATTAAGGCATGGCAACATGCCTTAATATTCCTACGCAGTTGAAACACCGGATGTACCCGACATAAGAAGAAATACCTAAGATTTATAGAACCACCAAGATACGCAAACCAGAGGCACAGCTTAGACCGATAGTACCTAGCATTGGAAGCATTTCCTACAATGCAGCTAAGACACTGGCTAACATTCTCACCCCTCTTGTTGAGAAGACACCTTACTTCATCAAGAACAGCAAAGATGTCGGGTACAACCGGTGTTTCAACTGCGTAGGAATATTAAGGCATGTTGCCATGCCTTAATATGCTGTTTTCTTATAGATAGAAACAAAAATCATTCTAAAATGTATACCATAAAATAATAATTAAAACATTCATTACATAATTATTAGACCTCCATGTACAAACAATAAAAACATTACATGATAAGTATTAAACAATAGGAAAATAAATAAGTGAATCAAAATGTAATAAATAATTTAAAAATAATAATAATAATAATTACATAAAATATGAGTAAGTACATTTGATAAAGTCCACGTGATCGTATTACAGAAACGCTACTCTAAAAAGGTGTGTTTTAAGAAGTGTTTTGAACTGTGGCTGTGTCTTTGTCATCCTGACACAGTCCGGCAGTCTGTTCCATAGACTGGTTGCAGCTACAGCAAAACGGCGATCACCATGAGTGACCGTCTGCGAAGCCGGTACTGACAATAGCGGCAAAGACGCATATCTCAGTTGTTCATTTGGTTGATATCGGTTCAGTAACTCCGCGAGATAATTCGGTGCCAGGTCATGCATCACAGAGTACACAAACACAACCACTTTATACGTCGGGCGCACACAGATAGGTAACCGATGCAGGTCTGTAGCACTGGCGTTATGTGGTCGTACTTCCTCGTACGGCAAACGGCAGCTCAACATCACTGTTTTTCATGTGTGGCGGTACTTAAATTATCGTTTATATTTTCAATCAAGGATATCTTGATGAAACAATTCAAAAAATGAAATGGGGAGGTGTAGAAGAGGCACACACCTCAGTCTATGAAGTAACTCGTTTTTGGTCTCTGGTTTTGGCGCATCGCGCATCATCCATCGCATCGCGCATTGCATCACGCATCGCCTATCGCTTCGCGTATCGCTTCGCACATCGCATCGTGCATCGCATCGCGCATCGCATCATCCATCGCATCGCACATCGCATCGCGCATCGTCCACCGCATCGCGCATCGCATCATCGCCCCTTGGCGTTACGAATATCCACACAAAAAAGCGATGGCCCTTCTCGGCCATCATACTCTTCCACGCACTGGCCTCCACAAGACTATCATAGACGTAGTACTACCATTGCTTTTTCCAGAGAAACCTTGTTGTTTAGTACCCGCATGTCGCAGGTACACGTTCACGACGTGTCAACCCTAATCTAAAACGTTTTACGAACCACCCGAAGAGCCACCCATTATTTAGTAGATAATTGCCACCATTAAGTACAGTTGCCCAAACATCGCCACGTATAGACCTACGTAGCAGTGCTGTAAAAGCAACGCTGGTCTCAGGACGCCCCCAGCGCGAGCATTTGGGTCAATTCATAATATCAGTAATCCCTCTAAACACTGCCAGCAGGTGTTCGAATGAAGGTGGCTAACCACAATCACAATGGTACCGGTCAGTACCAAGTGACCCCATCTGACCGTTGGTCCACCTTTATCGCGGACGTTTGCATAATTTTGACCATTTTTTCGGTGCGACATTGTTTTTGTGCAACAGTTTTTTTTGCGCCACGGCGAGCTGAATCGTGTACAACTATTATTGTTGTCCTAATATGTATTGGTATGCATTCTCGCATTCACACTGAGAGGGGATTATTATTGTTGGGTAACTGTAGGTTTGGTTAGTTTGCAACAGGCGTATTGACGCATGAATGCAAACAGGCGCATGCACGCACGTGCAGGCACATTCACGCCCATGCACACACTCTACACGTTGCACACCATAATTTCACACAGATTTGTATATACATTTATTTGGTTCATATACATCCAGGGGTCTAGATAGTTTAAGAGGAAGACTCCAGTCTCGTAAGAGGAAGACTCCGGTCTTGTGAAATTGTTCCACATTAATGCATCGCCCCTACTTCGTTGTCTCTATGAATATCTATTCGTGCTCTCATAGGCATAGATTCTGTGCTCCTTCACTGACAGTTTAACTCCGAATAACGAATTAAGAGTGCAACTGCGGATAACGAATTAAAGAGTTCACTCTGTTCATTCTGTAGGCCCCCTATACACCTTATCTATAGGTGCTTGGTTTCTTTATGGTATCACGTCGTGCTCTCATGCACGAAGGTTCTGTGTTCCTTCACCAACAATGTAACTCCGGGTAAGGACTTAAGAGTTGACATCATTCGTTTTGAATACACCATATAGATATAATATCACTCGGTACACTCTATATGTTACCGTCATATACACGATACACGACAGTACGCCTGCGTGGTTGCCTGTGGCATAATCCGCGGACATTATCAGCATGATATTCCCTCGTGGTCCAGTAGTATTGAGCTTTCTCTGGTGCCTTGCACGCTGAGACAAGCCAGCACCGGCAACACACGAACAGCAACGTCACAACACACAAGCAACGCCCAAGGGATCGCTGACCTAACCGGACACTTGACCAACAAGATCTCTACTCTGTCAGCTTCAGACAATCTCGGCTTTGTAGTCCATCTCGTCCGCGATGTCGTCTTTGTCTTTGTGCCCCGCCTCGCTGTCCAGATCATCACTGGTCAGTCCAGGGTCGTCGTACTCCGATATGTCTGTCCACTCCTGCAACCAACCCTCGCTGCTGTACTCCGGTAGGTGGATCAGGATGTCCACGTCCGCTTTGGCCTCTGTCGATTTGTCGTCTCCCGTCGTGTGCGTCATCTCCGACGCTTTTCTATCATTCAGTTTGCCGTCAACACCGTCCTCGTCAGGGAACGTGAATCCGTTGGTCGAACTCGTTAAACGGTGTCCGTCAATCCTATTAATCGACTTCGTTCTGTTACTCATTGTGTGCGACTCCGTCTCCACTGCCCCGGAATCCGCGTCCTCGTCGTCCTCTGGAGACCCGACCTCGAACGGGAAGTCGAACATAGCCCACTTCTGGGAGAAGTTGATGATGATCTCGTCCAGCTTGCTCCGGAAGCTGACTGTGCCCAGTTCGATATCCGGCGTGCTCGGCTGCATGAAGGTCCGCAGCACGAAAGGCAGGAATCCGCCGGCGAGCGTCGCGAGGGTCTGGTTGGTGGACGACACACGGTACACGGTCCCGAACGAAAGAACCACGATGAAGACAAGCAGGAGGAAGGCGATCGTGCGCGCGAACTCCTTAGCGGCGTCGAGGAGTCCGCGGTAGACGGGGCCGGGGCTGCCGGCGACGTTGATGCCGCACACCATGTCGAAGAGCTGGCGAGGGATTCGAGGCATGTCCTCGTTGTCGATGAAGAGGACGAGGTCGTTGATGAACCAGTGGCGGGCTGGCCGCGACACCAGGTCGTCTGGTTTTTCGTGGTCAGCCTGCTCGCTCACCTCGCACGACTTGAAGCCGAAGTTCTCCTGCAGGTAGGACGGAAGACTCGTCACCTGCAACGACAACGGATCCTTGATAATGCGCACGCAAACGTACATGCATGCATGTATGCAAGTAATCTGACACAACCGATCTTTCTTTGCATTATTCACAGCAGGGTATTCCGGTACAGGTACATATATACATACACACGTACACACACACATACACACACACACACAAACATATATATATATATATATCGAAACACTTAGACACATAAATATACGAATGCTCGCACGGTCTCTTGCACACGCACAGGCGCGTACACAGGCGCGCGCGCACACACGCACACACGCACACAGGCAAACACGCACACACGCTCACACGCACACACGCACGCACACACGCACGCACGCACACATGCACACGTCCCAAACGGGGTTAAACCAGCAGCGAGAACAGTGTATTTTTGTTCCACCTACTGACAGCAAGGAACAACAAACGATAGGCGAACCTTATCGAGATCGTGGATGCGTCCCTTAACCTCTGAGAAGAGCGACTTGTTGAGCTTGAGGTACTTCTTGGGCACGTTGTTGAACGTGTCGTAGCTGTAGACGACGACGAGAAAGACGAGGGTGCAGTACTTGAGCATGGAACCCGCGTTCACGATGATCCCCATCAGCGTGAACACAACGATCTCGACTACGAAGCCGACGCACTCAGTCATCACAATGAGTACGGCGTTGAGCGTGAGCACGCACAAGACGGACATCGCCAGCTGTTTAGCCAACTTGCTGAGTTGAAGCCGCCGCGTCCCCGGGAACGGCCGGATGTCGCGCGCGTCCTCTGTCGAGCTGTCCCCGAGCAGTGCCTTCGTGTCGAACAGCCGCAGTGTGCGGTCCATGTGGGTCCGTATCCGGTACCCGCTCGCGTTCTCGTCGACGTCCCCACCGCCGCGTTTCCGGCGGCGCGTGCGCGCAGAGGAGCCGACGTCGGCAGCGTGGAACAACATCCGGAAGCAGACATAGACTGTGGGCAGGCAGTAAAGGATGTAGACAAGAACGGACAGCGGGATGACCACAGGCCAGTACACCAGAGCGACGATGCAGCCGAACAGTCCGAAGCGTTGGAAAGGCCATATGAAGTTGGACGAGAGGATACCGAGGGAGGTGATCCACGAGAACGATTTGAGGTCGGCGAACGAGCTGACGACGATACGTTTGAACTGACTCGCCCGTCCTTTGAACGCCAGCAGCGCCGCGGTGCTGAAGTAGATCAGGTATATGGCGATGAAAACGGGATGCGACGGTTTCAGGTAGTGGATAAGATTGTTCTCGTACGCTTCCTGCAGCCCCGCCCTCGCCACAGCCTCCTTCCGCTCCGTCACCTCGTCCACCTCGAAGTAGTAGAACACGAGCACCCGGATGTAGAATGGCGTTGGCAGCAGCAGGATCATAAGAGTGCGTCCGACGTTGCTCCAAAATTTGATCCACGGAACAGGACTCCGACTCGGACATGAACTAAACATGTTCGCCCGGCAACAGTCGACGAACGGACCCACACTGCGCAATTGGCAGTGGAAGAAGGTGCGGCCGAGGGACGTGAGAAGACCCACCGGCACCTGGTTTTCTGTCAACAGCTTCTTGTAGTCGATGAGGATGTCGTACTGTGATATGCGGATGGGGATCACCTCGCCCAGGGGCAGGTCCGACACAGCCGCCTTGAACTTGGGGAACTTGCGTACCCAGCGCAGGTCGAGCTCGTCTTTGTAGGTGATGTTGACGGGCGTAGCGGGCCGGGCAAATAACACTCTTTTGTAGAGCGGCTCCTTCAGCTTGACGACGTACGGCACGAGCACCTTGAGTTATAGACATACATTATTGTATCGTGTATGCTTATTGTGAGTGACAACTACTGTCAAGATATTACATCATATTACTGTAAGTTGTAAGATGGTGGTAGAATGTATTAGTTTTGCTTGGTTAGTAGAAATAGGTACTGATTAAGTCTCCCTCTCCCTCTCTCTCGGTATGTTTGTTTGTGTGTCTGTGAATATGTGTGTCTGTGTGTCTGTGTGTCTGCGTGTATGTGTGTCTGTGTGTCTGTGTGTCTGTATGTCTGTGTGTCTGTGTGTATGTGTGTATGTGTGTCTGTGTGTCTGTCTGTCTGTCTGTCTGTTTGCCTCTCTCTCTCTCTCGTCCTCTCTCCCTCTCTCTCACTCTCCCTCCCACTCTCCCCCTTTCCCTCCCTCCCTCTCTCTCCCTTTACCTCTCTGCCTCCTCCCCTCCCTCCATCACTCCCTCCCGCCCTCCATCACTCCCTTTCCCCCTCCCTCACTCGCTCTCTCCCTCCACTCTCACCTGTCCCAGTCGTTCGACGCTCTCCACGAAGAGGACCGGCCCGAAGAGAAGCATGCCGATGCGGACGAGCCCGAGCAGCACGTACAACGTGCTCAGCCAGATGTTGCCTATGTCCGTCGTGCACACGAACCGGCCGGTGATGCGGTCAATGTGACAACACTTGTCTTTGAACTTGGCGTGACCGCCGACATCAACGATGACCTAAAGAGAGAGCACAGAACACTTCCCATTATCAATCGGTGCAATTATATAGGTGGTTTTGTTTAGTGTATGACGGAACTCCACGGGAAAAACGTGTCACGTCATTTTTTAATTTTGCAAGTTCCGTATTTATGATCTGTTGTTGTTGTTGTTGTTTTAGAAGTTATATTTCAAGGATTCAAGGTGGTATGAAGCTAAATATTTTGATACATTGGCTTTCAGAAGCACGTAGTCACGCACTCGTGCACTCGCGTACACAGGCACACACGCACGCACGCACACACGCACGCACTCTCTCTCTCACACGCACGCACTCTCTCTCTCTCTCTCACACACACACACACACACACACACACACACACACACACACACACACACACACACACACACACACACACACATACACACACACACACACACACACAAACAAACAAACAAACAAACAAACAAACACACACACGTACGCATGCAAACACACCGTGTTGATAATGAAGAAGAAGAAGTCGAAGAAGAAGAAGGCGAGAAAGAATAAGAAGCAGAAAAAAGGAGAGAAAGATGGAGAAGAAGGAGAAGAAGGATAATTAAAAGAAGGGAATCTACCGGACCACGTTAGCAAGGAATTGATGCTGTAATAATCGTACTCACCTGGTAACAGATCCGCTCGTCGTCCACCAACTGTATATTCTTGGCGTCGCTCTTGAAGTCTCGCAGCATGTGGTACATCACGTAGTCGATCTTCTGCTGCTCCGAGAGGGCGGCGAAACACCCTCGCGGTCTGTCCTCGAGTACGACCTCCAGTTGGGCGATGCCGAACGTGAGGGTCATGAGGGAGAGAACGCCGTAGTTGAAGGCGAGCGACAACAGCGTCTGTCCGTGCTGGTTGGACACCCGCGACCACTGGTCCATCTGGCGACAAAAGACATAATTTTATAATTGATAGGCATGTTATCATTTTTGATAAGTAGGTCTCTCGTGTAGGAAAGCAGACGGGAATCTGTTAAAAGGAGGAAGTCTGTTCCTATTGTTTCATTTATTATTTAATATAATGTTTTTAAGACTATAATAACTATATTGAACTCAGAATCAATTTATTTGACTACACATACAACGAATAACGTAGGTGATAGATAAGGTCGGGATACTCCCATTAAGATATATAATATCGCTAGCACAGGAGCCACCCCATAAATATAAACAACAACAAAATTTACATGACACAAATCAGAATAGCATACGACTTCTTTTTGTAGTTGATAATTACTCAATGTGTCAACATGCATACATAATACAAGTACTGATGATATGTGCTCGTGTACACATTGACGTACATATGGATACTTAGGTATACATTCTAATACGTATTACGAATTACAAATAAAGCAATTATGGATTCGACAACTGGATTAATAATTTAAAATAAAAATGTTTTTTGTGTATATTGAAAAACCATATAGACTGTGGGTGTAAATTTTATTAATGATAATACTATGTTATGTCTAATGCATTTTTTGGCAAATTCATGTTTGAACCTGGACATATACAGATTATTTCTTTCACGTGTGCAGTGCTGATGAATATCATAGATGTGTGTGTTTGGAAAAAACATTGAAGTAGTACGGTAAAAGATTGTTAATTAATTTATAGTTAAATTTTTATTGTTGGATTTTATAAATGTCATCCAACTTTAGCAACTGAAGTCTTTTAAAAATAGGACTTTATATAGAGCAATAATGACTTTAGGGTAACTTGTTAGCCACTCTTTTTTTCTAATGCTCTCTCGTCTATATTATAAAACAATACGGTTCTTTTTCTGTCTGTGAACCCGTATATATGCGTTAGTTGTACACGTATATGGGGCTGACATTTTATGTACGATCTAGCGAGCCCAATGGAGTGGTTCGTAGATTTAGATTTTTTGAAAACAACATGCACATTCAATTCCATATAAGAATGGAGTGTGTGCGTGCGTTTGTGCGTGTGTGCGTGCGTGCGTGCTTGCGCAGAGATTGAAACTGTGACCACCTGCATGTCAGTCACTAGGCTACACGGCCATCCATGCTGTGGACTGTGTGTGAAAATGTCCTCCCTAGTCATGGGAGAGACTACGGAACAGACATGAGTTAATTGTAATTCTTAATTGGTTGATTACATTCCCGCAATGGAGTTAATTTGAATTTACTTAATTAATTGCCCAAACTGATAGCATGGATCAATTTTAATTGTTTTAATAAATTAACTTGAACAAGTTATTTGCAATTTAAGTAATTAACTTTTCTAGTTATAATTAACCCATATCAGCTATGTAATTATATGAATCCTTGTTCGTAAAGAGGGTGGGCGTGTCCGTGGGTGTCTCGATGGATGGGTGAGTTAGTAGGTGAATGTGTCGGTGGGTGGGTGAGTGAATGGGTGGGTGGGTGGGTGGGTGGGTGGGTGCATGGGTGGGTCAGGGGGTAGGTGTGTGTGTGCGTGGATGTGAGGGTGCGTAGGTCGAAGCACGCTGTTGCGATCCATTAGTAAAGATAACTAACTGTAAGAATTCTCGCTAATGAAAGTAGGCAATTATTATTATTATTATGAAAATATATCATATGTAACCATATTATAAACGATTAAACATATCTTCGTTCAAATTCAATATGGTACAGAAAACAAAATCACATATTCCAAGAAAATACATCATCGAAATGTACGTTCAAATTAGTGGTCACTTATCTCCTTCTTAATATTACTTTTAAATATAATGTGTCTTATGATAAACCCATACGTTGACAATAATTGGAATTGCGTAACTACATAAAAAATTATACCCGTACATGTATGTGGCATTATGTTTCCATATAAGTGCATTATCATGACGTCACAACATCAGAATAACATTTTCACACAAATTGTCACATTTCTGTTATTCGGTTTACAAAATAATATAATCTGACTTAATTACGTTTATCATTTAAAAAATCTCCTAGACTACATAAAATGAATTATCAGACATCTCAAATCGACACAGTGTGATAAAAATCACTCACAAAATACAAATAAAACATTTATTAAAAATAATGTCCGTTATGTGACGAACGTAACTTCATTACCTGTCCAGCAAATAAATCAAACGTAAAAAGTTAACTAAGCAAGTTTTGCGAATAAAAGTAGGTAAATATTTACAACCCATGTCATAAACGATTCAGTCGTACTTAATATGACACACAAAGAAAACAATTATTCTAAGTAAACATCGTCGAAATGCACCAAGTTTGAGGTTACAAATTACAGAATGTCCAAATATATCTTGTCATAGAAAAATATAAATTTTGACAACATGCATAGCTCTAGGCCTAGCAATAGACATAGACTCTATATGCTTCTAGATAAATGTTTTACAGTTGCTTCTAATTTAACACAATTAATATATTACCAGCGAAGCATGACTGTTTGATATTTCGTTCGCTAACACAATGGCAAGCGTAATTTACTACAAACGGCAGCGTGGCTATATTTTGTTCGCGTGAATGTACGTGAACCACATTTCAGAATTGAAGCCGAAACTCCAATAATATCCCCGCTAGTTTCGCCAGTTGGCGCTAGTTGCACTAATTGCCACCGCTAGATACTATGACATATTGTAAAAATCATGAATGGATGTTTCATTTTTATTTCATATTTTAAAACATTGTTTAGTGATAGAGTAAAGTCGGTGATGTTTGTGAATACGTCGTTCGTACGTAGTTGGATAGAATAGTCAAACGAGCATTACTCATCTAGCGAACTGCCACTGTCCAGTTGACTAATGTCCGACGCGAAACGTGATGTCTAGTTGATGACAATCAATTAATCTAACACCAATCATCGACATCAGAGAGTAGTCAGTCGGATAGGAAACCGTTTAATAACCAGTTTGCAGGTGGTCAAAGTTTCAATCTCTGCGCACGCACGCACGGCCACACACACTCCATTCTTATATGGAACTAAATATGAATGTTATTTTAACATTTAGCGTAGGAAGCTTTTCACCTCTAGCGGGCCTCCCCTTGGTTCACATTTAGCGTTGATTCTTTTTTACGTTTACCGGGCGTACTTTTTTCACATTTAGTGTAATTTTTTTCACATATAGAGGAATTTTTACATTTAGCGTAGAATTGTTTTCACATTTAGTGGAATTTTCACATTTACTGGTGCCACACATCGGGCTGAACTTTTGTATACGATCTAGCTGGCCCATTTGGGTAGTTCGCAGATTTATATTTTTTTCTCGAAATTCGTACAGGGCGTTGGGAATCTCGAGGGTCACATACACATGACTGCCTTTGTTCTCCGGTACAACTATAATTGTTTGTTGTATGAAAGAATTAAGTTCGTTTCTTCTTCTTCCGTTTGACCCCAGAGATAACCCTAAAATGGCCCGGGCGTAAAACGCCTGGAGGAAAAAATACCGGAAGTGACGCTTCACTAAGCAAATGACCGGCTCGTATTAAAGCGATTCTTTGTACATTGGAGATATACTGTATCAAAACGTGAACAATTTTCAAAAGTATTTTCTCTGCTACTTATGTCTTGCATGGTTATGCATAATTTGGGTGTTATCTGCGCGAAAAGCCGATAAACAATTGTGTTTACGCGAATCATTTTGCGTTTACTGCCACGTGGATGATTAATTATGCAGCCCGAGTATAATGAATATTCATGCACGCGCAATGAAACGCGCAGAGATTGGTGACGTCACACACACTGTCAATATGTCAGATTTAAGAGTTGATTCAAGCAATGGCATTGTAATTAAGCAATTTGTAGACATACGTATATTGACAGCTATTTTTATAAGTGTAGGATGCGTATGCCTTGTTTATTTATTCTGCTTCCCAATGCCGTCAGCCGAGTAACGTTTCGATTAAGTAGAATTATAACGTCCGCTGACGCCGACACCGACGGCTGCAGTCGGTGTCAGCTGGGACTGCTTGGATCTGTCAAGCCTCTCTACAGCGGTATATTTAACCTTTTTAGCACTGTTACCCATTGATGGAGCCAACAAAACCGTAATTACACCTCCATTTCAAAATGCCAAACTCGAGAAAAGGAAAGAAAATAATATAAATTATAGTCGCTTAATTACGATAGCATTAGTTATGGCTTGGCTCCGTATAACAAAAGTATATATGCATGATTGAAGTTATATCTGTTTGATAAACTCTGAGATGTTTTGTCACAGCCAGAGCACACCACAGGTCATCAGTGTGAGTTCCAATATATTTCTTTTATTGGTTTTAATATTGATCCTTGCAGAAATGCCGCTCATCCACAGCAATACTGTGGGATGAGAAATAGTACAGCTCAGTCAGACCGAGTTGGGTATTCACCACCAACTTGTTGTTAGAAAGTTACCACGTCAGAATCCAGAATGTTTTCTTTCAGCTATCTTGCTTCTCTGATGACTCCTTCGTCCGCCGTAAAAGTATCTCTATCCGTGCAGTCTTCTCAGTGTTACCGACCCGGGAATTGTTCAAGTATGGCCTTTCCCACGGAAATTGTATGTGGCATAATATCAACAGCAAATGAACAACAATTAACAATTTGTAGAACACGGATATCTCAGTAGCCTGAACTTCATTTTTGTAAAACTGGATTTGCAAAGGGAGCTGGCAACCTTGCCCTGAGCACTGAAAATATTCACAATATTCCATTGTTGTGTGGGATTCAGCTGACTGACCTCACCAAAAGTTAATGTGTGGACTCTTGGTCTGACATCGTCACCTGAAATGTTTGTGTTTGGCAGTACTCCCCCTTCCAAGAACGTTATGTTATGATTGTTCTCTTCATTTGAATTCACAATGAAATGCTGTCCCCGTACTAACCAGCGATCCTCCATAGGGAAGAGGGGGACACTGAAATCGGCTCCAGTCTCTTCACATTCACCGACAATTCTGGGGTTCATGGCACTCCATGGTAAACAGTTCAGAGTGAGAGAACAGACAGTCCTCTTTTATATAGTCATCTTTCATGTACAGGCAATTGTGCATGATAGATAGGATGTTGATTCATTCCGTTAAAATGCCTTAAATGTTAACAGTTCTGCAATTAAAATGTTCTTATACCTAAGTGACCTCGCTCATCTCAGACATTCCGTTTTCATGGTTGTGGCCTAAAATGATATCCGGTTCGTTTGTCTCCCTCGTTCCTCGCCAAGGAGGAGCCTCGAATTTTCAGATATATATGGCATGATGAGATCCTGTCCGATTGGGACTTCTTACTTCCAGTATAATGCGTTCTTAACTTCTGGTGCATCATTCCTCGATATATATATATTCAATGTGGCGTGCTACAAGAGCGATGTCATGGTGAATAATTAATTAGTGAAATATCCACACCAAAACATGAAAATGTGAGATTCGTACGTTCACAGACTGTTTCCAATGCTACAGTTATGATTGTTCGTAAACCTGTCATGTCAAATGGATGTATGCATCTGGTAGCTTTGTGTATCAAAATGCACAGCAGTGTTATTAATTGGACAATGTCTTAATTGACACAATAGTGAAGAAGATGTCTGACTTTGTTCTGCCACATTAGTTCCGTGTGGCTTCTGTTGGGAATATGTACATCACTACATGTTTCAAATGGATTTCTGCAGTCGATCGATTTGTGCATCCAAATGCACAACATTCCATCATTATGTTGCAAAATAGGAGTACATAATAAAATGTATGCTTTCTTATGCTCATCATGTTTGGATTGTTTTCTACAGCATATTCTTCAAAATTTGTTGAAATAAGTTTGGTTAAGTGAACTACACTGGAAGTAGTGTATAAAAAGGTGTCGACAAAGTTGCGTTTACAATAATTTAGAAAATTCATAAAATATAAATGTTCCACAATATTTTTAATGTTTTAGGGATCTTCTTGAATTAAATACACCACTGATGACTGAAAACAGTGTTTAAAAATGTGCGTTACTTTTAAAGTTTTGTATTTTTATATCTTGATTTCCATCATACAATGACCATTTTATTTGTCATCGAAATAGGAGTTGAACAGAAACAAATTTAATGTGTTTTTCTCTAAATGATGGGCAGAACAAATAGTTATTGCACTTCAAGTACAAAATGAAATATGTTGTTACACTGATGCAATATATTTAAATATTCTGTCAACAATAATGTTATTATGCTCTTTATAAATCTACCTTTTTCAAACTAAAATTGAACCCTATGTAGATAGGAAAGTACACAATCACCTATGCTATTTTCATATTGTACATTGTTTGGTGTCAGTTATAATGTTGCATTTATACTGCTTATGGAAATAGCAGCTGTATTTATGGTGCAAACAAAATGGTTTCATTATTGATTATTTCTTGGCTTGGCTAAGTTTCTGTTATCTAAACGTTTAATTAAAACTATACTTTAAAATGCATAGCCAGATGTACCTAGTGAAAAAGGAACATGATAGTACCATAAGTTAGATTTCGTATGTTTTACATTCCAACAAGAGCAATGTCAATCATTCAATGTCATCGGCGGCTTCTTGCGTGGAGAGCTGGTGTTTTTTCTTTTAAGTCAATCCGCCTGTCATGAGCTGTCGCTATGTTTACGTTTATTCCATATATTTTCCTTCTTTTCTTTGCTGAATCTGTGACATAAACAGCAGCTGGTCCACGTTTCCTTTTGATAATTTTCTCGGTCATGACTCATTCGCGTGGCGGTGGCTAATCCAAATACACACATGTTGACGACGTTTTTCTTACATCCATTAACTCGGCGTAGCTAATCGAAGTTTGACGGACAGTCCCGAATATACATGAGCATGCTTTATACGGATCGTGAAGGTGGGGCCAAAGTTATTTTTCCGATATATTGTCAGGGTCATTAATGATTAATAAAACATTATTATAATGGAATAAAGGTATAGAATTACATGAAATAATCATATTAACAGGATTATTTAATAATTGCGTACATCACAAAGAGATTAAAATTATCAAAGAATCGCTTTAATGTACGAGTAGGAAGCAATGGTCTGTAACCTGGGCGCGAATGAAACAATGAAGTCTCATACCTTGTAGTTGATTGTCGTGTTCTCCAGTAGAGGATTGGTCGAGTAGTTAACAAACGACACGTTGTAGTTGATGAGCTTCGTCTTCCACTGCAACTTTTCCCGGATCCTGTTGTACAGAAATTCGTCCGTGTTGACGACGTCACACTGGTCAGTGTCCATCATCGTGGCTGTCGTAGTACTCGTGTTGTTCTTACGTTGCAACAGCTGACCATGGTCACTCAGGCGTGGAGTGGCCGAACGTGCGAGAGACGGTCCTTGGGCAAGCAGAAGACACAAGATCGTCATAGTCTGAAGGCGTACACTTATTGTGCACGCCATGACTGTATCGACGATGAGACTTACTGTCTCGCACTGTTAATGTTGTAGCGGTGCCCTTTACATACTATGAGCTTTCTTTTGATTGTCGACACGTCCACTAACACTCTCTCTCCGGGTCGAGAACGTATAAACTAGTTGTCTTGGAGAACCACGCTTGTGATGCTGGCTGGCAATATCACAAGACAGGATCACTGTCTTGACGATGATTAATAACGCCACCAGAGTTGATCCTCGATACGTCCCCTTGGCACTCTCCGGGTCGAAAACCTATAACATAGTCGTCTTGAATGACCACACTTTTGACGACTGTTGATAATATCACCAGAGACCACACTCTTGACGATGGTTACTATGTCACCAGGGACCACACCCTTGACGGCGGCTGGTAATACCACCAGGGATGTCGCTGAAGTATAAGACCTGTGTCACTCTCCTCGCCCTCCTATATACCCTACGAATTAACGTGGTGCCGAAGACGTCACGCCGGCGACACGTCGAACAGAGCGACCCAGTCCGAGTGACAGTATAAACAGTGCGTGGCTACGCGACGGCACGGAGTGAACTACACAATAAATGTCCTAAATATACAAATGATTGCACAGCGACCTCGTACCAGTGCCGTCGGCGTATGGTGAACGCTGCCAACTTTTGCAGGGGGGCGTTGATGGTTTATAGTAGTCGCTTTCTCAACCGTGACGGCGACGCAGGCTCGCGTGTTTTATTTCGTTCTCAGGAATGCGGGGCTGATTCAGAGGAACCTTTGCGGTCGCCTGGGTCATTGTGCGAGGTTTCGACGGAAACTTATATTGCAACACAGTTTACCACACCTTGAATATGAATGGGATCAAACAGTTTTTCAAATCTCGAGGTGAGGTGCTTAGGCTACTGTTTCATGCTTTCGCGAGGAGGCACAACTCGTAAATTGCGGACGCCGTGTACGTTTACGCAATATTCCATACTGAAATAAAGATACGATCTGTCGTCAACTGGAGTCTGTCACAGACAAAAGTGTCCGATTCTAGTCCAGTGGAAAATGAACTCATGATCCTCCGTTGGGGATAGTTTTTGTATAGACCTATATAATATATTGAGCCACACCATGATAGCACGACGCACTAAGCTAGTTTGACAGTTTGGCTCCTCTTTCCGAGATCCCAAATACACCATGGTCAGCGTGCATGCGCGCGTGCATGTTTGTGCATGTGTAACTAGTACTAATGAATCAATAACACATGTATAATTGTTGTTTATTATGGAGAGACAATGGGGGATTCGGTGCATTTGGCTTGTCCATAATTAATAAATCGATGGGTCGGCGATCATCCTTATAAAAGCGCGTTGCAAAGAGAGAGATGCATATCATTAATAGAGCCTACGTTCTTGATTCCTGGCCACTGTGTAATTTGGGTAGTTTGAACACTTTGGCTGTTGACCAGACGTATATTAGTGAAGAGGTTCATCAGACTGGGCGGTTCAAATGAGTGATATTTTTTACTTATTTCACAGTCAGTTTACCGTTTGTGACGTTCGTGACGTTTCGAGTGCTTTCAGCAGTCTTCTTCAGACGACTACCACTCGATGGCGACACGGTAGTCCTTCTACGCAGACGTAGATTTTCATCCCCCATGATATCGTATCTCTGTTCACAAACACACCTATACCGAAGACAATGGAAATAATCAAGACCAGACTACAGAATGGCGCCACATTAGCAGACCGGACGAGACTGGAAATAGAAGATATTATGGAACTACTGGACTTTGTTCTGAACACAACCCACTTCACATTCATAAACACTGTATACCAACTGAAATTTGGCACAGCCATGGGTAGTCCGGTGTCCCCCATTGTCGCCAACCTCTTCAGGGAACATCTCGAGAAAAAGGCCATCACCACAGCCCCTGTCACGTGTAAACCGATAATGTGGAAACGTTATGTCGATGACATTCTCGAAGTTATAAAGGCAGGGATGACACAACACCTGACCGACCATCTTAACACAGTGGATGAAACTAACAGCATACCATTTACACACGAAGATAAAGCAGAAGGAAAGATGCCATTTTTAGACACATTACTAGTCAGAATGGAATCGGGGGAGGTGAAACTTCTGATCTTCCGGAAGAGTACCCACACGGACCAATATCTAAATTTCTCCGCACATCATCCATTACACCAGAAGATGGGAGTGATCCGTACGCAATTAAACAGATGTGAAACGCTTGTCACAGAGGAGGAAGATAAACGCAAAGAAAGAGAACTTATCAAAGAAAAGTCCTAAAGAGATGCGGGTATCCACAGTGTACCGTATCAACGGTACAGAGAAGGATGAAACAAAATAATGAAGCCAACATCAAGAAGAAGACTGTGGAAAAAGACAAGGGCAAAGGCATGGTGGTACTTCCATATGTCCAAGGATTATCCGAAACCACATCACAGATCATGAAGAAATACAAAGTGAACACATCAATGGAACCTCACAACACCATCAAGAGGCCACTGGTAAGATCAAAAGACAAAGTGGAACCATACAAGATGTGCGAAGGAGTGTACGCTATATCATGTAAGAACTGCAATGCCACATACATCGGAGAAACTAAACGCACACTTGGAACCCGCAACAGAGAACACAGAGATGACGCAGACAAAGCAACAACGAACAAACCCTACACCAGAAACAACAGAAAAACATCAGAGAAGGAGATGAACAAATCAGCCATCACAGACCACATGACACAGCAAAATCACATAGTAGACTTGGAGGGGGCCAAATTTGTGGACAGTGAATTTGTGAAATGATAATGAGTTAATTAAAATAGATGAGATTAAATAGCACACACACACACACACACACACACACACACACACACACACACACACACACACACACACACACACACACACACACACACACACACACACACACACACACACACACACACAAACACACACAAACAAACACACACACAAACAAACACATACACACATTTCGTATGCAGAACTGTTAATCATTTATTTAGGCAATTGCTCTAAAAGAGAATGAGTTATTTTCCAAATCCAATTTATGCTTTTTGTTTACCGATGCAATTGCGTGTCCTCGGTATATTATCTTCCTTAATTCTGAAGATGAACGAACTTTGTCCACTGTGCTATGAAGAGGGGTCAACGCAGAAAGTGGCCAATGACTCGACGCAACAAAGCAGCCCACGTCGGCATGCAACCACAACTATTTGTAGCGCATATGCTTGATAAAAAACACTGTTCGATCTCATGAATTATACTTGAATTTTGGCGTATTTTCAAAATGTGTCGTAACAATGTAAATTCCACGACCATTTCCGAGTTCATGGCACGTAATACAAAACAAACACGGCAAGACATATAATAAGTAAATATTATAGAAAGGCCGCCAATTTATCCAGCCAAAGTCCATTTTCGACGTATGAATGTTGCTACTTCATTGCGCTCATTGTTAGTTTATATATGTCTTCGAACATACTGAAGCCAAATGCTATTTAAAACTATCTCAGACGTATTTCAGATTCGATTATTTTAATATAAAAATACGTTATACATTGTCTTGCTTCCATTAACATTTTTCAAGCAACATTACACACGCATGCGTGTGAGAGAGCCAGGGGGAGAGAAAGGGAGGGAGTGAGAAAAAGGAAAGGAGGGAGGGAGGGAGGGAGGGGGAGGGAGGGAGGTAGGGAGATAGAGATAGAGAGACACACACACACACACACACACACACACACACACACACACACACACACACACACACACACACACACACACACACACACACACACACACTCACACACACACAGACAGACAGACAGACAGACAGACAGACAGACAGACAGACAGACAGACAGAACAATTCAATCAATGAATGGCAACACTCCTTTCATGAGGTTCATGACGTGTTGGCTTATTCGAAGTAACAGGAACAGGAAATGTTGATTTGTTCCAAATACATAATACAACAAAATAATCGTTATAAAAACAAAAGACCATACAATATATTGCAATCGAATCGACATGAGTAAAAAAACAAAGTAGTAAGTATATAATGTATGATAGGAAAATAAAGGATTATGTCATATAAGGGACGGGATACTCCTACTAAGACTAATAAACGACTTGCAATTCAGATCACTTGCTAAGATCCTTCAGATACATCCGTCATCGGTACAGGAGTACATAAAGTTCGTTCTACTGCTAATGTAGGCCTCTTTGATTTTTTTCTTTTTGTAATACATAATGGAATGTCATACGATATCATTTATTCATACTCACAAATGCGTTTGTCATTGCTTTGAGCTTGCGCCCATCGAAGCAAACATTTATAAGGCTGTGCATGAATATTTGATAATACTGCCTGTGCCGCTATAAGAATATGTATGCAGAAGTGGTTGGGGAAAAACAGTTTGTTTATGTGACTGCGCGCTGTTTCTGAAGGCGTGACCTCGTAACCTACTAATGAGATGACTATCTATGTGCATAACGTAATAATGTCACCATGACCCAGGAATTACCAGAGTTCGTTATTAGTGGATTTGGGTGATAGCTTGGCGACTTTCTTAAACATTATGCTGTTGAATTTATTTATAAAAAATTCTGCTTTATAAAAACATATCTGGGCAATAAGTACGCCAGAATGCATATTGTTTTAGATGCATAACACGAATTTACAATAAAACAAACGAACGATGCCGCCCTTTAATGGCAGATCATGCGCGTCAATTGTCCATATATATATATATATATAGATATATATATATATACACACGCATAACAGGGCATATCATTTCACAAGAGTTCCGCAAATATGAAAACCCAAAGAATACAATAATTGAAAAAAATACACAGACTCTAATCGCAGCCAGAGGTAATTTTAATATGCAGGTGTCCAACGATTTTTCATACCACAGTTTATCTAACTAGGGTTTGACCCTCGTAAACAACGAACCAGTTTTACACCAGTGCACGCACGTGTCACTCAGTCTCTGTTATCGAATACAACCGATCCACCATTACGAACACTAAGGTCGAGTGCGGTGTAATGTATAATGTGTATATAATGTGGAGGGGGAGGGAGGGAGGGAGGGAGATAGAGAGAGAGAGAGAGACACACACACACACACACACACACACACACACACACACACACACACACACACACACACACACACACACACACACACACACACACACACACACACACACACACACACACACACACACACACACACAGACACACAGACAGACAGACAGACAGACAGACAGACAGACAGACAGACAGAACAATTCAATCAATGAATGGCAACACTCCTTTCATGAGGTTCATGACGTGTTGGCTTATTCGAAGTAACAGGAACAGGAAATGTTGATTTGTTCCAAATACATAATACAACAAAATAATCGTTATAAAAACAAAAGACCATACAATATATTGCAATCGAATCGACATGAGTAAAAAAACAAAGTAGTAAGTATATAATGTATGATAGGAAAATAAAGGATTATGTCATATAAGGGACGGGATACTCCTACTAAGACTAATAAACGACTTGCAATTCAGATCACTTGCTAAGATCCTTCAGATACATCCGTCATCGGTACAGGAGTACATAAAGTTCGTTCTACTGCTAATGTAGGCCTCTTTGATTTTTTTCTTTTTGTAATACATAATGGAATGTCATACGATATCATTTATTCATACTCACAAATGCGTTTGTCATTGCTTTGAGCTTGCGCCCATCGAAGCAAACATTTATAAGGCTGTGCATGAATATTTGATAATACTGCCTGCGCCGCTATAAGAATATGTATGCAGAAGTGGTTGGGGAAAAACAGTTTGTTTATGTGACTGCGCGCTGTTTCTGAAGGCGTGACCTCGTAACCTACTAATGAGATGACTATCTATGTGCATAACGTAATAATGTCACCATGACCCAGGAATTACCAGAGTTCGTTATTAGTGGATTTGGGTGATAGCTTGGCGACTTTCTTAAACATTATGCTGTTGAATTTATTTATAAAAAATTCTGCTTTATAAAAACATATCTGGGCAATAAGTACGCCAGAATGCATATTGTTTTAGATGCATAACACGAATTTACAATAAAACAAACGAACGATGCCGCCCTTTAATGGCAGATCATGCGCGTCAATTGTCCATATATATATATATATATAGATATATATATATATACACACGCATAACAGGGCATATCATTTCACAAGAGTTCCGCAAATATGAAAACCCAAAGAATACAATAATTGAAAAAAATACACAGACTCTAATCGCAGCCAGAGGTAATTTTAATATGCAGGTGTCCAACGATTTTTCATACCACAGTTTATCTAACTAGGGTTTGACCCTCGTAAACAACGAACCAGTTTTACACCAGTGCACGCACGTGTCACTCAGTCTCTGTTATCGAATACAACCGATCCACCATTACGAACACTAAGGTCGAGTGCGGTGTAATGTATAATGTGTATATAATGTGGAGGGGGAGGGAGGGAGGGAGGGAGATAGAGAGAGAGAGAGACACACACACACACACACACACACACACACACACACACACACACACACACACACACACACACACACACACACACACACACACACACACTCACACACACACAGACAGACAGACAGACAGACAGACAGACAGACAGACAGACAGACAGACAGACAGACAGACAGACAGACAGAACAATTCAATCAATGAATGGCAACACTCCTTTCATGAGGTTCATGACGTGTTGGCTTATTCGAAGTAACAGGAACAGGAAATGTTGATTTGTTCCAAATACATAATACAACAAAATAATCGTTATAAAAACAAAAGACCATACAATATATTGCAATCGAATCGACATGAGTAAAAAACAAAGTAGTAAGTATATAATGTATGATAGGAAAATAAAGGACTATGTCATATAAGGGACGGGATACTCCTACTAAGACTAATAAACGACTTGCAATTCAGATCACTTGCTAAGATCCTTCAGATACATCCGTCATCGGTACAGGAGTACATAAAGTTCGTTCTACTGCTAATGTAGGCCTCTTTGATTTTTTTCTTTTTGTAATACATAATGGAATGTCATACGATATCATTTATTCATACTCACAAATGCGTTTGTCATTGCTTTGAGCTTGCGCCCATCGAAGCAAACATTTATAAGGCTGTGCATGAATATTTGATAATATTGCCTGCGCCGCTATAAGAATATGTATGCAGAAGTGGTTGGGGAAAAACAGTTTCTTTATGTGACTGCGCGCTGTTTCTGAAGGCGTGACCTCGTAACCTACTAATGAGACGACTATCTATGTGCATAACGTAATAATGTCACCATGACCCAGGAATTACCAGAGTTCGTTATCAGTGGATTTGGGTGATAGCTTGGCGACTTTCTTAAACATTATGCTGTTGAATTTATTTATAAAAAATTCTGCTTTATAAAAACATATCTGGGCAATAAGTACGCCAGAATGCATATTGTTTTAGATGCATAACACGAATTTACAATAAAACAAACGAACGATGCCGCCCTTTAATGGCAGATCATGCGCGTCAATTGTCCATATATATATATATATATATATATATACACACACACATAACAGGGCATATCATTTCACAAGAGTTCCGCAAATGTGAAAACCCAAAGAATACAATAATTGAAAAAAATACACAGACTCTAATCGCAGCCAGAGGTAATTTTAATATTCAGGTGTCCAACGATTTGTCATACCACAGTTTATCTAACTAGGGTTTGACCCTAGTAAACAACGAACCAGTTTTACACCAGTGCACGCACGTGTCACTCAGTCTCTGTTATCGAATACAACCGATCCACCATTACGAACACTAAGGTCGAGTGCGGTGTAATGTATAATGTGTATATACCAGCGCCATATGCCGAAACCTAATTGGCACGTCTAAGAGATCCCTCTACGAAGCAGCCCATGTAATATTCGGTGTGCTCCAGCGCAAACTGATCGCTTGGTTCAACAAAAATAACACAGAGGCATTGAACATTCTCAACAAGACGCATGTTGCGTGGTTAAACAAGAATTTGTCGTCGAAATTAGCAGCCTGATGGCCCTATCATCACTATACGCAGCAAGCACAGGTCGGGCTTCGTACCACGAAGGAGACCTGGTGGTCTGACAAAGCAGCTGATATACAACAAGCAGCTGGTCAGATGGATGCGAAACGTTTCTTCGATGGCTTCGAAGCAGTATTATACATGGGAACAAGTCGTATGATTCTACACCACTCATGATTGCAATTGGAATGACACGCATTACAGATGGAAGTGAAATTCTGAAACGATGAGCTGAACAGTTCAATGATGTGCTAAATCGACCAACAACTATCTCATTGACACTGACAGCACTCGATGAAATTACACAACATACACGAACTAGAACCACGCCCAAGCATCGATGAAACTGTTGATGCGATTAAGAAGCAATCAAGTGGAAAAGCCCCGTTTTATTATTGTTGCAGAAATATACAAACACGGAGGGATAAAGCTGATTAAACGACTTGTCCAACTCTTCATCGTCATATATGGGACAGCAGATCCGCCCCGCAGGACTTCAGGGATCCATGCATCGCTTGTTCATATCTATAATATTCAACGAAATAGGATAGATCTACATGTACATGCGACAACCACCGGGACATTTCACTACTATAATCTATGCAGCTAGCAAAACATTCGACCGGATTCAATTCATTACTATTTTTATGAATGACGGCCTTTTAAAAATATGACAGCCATTTTTTATGTGACACAATGAATCACAATTGAATGTTGATGGATGACGGTCATTCAAGATATGTGACGGCAATGTTTGATTGTATAGATATGCTATATACCAGTGTGATGTGTATATTTCCGTATTAGGTTTAGGGATGCTTTCCACGCTATTGCCTTCCCGTTTCTGATGTCTTTGTCTGTTGTGCAGACCCAGGAGCCAAGGTATTTGTAGTCTTCTTCTTCCAATACACGCCTAGCCTCAACATGCTGAGGATACAGGCGGTGCCATGGCATGGCAGGCGAACAGGACATTTTTGTTTTGTTTTTAGAGTGCAATATATAAGAACACAAATTATCGTGTAAATAAACATAAATACGTGCAGAAGAACTTGTTAACGTCTAAAACATGGGGTACTGCAAAGTCTGGATGTTGCTTTTAAACGCATACAGGCTGTTTTGATTTACAATATATTGAGGGAGGGAATTCCAAAGTCGAATGGTACTGGGGAAAAAAGAATACAAGTGGTAGTTGCATCTGGAGTGAGGGATAAGGTAAGATAAGGAATGTTGTTTTCTAGTGACTATATTTACAGGAATAAGGTATTGGTTTGCTGGTATACCCACTAGGCCATTTGCTATCTTGTACATCATACATAGTTTTGCATCAGTTCTTCTGTCTGATAAGGATCTCCATCCTAATGTCTGGAGCATGTCTGTTACACTGGAGGTATTGTGGTGGTGATATAAGACATATCGGGCTGCACGGCGTTGAATCATTTCTAGTTTGTTTATTTGTGTAAGGGTATATGGATCCCAGACAGTACAGCTGTTCTCCACGATGGGTCTGACAAAGGTGAAGTAGGCCTGAGTTTTTATTTGAATTGACGGAACTTTGAGATTTCTGCGGAGGAAGCCTAGTGATCTATTTGCTTTTAGACAAATGTTATTTATGTGGGCATTCCACCGGAGATCTGAGGTTATGGTTATACCAAGATATTTTACCTGTGAAACAGTTTCTAGTGTTTGACCGTGAAGCATGTATTGATTGTTAATGACAGTTTTGTTTCTTGTTACAGGTATGACATGGCATTTTTGAAGATTGAATTCCATGTTCCAGGTTATGGCCCATTTTCCAAGTTTGTGAAGATCTTCCTGGAGCACAGCTGTATTTGTCTTAGGCTTAAGGGCTATATACATTATGGTGTCATCAGCAAAAAGTCTAACTGTAGATGTAATATTGTCTGGGATGTCATTTATATAAAAGAGGAATAGACAAGGGCCAAGTACAGAGCCTTGTGGTACTCCTGATGTTACGGGTACCTCAGAGGAGGCCTCGCCCTCTATTATGACTCTTTGAGTTCTGTCTGTTAAAAATGATCGAATCCAGGAATTTGTTTTCAACCTTTTGTCTTCAACCTTCTCTAAAACAGCTCCTTCCCTGGCATGTTGGTGTTTCCTAATTGGTTGAATGAGATATATTTCGTTTTTTCCAGGACTGATCTTTAAACTAATCCTTGCACATGATGTTTCCACTTGTGTTAGAAGCTCCTGTGCCTGGTTGATCACTTCCGATAGTGGCGCGATATCATCGGCAAATTCGAAATCGGTCATTACCTCAAGCAGGTTTTACTTTTCCTTCTACAACTGCCACGCAAAATCAAGCAACGACTGTTTATTGCAACAGTAGAGTCTGTGCTGCTCTATGGATGTGAAACATGGACAGTTACGAAAAAACTTGACAAACAACTAGACGGATGTTATATAAGAATCCTTCGAACCGCATTTAACATTAATTAACAACAGCATTTAACAAACATAGAACTATACAATGGAATGTGTAGTTACTGATAAAATAAGAAGACGATTGAGATTTGCCGGACACTGCTACAGACACGTGCAAGGATGAAATGGCATCTGAAAGACCATCTTGTGGCAACCGATACATGGAAGAACCAAGGCAGGAAGACCAGCAGCAACTTACATCGACTGCTTAAAGGAAGATGTGGGTCTAGAGACGGAGGAGCCGAAGACGGCAATGGCAGACAGAATCAGAGGGATCTGAAGACGGATGATTGAAGCCACTAATGTTCGACCCCAGTGGCGTGGTAGCGCTAGTGGCACTGCCGTGGCCGACATGAGTGAGTAAGCAGTGTAGATGTGTTTAAACAGAATCCACAAATACTTCAGAAGGGCAGCTGAATTGCATTTGAGACACATAAAACTGACGGCAACCCTACTAAAATGGCAATAACAAAGTCAAGTAATGTGTTTAAGATTCTTCGTCTTAGAGCTGGTATCATTGCTGCTGCAAGCACGACGAAGAACGCACCGGTGGCGCCCCTGGGGATTAAAACGATATTTGTATGTGAAAGCGTACTTCATTATTATATGAAGTTAATTGAATACGGCACAGATTTTCGCATAGTGCGCGCGTGACACATTTTCTTCCGGCATCAAATAGAACATAACGTATGAGGTGAACAATTCGTAGAACAGCGCCCTAAACCAAATCTAATTTATTTGCCTAAATGCAAGGTTTGCAAGCGCCACTACAGTTGTACTCTGACGACACAACGTTGCTGTGACGTGTTGGACGCACCATTATGATCAGACCATAGCTAGGTATGCATTGGGGTCGATGATCTCACAAGTTCGCAGTTATAAAAAAAACGTATAACATTCCGCATGATCGTGTGTGTTAGTACTAGCTCTGCTGGTAGGTTTGTCGTTATTGCGTAACTCGAGGAAAATAAACTAGGTACGTGACACCCATTCTGTGAACTGTCACCTACCATGCAGTACGTAGCGGATTAAGAGGTATATCGGGGCCCTGAGGCAAATTTGGATTATGAGGCCCCTCACTGTTATGGGGTAAGACCACATTAAGGATTCGTCCGCCATTACCGACCGAAAGAGTGCCCTTGAAAATACCGTTTTGGTGGCATGTGTGAATTTTGTTCGAGCACTTTGGCATGGCACATGTCAGTCCAGTGAATACTAAATGTACTACTACATTAGATCTTTCACGAGGTAGCAATAAACATACGCTAGTCGCTCGCGTATTCGCACAGTGGCTATTTTGCAGAACGCACCAATATTTCAAAATCCGTCACCAGATTGGGGCGAAATTGAGGGGTGTCAGGTTTGGGTGGATTTTTCTGAAAACTGAGGTATGAGAATTTTACGAGTTTTCCATAGCACTTGTGTCAATGGAGGTTAAATATGCTGTGAAATTTTCAAGAAAATTGTTTGTCAAATTTAGCAGGAAATGAAGGAAACGTTATAATGGCCGCCTATGTAAAATTTAAATGTGGTCTTACCCCTTATAATCGGACATTCTGTAGTCGTTACATCGGGTATAATGTATTCTGTGTATACATGTGTATCGGTCATTCTGTAGTCGTTACATCGGGTATAATCTATTCTGTGTATACATACGGCCAACAGCGCTTTGTGTGTGTAGTTGGTTTCCGCCGCAGGCGTGGTTCTTCGTTCATAATAAAAGATTTATAATACTTCCTACTCTCTAGTTATACATTAATAGTCAAGTTACGACACTCACCTCAGAGGATGACTACTTTTGTGCATTTTTAAACAACAGTATATTCTGAAACTTAAAATGTTATATATTTCATATTTTTCAGGCTTCCCAGCTATATACATTATAACGCATAAAGTTTTTTGTTCTTCACATTTTATTATAATAATGGTTCTATTATAGCATTTGGTAAATCAATGTCATTGTATAACATTGTAACAAGTTTCATCAAGATGACTTCGTTATGGCTGATGTTGTGCATTCATCTCGGCGTGAAGATATTGCATCTGCCGGTGGTTTAGAATCACGAGCGGGAACGAAGTTCATCGTCTTCACGATGACGCTCATTTTGTTCTACGTTGTAATTTACTTGTCAAGCCACACATGCTTTCTTGTCGGATGATGCAGTGGATGTTGCAGCAGGTTCTTTCGACCATGGAAGGGGCAACATCATTTGTTCTCATGGGTTGTCCTCCTGCCGGCAGCATTAATTGGTACGATCTTTTAGTCCGTGGGCCGCATGAAATATTCCTGCGGGGCGCAGATTGCAATCGCTGTTTTAACGAGTGTGGACAGTCCTTTGATTTCTGGTGTTCAAATCAAAGGTCTTTGTCAAATAAAAAAGGTGATATTGAGCGGACTCCTTTATTCCCTACAATATGTCCTCTTGCAACAGTTACGTACTGTCGCCTTGACATGTCGATGTTGGATCTGATGAGTGGAGCGCAGTGGTGCAGTAGCTAGAGCTTCGGACTCTCGACCGAGAGAACCCAGTTTCGAATCCTGTGCTGCGGTGTCGAACCTTGGGCAAGTCCGTTCACTTAATTTATATTGCTCCAGTTAACTCAGATGTATCAATGAGTACCTGGCTATATACAGTGATGGTTATTTGTGTACGAATAGTCTTCGCGCATTAATTGCAACGTGGTTGGATGCTTCCCAGAGAAGTCGAGATGGTGTTCGAATGAATAGGTTTGCCAGGGAGTAAAGTGTAAGACACTGTGAGCTGTCCTCAGGACTGGAAACTGCGTTGTATAACAAAGGCACATATCGTCTGTCTGCCTGTCTGCCTGTCTGCCTGTCTGCCTGTCTGTCTGTCTGTCTATCTGTCTCTCTCTCTCTCTCTCTCTGTCTGTCTGTCTGTCTGTGTGTCTGTCTGTCTGTCTGTCTGTCTGTGGTCCTATATCTCCGTTAGCCGAAATGTTATGTCATTTGGAATGGAGATTTTATGTCTTGGCTAGATCAGGTGCAATTGGATGTCTGAAGGAGGGACTTGACTATGTAGCGTTAGCGGCGAGCGGTCGGCAGGGAAGCATACAGGCACACGTTCCCTCACTCAGTCGTACTAATGATAAGTCAGGTTATACGTTTTCACAGTTTATTATATGCGAAAAACCCTACCAATACAAGATCTAATACACAATATACGGCTATGTCTGCTAAATACTACCCAGTTATAAATGTCAGAACGATAAGTTCAGACGGCGGCGGCTTATATACAGCAACCGAATTATAGGTGTCAGAACGATAAGTCAGACGGCGGCGGCTTATACACAGCAACTAAGTAACTCACCGTTTCTACGAAGAACTGATTGTCACGGGTGTACTGCGATAGTCTTTTAGTACTTATCGCAGGGCGCTCGGTGACAGTGCTTCACGAGAAACGTTCCTCCGGCAGTGTGCCCCAGTATTCGCCATGATACACAACTGGCCTGTGTTATGCATCTTCGGGCCCGTTCTAACAAACAGCTCCCTCGCAGTGTATGGCTGCATCACCCAACAGCCAGCCCTGATCCTCATTAAAGCCCTCCTTGTATACAGCTAAATCTGTAGCCTTGGGACAGATGCTGTCCCTTCATTATGTCATTTCAAAAGTCTAGGGGTCTCTAGAAATCTTGGCAGGTGCCAGTGAACTTACAGTAACCTTCTGAACAAAGGCCCTTTGTATAGGGCTCTTGCCTCCCCAAAACCAAATGGCCTCAAATGTAAACAAATCCCCACCCCAGCTATAGCCATTTGCATATAAATTGTTTTTTTCGGAGCACTACAACATTCAGTAATTACGAATATGTTATACTAAGTGTGTTATCGTTCTAAATTGTCTACACTACCCCCCGCCATTTAAAATTTCGTCCCGAAATCGTAATAGATAACACACGTGCAAACACATGCAACATATACTATCGAGCCTTAAATAGTAATGCTGAAATAAAACATATCATAAATCAGGCTCTGAATAACTGAAAGTTAATCTTTCTAAAATGTTCACGTCTGATCGATGGGGCATCCGTCTGTCTAGCGCGATGGCCGGTCGAATCCGTCATACTGGCTGTATCATCCGTAACTCACGTCATCGCACGACGGCCGGATGGGCCGGTCCTTGCGCGTCACGTCCGGGACGTCAGTTCACCGCTTGTAGTGGACGCTCAGCTCATTGTTGTCTTCGTCATCTTCCATCTTCTTTGCTAACAGCGCAGCAGGTTGTGTCCAGATTTAAATCTGGTGTTTGCAACCACCATTTTCTTTCAGATTATTCAAATTTCTTAATCTGCACTGTTATGGTGGTTGCCATAATTGGTGCCATATGACCTTTTTCGGTTGTATATTGTAATAATGCGTCCGCTTGTAAGAGATCCGTGAGACAACACGTACAACTTCGGTCGGAATACATTGCAGCGCATTACAACGTATTACAATTTCTCTTTCATTTTCTCAATATCTGACTGGCACCAAATTCAACAGGCTAGATTGCGTAATCTAATATACGCAGTGTGTCAGTTGTGATATTTATATCAACCAACAGGATAACCTTTCTGTTGATATCATATGTGACCTTCGGTCAGTATAGGTCATACACTTCTGATGGCCTAGCTCTAGACTTCCATGTCTGCTGGAGGTGTTTACATGTGGCAACACCTAACCTGACATATGTCGAAATACTGCCATTTGCTAGGAGAATCAGTGACAACCACTGTCACATTTACACTGATCTCTGTGGTCAGTGTGTACATTGAACACATCATGCATTCCTTGTCCTCACACACTGAGTGTGACATTGACACCCCCATTAAGAACCCATCTTAGGTCCACTGGCCTAGCTGACCTGGCCTGGCCTAGCCTGACCTGGCCTAGACCAGAGTAACCAGTGTATCTGTCCTCAGACAGCGTCTGCACCTCACGGACTTCAACTCATGGCGACTATAGTCTCTTGATGAGCTGTCCGACTGATTCAGGTTTTTAACGGCCAACTATACATCTCAAAATGAAATACCGCTCTTAGTACTAACCATTCCTGTAATCAACCTCCCAAGGCTACACTTGCAATGTTTATCAACACAAACTGACCTAAGTTAACCAGATGGCCTCTTTGTCAGAATCAGCCACGCTGACCAGTTCACAAGCTGGTCAAACTAGTGTTGTTACACTGGATTATTCCCTACAACCCCAATAAAAGTATCAATCAACATGTGGTTACGACCACTTTGACTGGACAAATAAGTGCAGCAACTTTCTGCCAGAAAGTGCTTGAATGATCACTTTATTTCAGCCAGTTTTTGAAACTAAACTGTTGTGTTGTGAAAAGTGTCACAACGATATAGTGCGTGCACGATTACACGGAAACATTTGCCAATTTCGGTTCTGCAATTCAGCAGACCTCGTGTTTTGTGGACCTGCCATAAACAATGTTATGGAACGATTACACCATGACACTTGTACTGCCCGGTTCTGCAATTCAGCAGACCTCGTTTATTGTGGACCTGCCACAGACAATGTTATGGAACGATTACACCGTGACACTTGTTCTGCCCGGTTCTGCAATTCAGCAAACCTAATTTATTTTGGACCTGCCACAAACAATGTTATGGAACGATTACACCGTGACATTTGGTTTGCCCGGTTCTGCAATTCAGCAGACCTCGTTTATTGTGGAGCTGCCACAGACAATGTTATGGAACGATTACACCGTGACACTTGTTCTGCCCGGTTCTGCAATTCAGCAGACCTCGTATATTGTGGAGCTGCCACAGACAATGTTATGGAACGATTACATCGTGACACTTGTTCTGCCCGGTTCTGCGATTCAGACGAGGATAACGTTCCACCGGCAAGTGCATGGGATATAACTCCTTGGAGGTCACTTAACTGAGCACCGCAGAGCCGCATTGCAGTTTTATGAGCTCCATCTCCATAGCTAACGATGCATCGTCGACTTCCACCTGGAACGAGTTGAAGATGCAGAACAAGATCACAAATGTAGAACTTTTATTGTCCTCACAATAACGCGCATTACGTTCATTTACTTACAACACGTACAGGCTCTCTTTTGGTATGAACTGTAGGTTCTTGTGATCATATAGAAGGTGCACCAACTGCTGTCCTCCCGTGGGTCGCGTTGTGTGCAATCTCGATCGGTTTTAGTCCGCGGGCCGTATGAAATAGCTTGCCGATCCAGCGGGCTCATTGGGGTAGTTCGTAGAGTTAGTTTTCTTTAAAAATTCGTTTCAGGTGTGGGATCTTGGTGGTTACAATTTGAAAATGGCACTTGTCTCAGTCACTTTTGCTTGTAGCCTATGGGGCTGAAATTTCATGTGCGATCTAGCAGGCCCTTAATTGATTCGATTTTTCGAAATTTGCGATCTATCGGGCCCATTTTGGTGGTTCATATATTTAGATATTTTCGAAATTCATCCGGGGCGGTGGATATCTCATGGGTCACACATATATAGGACTGCCTTTTCAAGTTTGGCTACGGACCCGGATGAGTTGACTTAGTTACGAAATGCCCACACAATACGCGCCGCACGTACGACACTAGACGTCTAATTGTTCTGATATGGATCCGCAATAGCGCCAATTAATGTGCATTAATTTATGTTTCACTCGATAGATGGTGCTTTTGTATCGGTTTAATTTAGTCGCGATACGCGGTAAACACCAACCTATCACCCACTCCTCTACATTGCCAAATGGTTTGGGATTTTCCGAATTTATTAGTTCTCCCTTAATACTCACCACGTCCGAAGAACGTTGTCGTCGGAGTACAACTGTGGTGGCGCAAGCAAGCCTTGCTATTAGAAGGATGATGTCGCTAATAATAGTGTAAATTCTACGAATTAGTGCACCATGCGAAGTAGAAGTAATTCTGGTGTTAGGTTAGATTACTACCAAATGACTGTACAGAAAACGATATTAAAGTATCAGGTACGTAGCTAACAACGTCACTCTAAATATATGTCAGGTGTTGTTTACAACTAAAAATTGCTCCTCCTCCAGCAGACGACCTCGGGCCTCGGGAGAGTAGAGTGATAGACTAAAGCTAAACGTTGGACACTATCATTTATGGTGCATGTTACTGCTGCGATGCCAATCTATCCATATACATTAACAATTTGTCAATACACACGTTTTAAACCGCGGTAGACATAAATCCCATTCCACTGTTGGTCCTATAACTGTTAAAATTAAGGCGTTATTAATTTACTTGTCAGACTTAGGGCCAAGTTAGGCATTCGATTTACTTATTATTGACGTGGCCGTGGGGGCTGGATCAGTGGATGTTAATCATGTTTCGACCCACGACAGATTCGGGACTTAAGCGAACCATCTGTTTTCGCAACTGGTGAACCAGGATTCGTTTGTGCTCGTCGGCCGAATCAACACTTTACAAAACTGGCACCACGAGCCAAAATATCTGTCCTGATTCTGTTGGGAAATCCGACTTAAGTTAAGACTTTCTTTAAATAGTTGTGACTATTCGACTTTTGCATTCTAACTGGGAAACGGGCTGTAATGATTGTAATTGCTTTTCTGATTTGCGACTATTTTGACTTGTATCAGATACATCAGAGGTGGATAAAAGCAGAATGATTGATAGCCTTGCAAAGAATGTGAATACCACATTGTTCCCTATAGACGTGCAGGGGCTTGGGTGTGCATCTACTAATTTATCAAAAGACATAAGTACTACAAGCTGTCAGCAGTAAGCGAACACACAAACTGCATACATGTCACACACGTGCAACTCTGATCAGCAACATGTAGCAAAGGAAGTGTCAGCACATCTACCAAAATGTCCGCCGCTCGATCGACAGAAGACGGTACACAACAGGAATGACTACGCATGACTTGAGACAGACAGCTATTGTTCGCATTCATATAACTCCAGACTGACTCTACATCATGACTGACTTTGAGAATAAATCAAAAGCCATTCAAATTAGAAACATGGTGCCATCATACGGCTAAAAGTACAATAAATTGTTATCTAGAAAGTATCTGAAAGATGGCACCGGAGGTGGTATTACTGTATATATATATACATATAGAGTGTTTTCAGCACATGTTCGCTACTGAAAATCTGTTCTCATGTGTAGTTTCACTCTGTAAAAGGGGAGGGGTCATGTCTTTTAGGCAGTGTGTATCTATTAAGGACAATGCGGTATGTTAAATGAGACACTAGAGCATGCAAGTAGGGGAAGTATGCAGCTGCACATTGGGGCACGATTGAACGTTATGACAAAAAAAATTCTTTTGTCGTATACAGTATACCATAACTATCTTAGTATGCTTTTTAGTAAAAGTGTAGTTTATTACTTTATACTATGTTTTCACCATGATGCAAGTCATACACAATATTGTTATGCCATGTATCAAACTAAAGCCTGCACTGCATGTTGAACTAAAGTAAGTACCAGCTACATGCAACACAGAGAAACCGGTCACCTCTGGTTCAGTCTTTTCAGTAATTTTAGACACTGACTATAATTACATATAAATATCACACCAAGTTAACAATTGAGGCCAGAAATGAGATCTGTCCGAGGTAGGACTCTGAGGCCAGTGTGGCATTGAATCACCCGCAGTTTATAACTTGATTTAGCACCATGCACGTATACCTTGTGATCACTCCTGTGTGACTTCTGTGTGTAGCTTGGCTAAGGTCATGATCTGGTGGCATGCAGCTGTTTTCAAATATTAAATGTCAGGTGCATCATGTTATAGCATTGCTATACTAGAGCTTACTGCAGTGGTGTACCAGGCTGTTTTTGTCCACTGGATTGAACATGCCTGTAATTAAAAAAATGATCTCAATTTGTCGGCTTTATTTGTGGACAGTCAGTTAGTAGTAGCTTTTGTCATGGTTATCCAAGGTATATTAATAAAATCAGTGACTTCCCTTATAAAATGTGGAATTTTCTACCAGAAAATGTAGTTGCATTTTGAAACCATTTGATGTCTATGTGGTTCATCTTACAATAATGTGTATCATCACGTTTTCTAACACCTCTATGATAAAACTGTATGCAAACGTATTGACTTATCTATTTAGGTTACCCACCATAAGTTTTCTCTATATTTAGCATTGTTTACATAAAAAATAATGTAAGTGGTATTAAGTGATTACACATGAAATGACAATGCTAACTGTAATCGAGCTAGTGTATGTGTCTGTGTGCATGCAGGCTTTCATGGATTCATCGACGACCTTTCGGAAAAAACGTACCATTTAAAAAAAATTCCCATTTGTTAAGGGTTCTTAGCAGTTTTATGGTTTGTACCATACTTTAGGCGGACGTCAGTCAATTGTTCATAATGTTACTGTTACTTGTGTTTTCTGTGATTAATCTGTTTATGGTTCGTACCATAATTGAGATGGAAGTCAGTCAATTGTATGTTATGGTTTGTACATACTTTAGACAGAAATCAATCAATTGTTCATAACGTTACTTGTGTTTTATGGTTTGTATATACTTTAGACGGAAATCAGTCAATTGTTCAGAACGTTACTTGTGTTTTATGGTTTGTACATACTTTAGATGGAAGTCAGTCAATTGTTCATAACGTTACTTGTGTTTTATGGTTTGTACATACTTTAGACGGAAGTCAGTCAATTGTTCATAACGTTACTTGTGTTTTATGGTTTGTACATACTTTAGACAGAAGTCAGTCAATTGTTCATAACGTTACTTGTGTTTTATGCTCTGTACATACTTTAGACAGAAGTCAGTCAATTGTTCATAACGTTACTTGTGTTTTATGGTTTTTATATACTTTAGACGGAAATCAGTAAATTGTTCAGAATGTTACTTGTGTTTTATGGTTTGTACGTACTTTAGACGGAAGTCAGTCAATTGTTCATAACGTTACTTGTGTTTTATGGTTTTGTACATACTTTAAACTGAAGTCAGTCAATTGTTCATAACGTTACTTGTGTTTTATGGTTTGTATATACTTTAGACGGAAATCAGTCAATTGTTCAGAATGTTACTTGTGTTTTATGCTTTGTACATACTTTAGACGGAAGTCAGTCAATTGTTCATAACGTTACTTGTGTTTTACGGTTTGTACATACTTTAGACGGAAGTCAGTAAATTGTTCATATTGTTACTTGTGTTTTTTGTAATTAATTTGTTTTATGGTTTGTACCATACTTTAGATGGAAGTCAGTCACTTGTTCATAACGTTACTTGTGTTTTCTGCGTAAATCTGAACTTTACATCGTAACAAGTGTCATTCAGAAATACTCCTGGCAACCTTTTGCTGTGTGTATGTAGATGTACCGTGTTTGGTGCCATACAAAGGATGGTCATTGTAACTAGTATAAATGTGCCCTGCACCAGTGAGCCGAGTTGTACAGGCCTATTCTGCACACAAAGTCAAAATAGCTGTCCAGCTGTCATGTTCCACCAAATTTTGGATTACGGCAGAAATGCATAACTCATCATCTTTCTGTAACCAATTTATTTTCCTTGACAAGCAATCCAACAGTAATAAAATACGGGTATTTACGAACCCATAGATTAAAAAAACAATAGACAATACCTCGTTTCAAGTTCTAGTTGTTTCCAGCGCAATTAAAGTAAACTTTCTACTCACTTTGCTGCAGCAGATCACAAATAGTGACAATTAAAGTAGACTTTCTACTCACTTTGCTGCAGCAGATCACAAATAGTGACAATTAAAGTAGACTTTCTACTCACTTTGCTGCAGCAGATCACAAATAGTGACAATTAAACTAGACTTTCTACTCACTTTGCTGCAGCAGATCACAAATAGTGAAAATTAAAGTAGACTTTCTACTCACTTTGCTGCAGCAGATCACAAATAGTGACAATTAAAAGAGACTTTCTACTCACTTTGCTGCAGCAGATCACAAATAGTGACAATTAAAGTAGACTTTCACTCACTTTGCTGCAGCAGATCACAAATAGTGACAATTAAAGTAGACTTTCTACTCACTTTGCTGCAGCAGATCAGTGACTTAAAGTAGACTTTCACTCACTGCAGCAGATCACAAATAGTGACAATTAAAGAGACTTTCTACTCACTTTTGCTGCAGCAGATCACAGTGACAATTAAAGTAGACTTTTACTCACTTTATAAGCAGACAAATAGTGACAATTAAAGTAGACTTTCTACTCATTTCTTTTTGCAACTTTGCTGCAGCAGATCACAAACAGTGACAATTAAAGTAGACTTTCTACCACTTTGTTGCAGCAGATCACAAATAGTGACAATTAAAGTAGACTTTCTACTCACTTTGCTGCAGCAACCTTCACAAATAGTGACAATTAAAGTAGACTTTCTACCACTTTTGCTGCAGCAGATCACAAATAGTGACAATTAAAGTAGACTTTTCTACTCACTTTGCTGCAGCAGATCACAACAGCAATTAAAGTAGACTTCTACCACTTTGTTGCAGCAGATCACAAATAGTAATAATTAAAGTAGACTTTCTACTCACTTTGCTGCAGCAGATCACAAATAGTGACAATTAAAGTAGACTTTCTACTCACTTTGCTGCAGCAGATCACAAATAGTGACAATTAAAGTAGACTTTCTACTCACTTTGCTGCAGCAGATCACAAATAGTGACAATTAAAGTAGACTTTCTACTCACTTTGCTGCAGCAGATCACAAATAGTGACAATTAAAAGAGACTTTCTACTCACTTTGCTGCAGCAGATCACAAATAGTGACAATTAAAGGAGACTTTTGTGTTGAATGATTACAGAATGCTGTGACAGGATTGTTGCCGGCGACGCCGAACCATCCCCATGCATGGGTGCGAGACAATGTCTACTCCATCCTGTCTGTGTGGGCTCTCGCACTCGCTTACAGGAAGAATGCGGACATGGATGAAGACAGGGCCAAGGCCTACGAGCTGGAGCAGGTAATGTCAAGGGCTGAGCTAGGGACCCGTCTATCCATCTTCAAGACTGGCAAATGACTGTCCAAAATGGGTAATTACAACTGATGACTGGTGGAATTTAGAGGAGGCAAACTGGCCACTAGATTAATTAATAGTTTCAAGTCTAGGGGCCCACATTAATGACTATCATTGGCACAACTGGTAGTAAAAACAAATTAATGGGTCAGTATTAATTAAATAAATGGCTCAAATGACACTGGTTTGTCATTGAAAAAAAAAAAAATTGGTCAAAATAGTGGCTATGATTGATGTGAATGGCCTCCCCACAAGCCGTTGACGCACTGAAAGGTACACTTTTGATTAATTCAAGACTGGAAACAAATTATTTGGGTACCATAGGCTACTTGGTTAACCTTTTGGAATACTGTGACATTTTTAATTAATGTATGCCAATTCCCACAGGGCTCATACGCATTCAGCAAGATGTGATTTCAAATGACGCTGATTCAAAAACTTCCAATATAAAGAAACATGCCTCTGGCATTTAGCAAATAGATTAAGCTTTAAAATTACATGGCACACGATTATTGAGTACTGTAATGACCGTATGTATTATTGAGTACTGTAATGACCGTATGTATTATTGAGTACTGTAATGACCATATGTATTATTGAGTACTGTAATGACCATATGTATTATTGAGTACTGTAATGACCGTATGTATTATTGAGTACTGTAATGACCGTATGTAGTATTGAGTACTGTAATGACCGTATGTATTATTGAGTACTGTAATGACCGTATGTATTATTGAGTACTGTAATGACCGTATGTATTATTGAGTACTGTAATGACCGTATGTATTATTGAGTACTGTAATGACCGTATGTATTATTGAGTACTGTAATGACCGTATGTATTATTGAGTACTGTAATGACCGTATGTTTTGGGAGACCCTAAAAAATCTAGAAAAATTATAATTTTTCTGTACCGTATGTTTTGGGACACCTTAATATAATTATTTTGTGCCTATGTATTTGGACACACGGGATATAGAACCAAAAATAGTTAGTAGCAGGGTAATATACAAGGACGACATGATGTTAGGACTCTTTTGTATCCGTAAATATTTGGACAGTGAATGTGAAATAAATTTTTGTGTACCATATGTTTTGGGACAGCTGATAATTTAATTATTTTTAAGTGTCCCAATACATAACGGTCATTATGGTAGATGACACCAGATTTATATAGGTATAAGGCATTGGAGTTCAGCTTGGTGCTGGGGGCAGTTTTGGCTGGTTGGATATCATGAGAGATCGGCAGTGGTTGTGGTTGTGAACAGTTGAGGTAGGCCTACATATTCCAGGGCTGCCTACCATTATAGATTTTCCATAATCATCATGGAAATTAACCTCACATTATGGCATTACGGAAACTACCACTTGACACTGTACTATGGAAATAAAAATATCCAAAATAATACCCATTACAGAATGAATGAGAACCTGGCTATAGACAGTGGTAGATATTAGTTTATGAATAGTCTTTGTGCATTAATTGCAGCATGGCTGAATGCTTCTCAGAGAAGATGGTGTTCCATTGAACAGGTCTGCCAGGGAGTAAAGTGTAAAGTGCTGTGAGCAGTCTTCAGGACTGGATACTGCACTATATAAGAACAGGTCTGCCAGGGAGTAAAGTGTAATGTGCTTTGAGCAGTCCTGAGGACTGGATACTACGCTATATAAGAACAGGTCTGCCAGGGAGTAAAGTGTAATGTGCTTTGAGCAGTCCCTAGGACTGGATACTGCGCTATATAAGAACAGGTCTGCCAGGGAGTAAAGTGTAATGTGCTTTGAGCAGTCCTGAGGACTGGATACTGCGCTATATAAGAACAGGTCCGCCAGGGAGTAAAGTGTAATGTGCTTTGAGCAGTCCTGAGGACTGGATACTGCGCTATATAAGAACAGGTCTGCCAGGGAGTAAAGTGTAATGTGCTTTGAGCAGTCCCTAGGACTGGATACTGCGCTATATAAGAACAGGTCTGCCAGGGAGTAAAGTGTAATGTGCTTTGAGCAGTCCCTAGGACTGGATACTGCGCTATATAAGAACAGGTCTGCCAGGGAGTAAAGTGTAATGTGCTTTGAGCAGTCCTGAGGACTGGATACTGCGCTATATAAGAACAGGTCTGCCAGGGAGTAAAGTGTAATGTGCTTTGAGCAGTCCTGAGGACTGGATACTGCGCTATATAAGAACAGGTCTGCCAGGGAGTAAAGTGTAATGTGCTTTGAGCAGTCCTAGGACTGGATACTGCGCTATATAAGAACAGGTCTGCCAGGGAGTAAAGTGTAATGTGCTTTGAGCAGTCCCTAGGACTGGATACTGCGCTATATAAGAACAGGTCTGCCAGGGAGTAAAGTGTAATGTGCTTTGAGCAGTCTTCAGGACTGGATACTGCGCTATATCAGAACAGGTCTGCCAGGGAGTAAAGTGTAATGTGCTTTGAGCAGTCCCTAGGACTGGATACTGCGCTATATCAGAACAGGTCTGCCAGGGAGTAAAGTGTAATGTGCTTTGAGCAGTCCCTAGGACTGGATACTGCGCTATATAAGAACAGGTCTGCCAGGGAGTAAAGTGTAATGTGCTTTGAGCAGTCCTGAGGACTGGATACTGCGCTATATAAGAACAGGTCTGCCAGGGAGTAAAGTGTAATGTGCTTTGAGCAGTCCCTAGGACTGGATACTGCGCTATATAAGAACAGGTCTGCCAGGGAGTAAAGTGTAATGTGCTTTGAGCAGTCTTCAGGACTGGATACTGCGCTATATAAGAACAGGTCTGCCAGGGAGTAAAGTGTAATGTGCTTTGAGCAGTCCCTAGGACTGGATACTGCGCTATATAAGAACAGGTCTGCTAGGGAGTAAAGTGTAATGTGCTTTGAGCAGTCCTGAGGACTGGATACTACGCTATATAAGAACAGGTCCGCCAGGGAGTAAAGTGTAATGTGCTTTGAGCAGTCCCTAGGATTGGATACTGCGCTATATAAGAACAGGTCTGCCAGGGAGTAAAGTGCAACATGCTTTGAGCAGTCCCTAGGACTGGATACTGCGCTATATAAGAACAGGTCTGCCAGGGAGTAAAGTGTAATGTGCTTTGAGCAGTCCTGAAGATTGGATACTGCGCTAAGCACTTACCGTTACTTTGTTACTGTACTTGTGCTGACAGAGCGTGGTGAAGCTGATGCGAGGCCTGCTGTGCTGCATGATGAAGCAGATTGATAAGGTGGAGCGTTTCAAGTACACACAGTCCCCACTGGATGCGCTTCACGCCAAGTACTGCGTGTTGACAGGCAAGGTGGTGGTGTCGGACAAAGACTGGGGACATCTCCAGGTGGACGCGACATCCATCTACCTCCTTATCCTTGCTGAGATGACCGCGTCAGGTAGGGCGGGATTCTACTCATCTACCATATTCTATTAGGAACTGGAACTATTAAGCGTACATGGCCTAATTAACGTGCACCCCTTTTAGCATCATCTGACGCTGTGACAGCGATCGCCAATGCCAACTTTGACTTTTGAATCCATAATTGTAATTTTTTAATAAATTTGTTTACTAGGGTCACACTAGATTCAAAGACCAATGAAAACAAATATTTTGAAAGGTCCACCTAAATTATCAGACTTTTCTGTGTTCTGATATCCTTTTGCTCATATATAATATTATGGATACATAAATCGCTTGCCAGTCACATCTGCTGAGATGGCTTTACCCAGGAAGCCCAGGAACCAGTAAAAATGGGTGTTCCCCTTGTACACTTATTGGAACGCAAAATTTGACATTTTTCCACATCTCATATATTTGTTATGCGCAGTGTATGCTCAACAGAATGAACACGGTAACTATATTTGAGCTAGTTTATGTATATATGAGGATACCCGATATGTTAGTATTTTTCTCCTATACAATGTGCTGCTCAGGTGGCAGACTTACAGGGGTTTATCTGTGAAAAGTAATGTTTTATTTTTTTGAAATTCCCATCATACATAATGTGGTAAATCTTACATGTCTCTTGTCTTAGGTCTACAGATCATCTACACCCTAGATGAGGTGGCATTCATCCAAAACCTCGTCTTCTATATCCAGTCAGCCTACAGAACACCAGTGAGTGGCCTCTTAGCATGATTCTCTGTAACATTGCTGTAGTAACAGAACACCAGTTAGTTGCCTCACTTAGCGTGATCCTCTGTAACACTGCTGTAGTAACAGATGACCAGTGAGTGGACTCTCTCAGCATGATCTCCTGTAACACTGCTGTAGTAACAGAACACCAGTTAGTGGCCTCTCTTAGCATGGTCCCTGTGACACCGCTGTAGTAACAGAACACCAGTTAGTGGCCTCTCTTAGCATGATCCCTGTGACACCGCTGTAGTAACAGAACACCAGTTAGTGGCCTCTCTTAGCATGATCCCTGTGACACCTCTGTAGTAACAGAACACCAGTTAGTGGCCTCTCTTAGCATGATCCCTGTGACACCTCTGTAATAACAGAACACCAGTTAGTGGCCTCTCTTAGCATGATCCCTGTGACACCGCTGTAGTAACAGAACACCAGTTAGTGGCCTCTCTTAGCATGATCCCTGTGACACCGCTGTAGTAACAGAACACCAGTTAGTGGCCTCTCTTAGCATGATCCCTGTGACACCTCTGTAGTAACAGAACACCAATAAGTGGCCTCTCTTAGTCTTAGCATGGTCCCTGTGACACCGCTGTAGTAACAGAACACCAATGAGTGGCCTCTCTTAGCATGATCCCTGTGACACCGCTGTAGTAACAGAACACCAATAAGTGGCCTCTCTTAGGCTCTTAGCATGGTCCCTGTGACACTGCTGTAGTAACAGAACACCAATGAGTGGCCTCTCTTAGCATGATCCCTGTGACACCTCTGTAGTAACAGAACACCAATAAGTGGCCTCTCTTAGTCTTAGCATGGTTTCTGTGACACCGCTGTAGTAACAGAACACCAATGAGTGGCCTCTCTTAGCATGATCCCTGTGACACCGCTGTAGTAACAGAACACCAATAAGTGGCCTCTCTTAGTCTTAGCATGGTTCCTGTGACACCGCTGTAGTAACAGAACACCAATGAGTGGCCTCTCTTAGCATGATCCCTGTGACACCGCTGTAATAACAGAACACCAATAAGTGGCCTCTCTTAGTTTTAGCATGGTCCCTGTGACACTGCTGTAGTAGCAGAACACCAATGAATGGCCTCTCTTAGCATGATCCCTGTGACACCGCTGTAGTAACAGAACACCAATAAGTGGCCTCTCTTAGTCTTAGCATGGTCCCTGTGACACCGCTGTAATAACAGAACACCAATAAGTGGCCTCTCTTAGTCTTAGCATGGTCCCTGTGACACCGCTATAGTAACATAACACCAGTTAGTGGCCTCTCTTAGCATGATCCCTGTGACACTGCTGTAGTAACATAACACCAGTTAGTGGCCTCTCTTAGCATGATCCCTGTGACACTGCTGTAGTAACAGAACACCAGTTAGTGGCCTCTCTTAGCATGGTCCCTGTGATGATTTCTGTTTAGGATTACGGCATTTGGGAGAGGGGAGACAAGACAAACCACGGAGTTCCTGAACTGAACGCTACGTCTCTGGGCATGGCCAAGGTGAGAACACTCTTCTGTAGGACATGCACTTTGCACAGGAATAAATTATTGTTATTTGCAACAGACAAGCAACAATAATATTATGTCAGGTCCGGGGACATGTTGCTACATACTACGTTTGTAAGTCTTGTTTTTCGTTTGTTTAATGGTTGTTTTCTTATTATTATTATGTTGTTGTTGCAAAATAAATATGATTTGATTTGGTTTCTTGGTGTAAATCTTGGGCATCCTACAATGATTTTGTGTTTTTTGTCTTTCAAGGATTGTCATATGCCGCAGATACTTGTTCATTACCTTACATTGTTTATTTTTTATAACATGATTTAAACTATTAGATTTAGCCGTGAAGATGATCAGTGACATTGTAATTACCCCCCATCGCAGGCAGCCTTGGAAGCCCTCAATGACCTTGACCTTTTCGGAACCCGGGGCGGTCCAGCCTCCGTCATCAATGTGATCCCAGACGAAGCTGAAGCATGCCAGGTATGGGGAGTCACTGAAAACGGGGCGTTTATTCTGTAAGCGCCCTTCTCAGGTTTGTTTTGGCAGTTCTTGTGAATGGTTGCAATTTGTTAAGAATGAAGAGGTTAATTCCAGATTAAATAAAAATAATGTATATACAATGAATTGGATTATCATTTCAAATAATAATTTATGTTGCGTTAACAACCAACAAATTACAATTTTTTTAAGTTTTCAACTAAATTTATAAAAATTACAACATGTTTTGTTACTTTTTCAGTATTTGGTTTTAATTAGTTTGTTGCATATTTACATATTTTTAGAGTTAGCAATCACGTTAACGAAATAGTAACCCATTTAATATTGCTTATTTATAATTATGTTATGAAATTCCCTGAACTTTTTTCAGGCTATCTTGCATTCTGTACTACCACGAGAATCTAACTCTAAGGTGAGTGCTTGTAATGGTTTCTTCCACACTTAAAGTATTAAAAAATGTTGATGTGATGGTAATATATTTGAGATTTTCTGGCTTTTTATGTTATTATCATTCACAAGTGTAATGTCTGCTATTTGCTGGAATGATATAATACTATATAAACATGTGCAAAACTTACCAGAATGTAAATGGGCAACCATCTGTAACCGGTGCCTCAGAAAATGTGGTAGTTTTCACCACTACATGCCTGGATGTAATTTTAATTAATTAAAAAATTAAAGATTATTTCATTGTATTTAACAATTTATACATTAAAAAAATAGCCCTGGTATCTTCATACCAACTATCACCATGTGGAGTAGTAGACAACAGACTTCTCTCTAGTATGCAAATTGCTGTCACCTGGTCATTTAAAAAAATCTCAATTCGATTTGTCCAATCTCGGGTGAGCAGCAAATTTGAAGTCGACATCTCTAAATAACTACTTTTGTGTTTCATGTAGTACATCACCAGTTGGTACATCACCAGTTGGTACACCACCAGTTGGTACACCACCAGTTGGTACACCACCAGTTGGTACACCACCAGTTGGTACACCACCAGTTGGTACACCACCAGTTGGTACACCACCAGTTGGTACACCACAGGCCAATTATCACAGGAAACAAACATAGAAATGAGAAGAGTGTACCTTGGCACCGGGGAGGAGATATGGCCATACTTTCCCCAAAGTCGGTGTATTGTCACTGAAATAGATTATACATACGTATAATAAAATGTTTGCTATTACAGCATTCTGTTTCTTCTATTTGATGACCACCTTCATTTGGTTGAAGATTTTGGGGTACTCTTTGACAACAGGAAAGAGAGAAGATGTAGTAGTAGTGCGATTCAGTGGGGGTTGGTGGGGATGTAGAAAGGGAGGTTGTTAGGGAGGTGTAGAAAGGGGGGAAGGGATGGGAGGTTGTTAGGAGGGTGTAGAAAGGGGGGAAGGGGACGGGAGGTTGTTATTGTTAGGGGGATGTAGAAAGGGAGGGACGGGGATGTGGGATAGTTAGGGGGATGGGAGATTGTTAAGGGGATGTAGAAAAGGAGGGAAGGGGATGGGGGTGTAGAAGGGGATGGAAGGTTGTTAGGGGGATGGAGAAGGGGAGGGAAGAGGATGGGAGGTTGTTAGAAGGATGTAGAAAGGGAGGAAGGGGATGGGAGGTTGTTAGAAGGATGTAGAAAGGGAGGAAGGGGATGGGAGGTTGTTAGGGGGATGTAGAAGGGGATGGGAGGTTGTTAGGGGGATGTAGAAAGGGAGGGAAGGAGATGGGAGGTTGTTAGGGCGATGTAGAAAGGGAGGGAAGGGGATGGGAGGTTGTTAGGGCGATGTAGAAAGGGAGAGAAAGGGATGGGAGGTTCTTATGGGGATGTAGAAAGGGAGGGAAGGGGATGGGAGGTTCTTAGGGGGATGTAGAAAGGGAGAGAAGGAGATGGGAGGTTGTTAGGGGGATGTAGAAAGGGAGGGAAAGGGATGGGAGGTTCTTATGGGGATGTAGAAAGGGAGGAAGAGGATGGGAGGTTGTTAGGGGATGTGGAAGGGGACGGGAGGTTGTTAGGGGGATATTGAAAAGGAGGGAAGGGATGGGAGGTTGTTAGGGGGGTGTAGAAAGGGAGGGAAGGGGATGGGAGGTTCTTATGGGGATGTAGAAAGGGACGGAATGGGACGGGAGGTGCAATTTGCATCGTTCTTCAATGTTCATCATCTTCAAAATCCCAACGAACTCTACCGCTTGTGTCGAATCCAGTAACACTAACAGTATTTTATATACATAGATATGTATATGTACGTGGATGTTGAGTATCTGTTTGTTTGTAGGAGACGGACGCGGGTCTGCTCAGTGTCATCAGTTACCCAGCATTCTCTGTTGACGACCCTCAGCTCATTGAATTAACACGGAAAAGTGTCATAGAGAAACTACAGGTGCGCCCTCTGGTGTGATGTTGTATTTTTTATATGTTAACTCCACCAAGGGGCCGGTTTCATGAAGCTTTCTTAAAGTTACACAATTACTTAGTGTTATGTGTTTAAATAAACACTTATGTTTGCTTAATGAAAAAAGTCGCGTCAATTACTAAGACTATCATCTTAGCGTTAAGCTTATCCTACATTCCTGAACTTAACAACTAACTTACAGAGTCAAAATCAAATTACTAATTCATGCTTTTGGCAGTATCTGTTGAAATTATGAATAGATCATTGTTTGCAACACATGATTTGATATGTTTAAGCAAATGGGAGATTCTCCAGTGGCTAGCAGAAATTGTAATTTCAAGCTTATAAATTTGTGGTCTTCCTACAGCTTTGTGCTTCCTCATGGTTGCTTCCTCATGGTTGCCTGTTTTACACAGGTGAGGTGTGTGTCCTGTATTGTTGTACAGCTTTTTCCATTCCTGCCCACCACTGCTTTCTAATATGGTGGTATAGTGGCTAGAGCTCTGGACTCAATCAAGTAATCCCATATCCCTCTCCTCCTGCTGCTGTGTCAAACCTTAGGCATGTTCTTTCAGACTACAGTGCTCCAGTTCACTCAGCTGTATGAATGAGTACCTGGCTATAGACAGTGGTGGATATTTGTGTATGATTAGTCTTCGCACAGTAATTGTAGCATGGCTAAATGCTTCCCAGAGAAGGTGAGATGGGGTTCGATTGAACAGGTCTGCCAGGGAGTAAAGTGTAAAACGTTTTGAGCAGTCCTGAGGACTGGATACTGTGCTATATAAGAATATGCGTTTACCTATCAGCAGCCCCCCTTTCCATGAACATTCTTGTACAGCAGCCCCCTCTTTCCATGAACATTCTTGTACAGCAGCCCCCTCTTTCCATAAACATTCTTGTACAGCAGCCCCCTCTTTCCATGAACATTCTTGTACAAAAGCCAATGAGGTTTGGACTCTTGTTTCAGGGTCGTTATGGACTGTCTCGCTTCCTGCGAGACGGGTACAAGACGCCAAGGGAGGTGAGTTTACACTACACTCTGTTCAAATGAGGTAGAGTAGTCTGGTGATTAAAGCTGCCTCCTCATCTGCATTCTGCGTTCTTTGTTGTTCATATATGCATAGTGTAAATAGTTAGTAATATCTGCAATAAACAAGTACATACTCTTGTTTATTTGATCGAAATAAATGACTGGTCATTACGTCAGGCATCTTGCCAAAGCCAATTATTGGGTTGACATAGCTTTCAACCTGCTGAATTTACCGGTCACGTTGTTTTCGAGAGGGCAAGGAAAGTGAACAACGTCAACACAGAAACTTGTATAATTGTATCGCATATTCATTTCTGGATTCCAGTTTTATAAATCGATTGAATTGATGTTGGGTCCAACATTAAATAAGTTAATTACATGTAGTTTGTGAGATGAATTCAATGAAACTTTATATAAAAAGTTGCACAAACAAGCTAGCATGTAGAGGTGGATACTAGATAGGTTGCTTTTTCACAAAGTTAATTTGAAATGAGACTTGAGCAAAATAGGGCCAAATTTATGTATACTTACTTGGTAAGAGGGATTGCAACATTTCTTAATATTTTAAATAATTAACCGTTTCAGTGCCACATAGCAGATTCTGCCAGTCACTGGTTTTGCCAAGAAGCGCCACAGAGCAAATTGTTTTGCAATGTGTACTGGCATTGGCTGATTTCTAGAACACCTTTTTAAATTGATCAGTAAGATTAATAATTACAAAAGGGAGGTGTTCGGCTGTTAGTTTTAAAATTACGCTTAGATTTACACTAGTTTGATGGTGAAAATATGTCATAACAAAAACAAATTGTTTATGTTTTCCATGCAAAACGCATCGCATGACAGTATAGGCACATAGTGAAAGTAACATGTTGTGTCATCTGACTATTACGTTTTTGGAACTAAATAGAAAAGTATCTGCCCTTTCAGGAAATGTATAGTTTACTTATTATATTTGAACATTAATGCATAAAAATACCACTTTAGGATGGCGTCCAAGTCTTTAAAAAACTTGGCTCTTGTACATCAGCGCAATATATCTGAAATTTGGCCAAAGTAAATTAATCTGATATCTATGCAAAATTTCATGAAAATCAGAGAGGGTCAAGAACGTTATCTGGTTGTTTGTGTGTAGGACCCGAACCGCCTGTACTACAACCCCTCAGAGCTGCAGGTGTTTGAGAACATAGAATGTGAGTGGCCGATGTTCTATGCCTATCTCGTCCTTGACGGCATCTTCAATGACATCCCAGACCAGGTAAACATTTCCTCGTCACATCCGGATAGACGCTGCACAAGATGTCCCATGGTGCCTCTGGTTCTGACAGTTTAACAAGCATTTATCAACTCTGCAGAACACCCGCATATTGTATCCGGGATAGTGCAGTTTTTTTATATGTTTTTTACTACTTATTGTAATTTCAATTTATGTATTTATTAATTATTTTATATGTATATATAATGTATTGTTGTTAAATTGTATTTTGTCTGAAGCTGCAAAACAGAGGATGTAGGAGTGTGTGTGTTTATGACGAGCCATTGAAAATCATGCTGTAACTTGAGATGGTCACCATCGTGAAATAATGCTTTTAACTGTTCAGAATGTATATTTATTCAAAATCCATCATTTACTAGCGGTATGCAATCTTGGGTGCCTGTGGCTGATCGCATGAGAGGCAGCCGCTGGGTAAGGGCATGCCAACTTGCGGCTTGGCAGTTATATAGCTGGGTTTTTGTTAAGAGCCGGGACCCGGGTAATTTACCCGGCTTTGGCAATCCATGTACCTGGCCATCGAGAATGGAGAAGGGAAGCTTTTTATTAGCACCTATGATTCGCAACACCGCTTTCGAGTGCCTCTGTGTCAAATTATGCTGTGCAGCGCCTAAGTCCCACAAACAGTTCAGCACATAGATGATGATTACAACATATTGCAACAAAACAGCGCAGTCTCCAGAGGGCATGTGGACTAGGAAGCTTTAGGTTTATCCAGAGTCCAATGATTTTCACCTACATCCGCCCCTATCAGATCTTTATCAATTCTATTTTTCTATCTGACATGTTCACACTGCTAGAATGAACACTGCTAGAATGAAACATGCTAGAATGAACACGACCAACTTGCTAGATCAATTCTAAGATCATATTTATATAGTGATCTATGTAATTTGTGAAGATTTGGCTATGCCTGGCAGCAAACACAATATTACCATCTTGTTATGTTGCAAATGACGTATTAGGGATGGGAATTCTGCTAGAAGCTATGTTTACGATGGACATGTTTTAATTAAAAACCTTATGATACCATTCTGAAAGACTTAAATAGTATTTTTAATATTTATTTTGATAGTAATTAATATTATGAAACCAACTTATGAGCACAACCAACCTCCTGTGCTTCAACTTGAAGCTGGATTAATCTTGGCGATTCCTTGATGCATGGATTCCATTTCCACCATAATGGTAGGAGAATGAATGTCCACATTGCATTGTCAACAGATAGCAGTGTATGTAAACTCAGAGTTACGTAGGCCTATATTGAATGTTAACTAGACACTGATGTTTTTTAAACAATTAACATAGATGGAACTCAACTTACACAAGACAAAACAAATTGTTAGTGTTACATCAGAATTTATTACAGTCCTGTTGTATTCGTAGTGGTCCATGATTCCTCGACGAGCTATCACTTGGGCAAGGTATGTTATGCGGTCCCTGCTTTGGAGGTCATGGTCCCTGCGATCAGCACACTGAACAGAAACCCTGTATAGTAACATTGGCATTATATAGTAACACTGTAGTTTTCAATGTTATCCACAGGCGTTTTATAATCTGTGATCAAGAGACAGCTTAAACCATAAAATATTTATAGGTGACTTTTCTTGCCATCAATGCGCAGGGATAATTCGGGTAAAGAATGTTTTATTTGGCTGTAGGTGGAAGAATACTCAGAGGCTCTGGCAGATGTGATGTTGAAGCGTGAAGATGGACTCTGCATCATGCCTGAGTTGTACGCAGTTCCTCCAGACAAGGTGAGTCCTCTAACGTTCTCTCTGAAGGTTTGTACACAGACTCAAAGAAAAGTCTGCTTAAACCTTGCGACAGTCTGATCCTTTGAGTTTGTTATGCCACTGTAGTTGAGGTTGCAAAGATATTGGTGCCAAAGAAAGCTTTTATATTGTGTTATGATATTGTAAGCATGAGTATCGTAAATCCTGTATTTGTAAACGCGGCTTCAATTACAGTAATGTGTCGCCTAATTGATGGTGATGACGGCAAAGTTGGGGTGCGGCTTTAAATACAGTAATTTGTCGAAAACGTTGTGAAAATTGCTCGCTGGGTTGTCAGTAGTAAGTTTATAATAAGTGACAAACTTACCGAAAAATCACAGTTGGATATATCAATAAGACATTGTATTACAATTGCCACTAGTGTAAAACAAATCATTACATAACACATAAAAACCTGTGTCCATAAAGTATTCAGAAACAAAGGTCAAAACATATAAACACATTAAAATCCATTGAACTTCAAAGTCACTTTCATCATCACCATTAGCATTGAAGAATGCCATGCCATTATAACTTCCGGCGGCATCATTCCATGTCTGAGTCGTCAACATCACCAAACAATGCCGCGCGCACCGGGCAAACATCTACAACTATGATGCCATCGTCCATTTCACAATTAAAATCCTCCACAGTCACTTTTGTTGTCGCTGTCAAAGAACGCTGCCTGGAACGGCATGGTGGCACCATCCCACGTATCCCGTGTCTGGGCCATCAGCATCGCTGACCATGGCTGTGCACAAACATCTTTGAATATGATGGCATTAGCCGTTCTTGGCTGTCCCACACTAGCAGACATCAACTGTAACAACTGTCTGCTTTGTTCAGGCGCTTGCTCTTGGTATCAGGTGTTGATGTTTTAAGCCAAGTTCCAAGCACAATGTTCATACCTTGGCTTTACTGATTGTCAAAATAACACCATTACATGTGCCTCCATGGACTGGAGTAAATTGCACTTGCTCTGGTACAAGATGCAGTGTTATAATCCCACGTGCCTGGTCAACTGTGCAGGTGGCCCAATGGTCTGGAACTTCCCAAAATATAGGTCAAACCACAAGATACAGCTGTTCTCACGGCTGCTGGAGACGACGATAATGCCGCGTTCCACTCACCTCATGTATACAGCGAATATGACTTCGTAACCCCCTACTAGACATAATGTTTATGATATAAAGAAGCCCAATGGAACGCAACATTATTACATTGTTATTACCAGCTGTCAATCAAACACCTTTGAAGTCAACACAGCTGGTACAACTGCACTAAACCAGCTACAATCCGGGTAGTCTTTTCAATGCATTTATAACATCAACGTTATACATAAAAATAAAACGTCTCAATATATTGGAATAATTTTAGCTTTACCGTATAGCTTAAATGCATGGCTACATTTCATCCACTGGATGTATGGACATTCAGCCACCCAGTTGTTTACTGGTAGAATTATGAAATTTGTTTATTTTTGTTTTGTGTTTTGACAACATTCAAAGTCATAATTTAAAAATGGTTCAAAACTGAATTTGAAAACTACAGACCAATATCCTTGTTGTGTCAATTTTCCAAAATACTTGAAAAACTATAATAAAAGACTCAAAGAATTTATTGATAAAAATATCTTGTCCAACAGTCAATACGGCTTCCGTTCCTCAATGTCCATCTCACAAGCATTGCTTGACCTGGTCGAAGAAATTAGTACATCTAAAAAATACACACTTGGCGTTTTTGTTGACTTAAAGAAAGCATTAAAATCATTCAGTATTAATAAAAAACTAAATTTCTATGTTGTTCGTGGAGTGGCTAAGAAATGGGTGTAAAGTTATCTAAGCAATAGTAGTCAATTTGTTAAACTAGATGAATGTTCATCTAATCTCCTAAATATGTCATGTGGAGTACCACAGGGGTCTGTACTAGGCCCAAAACTGTTCGTTTTATATATTAATGACATATGTAATGTATCAGAACCTCTAAAATTTGTGCTGTTTGTAGATGATACCAATATATTATATTCTGACACGGATGTACATACGCTAAAACATGTTAATTGTGAACTAGATAAACTATAACATGGTTTAGTGTTAACAGATTGTCTTTGAATAAAAAAAAAATTAACTACATTATCTTTGGTAACCGTAAGATAAATATTGACTTAGATATAACAATTTGTAATAACAAAATTAATACAGTTAACATGAAAAAATTCCTTGGATTAAACATTGATGAAAAACTTACCTGGAATATAACATATAAACAGTGTGAAGACTAGGCTATCTAGAATAGGTGGAGTAACTCAGGGCTGCCTACCATTACCGATTTTCCGTAATCATTACGGAAATTCACCTCAGATTACAGCATTATGGAAAGTGTCGCCGTATTACGGAAATAAAATATCCGACTATAGAAATGATCCACATTAAAGAATTGCTAAATCTTTAAATAATGCTGGTCCAGAGGCCCTGGAGAAACTGTCACCATTCACTGGTTACAATTTATAACACAATTTATTTAGTCCACCTCAAATTCTACAAAGTCAGTGACGCCATCCAATGCTGTGCCTGTGTACAATGTTTCAACTTCAACTGCCAACAGTCTGCTGATGACTGCCATGGCAAGTGGGCATATGTTATTATGTCTACATAATAATGTATGCTGCCGACACGAGTTACACTGTAGCAACACATTATGTTGAAACAAAGTACGGGTATATCTACTTTTGATGATTAAATTAGTGGATTCCCAGGCACTGTGAACAGGCTGGGCTTTTCACTGTATCTACTTCAGAGAAAGGTTTGATTGACAATCTTGTGGACCGGGATGGGATGCGATGGGGGGGGGGGTCATTATGGAAATTGTTTTTTGTCAGGTAGGCAGCCCTGAGTAATGTATAGAGCAAGTCATATCCTAGGAAACAAAAGTTTACTTTGTATTATTCACTCTTCTTATCAGTAATGAGTTACTGTTGTGAAGTTTGGGGAACTACATATATCACCAATGTACCTTGTATTACAGTCTTACAAAAAAGGGTGATTAGACTGATATGTGGTGTTGATAGGCTTCATCATACTAATACATTATTTAATAGATGCAAAATTGTTTAGCAATCTGTTGTAAAACACTGGAATTCATTACCTCCCATCCAGTACTACAATGGTGTCAGCATTTCATGCATTTGTTTGCACATTAAAAAGGAACATGATCGACAAATATAACTAAAACAGGTCATTGGTAAAAAAACTGTATATTTAGTTCTAACTTGCACTTCACTGTTATCAATAAGTGAGTATATCTTAACTTAAATATGATTGTATTGTAATTTGCTGCAAGCTAATATAAATTATTAATTGGTAAATAAGAACTATTATCAGTGTGTTATTTCTGTGTATTTATATTGTAATAGCCAATAAAAATAAACATGTACTAACTTACATAATGATATCACAATGATAATTTAAAATGTGATGCAGTTATTATCAATGCATTACAGTAAAGTATTTTAGCAATAAAATTATACCTTATTCATTAATAGCAAACATATGACTTTATGGGACCCACTTAATTTTTTCCTAATTGTGTGCGCTACGGAAGTATGTTACACGCAGGGCTAAAATGGTCTTGGCTCATCAAAGTCCAGGTATGGCTTTAAATAAGGATTGCCTGTTACAAACGGCACAGAGGAAAGTCAGGGTTAGGGTCAAAAGTCGGGGTGCACCTTTAATTAGGAGTGCAGCTGCAAATACAGGATTTATGGTACATATCTGTGCCTATGTGTATGTATTCTCTTAGGTGTATGTCCATGAATAAATTTAGGTGTATGTCTGCACATAGATAGTATATTAGTATATGTCTGTAAATAGACAAAAGTGTACATCTTTACATATATCTAAGTGTAGGTCTTTACATAATCGTAGTGTATTAACATAGGCATAAGTGTGTGTCTGTACACAGATCTAAATTAATGTCTCGTGGTGCAGCGATTAGAGTAGTGGAATCTCAGACGAGTCATTCAACTGTAGGGGTGAATACTTGGTTCGGGCACTGATGGATATTTATGTATGAATAGTCTTTGCACAGTAATTGCAGTATGGCTGAACACTTCCCAGAGAAGTCGAGATGGTGTTCGATTGAACTGGCCTGCCAGGTGAAAAGTTCCTTGAGCAGTCCTGAGGACTGGATACCAAGCCATGTAAGATTGTACCTTTGTTGTTTACTTTACTGTCTTATTGTCATCTGCAGGTGCGAGAGGAATATGATGACCCAAAGAGTCAGGATCGCGTGCCGTGTGGCAAGATGCCACAGATGTGGGGGCAGTCTCTGTTCGTGATCGGTCGACTACTCAAGGAAGTGAGTGACTGTCAGTATTGTCTCCGCAGGCCATTTCGCTAACATCCTCATGAGCTCATAAGCCTAATAGTATAAAATAAGCGTATGATAATAGAGTAGTTTTCATACCTCTCCGAAGTATGTTCTATTTGTTTTGTTATCCGAGTTGGCTTTTCTGCTGACAGCTATTAGAATAGACCCAATGAGTTAGGAATACTTTTACCTCATGTTAAAACACTTGTTCAGGTACATACAAACGTGCCTTGAAATGAAATAAGTCTTAAAAGTGTAAATATGTTAAAATTATATAAGTTAAAAGCATTACCATGTAGAATATAAATAAATTGAAAATAATAATAAATACATATAATATACTGTATAAATTAGATATAAGATCACCATTGTAGAGTATAAAGTGCTTTTATCCTACACTGGCACTGTCTCATTGGTGGTATGGGAGTAATCCCAAGATCGACCTATGCGTATTATTGGTTGTCTATCTTTACCCAGAATGCACATTGTGTGTGCTGTGTTGCAGGGCTTCCTGTCTCGAGGTGAGCTCGATCCGCTGAACCGACGTCTCTCTGCTGAACCCCGACCAGACACAGTTGTACAGGGTCGGTACATAAAAAAATTTATAGGGAGGTTTATTTATACTTATTTACATTTTAAAGTTATATTTATTTTTTAAACTTATCAATTTTAATGCATACTTGTATGTACCAATACATGAGTTTTTAACCAGAAACAAAGTATTATTGTTGTCATGATGAATGCGTCTATTTCAGTTGTGATCCTGGCAGAAGACACGTCTATACAGCTCAAGTTGGCGAGCCACGACCTCCGTGTCCAGACAGTGGCACAAGTCACCCCCATCCAGCTCTACCCTGCCCGTGTCCTTAGTCACCTCTTCTCTCACCTTGGTCAGTCTCATCACCCCCTGTAGAGGGGTAGTACTCTCATATATTTATACCAAAAAATATTGTTTTAAAACTAAAGGGATGAACTAGCCTTTTCAAAATCAGGGACTCAATTCGGGAAACAGTTTTTGACAGGCAGATTCGGAGATGATATGTCACACAGAGTCGGGCTCAAAGTTTGATCTTTGTGCTGAGTAATGCCCAGAATCCGTGTTCACATAAATAGGTGGACGGAAAATAAACAACGCCCTCAACTCCCCACAATATGACACGTTCAAATTAGACAAGAACATGGCTAGGGGAAGATGTTCAACCGCATCATGGATGACGGTGGAGTTAATCACGGACTCCAACAGTCCACATAACTTGCATGCCGTCTACATTTTTTAATGGTGAAACATATCATCTCCTTCATTCACTTGGGGAAAAACTGCTAGGAACGGCCAGCACACCACCCACGCACACGCGCACACATTGTCTCACGATAATCCCTTGACCACAAAACATTTTGATGCTTTACGGAAGACCGCCTCGCACTTCTTAGTGAATTCTAAGGGATAAAGTCTCGTTGAAGTCTTTGTCTTTGGTGCAAGTAGCACACAAAATGGCGAAATCCTTACTTTCAGCCAACCCTTCGTGTATCCCCTGGAAAACCCCTCATGTACCCTAAGGGGTACGTGTACCCGAGTTTGGGAACCGCTGCCTTAGCTGGTAAGAACCCCTAACCCATGGGGAGATTCACTAAAATAAAAGCATTGCTTATCCTTCAGGTATTCATAGATGAACCACTGAAAGTTTGGTGCCTCAGATACAAAGCATCTAGAAGGAAAAACTTCACATACATTCATAGTCTTACACACAAGCATACACGCATGAATGCACGCACACATGCACAGACCCACACCCACACATGCTTGTTTATGGTTAGATTGTTAAACTGTAGAAACAACTACAGGTAATAGTTATAATTCTATATATATATAAATGTCCTGTTGACATACATATCTCCATAAATACATATACACATATATTTGCACATATGAACATAGTTTTGTACGTACATACATGCATGCATACATACATACATACATATGTTAGATAGATTATAGTTAGATTTTTTTAAACAATTAGTAGTTCTGCTTGTGAATATATAAATGGTCTGTTGACAAGTCTTGTGCCCAATGTTCCAGGGCAGTGTAAGAAGCTTGGGTTATCGGGCAGACCTTCAGATGTCGTTGGAGTGCTGGCGACCAGTAAAATCTACATGCTGGGCAACAAAACCATCGCCTTCTTCCCCCAGGTAAACATCTCTAACATCCTGTGCCTGTTTTAATAGGGCAAGAAAACAGCAGTGAGTACTAATTTCAGCTAAGGACGCAACATTAATAATGTTTCCCACAAATTATGTGTTCAAAAAAACCAATTTCAGTTTGGTGAACATAGAAATATTAATACCTTCTAATTATTCTTATCTGATGTCTAGATTAAAGGGTAGAATAATGGGGCAAATCGACATCTCATACTTCTTATTTGTAAGACTACAATGGTTGTAAATATCTACTTTTACACTAATTATCTGTCGCATACCAGTCATTGACATTATACAAGTCTGTTTTTTATTAACTGTGATTTTTAGTTTATTAATTGTAATTATATTTACAATGTTTGTCCCCACAGTGATGTTACAAACTGCAGGATAGTGAAATATCACTATCCTGCAGCAATATATTCTTGACGGCATGAAAACATACTGTTATTATTATGGAAGATATTTTTCATGGCTCCAAGATTAATTTTTAACAGCAAAAATTAAACTTACATTGGAGCTATATTAGAAACATGCAACGTTTTGACCCGTCTACCGCGGATCTAGATCATGACTAATGTTATGTAACATCCACAACCAGATCATTCCGCAAAAATCTCAGCCGTGTCACATGACATCAATGCATGATCTAGATCCACTGTAGACGGATCAAGATTTAACAAGATTTAACAAGATTGCCACCCAGAGAATTAACTCTAGGTGGCAGGTGGACAAGGAAGCCCTTTGGCTTATCGAGAGTCCGACCCTTTTATTTATGTGTATCCCGCCCGTCTGAGGTATGTGTCGATTTTATTTTTAAACATATTCACGCTACTAGCACCCACACAATCAGCAGATAATCTGTTCCATTCATTTACAGTCCTTTGTGAGAATGAGAACTTTCTTATATCTAATCTACACTGCTCCTTTGCTAATGTAAGTTCATGCCCTCTAGTCCTTCTATCTTTCTTAACTGAGAAAAAAATATTTCTATCAATATTTTCATAACCTTTAAATATTTTAAGCACTTCTATCTGATCTCCTCTCAACCTCCTGGTCTCTAGTGTTGTTAAACCGCATTTTTTTAGGCGTATTTCGTAACTAAGATCCCTCAGTTTTGGTATCATTTTAATTGCTCTCCTCTGCACTCTTTCTAGCATATCTTGTCCTTCCTGCGATATGGCCTCCACGCTTGAATACAATATTCTAAATGAGGCCTAACTATTGTTTTGTACAGCGGTATTATTAGCTCTTTTTCCTTATACGTTATGTTTAGCCTAATTAATCCAAGGATTTGATTTCCCTTTGAAGCTGCAATTCCGCACTGCTCTGAAACCTTCATATCAGCACTAATGGTTAACCCTAAGTCCTTTTCTTTTACAGTAGTACTTAGTACGGTACCCCCCATTGTATATTCTACCTCTTCGTTCCCATGTCCTGTGTGGAGGCATTTACATTTCCTAAAATTGAACAGCATTTGCCACTTTTCAGACCATTTGATCAACCTGTCAAGATCATCTTGTAAATGCTGTCTATCTCCATCACTTTTAATCCTTCTAAACACTTTTGTATCATCCGCAAATTTCAACACCTTGCTTGTTATTTCATCATCCAAATCGTTGATATATATATTAAGAATAATATAGGTCCTAATACTGATCCCTGTGGTACCCCACTCAATACCGATTTCCAGTTTGAAGCCTCCCCATCAACTACTACACGTTGTCTTCTGTCAATCAGCCATTGTTCTATCCAGTTTATTATACCATGTCCTATGCCATGGGCCTTTAGTTTCAGCAGTAATCTTTGATGTGGTACTTTGTCGAAAGCTTTTTGAAAATCTAAGTAGGCGATATCTACTGGTGATCCCTCATCTACCCACTTAGTGATGTCTTCCAAAAAACATAACATATTTGTTAAGCATGACCTCGCTTTAAAAAAAACCATGTTGAGATGGGTTTATCAAGTTTTGTTTAAAAAGAAAATCCACCATGTGATCTTTAATTAGTCTTTCTAACAATTTACAAATCACTGATGTTAAACTCACTGGTCTATAGTTCTCTGACTTGTTTCTCGAACCTTTTTTGAATAACGGTATAATGTTTGCTTCTTTCCATTCTAAAGGAACCACTCCCTCTTCTAATGACAAGTTGAAAACTCTTGCAAGCGGTATGCTAATTTGTTCTACAATTTCCAATAGTAGTTTGGGTGGAATACCATCCACTCCAGGTGATTTATTATCCTTCATAGCCCTTATTTTCTTAGCTACCATTTCCGGGGTTACAATTAATTGTCCTAAATAGTCTGAATCTGCCCCCTTGAACTTAGCCTCTGGTACTGGCAGTGAACTAATATCTTCTCTGGTAAACACTGAACTAAAGTACTCATTCAGGTCTTCTGCCATTAAGAATCCCTCTGATATTATATTTCCAGCATATCTTCTAGAGGACCGACCTTATCTTGAACTTTCTGTTTGCTTCGAACATACGCATAAAAACTCTTGCTGTCATGTTTTATATTACTAGCTAATTGTTGTTCATAGCTTCTCTTTGAATTTCTAATTTCAGCTGTAGCTTGGTTAAGTGCTTCTTTATAACTGTTGTAGTCTTCATCATTTCCAGTACATCTATATGACTTCCACATCTTTTGTTTATACTTAATTTTTCTAATGGCTTCTTTCGATAAGTGTTTCTTTTTGGACTGTTTTCCTTGTTTTTTGAAGGGTACAAATTTATCGACTATGCACTTAATTTCACTCTTTAATATATTCCAGCATTCTGTTGCCGTCTTATTTTTCAGTGTGTTATTCCAGCCTATCTTGCCTAAATATTTCCTCATTTCCTTATACCTTCCTTTGTGGAAATTTCTCCTATACTGCTTTTTACTATTCCTTTCTGATTTTACTTTGATGGTAAAGTGTATCTGGTTGTGATCGCTACTCCCCAATGGCTCACATATCTTGACATTGTCAACTAATTCATTCTGTGAGGACAAAACTATGTCTAACACATTCTCACCCCTGGTTGGTTCTAGCACATGTTGAGAAAGGAATGTATCTTGAACTAAAACTAAAAACTTGTGGTCCTCACTCCCCATACTCTGTAGAGATTTCGATTGTATATGCCCGTGGTTAAAATCCCCCATATTAATACAGTCCCGTTTGCATGTTTCAACTATAGTTCCAATGTAAATTTAACTCTTGCCATAAATACTTTTACTATGTTACAACATCTATCTATCGAGACTCTGAGCTTAAGCCACCAACTAGTATCATATCTGGGGCCTGCTGCAGTGAACCGGGTATTAAGACGCAAAATTATGCGTGGAGCACCGTGATGCAGTGGCTAGAGCTTCAGACTCTCAACTGAGAGAACCTGGGTTTGAATCTTGTGCTGCGGTGTCAAACCTTGGGCAAGTTCGTTCACTCTATGTTGCTCCAGTTCACAAACGTTGTCGAGATATATTTTGTGGTGGGCGTCATCTTTTATTTTTATTCATAGTTTTATCAGAAATGGTTTTAAGACACGCAATATGTTAAATATGTTATAGAAATTACTCTACTACGAGTGTACAATTGCCGTTTTTAATGTGCAAAAATAAAGATTTTTATTTATTTTTATTTTCAGTTTGTTGACCAGACCCAGTTCTACCTTCCCCTGGACATAGCGTTGCTCCTTGACATGTTCAAGACAGACATCCAGTATCTCGGCAAATGGAAGATGCTGGGTCGACCAATCATCATTCTCCCTATCAGAGCCTCCATGTTAGGTGTGTCTACGCGGTAGTGATGCCTCCACTCCACTTTCGTGTGCCAACTTCTTTTGGCTTTAATAGGTCTGCGTTTATTTCAGCAACGACACAAAATGCCCAATATACGAATACAATTGAATTATTCACCGTCTTGATATTGAAAAAGGGCACAACTCTTGCCCAATTACCATAAATAGAGGTAATGGCCACCCGTGGGTAAACCACAACGTGTTGTCTTAAATGACAATGTGTTCTACTCCGTAATGACAAAATATCAAAAGCAACTTAAGCCATATGTATTTATTGAAAATCTTGATGGCATCTGACCATTCTTTGGAAGGTCAACATTTACAGAGACACTGAAGGCAGTTTCCTTAAAGTATTCGCTCCTTGGAATTCGTAAATATGTTTGTTATGAAATAATTCGCAATGCAAGTTATGTATAACACGCTAAAATTATCACAGGACGAATCATGCGGCTTGGAACCACGCATAACATCGTTAACAATTGATTTACGTCTGCCTAACGTCCAGTATGAACCCTAAAACCATTACAAAACCCTTAAATAAAATAAAGGCGTTACTTTTCTTCTGAGGGGTCAAAGGTTAATCCATGAAAGTTTGGCACCCGAGGTGCAAGGTGCCTTGGAGGGAAACTTTAATATTACCACATTCACGAACACATGCATGCACACACGCACACATGTATGCACACACGCACACATGTATGCACACACTCACACATGTATGCACACACTCACACATGTATGCACACACGCACACATGTATGCACACACGCACACATGTATGCACACACGCACACATGTATGCACACACGCACACATGTATGCACACATGCATGCACACGCACACATGTATGCACACACGCACACATGCATGCACACACACGACACACATGCGTATGCACACACGCACACATGTATGCACACACGTGCATGCACACACGCACACATGTATGCACACACGCACACACGCACACATGCATGCACACACTCACACATGCATGCACACACGCACACATGTATGCACACACGCACACACGCACACATGCATGCACACACGCACACATGTATGCACACACGCACACATGCATGCACACACGCACACATGTATGCACACACGCACACATGTATGCACACATGCATGCACACACTCACACATGCATGCACACATGCACACATGTATGCACACACGCACACATGCATGCACACACGCACACATGTATGCACAAACGCACACATGCATGCACACACGCACACATGCATGCACACACGCACACATGCATGCACACACGCACACATGCATGCACACACTCACACATGCATGCACACACGCACACATGCATGCACACACGCACACATGCATGCACACACGCACACATGTATGCACACACGCACACATGTATGCACACACGCACACATGCATGCACACACGCACACATGTATGCACACACGCACACATGTATGCACACACTCACACATGTATGCACACACGCACACATGCATGCACACACGCACACATGCATGCACACACGCACACATGCATGCACACACGCACACATGCATGCACACACGCACACATGTATGCACACACGCACACATGCATGCACACACGCACACATGTATGCACACACGCACACATGCATGCACACACGCACACATGTATGCACACACACACATGCACACACTCACATGTATGCACACACGCACACATGCATGCACACACGCACACATGCATGCACACACGCATGCATGCACACACGCACACATGCATGCACACACACATGTATGCACACACGCACACATGTATGCACACACGCACACATGCATGCACACATGTATGCACACACGCACACATGCATGCATACACTCACACATGTATGCACACACGCACACATGCATGCACACACTCACACATGTATGCACACCCGCACACATGCATGCACACACGCACACATGTATGCACACACGCACACATGCATGCACACATGCATGCACACACTCACACATGCATGCACACATGCACACATGCATGCACACACGCACACATGCATGCACACACGCACACACATATGCCGACTTGTACACAAGCACACACTCCATTATAGCTAGACGCTGTTGTGTGTTGGCAGTACTTGGCACTGTTCTTTCATCAATGCTGTTCTCCTGTAGACGTGTCACTTTCGCTACATCCAGCACTCGTGTCAACCATTAAGAAGCTGCAGACCGGCTACATCAGTGCGACCAGGTAGGCAGACATCCCGGGGAGGGACTTGACACATGAAACATTGAAAATATCATTACAGTGCAAGGATATTTACAAATGTCCCCACATTTTCATTAAAGTGCCATTGTCTGTTCCATTACCTGCAATCAGCGCTGGTGGTAATTATTAGCAGGAAGTTCACTGAAATCTACTTCTTGAATATGAGAACATCGGGAACATCAAAGTGCTGTGGTTAAACCAGCTGACGTCCATAATATTGTCGACAGACCGTGCTTAGTATTTGAACGGTTCTTTACAATTTGAACATTTCGACAGGTAAATGTTCAAATTTGCACGGTTCTCGCAGTTATAGTCATGACTAGTGGAGTCAGCAACTAAGATAAGATGATTCAGTGATTCAGCATCCTTCCGCAGATTGCGTGGGATGTTTGCATGGGGTAGTGTAGCCAACTACCACCCCTGGCTGGTGAGGAGATATTAGTCGAGTTTTGCCCACAGCAGAAGACCACATTTATTGTGGCTGCAGATTATAACAGTGGTAAATTACGCATCAAGTTCATTCAAATTCTACAATTTGTGTAGGGAATTACAAACTGGTAATAATAATCAAAATATATATAGTGTTTGAATCCACTTAAGTGTAATATTAATAAAAAATTGTAAAATGACTGACTTAAACATGATAGATAAAAAGTGTAGACATAAAATTATAATTATAGTGCACAACTATATAAACCCACAAATAAAATATTACAAGTATACATACATATAATCACAGTAACAAACATAGGAAGCAGTGAAATTGGTGCAGTGGCGTTAGTTGAAGTTCTACTTTGTGTGAATTGCCTGTGATTGTCTGGTCTGAGATCTGATTGGTGTCATCCTATATCGATAGACCTTGATTGTGTGCTTCGTTTTTGCAGAGTTCATCTGGGTGATCTAGGAGACTTTATGAACACGTCCTGTATCACCAATCTCACATTTCTCACAGAGTCAGAGGATGCCCCAGACTGTGAGTGGCTAACCTACTTTATCTGTTAATTTTGCATAATTTTTTATTACTTTTAATTTTGCATAATTTTCTATTACTTTTTTTGGCAATTTTGTATGTTTTTGTTTTAGAAACAAAATAATTTATAGTTTTCCAAGTATTTCTTATGTAGTTTTTGTACCAATTAAAACATGATTCAAAATAAATTTGTTTTATAATAATGATAATGTTTATTTCAAACAAAAGTCCATATGTATACATACAATACAAGTAAATAAAAAAAATATATATAATACAAATATATAGACACACATGGAATAAAAAATAGATGGTTAATAAAAAGTATTTATAAAATTTGCGTTCAACTTTAAGTATACAATTAGGTAGTCCAGTATTTAAACAGGACTTCTAAAATATACATCAGTATAAAAATAATTAACAAAAAGTGGATTTTCTGACTGTTGAAGATGACATAATAAGCTGAATGTGGATGTACACTTAAAAGATTTAACACAGTTTGTAGCAAACATAAAACTTGCACAACAGCTAAGACATTAGCATGAGCATATATGCATTTATGCAAGCAACAACACGGAGACAAATATAGATATGAAAAAGGCCAAATGGATGACGTTTGTTTATTATGGGTAACCAGTGTATAAGCCTTTTTGGCACACTGTAATATTTAAATGAAAGAAATGTGGACTCTACAACCCAATGCCAGGCCTGTGACTGAGCCCATACTAGTCTCCTGAACATCAGGCTGTTAGAGCCCACATTTCAACATATAAAGCAGCAGTGGTATTCCTAGAACAATTGAAAGGAATGACATGTAATCACAGCAGAGCTTGTTATGTGTAGAGTTAATTTTAAAGCCAACATGATTAACTAAGCCAACATGATTAACTAAAAAGTGCCTTTCTGAATACCACGCTATCTGCTGCCAAAAACACTAAATCTACAATTATACTAATACCAAATGTGGGGGTATTTCGCCCCGATATATACAATTACATACTATTCCTAAATCGAAAGTGGAAAAAGGCATGCGACATCTCTTGCAATAAAACCCCGTGAACACATCCGGTGCAAACCCTATGCTCACAATCAACTATAAATGTGGGGAAAGCATCGAGACCAGCAACCCCTTTCCAATAACGATGCACAAATCATGACTATACATCAAACATTCCTGGACGAAAAGTAGGGAGGCGGGTGGGTCAAATTAGACAAACGTCTGCCCCTTTATGCTTTCGCAAACGGAGTGCGGGATCAGCTTAGGATTCTCCTGAGGGACGCGCGCCAGTGCGCGCTGATTGGTTGATTTGATTCTCCCCACGGGAGTAATTAACATGTCCTTGCATAAATTAGCCTCCTCTAATGGGAGGCCTCCGTGTGCTGTTGTCTTGCACAAAGTCCAGTATGCAAATCGGCTGTGCCAGATGTGCACACCATCATTTATGCAAGCAACAACACGGAGACAAATATAGATATGAAAAAGGCCAAATGGATGACGTTTGTTTATTATGGGTAACCAGTGTATAAGCCTTTTTGGCACACTGTAATATTTAAATGAAAGAAATGTGGACTCTACAACCCAATGCCAGGCCTGTGACTGAGCCCATACTAGTCTCCTGAACATCAGGCTGTTAGAGCCCACATTTCAACATATAAAGCAGCAGCGGTATTCCTAGAACAATTGAAAGGAATGACATGTAATCACAGCAGAGCTTGTTATGTGTAGAGTTAATTTTAAAGCCAACATGATTAACTAAGCCAACATGATTAACTAAAAAGTGCCTTTCTGAATACCACGCTATCTGCTGCCAAAAACACTAAATCTACAATTATACTAATACCAAATGTGGGGGTATTTCGCCACAGGTCACCGAACATGTGACCCCCCCACATAAACAAACCAGGCCTAACCGAAATCATATTATCCTTTTAAGCTATTCTGATGTACTTCTTAAAAGCATCTGATGTCCATCTGCCTGCCGCTCTTATCTGCGCGTCAGATTCACCCCGCAATGCTGCTGCGGTAGCTGCCCCAATGCGGAAGCTGTGGCCCTTAAAGGCACTAGTTTGATATCCACAGAAACCCAGCAATCGCTTTAAAGACACATCAAATTCACTGCGTAGCATTTTGGAGCCATCCGCATAGGCAAATAAAGATGATTGTATCTGACCTCTACCTAACTGAAACTCTCTCATAAAGGAAGCAAGGTATATGGGTGAACCGGGGATGCACTCACCTCTCACCTGGAGAGACTGCGGACCCTGCCGCGTGCTATGTTTGAAGCGACGGAAGGAAATTGATATTAGATCTCCTGACATTAACATGTCACCCAACTGCAAACATCCCCCTACCTGACTCCTTGATCGCGGTACCATTTCTCCCACTCGCAAATAAGCCTTGAAAGCTAGCACCATCATGGCACGGAGCATTAGACATTTATAACGGGATGTAAACACGGTGGGCAATGCAAGCACAAGACGAGTGAGAATAGGCAGAGTGACAGGCAGGCGGACATCAGGGACAGATCCAAGATTACGAGCACCTGCCAAGGCCTTGGCTACAATAAAACACTTAGATGGGTCATCAAAACCATGAATCTTGTGAAAATAAGCAACGGCTGACACAATTGACACAATGGATGCTGGGGCAGCTCCACTAGAATGCAGATGTGCTATAAAGAGTAACATTGTCGACACTGAAGCCGGCAGCTGCGAAGATAAACCAAGCGAAGCATTAAACAAAACAAACTTGTTCCAAGACCGTTCATAATGAGCACGTGACGACGGCGCTATAGAAGCCTGCAGTAGCTGGTTCAAAGAGTCCCTAAGCCGGCCGGGGACACCCGGTAAGGCACCCTCACTGGGTTGACTTCTGCCCATGGCGCCAATTCCCGGAACCTGTCCACCTGTGAACGGGATAACTTATCAGTGAGAGTGTTAAATCGCCCTGGAATGTGGCGCGCTGCAAAATTGATATTATAATGCAGGCAAGCCAATACCAGTGGGCGAAGTAAAGCCATGATGTGGGGTTCGCGTGACGTCTGGTTATTAATTACCGGAACAAGTGCTTCATTATCCGTAAAAAAGCAGACACTCTTGTTTGCCCAAGCATTACCCCAAACGTGTACGGCTGCCATGATTGGATATAATTCTAAAACAGCGACATTGAGTGAACGCCACGCCTCTGGCCACAGGCCCCAAAACCATTCTACTCCACACAAAGCCCCATAACCTATTCCCCCCGCAGCATCAGTGTACAGCTGAAGATAGTCACCTGTTATGAAGTCATCATCCAAGAAGAAAGATTTGCCATTGAAATGTTGCAAAAATTCTAGCCACACTTCTAGATCAAGTTTTGCCTGCCTCGTCAAGCGGATATGATAATGTGGCTTACGTACGCCGATTGTCAAATCGATTAAACGGCGTAAAAATGGTCTGCCGGGTTTGATTACAGAACATGTGAATCCCAAAAACCCGAGTAGCTGTTGTAACTCCTTCAGTGTCACCTTCTGTCTGTCAAGAAAAGTCACTAGTAATGCCCTGGCTTTATCCAACTTATCCTCTGGAAGCCTAGCCTCTTGGTTGACTGTATCTAGAATAATTCCTAGAAAAGGGATCGAGGTGGACGGGCCAACTGTTTTATCAGGTGCTAGCGGTACCCCAATTTCCTTGCAAAGGTTAACAAATGCCATCAGATCCTGATTACACTTATCTGCTGAATCAGACACAATTAGGAAATCATCGATCACGTGAATCATTGCTGTCACACCCAGTTTGACCTTTGCCACCCACTCTAGAGCCGTACTGAAACACTCAAAAATGGCGCATGAACTAGAGCAGCCCATAGGCAAAACAGCATCCATAAAATACTGTCCCCTCCACCTAAATCCCAACATTGGCCTATCAGCTGGCGAGACTGGTATGATACGGAAAGCCGATTCGACATCTACTTTAGCCATGTACACAGGTTTTGGCGAATCCGTAATAACATCAATGGCATCCTGAATTGTGGCATAAGTGACAGATGATATATCCTTTGGAATGTAATCATTAACAGATGAACCTTCTGGGTGTGACAAATGGTGAATCATTCTAAATTCACCTGGGTTCTTCTTAGGGACAACACCTAGTGGGGAGATTCTGTAGTTATGACAGGAAGGAGGAACGTCATAAGGCCCCAGCACCCTGCCTAATGACAGCTCTTTCGCTATCTTCTTATCTATAACTTGTGAATATTCATCAGCAGATTTTAAATTGCATACATTGACATCAAACTGGGTTGGCAAGTCAAAACAACCTATTTTAAAACCATGTGAAAACCCATGTACAAGATACTTACGTAGGTCGCTGTCATAACCAGTCAACCTTTCATGCAAAACTGCAGGAGAAACCGGGGAGGGCAACTTACCTCCTGACCCAGGGGGGTGAACCACTGGCAGCTGGTTGTCTACCTGGGAAAAGTGTGTTACTTGAGGGCCCTGGTCTACCTGGGGGGCCTGGTCTACGTGGGGGGCCTGGTCTAACTGCGGGGTCTGGTCTAACTGAGGAGTTTGGTCGAGCTGGTGGGCTTGTAACTGGTGGGCTACTGGACTGTGGGCGTTTCCCCATGGTTTGAAAGCACCGTACAGCGGGATGGCCACTGCCGCCACACGACTGGCACTTGTGTGCAAAGTAGCAAGAGGCTTTGTTACACCACTCCCCCCGATTGTAGACAAAGCAGGGACCGACATATATGGACCGGGCCCTACCCTTGCTTGGAAAGGGAGAACTTGCCGGGCGTCTAGCTGTCTGGGACGCTTTCAACCATAACTCCCAGTTGATGGAGTCCCAGGACCACCCCCTAAGATAACGCAGGGACCTAAATGCTTCATCATAGGTCTGCCAGTCACCCCCTTCCTCAGCCAGTCCCCGGATTATCTCTGCATACTTAAGCATTTTAACTGCGAGCGACGTATTGGTTGGGAGCAAGAGGTATACAGACATATACAAAGTAAATGCCTGCAGCCACCGCTCGTAGGTAATGATTGCATGGCTAGCCCTGTTGGGGGATGGGCTTGTGGACACACCAGAAGTTGGGTGTGCAGTACCCCCATACATAGCCTGGCTATACTCCTGGTGCTGGAGGAGTGTTGGCTTCAACATTATTGACAGGTCAATGTATTCGTCTGCCCAAATCTTTGCCCTGAGCCCATCGGGGATCCGGGCATCCAGAGGAAGGGAGGCGGATGCACATGACTCTATCATTACCCGAGCGGGGCCAGGCAACAACTCGAATAACTCTGTACCTGGTACGGTGTTAGTGTTTGGCCATGGGGTCACCCTTGCGTTGCCCTGGCAAGCCGACATGGGTGGCACAGTTTCGTTCGCGGCCAAGGGACGTGTCACTTCTGGGAAAGGACCGTGGCCGGAAGAGGCTGCCAGCTGGGCGGCGCTGCCAAAGGCGGCTGACACAGACGCCAATGCCGGATCTGGGCGCAGCACTGTTGGGGCCGGACGCAAAGCCTGCACCATCGAGTGTATCTCATGAAGCATCTTTTCCGATGCCGCCATCCGCCGCTCCATGTCCCGCTCCCACGCAGATTGTGGTCCGACTGGCCCGAGTGTGCCATTTACCATTGCCTGCAGATCGGCAGCGTCCTCGAAGTTCTCATGGACCGAACACTGCAATGGAGGCGTGCCCAACACGACGGGTGGTGGCGGGTAGGCGTGCAAGACGGGCGGTGGCGGCATGCCCCCCGAAACAGGCGGTGGCGGGGCGGCCAACGGGACAGCTGCGGCAGCCGTTCGCGAACGTGTCTGTCGAGTCAGCGATGCCCGACGCGCCGGTCGACCACGTCCACGTGGAGCTCGAGGCATTCTACAAATCAAATAACACCGCAGACAATCTCACAGTAGATAGAACAAGAAACGTTAGATATAGTGAATCTGATTAATGTAGACAAACACTGTCCGCAACAACGCTATCCACCCCAAACCGGAGCATTTTCAATATACCACAAAGTTACTTGTGCCACCAACCAATGTAAATTGTCAGACAAACTGCCAGTATACATACACTGCATAAGTAGATGGGTATACTTGTTGAAAACATTATGACACAATGGTTCATACACAATATAATAACACAATGTAGAATAGTTGCTTGTGGCCGTCATAACTAACAAAAATCCATCCACTCTTGGTATGTAAGTCTACACACAATTTAGAATAGTTGCCGGTGGCCCTCCCACCAAAACGTATATAAATACGACAACTGTATAGCATAAAGTTTACCGGCCTAACAAACAGATATCCTTCCAGGATATGTCAGTCAGAGTCTACACACAATTTAGAATAGTTGCCGGTGGCCCTCCCACCAAAACGTATATAAATACGACAACTGTATAGCATAAAGTTTACCGGCCTAACAAACAGATATCCTTCCAGGATATGTCAGTCAGAGTCTACACACAATTTAGAATAGTTGCCGGTGGCCCTCCCACCAAAACGTATATAAATACGACAACTGAATAGCATAAAGTTTACCGGCCTAACAAACAGATATCCTTCCAGGATATGTCAGTCAGAGTCTACACACAATTTAGAATAGTTGCCTGTGGCCCTTCCACAAAAACGTGCCTAAACACGACAACTGTATAGCATAAAGTTGACCGGCTAACAAAATCCCTGCCATGTCATGCCTGTAAGAGTCAACACACAAATTTAGAATAGTTGCCTGTGGCCCTCCCACCTAAACGTGTATAAACACGACAACTGTATCGCATAAAGTTTACCGGCATAAACAACCAATTCCTTCCAAGTCATGCAAAAAACGCTGAATCCACCAATACTGCATTCAATGTTGACATATTATCGCTCAAAAACAACAGAATGTATCCCCGCGGTTATACCAGATCTATAAGTACTCATTGCGTAAAAACTCAACCGAAAATGTGCATCCGAATGCCATGACAATGCACCACGCCATCATCGATGTTGGACATTAAAATATTTACTCGATGACGCGCCCCGTGAAATTAACCAAATATTGCTCCCACTGCGTGAATAATGGCACCCCGCATACTACGGTAAAACCTATAATTCCCAATGTCTGAGAAATGGACTCCGTCCCTGCGGAAAACAGGCCGAATACTGTTCCACAGGCGTTTATGCCGCCAGAAAGAAATTCCGTCAGTGTCGGAACAAAACGCATCAAGGTACCGATTGATCTGGACAACCCGCTCCGCTCCTACCGCGTAACTCGAGTTCCGCCATCTTTGCCGACGACAAACCTGACACACAACAACGCGGCGTACGCCCGTACCGAGCAATCTCACAGCGAGACGTTGGATGTCAATCGCAATAATGATTGGGTTCGGGTAAGATCTCCCATCGAGACCATTACCACCCAAGTGGATCACGATGACATCCGCCCGACACGAAACTATCCGCGCCATCATGGCCGGCGCCAGGAACGTCTCCAGGGTCGCCCCACGATGACCGAGAAACTGGACATCGCACGGGCGGCCCTGAACTTCGAATCCGGCAAACAGATCTGCCGATTCTCCGAACGTACGCAGCCATGAAACATGACTATGACCGATACACATAACAGAAATCGGGGAACACGCCGACGACATGATAGGGCCGACGACGAATTCAAACTACGAGATGACAAAATGGCGGAACCCGAATCGTGATAATTAAACGCAAATCAAATATAAAACGAAAATACTCAGCTCAATCCAGCTGAGAGACGTTCAAATCACCTCGATGCAGCGACGAATCGTAGCTGAACCAACGGACGAGAAGAAACAGATGATCGTGCAAAAATTAAGAACCAATACAAACTCGTATCAAATTAGACAAACGTCTGCCCCTTTATGCTTTCGCAAACGGAGTGCGGGATAAGCTTAGGATTCTCCTGAGGGACGCGCGCCAGTGCGCGCTGATTGGTTGATTTGATTCTCCCCACGGGAGTAATTAACATGTCCTTGCATAAATTAGCCTCCTCTAATGGGAGGCCTCCGTGTGCTGTTGTCTTGCACAAAGTCCAGTATGCAAATCGGCTGTGCCAGATGTGCACACCATCATTTTTTCTGTCTGGCAATGTCATCATCATCAGTAAGATTATTATTAACTATAAGACCCAGATATTTATATTTAATAGTGTGAGGTAATGGACGATTATAGAGAGTGACAGGATGAATATTGTCATGTTCTGAGGTTTGTTGTCAATAACCATACAATACGACTTGTTGGCATTATATGTTATATTAAGCATTTTGCCATACTTGGCACAACAATCTGTTAGTTTTTTCAATGCAGGTGAAAAAATACAGAGATCATATGCATACATCAAGTGATTCATTATGGTGCCTGCATAAAGACATCCAATTTGTAATTTGTTAAGATTTACAGTTAAGTCATCCATGTACACATTAAAAAGGTGGGGAGAAAGGATTCCACCTTGTTTAACACCATTTGAGACAGTAACAAATACAGAGGGAAAAGCTCTGACACCATCTGACAGTGAATTTCTGGTACCAGTGATACAGAATGCGCGCAATAAAAACAGGACAGCCGCGGTCAATTAGTTTACTGAATAGCTTGCTATGGTTCACTTTGTCAAAGGCCTTGGACGCATCCAACATAGTGACATACAGGTGTACATAGAAAAGCTATTCACTATGTAGTGTCAAAAAAGTTCTTTTAATAGAAATATGAGCATCTCGGTTGAGTGATGCTTTTTAAATCCAGATTGGTTGGCACATGTTGTGAAGAAAATTGTAGCCCTTAATAATATTAAAGATTCAAATAATTTACTAGCAATTGTAGCAAGAGCAATAGGACTGTAATACAGTTTTCCAAAGTATTCATTAAGACACGTAACAATGACTGTAAAGTGTTTGCGTTAACTCATGTTACATAAAAGTTTTCACATTAACGCAAGTTAGACATCCCTAACTGATTGATGGTTGCAGTTTTGGAGCAATCGCAGAAAATGTGCATAATGTTATAAACAATCAATTTACTTCTGTCTGACGTAGAGTTTAAACCCTAAAAGTGGTAAGAATCCTAACTGATGGGGAACATCCCAAAAAATAAGGTTGTTACCTTTTTTCTAAAGGTCAGCTTAATCTCTGAAAATTTGGCACGTGAGATGCAAACCGGCTAGGAGGAAGATGTTAACATACCCACGTACATACGCATGCTAGCTCGGTTATAGTTGAATAGTTCTATAAATTAATGGATCCAATACATTGCTGTTTGCCTACGTCAAAATCAAAATTATGCGCATGACCTCCGTCAGACTTTGCCATGCCAGCAATGTTTACAGAAATGTGCATTACATCACTAGTGCAGCAAGACATCTGCTAAATCAGTCTTTCCTGCATGCGCTTCTCACTTAAACAATGTTGTAATTGTTATCATTTAAAATAAAATAATTTCCGTAATAATTGTTACAAAGACAAACATAGTTTGTTCCAGAATTTCGACAAGATATACTATTGTATGGCCAAACGCTCCATTTGTTCAGCGTCCATTTTTGATGTCTTGATGAATTTTGTTGCTAGCCTAGACAATAGGTGATATGATGGATAGGTCAATTATCAACACATACAAATATCGCTGTTGATGATAATGTGCCAAAATCCTTGTAAAACGAGCTTAGAGCTTAGAGGTGCATCAGAACAAAAGGGTTGGTCAGTCTCAAAGTTGATAAGCAGTCTATACCCCTGCATGTTTATTGGAATGCAAAATTTGACGTATTTCCATGTCTCAAAATATTTTAATAAATGTATTGTTTGCTTAATATAACGAATACGATATATCTAAAAAAATTAGTTTTTGCCTTTCTAAAAATGAAGTAAACAAGTCTAAGCTAAAACTTTCAACGTGTACATACAAAAGCATACATACAATATGACATTGTTGACAGTTAGATTAAAATAGAAAATACTTTTTTTTACAAATAATGAGACAAAATATTAATGAATAAGTAATAAAATAGTGTACAGTATAATAGTAGAGGTATGTTTTCTTGCAGGAGTAAGTTGTGAATGTAAGCAACCAGCATTTATATTCATAGCATACTCCTGTAAGAAAACCTATGTAGCTTCGATCATCTGGTTCTGATTTACGCTATGTTCCTAGAGTCAATATTCTGTAAATTGGAACTAAGGCATTTTCTGTTGATTCACCAACTCTGTGGAATATGCTCCTTCTTAGTGTTAGATCAATTGAAAGAATTACACAATTTCACCGTCGTTTAAAAACTTGCCTTTATAACCTTGCATAACCACCTTAGCTCCCTGGAGTATATATCCAACTGCTGACGACTTCAATTCTGAGATTGACTAACCTTTTCTATTGATGCACCTCTGAGCATGGTGGGGTACCGAGGATTTAGGCGCAAAAGAAGTTACCTTATTATATATATATATATAATAAGGTAACTTATATATATATATAATTTAAATATGCTGGTTGTTGCAGTGCTGGACATGATCAGGAACATGGACTCGATGTTGTTGTCTGGGAGTATCACCCGGTCGCGTCTACTGAGCAGGGGCAGCATCTGCAACCAGCGCGGGTCCTGTGGTTCGACTCAAATGCGGCGTAAGAGCTCGTCCGCACTGCGTGGAATCATCCGCAGGGCCTGTTCCATCCACATCGACTCAACCATCGAGTTACCCACTGCACCCGGTCAGTTGTGTACTCATCGTAGCAAATGTAGTAGTCGTTGTTGTTATTGCGTTATATACTAAGGGGTCGTTCACAATTATCGATATTTAGATGTTCGTACAGATGGTATTAATTCTCAGATCATCCCCTCTGAATTCAAATTCAAATCAAAATAAAATTTAAATTAAATTTCTTGAACTCATTACAGCACATACAGATAGAAATCAAATGAAGACAAATCATAGATAACAATGTATTGAGAAGAACAAGGGAAGAACAGTATATAATGTTATACTCCCTGTTACATGTAGTACTTAATGAAAAATGTTGATAATGTTCCAGATTAAAAGTCTTATAGGTGTATGTATTAATAGCAATGTTACAACACAGTACATGCAAGGGACATACAATAACAACCGTCATTATATTGTTTGCAAACGTGTTTTCAATTACTATGGTTGTGCAATTCATATGCAACAGTTTTATAATTACTACGCATGCCCAGACCCCCCTTACCCCCCTTTCATACACTCTGTACGCATAGATAAACGTCGACAATTTTGTACGACCCCAAACCCTGTGGGCAAAAGTTGTATATTTTTCATCTAAAACACGTCTTTTTGACATCCAAATTTGGGTTGCCATTGAAATTTTTAAGTAGATCTCAGTTTATTCAGAAACTTTGAAGCCTCTTTGAGCCATAAAAGAGACGTCAAGACGATGTCAATTCACTGATATAACCTTAATGTCAGTGGAGAGATGTCTAACAGATGGCGTTTTTACATCATTTTACATCATCTGCATGACCAGAAACAACCTGTAAAGATGTTCAGCGACCTCTGGGATATATCGTAATCATGTCATGCCAATTTGAGTAAACGTTGAATATAAAAAACTATTGTATTTTTCAGAGAGAGTGCCTGATTACAGCACTCATCACTGTAGTAGTTGCAGAAGTTTAGTCGTTGCATTATGTACTAAATAGCGTAATCGTGTCATAATGTCAATTTTAGTTGCTGTATTACGTGATGCACATACCTCCATCTCGTTAGTAATTTGACCTGAGGCCATGTGTGTTTGACAGTGGCGCCCTCCCATGTAAACAAACTGTTTCCTCCAAAAACAGTTTGTTTACATTATTTTTGTTCTTGAAATTTAATTATTTCCTCCAAAAATAGTTAAATTTCAAGAAACGAATGGTTCATTAACCCTTTAGAACTTGTGCACGCGAAAGTGTCCAGACGCACACTTCCTCAAGCGCCTGAAAGCTTTGACAACACATGGAGGTGGCGTCATCTTCTGGATACTTATGTAACTTGCGTCACTTCAGTATATTTGCTGTGCATTAGGGGTAATTTTCATATTGCTTTGTACTGGAAATTTTTGAATGAGCAGTGTTTGAAGATATCAACTGACAAGAGTCATGCATGCATTCTACGCTAACACACCCAGACACAGCATGTCGCGTTTCAGACATTTAATTAAAATGTTGATTAGCACATTTAGCACCGTCTTGTCAAAATTCAATTACGTTTAAGATAGCAGATCTGGCAATGTTAGGAAACGAAGCACAAAAAACCTAGATGCACCCACATCTTGGTGATTTTGTGCACGTGCTGCGAGGATTGGGAATGCATTTCATATAGTGAGGTTTAAAGGGTTAAAACCCCTTTAGGCTGTCAGTACGTTATGATAGATAAATATTATATAACAGGATTTTAGGGTAGAAATGAACGGACAACCTCCTTTTAAACCGTGAAATATTGGTCTGGCTGTAGATTTCAACACTAAGGCGCTAGACCATGAGATTATAAAAATCTAGAAAAAGCGTTAGTTCTACTGCTAAAGTGATAATCTTGGCACCTGTGAGTGTTGATGTGAAACTCTTCTCTACCTGTTAGGCTCCTCAAGTGGTAGTTCATTGACAGGTGAGGCATTGTCACTGATGGTTTGTATCGTTTGCACGTACATGCATGCATGTAAGAGTGTGTTTTGTGTGGCTTTGCATTCCTGCTCTGACCACACCATACTTCAAGCAATACATGCAGTAGCAAAGTAAACATGTTTCTGAGGAGTGAGGTTTCTTAAACAATTAATGGTCAAGCATGTGTGTATCGTATTTAACATCATCGTCTGTGGGCGATTAGGTTAAGATATTCTAAAACTGGGGGGTGGGCAGTTATACAGACATGGGTGCTAATGTAGATCTGCATTATTGCCCCCCCCTCCCGACACAAAAATGATCCAAACAACATTAACTGACAATGGATATAGGAAATAACGACTGGACATTGACCAGCGTCCAGTTTCACAAAGTGTTCGTACCATATGAAGTGATAATTGAAACATTGAGAGCTCTTCAATCAGAAACAATGCTTGTTGGCTGAAGCGCCAACCAGCGACAGAAACAACTGAGCTGATGATGTGAAGTCTGAAGAATATTCAACAACTTTCTGGTTAGTTTTTGGCCTATCTGCATGTTTTATTACATGATATATTACGTGAAAAAAGTTACATCATATAATAAAGGTGACAAACTGTACAAAGGTAGAGTGTCTTAAGAGCTATTCAAATTCAATGCCTGCTGGCTGAGCCTGAAGCGCCAACCAGTGCCAAAACAGCGACAGAAACATAAGAGCAGACCATGTTAAGTGTGAAGAATATTTCTACAATTTTCTGGCCATCGAGTTGTATTTCTGGATGTTTATTGTCTATATTTTGATAACAAATGTATTTATGTATGTGGCTGAGATGGGGGTGGGCAGTGATGCGAGCAGGTGAGCGGTTAACTCAAATTTTCAGGAAATAGGGGGTTGGTGATAATGCGGGTAAGGGCATACAGCCAAATATGGTATATGCACATATAGCTTTAAATAATTAACATGCACACACACACCCACACACAATTTTCATTGACTTTATAATTAATTTTACAAACTAACGTTTGATTAGTGAATGCATTGATTAACTACTGAAGATAAATATCACGCAGCAAAGAACTATTTATTATTATTTTTGCACACCTGCTGGCAATAGGAAGAACTGGCAGGAGGCTGAACTAGCACATTTTAAAAGCACAGAAAAGCTTCAGGTCTGTTATTGCTGTGTCTGACCTCACCAGCTTATGCCGCACTTGTGAATGTAAGGGAGTTATAAAATTATGTAGTTACCGGGAAAAGTTGTTTTTGATGACTGATCAAACCCCTTCTCACACTTAATGATGTCGTTATCACCTGTTAAAGTTGCATTCGGAGATCGTCAAAAATTTCCGGTGAATCGTCATGCCCCATACACTATATGTCACTTCCTTCAACATTGTATAAACTATGTTAACGTAGTATGCAATTTTAAGATAAAACTGGAAAAGTCGGAAAGTTATATGTGCCATACAACCATAATTTATCGAATAACACCAAGTGCCAAAGTGACACATATGGTTGCAAGTATGACCTGATAAGTAAATATTGTCCGTGTTGTCATACACTTTCTTAAAAACCTTTAAAAATGGCTGTTTATTTCAGAATGCAACATTTAAAGTGTGATTTCGTAAGTTTGCAGTCCAGAAAAATGCATAGCATTTCCCAATGGTTCAAACCAACATTCGGATAGATATCACAAAAGCATTAAAGTGCCTGAATATATGTCCCACTCGATAGGTGGTGCAGAAGTACTGATTTGTTTTCCCACAGTGATGATCAACCGTCCAATATGTAATGCTATGCATTTTTAGGGACTTTGCAATCTTACGTGACTGCTACTAAACAGACATGGGGTCAAATGCAAATGCATTTGCATTTAAATGTGACTGATCCAGCATTTGCATTTTAAAATTTGGAGCCCAAACTATTTAAATACATTAAATAAATACTTTTCAAATACTTTTCACATACTTATAGCATTTAATTTCTGTCAAAGAAAACTGTTATCACAGCTGTGCTTAATTAAATTGTTGCTTGGTATAGGCAGTTGATACAGGTCACTCATGTTACTTATGTGATCACCAAGGCATGACATTCACTGAGAGAAAACTGGCCTTCCTATAGCTCTTTTATTAGCTGACCAACTGCATCCAGTTGCATGCTTTGATTGTTAACTCAGCTTTATCTTGGGTCATTATCAGATGGATGATCAGTGTATCAGTTGGCCTGTGACAGGGTCAGGTTAGCAGGCCTT
>CM034543.1:21312363-21429120 GCA_020002185.1 Paraescarpia echinospica | reverse complement strand
ACTGCTGTCAGTGTAACTACTACAGTCGGGCCTTGGCCTAAGCGGCTGAGTGTCTGGCCTCCAGGCTCCACCAGCACTCCACAGCTCGATTGCCTCCTTCGGTTCAAATGCAGCGATGTCTGGTGAACTCAGCTGAATGGTCAACAGATCAGTCAGTCGATCTGCCTTCAGGACTGACCGGATGCTGCTCTTCGTCAGCTTCAGCTGACTGAAGCCTCTTTCCGCATCAGCCGAGCTGGCTGGCAGAGTCAGAATGGCGTCAACAAGCCCAAGTATGTTTCCATACTCTGCCTGGTGGGCTGCATTGACACTAGACCATGTCAGCTGTCGCACGTCTGGGAACTGTTCATACAGGATCATCTTCAGAAGTGTCCACTCCGTCTCCACACTGGCAGTATCGATGCCAGCGTTGCGAAGCACAGGGCCAAAATGGTTGTTGAGTGTGGCCACAGCGTCATTTCCATAATCACCTGCAGCTTCAGGCCACAGCTTGAAGCTAACGATTGATGATGCACGCACAACGTCCGAATTGCTGTCAACGAAGTGACCCTCCAGACAGCTGACCAGGTTGCCCAAGATCTGCAGTCGGGTCTGCTTGGCGAAGACAGCACCTGTGAGTGTCTCACCATAGAAGTCTTCCATGCGCGCCAGGGCACGCTCCTTGGCAGTTGTGGTCGTCTTGTACATCACAAGGGTGGCCACAACGGATGTCAGCGTGGCATGTACATCAGCAACTGTCGCAGTCACTGTCTGAGCCACCAGCGACAGCTTGCTCAGAACAAACAGCACATCGAGAAGGAAGTGTGCCATCTCGATGATGTCTCGTCGGTGCAGTGTCGCCAAGAAGCCAATGGCCTTTGCCTTGGCATCTCCGGAGCCCCCGGGCACTTGCATCTGCGTCAGATGCAGGACATATGCTGGATATCCCTTCACAAGGGCCTGCAGTGCCTTCAGCAGATGTGGCAACCAGCGAGTGCCACCGACACGTGGTGGAAGGGCACATGGCAGAGACAATGTGTCGAATGCTGCCTTCAAGTTGCTACGGTTCAGTGGCGAGTGATGGTAGAACAAGTAGAGGCTCAGGAGTTGACCGCTCAACTTTGTGTACATGGGCAACCGACACAATGTGTCCTTATATGCAAGTTCCAGGCGATGCACATAGCAGTGGATTGCTTGCAGACACGGCTGCTCATTTCGGAAGAGCGTGGCGACACCGTTGGCTGATCCGGTCATAACAGCGGCGCCATCACTGCCGAATCCGACAAGCTTCTTCATGAGTGTCTCTTTCGGGATGTGGAGGTAGCGCTCCACGACACCGTCAATTGCCCGCTTGATTGACGGAGCATCTGCCTTGCCGACGTTCTCAATACCAGCGAAGGCAGTAGAGACGACACCATTCACTGCATACCTCACGTACACTATCTCCGCTTCCGTGATGGACGCATCTGTCGTACCGTCGCTGATGAGGGCGAGAAAGTGAGCAATATCCAGGTGCTGTGCGAGGTGACGGCGCTCAACCTCAGCGATGGCACGCACGAACTGCTTGCATGCCTTGTCATTCCGATAAGTGTTCCCCACATCAAGGCCCTTCTGTGCGTCCAGGGTACACTGCCACACATAATCTGTGAACGGACGCCGGTGCTTTGCTATCGCGTGACAAGTCCTGAAACATCCAATGCAGGAAATATTAAATATCATAGTATTAAGTAAATACTGAGTATAGTCACAACATAACAACCTTCCTCAGCAAACAGTGAATACTAAAAACATCCTCGCTTTCAAAACAAAACTTGACGAAGATTTGATGATGGGCAGGTTTAAATTTTAATAAAAGCACAAAAATCACAAGACAAGCCACGTTCTCAAAACCAAAAATATGTTGCATAAAGGCGGGAAATACAACACTAAATAGTATTACTTTTGAACCAGAAGATCCAGGCAAGTTATAACACAGATCTACATCAAATGCAAATTAATAATTTCCCATGGCATTGTTTACTGCACGGCACGCTTGAAATGAGAGATAACAGAGAAATGAGGGATAATAATTTAAACCATATAGTGCTAACCCTAACAAAGTACAATCAAACACAATATTTTTTTACATTTTATAACATTATATCACATGGGTAACATAATTACCTAAACAAATGCGTCAGACCGTCCATGGTGGCCGTGTTCAGCGCTTGGATGGCTCGGTGGGCAGGTGCAGTGCCGGGACGGGCTTCGAACGCAGTTTGCCGGAAGACAGCTCGTGTGTGCGCCTCGCTTGTACTGTGTGCGCGTAGCGAGTCTGGACGAAAGTTGTCCGAGCCAGTCAAGAACGCATTCTTGCCACGGACACCAGTTACGTTGTGTGTCCTGCACACTTTACAAAACATCAAATCGTTGTCGTCATCGTAGGACAGCCAAGTGTGGTCTCGTTCCCAAACCTTCAAATAGCCACGCTGTCGTTTCTGCTGCTCGTACAGCGTGTCCCGTTCTCGCTTTTCCACCTTGCGTTTAACTTCTGGTTTTGCAACCCCAGTTAAATAACGATGCATCGTGCGTAAACGTAACAAAATAATTAGTAATGAATTAACAAAATAATTGATGTAGAACTGAAGATGTGAACCGTATTCGAAATCCGCGCATTTGAAAATTGATTAGAAAATAGACGCGAAAATGGACGCCAATTGCGCTCATTAGCCGGTACCCCTCTACATGATACGCTAAGCCAAACAAAACGGTCGTTTCAGATTTCTATGTCATACAACAACCAATCAAAAGTACCGTTTCACTGTCGATTCACATTAGGTGAAGATTTACTTTGTCAATTGTACGGTTGGTGGCGCCACGCAACACGCTGATTTTTACTAGACAGCCGGACTAGTTGGTAGGCCGGGTTTACTAGTCCGCCGTAATCTTTACTAGTGTACGGACTAGCGGACTAGTGGGTAGTTCTACCCCTGTAAGGTATGAATTTCTGCCAAAATCACAAATTATGGAATATGATTAGACAACTATTTTTGACTCGTGTCTAGGGTAGACCCGTGTGACGTAATACCCGATTCGCCATGGCGGGTCACTTGTGTGTGACACAGTTAAAAGGAGGCAGTCTCTTCCTATTTTTTTCATTTATTAATTTATTAAAATATACTTAAGACTATGCTAACTACGTTTAAGGTGTACTGCCTGCCAAATTGTGTCTAGTAAGCCTGTAACAACGTTCGCAGTTTGGAAGGTACGACCCCGGAGCATGTTCAAATAGTAAACAAAACATCCATTTTCAAAACAAGCTTTATTGGCAATACAGCCGAGTCTGGCTGAGTTAACTACAACGTTCAACGAAGTCCCGTTTTCACACGTTCAACACGCCAGACTTCCTGTTACAAATTACTAAACCCGCTTATTCCGGATAGAGGAGCTGTTTAGCTCCCGTTAACTTAGTTATCCTATGTTTTGCCCCACGCAGCGTTCGGCCACACCCCGAGGGACGCGAGTGTCAATGCGGACCGGAACCACGTGTTCAGGTGTTCGCCCGGCGACCGCGGTACCGGACGTGTGACGTGGTGGCGGGACGGACGCCAACTACGCACTTCAGGTCGTGTTCGTCTTCTCGTTAACGGCTTCCTCAAGCTGCGGCGACTGACATTGGGTGACTCTGGCGTCTACACGTGCGTCGTTCGGCCAAAGTACGGCGGCGACTGTTCTGATGCCATCACGGTTCAGCTGACCGTCAGTCTGAGTAAGTCAGTAACACCATACGTTACGCCTGCAACCAGGCCAGTAGGGTGGTTGAGTTTTTGGGAGAGGGGGTGGGTGTTTTTTTCTGCCTGGAACAACTGTCACGGTCGAAGTTGGAGGTTTTCCCGATTGGCCGGGGCAGGAGGTAGAGTTGTGGCTTTTCCAGGTCGAGGGAATTAGTGTTGGGCATCTTCCCGGTCGCGTGTCTTTAAAAAATATATATGACTTCCCTCCCGGCGGAACTCCTTCCCTCCCAGCGGAACTACTTCCTTCTAAACGGAACTACTTCCCTCCCAGCGGAATTACTTCCCTCCAAACGGAACTACTTCCCTCCCAGCGGAACTACTTACCTCCCAGCGAATTACTTCCCTCCAAACGGAACTACTTCCCCCCAGCGGAACTACTTACCTCCCAGCGAATTACTTCCCTCCAAACGGAACTACTTCCCTCCCAGCGGAACTACTTACCTCCCAGCGAATTACTTCCCTCCAAAAGGAACTACTTCCCTCCCAGCGGAACTACTTATCTCCTAGCGAATTACTTCCCTCCAAACGGAACTATATCCCTCCAGCGGAACTACTTCCCTCCAAGCGGAACTACTTCCCTCCAAGCGGAACTATTTCCCTCCAAGCGGAACTACTTCCCTCCAAATGGAACTACTTCCTTCCAAGCGGAACTGTCTTGCCTCAGCGGGGAGTAGCTGCGTACTCACACAACGCACTCCCAATCGAAAGAGCGTGCTGTAACGCAGTGCGGTGTATCAAATATACGATCATCCTAGATCATCACAGCCTACAGTTGCTAGTTTTCGTACGCCAATTCTACCTGCGCGTTACGCTCGTTTCAACTGAAACTGACGGGTGTTCGAAGAAATATGACCGTGCAAATAAATAATAAAAATTAATGAATACAACATCTGGATATTGAAGCGGAACAATGAAAGTAATATTAGAAAAACACATCTTATGACCGAACCTCGTTTTCTCAGCTGTACATAAAATAAATTTGTACGTGTCCGTGCTTCAACCAATAGAAGGTACATGTCGATAATTGTCAATGGAACCAAACTGTGGAATTCGTTGCATGTCAGCTTTAGCAATATTCGTTCACTGCACAGTTTTAAAGCACGTTACAGAAAACGGTTACTTGAACATTATTGTATGCATACTTAATGTCGCGACGTACAGTATAATGATAACCTACCAAAGTAGAGAACCACATGTATATCGTTTATGAAAGCCACACACACACGCACGCACGCACGCACGCACGCACGCACGCACGCACGCACACACAGACACACACACACGCACACACATACAGACGCACACACACAGACGCACAGACACACACACACACACAGACACACACATGCACACACGCACACGCACACACACACACACGCACACACATACAGACGCACATACACACGCACGCACGCACGCACACACACACACACACACACACATCACTTATGAAACTAAACTAATGTGATAAGCTGCCACAACATATCGACAAAGGAGTAACATGACTTCAAAAGTATTTTTACTTCAATGATTCTCCTTTCAAAGTTTGTATAAATTTGCTTTGTATATTTAATTTTTTGGTCTTTCGGTGGTTCTGTCCTTCGTTCGTTCGTTCGTTCGTACTTTCGTTCGTTCGTTCGTTCGTACGTACGTTCGTTCGTTCGTTCGTTCGTTCGTTCGTATGTTCGTATGTTCGGTCGTTCGTACGTTCGTTCGGTCGTTCGTTCGGTCGTTCGGTCGGTCTCGGTCGGTCGGTCTCACTTGATTAAGATAATTGCAGGGTGTGGCCGGACTGCGGAACAAGCGCCGCGTCCTGCCGCCATGCGGCGACGAGGGAGGATAGTTGGTGGTACCGACGCGTCCCGCTGGGCGGCGCCATGGCAGGTCGCCATCCGCGAGCGTCGTCCTCCCGGCACACTCAAGTGTGGAGGCGTCCTGATAGAACACCGGTCAGTCATACTCACTCACTCACTCACCTAGTCACTCACCCAGTCACTCACTCACTCACTGCCCCTCTCTGCCTCCCTATCTCTATGTCTATCTGTCTGTCTGTCTGTCTGTCTGTCTGTCTGTCTGTCTCTCTCTCTCTCTCTCTCTCTCTCTCCCCCCCTCCTCACACTCTCCCCCGCTGTCTCAACTTGCCCGTTTGAACAGGTGGATCCTGACGGCTGCCCACTGCTTCGTGGAGGGACTATCTGGTCTTCGGCCGGACATGCCGGAGAACGTCCTCGTCGACCTAGGGGAGAGAGACCGCAGCATCCCGGAGCCTCACCAGGTGATGTCCGATGGAGTTGACAAGTGCAGTTATTTCTCTCTACATTAATCTTGTTAATATGACTATTTAATGTATTTCTATGCATTCAGATTATTAGAATTATGCGACGGATTCAACAACGGAAAGAAGGAAAAGGTGACAATCTCTGGAATAAACGGAGAGTGAATATAACGGCAGCCCATGTCAGTTAGATTGACATAAAATTAAGATTAAATTAAAATTACGCATGCGTGCAAACCTATACTCGGGCTGCATAATTAGTCACCCCTGTGGCAACAAGCTCAAAATAACAACAACAAAAATGTAACAAAAAACGACAACAGCAATTTGTTTCTTGTCCACAACAGTAACTAGATAACCTTTGTCGTGATATTTTAATGTTTAATATTAAATTGTTATTTTTAATTGATAATTTCATATTATCCATTAGATGAAGGAAAAACTTACTAAAACCTCATAGAAAAAGTGGCAAAAACATTTTCATATTCACAACATTTGTTGGCTAATTTTAAGCACTGTTGCCACGATTCTACCCAAACGTTTGAGTTTGTTACATAAGCTGGTTGAGTAATACGGGCTTTATCTGTATGCAAATAAGGTTATACTGTGTTTCTGTCATGTGCTGTTTCGCCGCCGACAGATGCCCCAATTCAACCAACTAAATGCAGCTCAAACAGACGCGTTAATCCAGCCTTTCATGTGTCGTCCTCTTGCGAATAAACGTCTAAACACATTAAATACTATGTCTAGACTCACCGACCTAGTCAAATATCTAGGGAATCAGATACTTTAATAAACGACTGAGATCTACTTTCCTGGACATTTCCTGGATTTTTATGATAGTGATTTTATACTATTTATGAATATGATTATTTATTATATTACTCTTATAACAGTTATTATGTAGACTAGATAGATTATAGGTTTCTCGAAAGGTTATGATAACGTGTGTATATTATTTTGATAACGATCTTAAAATATTTATTGGTTTTATGATGTATAATAGTGATACTATTTTATATTCTTTAGAACGTTATTCTTATTAATGTTAATTAATAATTCTTAATAATTAGGACTATTTTTAAATCGTAAATAGTAAAATCCTGTGCAAGCGCCGTGAACGCATCTATGACAGACAGCGGCGCAATTTAAGATCTGATTAATATAGGATTTTCAGATCTATTACTTGATGTGCAAAGGGGTTTATTGTCAACAGGTAACGGTGGGGATTGATAGGATTATCTGTCACCCTGGCTTTAACGAGACGACCTACGACAACGATATCGCCCTACTCCAGCTGGAGAATCGAGTGCAGGTATTGTATATATCTCTATCAACACGTTCAAATTCTAGTATATGACCTTCTACGTGCACAACAACAGCACACCAAGGGCATCGATTATTACCGTTACAGTAGTTTGATCTTAATGAGAGCCAGTCATTTCCTCTACCCGGAACTAGCGGGGGTAGTAACTTGTAACAAGAAGTCCGCTTGGTTGAACGCGGGAAAATGGGACATCGTTGAATATCAAACAGTATTGCAGTTAACTCAACCCGACTCGGCCGTATTGCCAATGAAGGTTATTTTGAAAATGGATGTTTTGTTTACTATTTGAACTTGCACCAGGGTCGTACCTTCCAAATTGCGAACGTTGGTACGGGTTTACTAAACACAGTTTGGTGGACAGTATACCATCAACATAGTTAGTATAGCTTAAAGGACATTATATTAATTAATAAGTGAAACACCAGGAACAGACTGCCTCCTTTTAAACTAATTTGTAGTAGCGCTATCTTGACAGTTGATCATCATACAACAACAAACGGACATCGTATCTTTAAATCAAGCAATTCTAAAACTGATCTTACGTTTTCGTTGACACGAACATCAATGATGGTTTTTATATTACCCACAGTTCACGGACTACATCCGGCCACTGTGTCTGGCTTCCCGGCAGTTTCAGGAGGACCATTTCTTGCGTCCCAATCGAACGGGCACGGTGACGGGGTGGGGGCGGATGGGGCCTGAACGCTCCTCGCCTCTCGCCTCAGCATTGCAGGTGAGGCATACAATGCCAAGTGTCAACCAGACAGCCCTCCAATGCATAAACCACCAGAGATGGAAACCGAATAAAAAGATTTTGGCTTATTGACAGTCCAACTTCGCCCTTCTTAGATATGTGTCAGTTTTATTTATAAACATAAGCTGTGCGCGCGCGTGTGCATGTGCGTGCGCGTGCGTGCGTGCGTATGTGTGTGTGGCATTGTGTGTGTTTGTGTGCGCGCGTGTGGTATATATGTGTGTGTGTGTGTGTGTGCGTGTGTGTGTGTGTGTGTGTGTGTGTGTGTGTGTGTGTGTGTGTGTGTGTGTGTGTGTGTGTGTGTGTCTGTGTGTGTGTGTGTGTGTGTGTCTGTGTGTGTGCACACACGTATCCCAACATGACCCTGTGGTCGATGTCCCAGGAGATCCACGTGCCGTACGTGAACAAGAGCGTGTGTGCGGCGTCGACGACGTTCTCGGTGACCCGGAACATGTTCTGTGCCGGCCACCGACAGGGCTCGGGCGTGCGGCAGGACGCGTGTCAGGGCGACAGCGGGGGACCGATGAGGTGAGGCGACAGACGACGACGATGACGACGACGACAACGATGGCGACGACGACGACAACATCGATGACGACGACAGTGACGACGCTGCTGACGACGATGGCGACAGTGACGACGATGGCGACGACGATGACAACGTCGAAGACGACGATGATGACGACGACGATGACAACGGTGACGACGACGATGACAACGGACTCTCGACTGAGAGAACGCGGGTTCGAACCCTTTACGGCGGTGTCGAACCTTGGGCAAGTTCGTTTACTCTATATTGCTTCAGTTCACTCGGGTATATGAATGAGTACTTGACTACAGACAGTGGTGGATATTTGTGTACGAATAGTCTTCGCGCATTAATTGCAGCGTGGCTGAATGCTTCCCATAGAAGTCGAGATGGTGTTCGATTGAACAGGTCTGCCAGGGAATATAGTGTAAAGCGCTTTGAGCAGTCCAAATGACTGGATACTGCGCTATATAAGAACTTACCTTTACTTTTACTGTTACGTGATTTCAGATACGAAAGCTCCGCCGAGTATGACATTTGGGTTCTGATATATTTATATATATATATATATATATATAATATACACCTTGTTTTTATAATGAATCATAATTACAGCAAACTACAAAAGTAATCTACATGTCTGCTGATGATAATAATAATAACAATGACATTCACACATCCTGTAATATACATATAATCTACACCGATGACATAATTGCCATTGAACCATTGTGACATGTATCTAACCGCCGGTTTAACGCCACTTTCGTTTCCCAGCATGCCGCACGACGGGAAGCACTACCTCGTGGGCTTGGTGAGCTGGGGAGAAGGTTGTGGCGTCCCCGACAAGTTTGGCTTCTACACCAGAGTTGGCAACTTCTACACGTGGATTATGCGATCTATTGGCTCTGTCTGATGGAGTGTCACGGTCATTAATGAGACACAATTGTTATGAATCACAGTTACACTAAGAGTTTTATCATTTTAGTTAATGCAGTTACTATCACAGTTACAGCTTAGACGACTAAAATATTGCATTTTCCGTATAACTTGCTGATAATATAACTTGCTTATAATATAACTTGCTGATAATATATCTCGAATGCGACACTTTTATGTTTCCGTTTAACACTGGTATAATTAAATCATATGGTGTATAAAACATTGTTTACATAGGCGCCGGAACTGTGTGCTCCTTTAGGAAAAGGCTGCGTATTTTCGGATATACGTTTGGGGGGCTGGATATAGGATTAGCTTCCCAATATATAGAACGTAAAGAATGTAGGCTTTTGGGCGCGCTTCAAGGGGGTGCAAATCGGGGTTTTGAGAGCTCGAAAGTGTTTTTGATGAGCCTCAAGGCGGGTGCAAATCGATATTTTTGCATATCCTGAAGGTGGGTGACATATGGTTGCAAATATGGTCAAATAAGTTAATATTATTCATATTGTACATGCAGTTTCTTAAAAAAAACAGTTTAATACGCTAGTTTAACTCATAATGCAACTTTAAACAGTATGATTAAATATGTATAACGAGCAAACAAACATTAGAGATAGACTAAACTCGACACGTGAACAATCTCTACGGCACGTGGAACAAGAAGACCGTCAAGATCCTGCGTAATGCATCTGTCTACCTGCCACACACTCGTTAATGACGTGGCGTTAACGTCTACGTATTGCTATGATGTCACAAGAATGTTGATTTAATATTTGTTTTCTTTTAAATACACGTGCAATTTGTATGGGGTGGATTTCTATATGCCCACTGCACCAACCATAAATGTGTTATACAATTATTTCAAAGAAAAACTTGAATGAATGAATGAATGAAAATTTATTCAACAACTACAACAATATAATACATGCACAGTATGGTGTGCTGCTGCTGGTGCTGAAAGGACATAGCTCAAGTCATAGTTGTCTGTTTCGGTTAATATCTGTGCTTAATATGCACTAGGCAGTTTTTAAATAAGTTAAACTTGTACTCGATAATGACGATATGGCATAAACTGTGCCATCGATTTTGGGGGAATGAGGCCTATATGTAAATCTTGGTCAATGAATTGGTGTAAAATATTCACAGGAAATTAAGCATAACGATGTTTGCGAGACATTACATTAATGTTATGCAAAACTACGTATTTATATTAGCGGCAACTAATGACGGTGTAGCATATTCGCTAAGTGTCGATGTAAACCTACGACATAGTTCACGTTATCGGGCGAAAATGTACGAACCTATTCGTAATAGTCAACTTCTGCAAAGTTGCCATTACATAACAAAGCTCTGGCCCGTGTATACATTATAATTTCGTTGCGTTTTGCCATGTTGTGAGCCTTCAACTGTCGGCGGTGGCGCCTGTCATTGATTGTTTTTTACAATTCCGTAGTCGTAAACTTTCCAATCAAAAACAACTTTTTCTAATAATGTTTGACAAAATCACACTCAATTGTATCAACTTAATACTATAAACAGCTAACTGTATAAACGTGTAGGTATTTACGAATGTATATATGTCTCAAAACAAAGTGTTTGTAACTTACATAAGAAAAATAACATTAACATAGAAGTGGCTATCTATATCGACGCACGTGTCTTTATTTACTCGCAGTCTCGTTTTCGAAAACTTATTTAAGATGGAGGATGCCCACATATGGTAGAACCGTGTATCCGTGTGTGTATATATATATATATATATATATATATATATATATATATATATATATATATTGCCCTCTGGTTGTAGCATTGCGGAAGCCAGGAATCAGTTGTTAAGTATAGTTTATCGGTTTATTATCTTTATTGTAGCTTTGTTAATTGTGTTATGACATTGTCACTTCAGTTTTATATGAATTATATATCAGAGAAATTAAAAATGCAGAAAAAGTACCAGGCAGCAGTCGACGGGGGTCATATACTGGAATTTGTTTTTGATCACGATTTTTCTCCGTCTAAATTAAATAGATACTAATATTTAGTTAATGTAACAAGAACCAGGACATATTAAAATATGAAATTTAGCATATGTATTACATAACATGATTAACAGTTATGTAAGAAATGGGAGTTAAAACAAGATACAACGGATTATCGCTCATCATAAAAACCGCGAATGTTAAAATGTTGTAGGTTGTTATTTCAAAACAGTTCGGTAACCATTTATATCTGAAAAGTTGCCTAAATGCACACAATCACCAAAAAATATGCATTAACAAGATTTAACAAGATTGCCATCCAGAGAATTAACTCTAGATGGCAGGTGGACAAGGAAGCCCTTTGGCTTATCGAGAGTCCAACCCTTTTATATACATATATCCAGCCCTTCTGAGGTATGTGTCGATTTTATTTTTAAACATATTCACACTACTAGCACCCACACAATCATCACATAATCTGTTCCATTCATTCATAGTCCTTTGTGAAAATGAGAACTTTCTCACGTCTAATCTACACTGCTCCTTTACTAATGTAACTTTATGTCCTCTAGTCTTTCTATCTTTCTTAACTAAAAAAACATATTTCTATCAATATTTTCATAACCATTCTATATTTTAAACACTTCTATCTGATCTCCTCTCAATCTCCTGGTCTCTAGTGTTGTTAAACCACATTCTTTTAGGCGTTTTTCATAACTAAGATCCCTCAGTTTTGGTATCATTTTAGTCGCTCTCCTCTGTACTCTTTCTAGCATATCTATGTCCTTCTTGCGGTATGGCCTCCACGCTTGTATATAAAATTCTAAATGAGGCCTAACTATTGTTTTGTACAGCGGTATTATTAGTTCTTTTTCTTTATATGCTATATTTCGCCTAATCAATCCAAGGATTTGATTTCCCTTTGAAGCTGCAATTCCACACTGCTCTGAAACCTTCATGTCAGCACTAATTGTCAGCCCTAAGTCTTTTCTTTTACAGTAGTACTTAGTACAGTTCCCCCATTGTATATTCTACATATTCGTTCCATGTCCTGTGTGAAGGCATTTATATTTCCCAAAATTGAACAACATTTGCCACTTTTCAGACCATTTGATCAACCTGTCAAGATCATCTTGTAAATGCTGTCTATCCCCATCACTTTTAATCCTTCTAAACACTTTTGTATCATCTGCAAATTTCAACACCTTGCTAGCTATATCATCGACCAAATCGTTTATATATATTAAGAATAATATAGGTCCCAGTACTGATCCCTGTGGAACCCCACTCAAAACTGATTTCCAGTTTGAAGCCTCCCCATCAACAACTACCTGTTGTCTTCTGTCAATCAGCCATTTTTCTATCCAGTTAATTATACCATTTCCTATGCCATGGGCTTTTAGTTTAAGCAGTAATCTCTGATGTGGCACTTTGTCGAAAGCTTTTTGAAAATCTAAGTAGATGATATCTACTGGTGATCCATCATCTACCCACTTAGTGATATCTTCCAAAAAACATAACATATTTGTTAAGCATGACCTCGCTTTTAGAAACCCATGTTGAGATGGGTTTATCAAGTTATGTTTAACAAGAAAATCCACCATGTGATCTTTAATTAGTCTTTCTAATAATTTACAAATCACCGATGTTAAACTAACTGGTCTATAATTATTTGACTTGTTTCTCGAACCTTTTTTAAATAACGGTATAATGTTTGCTTCTTTCCATTCTAAAGGAACCACTCCCTCTTCTAATGACAAGTTGAAAACTGTTGCAAGCGGTATGCTAATTTGTTCTACAATTTTCACTAGTAGTTTGGGTGGAATACCATCCACTCCAGGTGATTTATTTTCCTTCATAGCCCTAATTTTCTTAGCTACCATTTCTGGGGTTACAATTAACTGTCTTAAATAGTCTGATTCTGCCCCCTTGAACTTAGCCTCTGGTACTGGCAGTGAACTAATGTCTTCTCTGGTAAACACTGAACTAAAATACTCATTTAGGTCTTCTGCCATTAAGAATCCTTCTGATATTATATTTCCAGCACTATCTTCTAGAGGACCGACCTTATCCTGAACTTTCTGTTTGCTTCGAACATACGCATAAAAACTCTTGCTGTCATGTTTTATATTACAAGCTAATTTATGTTCATAGCTTCTCTTTGAATTTCTAATTTCAGCTGTAGCTTGGTTTAGTGCTTCTTTATAAATGTTGTAGTCTTCGTCATTTCCAGTACGTCTATATGACTTCCACATCATTTGTTTATATAAAATTTGTCTAATGGCTTCTTTCGATAAGTATTTCTTTCTGGTCCGTTTCCCCTTGTTTTTTGAAGGGAACAAATTTATCTACGATGCACTCTATTTCATTCTTTAAAATATTCCAGCATTCTGTTGCTGTCTTATTCTTCAGTGTATTATTCCAGTCTATCTTTGCTAAATATTTCCTCATTTCCTTATATTTTCCTTTGTGGAAATTTCTCCTGAACTGCTTTTTATTATTTCTTTCTGATTTTACTGATTTTAGTTCAATAATATACCGTACAGGACGAAATAATGCATAGTTGTCATTGTCAACAAAGTCGCCACCATGGCTCATCAAATCGTGATAACAATTCGATTAAGGTGCACGATTACCACGAACATTCTTACCGGCAAAGTTTCTCCCACTGCTTCAACTCGTGATCATCTGTCGGAAACCGAAGAACACGATTTGGAAAAACTCCGAAGATTACAACCAAAAACAAAACATCTCCATTATTTAAGTTGGCGTAAATGGAGTCGATGTCGCCAGACGACTCCAGATCGAAAACGAGGCGCGAGACTTACATGCCCTATAGGTAATTGTTCAGTTCCACCTGAAGGGACCTTCTCAAAAGAGCACCTTATTGTAACGTTGCTGTTCCGGAAGCTGTTCAATAACTATTCCAAATGAATAAAGTTATTCATTAAACAAAATTCTCATGTCTAATTATCTCGCTACGTTAGGTTAAGTATTGGTAATTTGTCAAAATCATTTGTGGTTTTATTCATGCGCTCCCACTAGCGGGTTTTAGTTGATTGATTACTTAGTAATGTTATTTTTCGAAGTATTTAATTAATTTATATTGATCCTGGCGCACACGGAACGAACTGACAGCAGCAGGCGATGTTAGAGTTTGGTAAAGAAGTAAGTCGACTTTGAAGTTTGATTATTCCGAGCTAACTGGGCGCAGTCGCCTCTGTCTAAATTGGCACCTTAAGAGGCCACCTGGAGCCAATCAGCATTACAGCAACGATGCTCGTCAAAATCCTATTCGTATTACATCGCGTACGCGCTGTCACGATACAGCAACTATAAGTGTATTAAATCGGACAACTGGCAGAACGTCGGTTGCGTGTATGAGTGTGTATGCGTGTATGTATCCTGCCAGAATATTACTATAATTATATAGGACGTAGTGAAAAAAAGCACAATGATCTGCTGTTGTACTTTGTGGATAGACGTGAACAGACGCTTATAATTGTTCTGCCCCAAGTCGCTTTTTGTTGGCCTATTTTATAATTAACTTTGCAAAAAGACGCCTAACTATTATCCACTACGATTTGCTACATTGTTTGTGCTAGCCAGGTTTGAATGTAGTTTGGGTAAAATCATCAGACAAAAATATTACCTTATTTAATTTTCCGGTAATTTTAACTTCCACATGGACAATGTATCAAACAACGACTCTAAACGCTTTCTAGACATCTTGAAAGCGGCAGATCTAACACAACACGTTGAAGACCCAGCACATGTTGCTGGACATACCGTCGACCTCCTAATAACTCGTTCCTTCGATGCGTTTCTGAAAAACATATATGAACAGACATTCCACACGTGTCAGACCACTCAGCGTGTCATTGCACATTACTACTGGCAAAGCCACAAAACTTCAGGCTAACGAAGACGAGTCAGAATTATCGACAGATCAGTACCGCTACGATTTGTGACGATATCCGATTGCTGCTACTGTCAAAACATCTGCCTGATGACATGAACGATGCTGTCGACATGTATAATAACACCATTGGTGCCATCGTTGAAAAGCATGCGCCGTTAATGTCTCGCACATTGATTGTACGACCACATTCGCCGTGGTATAACGATGGCATACGATCACAGAAGTGCGTTAGGAGACAGCTGGGATGAAGATGGAGAACATCTGGTCTGGAGTGTGACAGGATTGCTCACTGCTTCTAGCGCCAGCTCGTCACTCCATCTGTGCACCGTGCAAAACTCGAATACCACACGAGTCAAATTGCCGATGTATCTGGCGACCAGAAGCAACTGTTCAACATTGTCACCAAGCTCATACACACTGAAAACGACACACCACTACCGCCATGCGACTCGTTTGACACATTGGCAATGTGGTTCTCTGATTTTTTTTCTCAGGAAAGAACTCGAAAATTCGGTCGGAACTGAGTGAGAATGTTAACAATGTAGACGCCAGGTTGGTGATGCTCCGCAGACGTGTCCGCTAACTGCATCTGATCCAGCCACTGAGGTTGAAATTGCAGCGTTGTTAAAGTAATCGCCGATGAAATCTTGTGAACTCGATTCCATTCCGACATGGCTTCTTAGAGACTGTGTGCATGACATTGTACCTGTGATTACGTTAATTGTTAATCTATCTCTGAGAACGGGCTTCTCACTTGAAGGGAGCGCACATCAAGCCAGTACTCAAGAAATCGAGCCTGGACAAAGACGTCATGAATAACCATAAACCCATGTATAATCTACCCTACTTATCCAAGTCAATAGAACGTGTCGTTGCCGCGCGACTGTCGGCTCACATGTCAGAGCACAGTCTTGACACCGTTGACCACGAAGTGATGTTGAGCAGATTCTCGTGTGATGTCGGAGTGGTCCAACATGCACTGGACTGGTTTAAGTCATACTTGAGTGACAGAGTCCACTACGTCTACATTCACGGTGCTACCGTACGCAATGTTGGTGTACAGTTTGATGTCGAAATGTGGATGGAGGAACTTGTGGCTGCTGTGTGCAGATCAGATCTGCAATGTTTGAGAATGCGTCGTCGTTCAAGAGTTGGCCATCCATTTTTGTGGCTTTTGTTGCGTTTTCGTTGCATTCTTATTATTTTCCACGTTATCCAGGGGAGGTGGGTTTTTGCTTTGGTGTTGCGACTTTGGTGTTGCAGACTGGGTTTAGATTGACACTGGCGGATACGGCTTCATGATCACTCATGAATGGAGTGGTGTGAGTGTTGACGATTATGGACGGATTTGAGGTGAGTATTACATCAAGGATATTGCCAGAATCGATTCGTGTGGGGTCATTCACCATGTTTTGCAATCCAAATTCACTCATTATTTCTAGTACTTTGTCGTGTTTGCTGGCAGTTCTACTGCTTGTGCTTTATTCCTTGCGCCAGTTGATATCAGGAAGGTTAAAATCTCCTGTTATGACTAAGTTAGGGGGAGTTTTTGTGATCTGTATAGGTTCGTCAAATATTCATGAAGAGCTTCGAGAGATTGGAGATGGTTATTAGGAGTCGGTAGTAGGATACAAAGTATATGGATTTGTTTCGTGCACAGTGGATTTGTGTTCATACTATTTCACAATTGGAGTTAAGGTTTGGAAGTGGTTCTACAACATCGTCATCGCGAAAGGCTATAGTACTCCACCGCCATGGACATTTCTGTCCTTTCTGATAGCATCCTAGTTTGGTGGAAGAAATGAGTAGGTAGGATATTTTTCATCTATTTTAGTTTGGACTAAGAATATGATGTCGGGATTGTTTGACTGGGTTGTTGCTTTTAGTTGGGTTGTCTTTTCAATGCTCTTGACGCTGTTGATGTTTACCAGAATACCACTGAGTGTGTTTCGTTTGGTTCCCCTGAGTCGTTCAAGGGTTGATGCATTTCGGGGATTTGGTCCAAACACTGGATCTTGAGTTTCGGCTGTGTTGGGATGTATTTCATTGTGGCTGTGGTTGCCACTATCAAACGGATTAGCTGTAGAAATGTTTGTGTCTCTGAAGGAATTTGAGAAGTTGACACTATCGCATTTGGGGCAAGCCCACGAGCATGATGAATTAACAATTTTTTTTATCTTAGTTGTCGTTTATTTCACAGCAGTGTGTGTGCCCAGTTTTGGCAGTGGTCTTATTGTATTGCACGGTGGTCTGTAGTTCTCTGACTTATTTCTCGAACCTTTTTTTAAATAACGGTATAGTGTTTGCTTCTTTCTATTCTAAAGGAACCTCCCCGTCTCTTAATAACAAATTAAAAACTGTTGCAAGCGGTATGCTAATTTGTTCTACAATTTCCAATAGTATTTTGGGCGGAATCCCATCCACTCCAGGTGATTTATTATCCTTCATAGCCCTTATGTTCTTAGCTACCATTTCCGGCGTTACAAATATATGTCCTAAATAGTATGATTCTGCTCCCTTGAACTTAGCCTTTGGTACTGGCAGTGAACTAATATCTTCCCAGGTAAACACTGAACTAAAATACTCATTTAAATCTTCTGCCATTAAGAATCCCTCTGATATTATGTTTCAAGCACTATCTTCTAGAGGACCGACTTAATCCTGAACTTTCTGTTTGGTTCGAACATACGCATAAAAACTCTTGCTGTCATGTTTTATATTACAAACTAATTTTTTTTCATAGCTTCTCATTGACAAACGTTAACATTGTTATAAAGAAAACATAAATTGTGACCCATCCCCAAATAGGCTGGCCACGTTCTGCGGACGACAACCCAACCGGAAACAACTCTTCAAAAGGACCATTAACAAAGGGCGTCCATTGCCGCGGTGGAAAGCCTCTATAATGGGCTCTCTGAAATGATACAGCCTCTCTGTCCGAACCTGACTTATGCTGCGTTCCAGTCACCTAGTGTAAGTCGTGAATACGACTTGGCGAACTGGAAAGTTCACGGGCTCCTCGAGTTTATCACTTGTAAATTTATGCAACTGGGTCAAGTAGGGGTTACGAAGTCGTATTCACGACCTACACGAGGTGATTGGAACGCAGCAATAGCCTCGATTACCCAGGCGCCGTGAGGTGGTAGCACTGGCCCCTCACTATGGCCTGGAATATTAAGGCCCTGGCAATGTTACCGGTTGGGGGCTTTATAGTCGAGTTGCCATTTTTGAAACCTGGAAATGGTTGGTAGTGTAAGTGTTTTTTGCTGAATCGTGTAGGTTATGGGTCCCTCAACTCAAATCAGCGGGATGGCAACGCGCCATCCTTGGGCAATTTGTGGGAGCCAGGCAAATCCAAGATGGCTACCGTGAACCTAGGTCATATTAGAAAATGTGTTACATCTTTGCACTGGAGCATGCTAGGAACATGAGTTTTGTGTATATACACATGTTTTGACATACGAGGAATGCAATGGAACCATTTCCAATGATGTCCGACTATGTTCACATCACAACAATTCAAAATAGCCGCCAGTTTCACCAAAAAATCGAGCATAACGTTTGATTGGTTTATGCTAGAGAGACGATTTTGGTGTCCATCCCTATGTTTTGCCATATCAGGATTTCAATGGAACCATTTCCAATGATGCCCAACTATGAACATCAGACCAAAATTCAAAATGGTCGTCATTTTTACCGAAAATAGCCAAAATACACCATGACTTTTGATTGGATGATGCTAGAAACATGATTTTTTTGTGCATAATGAGTTCATTGGAATTTTTTCCAATGATTTTGTATTGATGTGATATGCCAATAAAGCTGTTGTTAAAATTTGGATTTTTGTAAGGTAACATTTATTTACAGTTCTTCATTTGTAATGATCTGACTGAGCTACGAGTATGCTAATATCTATACATACATACTTACATGTACATGTATATGGCTACTTCTGACAAGAAACATACAAAAGCTTTCCAAAATGGCATGCAGTAATTACGAATGAATCTGTATCATACATGTACAACATTAAAAATACAAAATTCAAAGTAAGAAGTATTCAGTTATAAATTTACCGAAACACAACGAAACACCATTTGAGGGCATTTTTGTAATGACAGGTTTCATTTGGACATTGACAATGTGTATATCATTACTCAATTCAAAACCAACGGTATACGAAAGGGATGCCATTCACATTACATTCTCATAGAAAAGTTTAGTCCCGCCATTCTCTCTCATCCTCCACTTCTATTTCCTCTGTACTGTCACCTTCTTCCTCATTATCATATCTAGCGTCACTCTCATGTTCATCACGTTTGGTGACCGGGTGGAGGCACATGGTTTCACCAACACAGAAGCAGTACGGTGTGCAGGACAACCCTGCAGATTGACAGCTACATGCATGACTGCTGCAAGCTTTCCCTACAGCTTTACACTGACAGTTGATGACGTCCACGAGGGCAGGGGGGATGCTGGTCCTCTTGCAATGCATGGAGTTGGCACACCCCCTGCACCAATAACAAACTCCCATCCATAATCAGCGATATCAACCACGGGCGCAGTCTGCTGATCAGCTGCCTTCCAGGGCATGACTTGGTAGTGACCTCGCATGATGTGATAGGCCAGGTTACCGTCTGTCGGAGGAAGAGTCTTGATACATACAGCTTTCCCTCTGGTCCTTTTGGAGTAGAGCGCATACCTAACAAAAGCCATGCTTGTGCCTTCAGCAACACCACAAAGCGAGCAGATGAATTTCCGTCCAGTCTCCATCAACTGTTCGAGAATAGCACCCTCTTCACCGAAGACAGTGTAAAGGCCATAACTAGTGGTCAGCGGACTTCAATACCTTTAGCGCCATCGCTTTGCCTGACAGTGCATGCATACTAAGCATTTGGAGGGATTTCGGACCAAGGAGGAAAGAACTTTCATTGACGTTGAGGATAGCCCCACTCCATCGATCTAGCTGCACATGGGCTGTCGGCTGCGTACTACACACCCAGATGATAAGCAGAACAAAGACGTCAGTGTCATCGCTGATCACTCGTACATTTTTTCTACCATTCTTCACAGCCTCCAGAAGATAACTAATTATAGTAATATCTGCTTCATCATGGCTGTACAAGCCTTCCTCTCTTCCAACCATCGTCACATTGTTGCCCAAATTGAATGTGGAGAGAACCCTGATGAGAGCCTTCTTATTTGCCTTGCTCTTCATGATGGCATCGCGGCATGAGAGCTTGCTGGATATTGTGATGTTGTAGTCAACAGCCCATTCACCTGCAAGCCGGATTCGTTCATGGTCCTTTGCTGACGGGTCATTATAGCGATCGAAGATGACCAGCACTTCTGTTGATTGGTACTGGCTGAATCTGTCCTTCATACTGTTGGCGAGATGGGTTCTTGTTGCCGTAAATGAGTTCGTGTTTCATCCTGGTATCCATGATGTTGTATAATGGTGTAGAATTGTATTTTATGGGAACAAATTCATTGGTGGTACGTAACTCATAAATGGACACGACAAAAAGTAAAAAAAAAACCTTGTCATTTATACTTTTTTTTTAATAACTTCCCAAATTAATTAGTGCCAATACCAAGTCAAATAAAAAATTTCTTTGGGTGCAAAATTTCACTTTTAATTAAGGCAGTACAATTGTGTACCAGTAGTGTTTTCTTGCCCATATGCTAAAACAGGTAGAGACACCAAAATCGTGTCTCTGGCATATTTGCTGTAAAAATGGCGACCATTTTGAATTTTGGCCAGGTGTTCATAGTCGGGCATTATTAGAAACATAGGGATGGACACAAAAATCTTTCCTCTAGCATAAACCAATCAAAAGGTATGCTCGATTTTTGCTATTTTCGGTTAAAATAGCGGCCATTTTGAATTTTTGAATGTGAACATAGTCGGACATAATTGGAAATGGTTCCAATGAATTCCTCATATACCAAAACATGTGTACATACACCAAAATCATGTTCCTAGCATGCTCCAGTGCAAAGATGTAACACATTCTAATATGACCTAGGTTCACGGTAGCCATCTTGGATTTGCCTGGCTCCCACAAATTGCCCAAGGATGGCGAGTTGCCATCCCGTTGATTTTAGTTGAGGGACCCATAACCTACACAATTCACCAAAAAAACCTTACACTACCAAACATTTCCGGGTTCCATATTGAACATAGTAGGGCGGCAACTCGACTATTATACCGGATTCGGATAGAGACGATGATTGGCTCTCAGGCCAACTATGAAATAACAAATTAAATAACGGAATACTTTTTTCAGATAATAGTATACTATAACAACTATTCAACATGAAACTTATATTGAAACATGTCACACACAAAATCAACCGACAATAAACTTTTTTTGTAGTTTAGTGCCTTTTAATCACGTGCATTTTCACTAGGTGGCAGCTCTCATGGCTGACAACAAGTGGGCAGTCAAAACGCGATTCTGAGCCAGACTATCTTCCTGTGGAAGTCACGCAGCCACGCGAGAGACGGTTAAGCGAGACTAACTCAATCAAGCTCGGCAAGTGATAAACAATCATGTTGAGCAGGAAGACGAATTATGCTCTGGATAGTATTTAGCTTGTAACCAGTTGTTTTGAACAAGATTACGACCGAAAGCGATAAGCTCCAGGGGGCAAATGGACAAGGAAGCCCTTGGCTTACCGTGAATCCGATTTTTTTTATTTACGTGTATCCCGCCCTTGTTAGATACCTGCCAAGTTTGTTTAAACGTATTCACGTTTCAAACATTAGCACAACCAGTAAATTGTTAATTCCGTCCATTTTAATATCGTCTTCTGTGAGAATAAGTATCCTACTTTCTCATAGCTGATATACATTGACAAAATCGTGTTCTCTTACTCACGTTGCTTTGTGTCTTGCGGTTCTAGTGATTTCTTTAAGTAAGACGAAAATAAACAGTTCTACCTACATATTTTTTTAAATGTACAATTGTTGATGCTATCTTAGGATTATGGTCTCTAGTGTTGTCAAACAACACTGTCAACACACCATATATAGGTGTAGGTTGTAGCTAAGGTAATCAAAACATCACATCATGGACTTATACGTCATATAATTTCCCAATGGTTAATATATATATACCATTATGAATCGTACCAAGTGTCACAACCCACTTGCCAATTTATCCAGTGTCAAACTCTAGGAGACTTTGAAAATAATTGTGAAAACCTCCAACTGCACCTCAACAAAATCCTTCAACTACACCTCCTTCAGACTACAATCCACGAGAAGTTCCCCTTTCCGGGAAGCCGGGAGTCATACTAAAACTCCAGGATACACCCGGACAATCCGGAAGGGTTGGCAGGTATGTAACAGGTTACGAAATATACCAACGTCAAAAGAAGTAAGAAGGTTTCGCTGGAAATATGCTAAGCGTCATTTCCGTGAATTCAAAACAACTCAAATCCCAACATTCGTTCTGGATACAGTTAACCCGCACAGAGCGGTATGTCTGGAACAAAATATATAAGCCCCATGAATGTGATATAATACAAATCTGACAGTTGTAATACTGATGTGCATATAACCTTATAGGTACAACAACAATAGTATCAATAGCTACTACTCGATCACTCAATAAAGCGGGCCGGTGCCGCGGGCCGAGAACAGTCCCGTGACGAAAATGTTTTTGCCTACTATTTTGCCTACAATTTGACTAGCCGTTTTGACACTGCCTTGACCTTGACGAAAGTGTGTTTTCTTCTTAGTGTTTTGTGTAGGTTTTCCTGCAAATACAGGCACAGGTTATTGCATGTTATGTTTATGCTATGCAAAGTATTGATTGAAGTATTTAACCTAATTTAACTTATTTGACCCGAACAGCCAGCTCGAATCTATTTAGTACTTGTGAAATATGCAAAGGTCTTCGTTGGTTAACTAATACACTCCCAGATGGGGCTTTTGTATAATAAAGTACTTTAATTCTCTTAAAGTTGCACTCTTATTTAAACTACCATTTTAAACTGTTTAAAAAAAATGTAATTGCAACACGAACAATATTTATTTATCTAATCAAACATGCTACCATAACTAGCACTTTGGTATTTGATATGGTATTCGATAAATTATGTTTTTTGGAAAAATTAGCGGTCGCCGTGTCAGAATAACAAACATATTACACGCGGGTATAAGTGTTCGTCTTTTGTTCTGTTTATCTTACAATTGCACAATATATAAAAACAAGTTTATAATATTATGGTGTTGAGGAAAGTGCTATATATTGTATGGGCATGTTGATTCACTAGAAATTTGTAATTAGCAAATATGCTAAACAAATAGCCGACCGACACAGGTCTCTATTTAAAATATACCTTCAACTAAGCATCCAAAACAAGGTCAACCGCTAGTTTCCGTGTGATGTGTACTTTGGTTACAAAATACCACAAATCAAACTGAGAGTTTGTGAACATGCTTAAACATGCCCAACACGGAATATCGTGACCAGCGGTGCAATCAAGATTTCATAAAGGCTTCGACTGGTTCGTTGACCAGGGACCTATTTGCTTACTCGTCACGTACAAAACGCGCATGCCATGACTTCGAGAAATATCTCTCACATCATCGCTGTGGTATTTACTATTGATTTCAATATTTTAAAACACAAGCAAATTAATTCCCAGTGAGAGTTAACCCGTGTGATTTGGATGCTGGTGTCAGTAATAGCAAATTTGCATTAGAAAAATAAACACATTTGTTGTGTTCCCAGCGTCATATTCGACTTGAACACATGTGTTAAGTGCTTGCACTATTGACACGCACGCTTCCTTAGTGTTGTCCGTGCCCTTTTATGTCGGGCACAGGATCAATGCCACAACTGAATTCGGACACCTTGATACATTAGTTGAGGGTCAACCTGGTCAATTCAGTGCACAAGGCTCGCAGGTTTGCGATACGATATGTACGTCAATGATATCTCGTGGCTTCAAAGTGATCCTTTTCATAAACGTGAGACCGATTATTATATTACTGCGGAAATAACTACGATCAATGAACTCGGAGCAAAATGGCAGGGGTGGTGAAGGCCATAACGTGACTACATCAATACGAAAACATCTCAGTGAATATAGTACAACTGGGGGCGGTATACGTAGCAAACACAAACACGAAGAGGTCTGATGAATTGCGAACGATCACCAAACGGCCGATACGGATCCTTAACGTACGGGGGAATTTCGAAAATATAAAACAATCATGTATCCTTCCTGGGGTTGTAGATGAAACCCTGAAAGTTTGGCCCCCGAGATGCAAACCGCGTAGGAAGTGTAACGAAACAAATTTTTGGCAAATGCTGTTCAATTTTGGGAAATGTAAATGCCTCCACACAGGACATGGGAACGAAGAGGTAGAATATACAATGGGGGTACTATACTATGTACTATTGTAAACGAAAAGGACTTCGGGTTAACCATTAGTGCTGATATGAAGGTTTCAGAGAAGTGCGGAATTGCAGCTTCAAAGGGAAATCAAATCCTTGGATTAATTAGGCGAAATATAGCGTATAAGGAAAATGAACTAATAATACCGCTGTACAAAACAATAGTTAGGCCTCATTTAGAATATTGTATACAAACGTGGAGGCCATATCGCAAGAAGGACATAGATATGCTAGAAAGAATACAGAGGAGAGCGACTAAAATGATACAAAAACTGAGGGATCTTAGTTATAAAATTCGCCTAAAAGAATGTGGTTTAACAACACTAGAAACCAGGCGATTGAGAGGAGATCAGATAGAAATGTTTAAAATAATAAATGGTTATGAAAATATTGATAGAAATATTTGTTTCTCAGTTAAGAAAGATAGAAGGACTAGAGGACACGAAGTTACATTGGCAAAGGAGCAGTGTAGATTAGATATAAGAAAGGTCTCATTTTCACAGAGGATTGTAAATGAATGGAACAGATTATCTGTTGATTGTGTGGGTGCTAATAGCGTGAATATGTTTAAAAATAAAATCGACACATACCTCAGAAGGGCGGGATACACATAAATAAAAGGGTTGGACTCTCGATAAGCCAAATGGCTTCCTTGTCCACCTGCCACCTAGAGGTAATTCTCTGGGTGGCAATCTTGTTAAATATTGTTAAATATACATAAAATAGTCCGAATACTAAAAATGCACTGTTGGGGCATTATGAGTTGTTTTCATGTAAATTAAACTTATCTGGGAAAATCTCACGTGCCGCGCAAGGCATGCAGTAGTATCGATAATACAAGGGCGGTTAATACAGTTATTGTCTGACATGACCATAGCCGCGCATACGTGAGTTTGTGACTTCCGGTTTTATTGAGAATGACTTCTGCCTCACACCAGCTTTCGCATGTCGACCAACAAAAGATAATGACTGCGGCGCGTTTCTTTCTTCGACTGAATTAATTAGTGAAACCAATACTTTTATTTACACAAAGACCGACATAATTAATAGCTGCCCATATGCCGGACAAAATTATCCCACTTAAGCAAGCTTTTGTGTTTATTTATCGACACAATCCGCGGACTGTGCCCCGACTCTAAGTGCAAATAAAATGAATCGACCTGCAGCTTCGGTTGGAATCGTTTCCACTTGTTGGTCTGGAATGTATAGTATGAACCGTTCATTAGATGTAGTTCTGTTTCGTTTTAGGCCTCATACTTTAACAAGAAAACACCAACATTTACTCGGCTGCGATTGTAGCCTAACCTGTTATGTCTATATCAATACGTTAACTTTGGGGGAGATACAGTTATATTTCCTCCCAGGTGCCGATGTCCACCCGCCTCTTTTTATGTTCGTTTGCTTCCCACTGGCCTCTGATCTAATAAATGGTGATGCATAAAAAGGGTAGTTAATTAACAATATTTAATTACGTGTTAATGATATTATCACTCATTTGAACCATCCAGTCTCATTAAACTCTTCAGTCATGCGATATGCATGGTTGCTATGCAGAATGAACGTTGGCCATACTTTGGCAATTTTTACAACTGTTGAGGCCTAAACATAATCAAAAAGCTAACAAATATTTTCTTAATCTTAATTTAGACGGGAATGTGCAAGATTCTACCAAGACACTTTTTACATCAACTTGTGGGCTACTAACGGCAATTACCGGGCCTGGAACAATTTCATGGCAAACACCGCTTGCGTATTCCGTCCGACTGGTATTACCACATCGACGTCTTGCAACGTTCATATTAAATTAATGATCAGGCTAATACTGGGACGATAACTACACTTTGAAGGGAGCATGCCCTTAGAAGATTTTTGTGCTTTTTGGATATCCATTACAAAGATATAGCGAATTCCGGCCTATTCGATAAGCCAAAGGGCTTCCTTGTCCACCTGCCACCTAGAGTTAATTCTCTGGGTGGCAATCTTGTTAAAGATTGTTGTCAATGAGTTACGGAGATGCTACAACAGGTTGACTGGAGATAAACCAACTGGTTAAATTAACAAACAACGAAATGTCAAGAAAGGTCAAGGTCTTTCGCAATCAGCAACACAGAAGAAGTCACAAAAATCGTGGTTTGTGTATGGCAGAATTGGAGACGTTTAGACGAAGGAGAATAATTAAATATATATTGTTATTGCGGTTGTATACAGTTGACGCAATATATAAATAAAGACTGCGCTGTTGAAACCACCCGTCCAGTTGTAAATCTAGATGTTTTTATTCCAGATAATTGGTCGGGGATATAAAAAAGACACTGGTCGTACAATGAATGTGTATGCCGACAAACAGACATACACAAGCCCTTACAGTGTTTAACATGTTTATGGGCAAACGTTTTTTTTTGTAAACTGGACATACCAAACCAAAAAAATAAACATGTTGTTTAACTCTAACATTTCTTTTGTTTTCTGATAGCTAACATGGTGAAGTTCATAGGCCGAAAATATTGTGAACACCACTTCAACCATTTTTTGTGGCATCTGGCGGAAGTCATACTTGCTTTAATACGTTTTGGTGATGTTTATTACGACACCCGCCACCTTTGGTAACAAAGTATACTATTTTGTTGTGAAAATACATAAAATGAAAGTTTCTAATGCTACCTGACTGCTGCCAATACTACTACTTTTGGAGAGAAAAAACATACAAAGGAATGGGCTTATTCTGGATTTCATGAGTAATAGGCTACTCAACAAACGATAGCATGTTTTCTGCATGACACTTTTTCACATTTTACACAAACTATGTCAAACATCATTCGCTATATCTTTGTAATGGATATCCAAAAAGCACAAATGCTTACCACATACATATATTGTTTGGTGTATATCCAAGACATACATACAATGTCAATATAATTGGTTAATATTTGTGAAAATAATGGATTCGCTTTAGAACGTTCCATTTGGATGTCGTAATAAACTTGAATACATCACAGTTTCAATAGTACCAACATCGTTATGAAACACGTTTTCACCTTCCATTTGGCATTATGTCACCAACATATCGTTCACCGTGTCATTTTGCGTATTTTCTGCACATTTTACTCAAACTAGACCAAACATCATTGTTTATATATGTTTAATGGGTAAGAGAAAATACATATTGTTTATCAAACATATTCCCTAATGTACATACAAGACAGACTTACAACGTCAATTTCAAAACAATGGAAAATGATATAAGTGTACCATCTGGATGTCGTGATGATGGCAGATTCTTCGCATCCGAAGATCAGTAAGGAAGTCTTTGTCCCTGGGGAAGGCGGCATGCCTTCTGGTGGCTGCAAAGGCCTATTCTGGACTGGCTGGCTCTGGAGCAGGTTGAACAACTATACAGTTGGCCTGATGTTGCCTGAGTTGCAGATTCTTTCCTCCGCGTGCGTTTATCCTCATCTGCTTCCCTTCTGGAATGTTGAAAGTCCTGTGCTGTTCTCCTGGTAGTTGCTCTCCAGTTATTCTTAATGGCGGCTTTACAACAAGTTCATCAGATAAACGGTGCAGTTAGACGAACTTTCCGGCGAGAGAGAGAGTGTTTAGAGACATGACCCACTCATTTGGTGTATACGACAATGTTGAGTTGTTCGACCGGTATCGTTTTCGTCGGGAGAATATCAGGCATTTAATAGATTTAGTCGGTGACGACACCTCGATAGTGTCACGGAAGGGTTCCTTAACACCGACACTGCAAATACTCATCGCATTACGTTTCTTTGCATGTGGATGTTTCCAGCTGGTTGTGGGCAATTTGTTTTGTGTTAGCAAGGCAACCGCGAGTAGAACTGTTCAGAGTGTTCCAGCTGCTTTCGCCAGGCTACTGCCACGTTACGTACGCTTCCCCAAATAGGCGAGACGGAAGCCATGAAAGTGCATTGTCGCCACATCGCAAACTTCCCTAACGTTATCGCCTGCGTCGACTTATGCATATTACAATTTCAACGAACATGAATATATCAATCGTAAAAACGACTATAACATAAATGTCCGACTGATCTGTGATGCCGATGCCATGATCATGAACAGTGTTGTGAGGTGGCCGGGATCGGTGCACAACGCACGCATTTTGTGGGAGTGTCCCATGTTCAATGTGTTTGAGACGGTACCCTGGCCACTGGAAGGATACATCATCGGCGACAACGGCTACATGCTCCGAGACTGGCTGCTTACGCCTTTTATTCACATCACAAATGCAGCACAACAGCGCAAACAACTCAACTCCTCATCACTGAAATTCGATTTTCTTTCTCTTTTTTTCCGGAACCGGCAGCGTCGCGTGCTGTTGCCATGTTGCTAACGGGAAAGTGGGAAGGGGAATCCCGGGGGTTACCCGTATCATGACGCTAATCTAACCACGTGACAGCCTTACGCGCCTACTTAGTTAAGAAATAGGTCATGCGCGCTACATGAAACCTTACGCAACTACTTAGCTACGCAAGAATTGGAGTGTACGCTTTTGCGTAGCGCTACGTAACCGCGTAGTTTAAGTACGCTTCATGAAACCGGCCCATGTTGTTTTTGTTTGCTGCTAGCTGTTCCCAATCTATGTGGTCAATATTTGCGTGGGCGAGTTGCCACTTTAGTTGGTCATTGTAGCGCCTGCATGGGGCTCCTCTGTCTCGCTTGCCCTGACGAAGCTCACCATAAAATACATATTTTGGCATTCTTGTGTCGTCCATGCGCGAGATGTGGCCGGCCCGGCGGAGCTGCCTGAGCATCAACGTGGCTTCGATGCTCTGGAGGTTTGCCTTTTCCAAGACCTCATTGTTGGAGACATAGCCCTGCCAATGGATTCCCATGATGGAGCGCAGACATCGTTGATGGGACCGTTCAAGCAGTTGTACTTGCTTTCTGTAGAGGACCCATGCCTTAATTGATAGACGCTGAGGGTGGTTTTGCCATACACGTTTCTGCAGGGGACCGAATGAGCTGTTGGCTTTGTTGGATGTCGTAATAAAAATGAATATCTCATTGTTTCAACAGTAGACAGACAGACAGACAGACAGACAGACAGGCAGACAGACAGACTGACAGACAGCAGTTCTTTATTAAGACCCATATATATATATATATATATCACTCAATAAGTGAGTATATAAAAGCATAAATATAGCAATCACATGGTATACAAAGTATCACGTGTGGGTCAGGGAGAACCCCACTAAGGCAAAAAAAGCCGCCCTCGTGGGAACCACCAGTTATATTGATGACAAATCCTCGTGTATAAAAAAAAAATTATAGCATAAATAGGTTAACAGAGTAAGTCAGACAAAGCTTAGAACATGACATTATACATGATTTTGGACGATTGGCTATTCACCCAAAGATGTACACATAAAAGCTTATTCATATTTGTTGTTCACTCGTAATGACAAATGTAACAATTTCGTAAAGTACACACAGGTAAACAAGTCTGCAAATAATGATGCTTAACATACATTGCAAACCCGTGTAAGCTGTCAGTGTAGACGTTACTTGTTATTAAATCAGGTGCATTATTGATAGTACGTAGTTCAGAAGTACAGACAGTTAGTGAAGAAGTTAAAGAAGACAAGAGTAGAACAGATTATCCTCTCAGGAATTTTGCCAGTAATGGGAGGAAGGGGGCCGACATATAGAAACTGCAAGAGGATGGCGATCAACGCACTAGTTGAGCAGATGTGTAAAGAAGAGGGGGTGGGATTCGTAGATTTATGGGGATACTTTGTTGGGAGGGAAGATATGTACATGAGAGATGGCCTTCATCTAAGTGGAAAGGGGGCAGCAGTTTTCTCAGAGAACTTGCTGCAATCTGTTGACAGTGGGACAGGCTGCATCTATTTAAACTAGATTCGCAGGGGGGATTCACAGAGAAGCCTGAAACTGGAGGCATAGATAAAGACAGCAGAAATAATCGGCAAAGAACAGCCTGGAAAACTGTTCTGAATCAGGATATAAATGCATTTGTTTAAATGCAAGGAGCATAGTAAACAAAAGAAGTGAACTAAACATTATGGTAGAAGATATTGACCCTCACATAATAGGTATAACTGAATCGTGGGCCACCACTGATATATCAGATGCCGAATTGGGACTAACAGGATATGTAATGTTTAGGAAAGATAGAATAGGAAGAAAGGGAGGTGGAGTTATTTTATATATTAAAGAATCTATCCAGGCTTATGAAATAAAATTAGAAAGAGAAGAAGATTGCGAAGAAGCTGTTTGGTGTAACATAGTTACAGGAAACTCAACGTTAACAGTTGGGTTAGTTTATCGAAGTCCAAACATAAGCATAGAAGAGAATGAAAAAATACAAAACGCTATAAGGGAAGTAAGCAAACGGAACTGTATTATTATGGGGGACTTTAACCATGGGCATATACAATGGAAATCTCTACAGAGTATGGGGAGTGAGGACCACAAGTTTTTAGTTTTAGTACAAGATAGTTTCCTTTCTCAACATGTGCTAGAACCAACCAGGGGAGAGAATGTGTTAGACTTAGTTTTGTCCTCACAGAAAGAATTAGTTGACAATGTCAAGATATGTGAGCCACTGGGGAGTAGTGATCACAACCAGATACATTTTACCATCAAAGTAAAATCAGAAAGGAATAGTAAAAAGCAGTATAGGAGAAATTTCCACAAAGGAAGGTATAAGGACATGAGGAAATATTTAGCAAAGATAGACTGGAATAACACACTGAAGAATAAGACAGCAACCGAATGCTGGAATATCTTAAATAGTGAAATTAAGTGCATAGTCGATAAATTTGTACCTTTCAAAAAACAAGGGAAACGGTCTAAAAAGAAGCACTTATCGAAAGAAGCCATTAAAAAAATTAAGTATAAACAAATGATGTGGAAGTCATATAGATGTACTGGAAATGATGAAGACTACAACATTTATAAAGAAGCACTTAATCAAGCTACAGCTGAAATTAGAAATTCAAAGAGAAGCTATGAAAAAAAATTTGCTAGTAATATAAAACATGACAGTAACAGTTTTTATGCGTATATTCGAAGCAAACAGAAAGTTCAGGATAAGGTCGGTCCTCTAGAAGATAGTGCTGGAAATACAATAACAGAGGGATTCTTAATGGCAGAAGACCTGAATGAGTATTTTAGTTCAGTGTTTACCAGGGAAGATATTAGTTCACTGCCAGTACCAGAGGCTAAGTTCAAGGGGGCAGATTCAGACTATTTAGGACAGTTAGTTGTAACCTCGGAAATGGTAGCTAAGAAAATAAGGGCTATGAAGGATAATAAATCACCTGGAGTGGACGGGATTCCGCCCAAACTACTATTGGAAATTGTAGAACAAATTAGCGTACCGCTTGCAACAGTTTTCAATTTGTCATTAGAAGAGGGAGTGGTTCCTTTAGAATGGAAAGAGGCAAACATTATACCGTTATTTAAAAAAGGTTCGAGAAACAAGTCAGAGAACTATAGACCAGTGAGTTTAACATCAGTGATTTGCAAATTATTAGAAAGACTATTAAATTAAATTAAATTAAAGATCACATGGTGGATTTTCTTGTTAAACATAACTTGATAAACCCATCTCAACATGGGTTTTTAAAAGCGAGGTCATGCTTAACAAATATGTTATGTTTTTTGGAAGACATCACTAGGTGGGTAGATGAGGGATCACCAGTAGATATCATCTATTTAGATTTTCAAAAAGCTTTCGACAAAGTACCACATCAAAGATTACTCCTTAAGCTAAAGGCCCATGGCATAGGAAATGGTATAATAAACTGGATAGAAAAATGGCTGAATGACAGAAGACAACGTGTAGTAGTTGATGGGGAGGCTTCAAACTGGAAATCGGTATTGAGTGGGGTACCACAGGGATCAGTACTAGGACCTATATTATTCTTAATATATATCAACGATTTGGACGATGATATAACAAGCAAGGTGTTAAAATTTGCGGATGATACAAAAGTGTTTAGAAGGATTAAAAGTGATGGAGACAGACAGCATTTACAAGATGATCTTGACAGGTTGATCAAATGGTCTGAAAAGTGGCAAATGCTGTTCAATTTGGGGAAATGTAAATGCCTCCACACAGGTCATGGGAATGAAGAGGTAAAATATAAAATGGGGGGTACTGTTCTAAGTACTACTGCAAAAGAAAACGACTTAGGGTTAACCATTAGTGCTGATATGAAGGTGTCAGAGCAGTGCGGAATTGCAGCTTCAAAGGGAAATCAAATCCTTGGATTAATTAGGCGAAATATAGAGTATAAAAAAGAAGAATTAATAGTACCGCTGTACAAAACAATAGTGAGGCCTCATTTAGAATATTGTATACAAGCATGGAGGCCATATCGCAAGAAGGACATAGATATGCTAGAAGAGTACAGAGGAGAGCGACTAAAATGATACAAAATCTGAGGGATCTTAGTTACGAAATACGCCTAAAAGAATGTGGTTTAACAACACTAGAGAACAGGAGATTGAGAGGAGATCACATAGAAGTGTTTAAAATATTGAATGGTTATGAAAATATTGATAGAAACATTTTTTTCTCAGTTAAGAAAGATAGAAGGACCAGAGGACATGAAGCTACATTAGTAAAGGAGCAGTGTAGATTAGATATAAGAAAGTTCTCATTCTCACAAAGGAATGTAAATGAATGGAACAGATTATCTCCTGATTGTGTTGGTGCTAGTAACGTGAATATGTTTAAAAATAAAATCGACACACACCTTAAAAGGGCGGGATACATGTAGATAAAAACTATTGGACTCTCGATAAGCCAAAAGGCTTCCTTGTCCACCTGCCATCCAGAGTAATTTTCTGGATGGCAATCTTGTTAAATCTTGTTAAAGGTGTATCTGAGACTTTTTCCAAAATTCGTGTTGTACCCTGATTATGTGTACATTGCATTGTTCATGTGTGCGGAAATTGTGGATGCTGTTGTTCTGATGAAGCGGCACATTTTTAAGGTAAACAGGAAGTTTGTTATGCTAGAATTTATAATTAAATTTTAGTTCTAGCGATTTTAATGTGTTCTATTTTTAATAGTTTAAGACTTTTAAACAGTGGTTCAGTGTGAGCATGGCATTTGCTTACACTAATAATTCGGACAAGTTTCTTTTGAAGTTTCTGAATTCTGTCACATTTGTAACCCCAAGCGGTAACGCCGTAGCACAGGTGTGGCAATAGTTGTGTGTTATACAACATGGTCTTTATATTAAGAGATAATAATCATTTTGATGACAACGCTGCAGAGCTAATAAGAGCAAGTGGCGAAGCTGGTGTGGATATCTATCACACATTATGCAAGAAAATATGGCTAAGTAGAAAATGGCCCATGGACTGGAAACGAGCCATCCTTATAGCAATACCGAAAAAAGATGACACAAAAGAATGCTCAAACCACAGGACTATATCCCTAATGAGACATGCGAGCAAAATTATGCTAAAATTCATAACGAAGAGAATCACAACAAAATTAGAATGTGAAGACGACAGAACACAAGCTGGTTTCCGCACTGGAAGGGGAACAAGAAATCACATTTTCAACCTGAAGATGTTAATTCTAAAATGCAGAGAATTCATCCATGACCTTAGGATCTGTTTCATAGATTATTCAAAAGCTTTTGATAATGTTAGTCATCAAAAACCCTGGAAAACCTTGATACACATGGGATTTAACCAGAAAGTTACATCATTTATCCGAAATTTATGCAGTCTGCAGTAAAATTAGAGTGTGGTACCACAGATTGGTTCCCAGTCGGCAAGGGTGTGAGACAGGGGTGCATTTTGTCCCCCACCTATTCAGTCTATACACAGATAATATCACGAGAGAGGTCGAAACTGACACGAGAAGCATGTTTTGTAATGGACTGAAAATTAATGGAAAGGAGATATATGAATTGAGATATGCCGATTACACAGGATTAATATCCGATACAAAAGAAGGATTTCATAAACTGATAACTACTGTTAAAGAGCACAGCGAGATGAAAGGATTGAAACTAAACGTAAAGAAGACTAAGATTATGGATGTGAAGGGATGTCGAGAACCATCAGAAGTCACAGTAGATGGCGAAGAAATAGAACGAGTGGAAAGTTTTGAATATCTGGTGTCACTGATAGAAGCGGATGGAGATGGGACGAAAGAGATCAAGCGGATATTGGCAATGGCGAGTAAAAGTTTACGGATATGAAGAAGCTGTGGAAAACAATGAACAAAGATATGAAACTACGAATTATCGCTGAAACGGCCGACCACATGCCAATATTCTAAATGTAGTTGAATATTTCATTAGGTTAGTTCATGTACCTCATTCGCGCACATTATTTAAAATAATAACCAAATATGTATATGTACAATGTTTTGGAAACGACACTGACATTTTAATTCGAAAAATCACTGACACTAAACCAATGATTATTTTAAAACCCAAATGGTGACAAATACGATGAGAAGTATGTAGTTTAGGAGAAACCGGATGTTGTAATAAGCACTTCTTAACATGGACGAAACATTTCTGATATTTGAAACAAGTCCTATGATTTTTATGATTGGTTGGAAGTAGTATAGAAACCATTTCTTTCTTACGTAGATATAACCATGCCTTGTATCATAGGAACAATAAGTCCTTCTTATATCACGGTCCTTGATGTGTTTGAATTTTATTTATCTTGGATGTTGTAATAAACAGCAAATCTGTGGACAACACAAATTGGTCCCTCAAAACCTCCCTGTTTCTAACAATGTCAATTTGAATGTATACATATCACAATTTCATGTATTTTCTGAAACGCAGATGCAGAAGAAAAGCTCTAATCGCATCAGAGGCGTAAGAAGTGGAAAATCACAGTAGACTTGTATGATAGGGTACTGGTAATTTTTGATAGGTTATATCTCTAAAACCAATAGACCGTTGAAGCAGGTTGAGTAGGCAACTTAATTTGTACTGCTTTGTACTTAATTGGACTGATTTTCACCAGCACTGGTCATTTTCATGGCGTCTAGAGCATGTCAAAGTCCGAAGACAAACCTTTTGCAGTTTGCAAAAAACTTTTGCCTTTTAAATGTACGTTTTGAAATGTAGATATATTTATATTTTTTTGTAAGATTTTGGAGCTGTCAGTGTAAAGAGCTATCTATACACAGTAGACGCACTATTTTACATGTTTCAACCCCGTCTTCATTGGAACATTTCGTAGCGCTGTCATGTACACCCTCTAAAGGTGCCATCAAACGATGAAAATATGTCGCGGTAACCATTGCGTGCAATGATCGCAGCTAGGATGCAGCTTCGCTTGCGCTGCAACTCGCATGCATCTGGTCTGTATGCACAGCGCGACCCTTAAGCGCCGCTTATGTGGCGATTTGTTCCAAAAAGAAAAGACAAAAGAAGAGAAGCGTTTGGGTACGGTCTTGGCTACTGCGGAGATCATTTCATGCCTGTAGTGCGAGCTGGCGGATGATCCGCAGGCGTAGAAGACTATTGTCCGGATGGACGAGGACCGTTTTAATCGCCTTGTAGAGCAAAGTTCCCCTCATATTCAAATGAATAACACACAGTGGTATAAAACAAGTTATAAAACTGCATAATAATGAAGTGTAACTTTTTCGCAGTATATTCTTGAAGAATAAAGAATAATGTTTTACAAGAAATCTTACGCTTTCAATTACATACAATTGTTAGTTTTCATTGTTGCTGATGACAATCTCTCTGGCGGTGGGTTCTGATTGGTAATTACATACAACTTAATTGCACATTTTAAACATGCAACTTGTGTGCAACAGAATTGCGCTCAATGCGTTGCCTGCGATGGTACCAACGTACGAAGCGACTAGGTTGCGCGCAACCATTGCAAGAGGCTAAGTTGCTTCGTCTGACGGCACCTTAAAGTGATATTCTTTGTAAGCTAATATACATTTGAGATGTACTGTATAAAAACGTGATAATTTCCCATAACTATGTTCTCTGCTACTCTCTTATGTCTTGCATGTTTATGCATAATTTGGGTGTTATCTGCGCAAAAAGCCGATAAATCATTGCGTTTACGCGAGTAATGTTGAGCTTGCTGCCACGTGGATGATTAAATATGCAGCCCGAGTATAATGAATATTCATGCATGCGCAGTGAAACACACAGAAACTGGTGACGTCACACTCACAGTCAACATGTCAGATTTCGCGGTGAGTTGTTGCAAGCAATGGCTTTTTAAATCAACAATTCGTAGACATATTGTATACTGACAGTTACTTTTAACAATGCAGGAAGCTTATGCATTGTTTATTTATCCTGCTTCTAATGCCGTCCACTGGATAATTTTTCGATTAAGTATAATCATAACATCCGACCCATAAATCCGACTGTCCGCGCGGGGGCGACGGCATCAGTCATTGCGGGTTGGGTCTGTGTGTCTACGGGTCTTGCCTTTCCAGTCAGCCGTTTTTAAAAAATCCCTGTTTTCCCACTTATTTGAACCGAAACGTTCACATATTGTTTCTAATGCTACAGCTACGAGTGTTAGTAAACCTGGCTGGCGTGTCATCGTTCAATATAAAAGTTTTAGGTTTGTTAAAAAGTACACAATACTGTGTTGCCACGGAATTTTGCGAGGTATACACGAACTATGGACACTAGCAGCACTTTATACATAAGGTTTTATCCATGAATATATTTAAAAAATATAATAATAGATCAGATCAAGCTGTGCTGCTTCATGTGAATAGCACAATTGATATTAATAGTACTCGCTAAAAAAACATACAAATCAAACATTTATTTTTGATATGTTACTTTACCGTTACTGTACACTTTTCGCGAGAAGGGCCCAAGTGTATAATTATATACAACATTAATCATTAGAGCAAGAATAAAGGAAAACATACAGTACACTCTGGATAAGGTCGAACCTCCAGGGACCCATAACGATACTGATTAGAGGAACTTCTGATAACTAGAACGTTATCAGAAGGTCCCCTTTGCCCAGGACCGAGGAAAAGATTGACTTAACTTAGCGAACATCAACTTATGTGAGTTCGAGTTATCTGGAGTGCACTGTATATGACCAATGCGTATAGGTAATTATGTAGAAGTAAACTAAACGTTGGCCAAAGTATTGGATTGGGATTTTAGTCTGACTGAATCAGCATAGTAAGACTCTGTTGTATTTCTTTCCCATTTAGCCAGCTGTACACTTGGTTATAAGTTCCATAATCTAATATCTAAACTGAATTAATCTGCACAGTGTTGAATTAGCTAATTCATATTTATGCTTCTTCACTTCACTTTCACAAAACCCGTAATGATCGTTGGGGTACCACTGACGACTTCTTAACCAGCTCTATCCACGTTTCCTTGTTCTCCACAGCCCTATGGGAATCGGCGAACATATTTCTGCTCAGTTTCCTAAAGTCAACTTTGTTTATTTGCAGGAACATCTTGACCATCAACAGTTTTAAAATAGCCGACCTGACGGAAAGAGGAAATTGAAGAGCTCTACTCAACAGTACCATTAACTGAACAATGGGTCACATGACATAAGATGGTGCCTGACTTTGTTCTGCCCCATTCTGTTCTGTGCGACATCTACTGGGAAGTTGTACATCACTTCGTGTTTCAAATGGATGTGTGCACCTGAAAGCTTTGTGTATCAAAATGCATAGCATTGCTATTAATTGAACAATGTGTTAACTGACACAGTAGTGAAGAAGATGTCTGACTTTGTTCTGCCACATTAGTTCCGTGTGGCTTCTGCTGGGAATATATACATCACTACATGTTTCAAAGGGATTTGTGCAATCGATCGATTTGTGCATCCAAATGCACAACATCCCGACATTATGTTACAAAGTAGTACACAATAAAATGTATGCTTTCTTATGCTCATCATGTTTGGATTGTGTTCTATAGCATATTCTTCACAATGTGTTAAAACAAGTTTGCGTTAAGTGAACTATATTGGGAGTAGTGAGTTAAATGCACCAATGATGACTGAAAACAGTGGTTTAAAAAATACGTTACTTTAAACGTTTTGTAATTTTATAACTTGTTTTCCATCATATAATGGCCATTTTATTTGTCATCGAAACGGTGCACAAAACAAATAATTATTGTAATACCTGTACAAAATAAAACAAGTTGTTACACCGATGCAATATAGTTTAATATTTTGTCGACAATAATGTTGTTATGTTCTTTATAGATCTACATTTTTCAAACTAAAAGTAAACCATATGTCGATAGGAAAGTACATAACCACCTATGCAATGTTAATACCGCGATGTATAATGTTGCATTTATACTGCTTATGTAAATAGCAGTTGGATTTAAGGTGCAAACAAAATGGTTTCATTATTGGATGTTTCTCGGCTTCAATAAGTTTCTTTTACCTAAACGTTTAATTAAAACTTAACTTAAAATGTATAGCCAGATGTACGTAATGAAAAAGGAACACGATAGTATCATACGTGAGATTTCGTGTTTTTATATTCAAAAAAAAAACAATAATTCAATACGTCATCGGCGGCTCCGAGCGTGGAGAGATGGTGTTTTTTTCTTTTAAATCAATCCGTCTATCATGAGCTATCGCTATGTTCATTCTCCGTTTATTCCATTTATTTCCCTTCTTTTCTTTGCTGAATATGTAACATAAACAGTAGCTGGTCCACGTTTCCTGTTGATAATCAATTTTATCGGTCACGACTCATTCGCATGGCGGTGGCTAATCCAAATACGCACATGTTGATGACGTTCCTCTTGCATCTATTAACTCGGCGTAGCTAATCGAAGTCTGACGGACAGTCCCGAATATTCATGAGCATGCCTTATGCGGATCGTGAAGGTGGGGCCAAAGTAATTTTTTTCGATATATTGTCAGGGTCATTAGTGATTAATACAACATAATTCTAATGAAATAAAGGCATAGAATTACATGAAATAATCATATCAACAGGATTATTTAATAATTGCGTACATTACAAAGATATTATTAAAGAATCGCTTCAAGACTATGTTCATTTTGAGAAATACCACAATGTGTAGCCGATACCGCGATACAATATTAGCAGACCATCGGCAGTAGGAGCGTTTTGCATAGTTCAACTAAAAGGCAAATACATTTGTGTAGGCGACTGGCAGAGCTATTAATGCTATCAATTTGATATCGCCCGTTGGAGCATCCTCGCAAGCCAGGGCTGTTTGCCATGCAAAACTAGCCCTGGCTGATCCCCTACGCGATGTAAGGAAGTTAGCTAGTAATTTACTTCGCCAGTCGCGATTGCATCACCCGTGAGAACAGCGCAAATACCCGCCCCAATTTGAAGACGGATAAACGACTTCTGGGAATCCCAATATGTAATGACCCGTTCGCCCATTAGCACGAGCAGCTGAGCGGTATTGTGTATTTGAATAATTGCTTCTACTTCCTAAACATTGCATGTAACACGAGCCACGGTTGGTTGAAATTAGTTTTATTATGACCACCTCACCTGCCTACATCTACTGATCTAGTGAGCGATTTCATAGGCTGAGCTTAAATTCGCAAAGCGATCATCCAGGGGTACTGCTGGCTGTCACTGACATAATCAGCAGCAGCGACCCCTGGCGCGCGAGGATGCGTTGGAGCAATAAAAACGTTTTCGTTTATAATGATTACGTAACCTTTACGCAGTAACCTCCGCCCCTTGAGCGTGACGTACTTTACGGATGACCCCCTAACCACTATAATTCCACTCCTATTTCAATTAGCTACGTAAATTGATCGGACGTGGCAGGTAATTAGTTACACCAGGAACTGTTGATCCGTGGAAAGCCCGCTCAGCGAAGGTCGCGGGGTTTCCCGTTTCATGAAAGCAAACTCTCCCGTCCTAGGAACGAACCTATGTAAACACGCACACGCGACTGTACATAATTGTAACACGACATCCCTCTAGTTAAGGGAAATGTACACATCAAGCCAGGCGAGTGGGATTTCTTGTGTCCCTGCTGTGTGCGTTTCAATTGGTAAATCGATTCTGCCTTCGGTATGAAAGCACCAAATGATGTTTGTTTGAACTCACAAGACACATGGGGGTCGTTAAAACACTAATGTTCCGAACGCAGCGCGTTTTGAGGGCTTGGCAAATCATTAGCGTATACAGATTTATGCTTTCGGAATTTCGTTGCCTCTCTCAATGCAAGAATTGCATTTGGCTGACACCAGGAAGAAGTCGAAGTTAGTTATACTATCTGCTTTATATGTACGAAAGTACAGCCCACACAAGAAACAGATCTGGTGTTTGCTTGCCAATCAAGCCATGTCTTATTTCCAAATTACCAATCTGGATCAAGCCAAGAGTAACTTTCCGCGAATTCCTAAGTCATTCCCTTCAAGTCAGACTTCACAGAAATCAGATGCTCGCACGTAGGGAATATACAAGGCAAACACACACACACACACACACTCACACACACGCACACGTGCGCGCACGCACCACACACATACACTCACACAAACACACTCACACACACACACACTCACGCCACACACACACACACTACCCACACACACACTCTCTCTCAAACATACACACACTCACTCACACACACGCACGCACGCACACACACACACACATACCTAGGAAGGAACCCATGTAAACACGCACACGCGACTGTACATAATTGTAACGCGATATCGCTCTAGTTAAGGGAAATGTACACATCAAGCCAGGCGAGTGGGATTTCTTGTGTCCCTGCTGTGTGCGTTTCAATTGATAAATCGATTCTGCCTTCGGTATGAAAGCACCAAATGATGTTTGTTTGAACTCACTAGATACATGGGGGCCGTTAAAACACCAATGTTCCGAATGCAGCGCATTTTGAGGGCTTGACAAATCATTAGCGTATACAGATTTATGCTTTCGGAATTTAGTTGCCTCTCTCAATGCAAGAATTGCATTTGGCTGACACCAGGCAGCTGGAAGAAGTCGAAGATAGTTATACTATCTGCTTTATATGTACGAAAGAACAGCCCACCAAAGCAACAAATTTGGTGTTTGCTTGGCAATCAAGCCATGTCTTATTTCCAAATTACCAACCTTCTTAAGATCAATAACAAAGTCATGACAGCAAAGTAAAGAACTGCTATATATATATTACCTAGCGTATCTTCTACCAAAACACAAAATAGAGACAGTCAATTTTTCTCTATAACCTGGATCAAGCCAAGAGTAACTTTACGCGAATCCCTAAGTTATTCCCTTCAAGTCAGACTTCACAAAAATCAGTTGCTCGCAGGTAGGGAATATGCAAGACACGCACACACGCACACACACGCACACAGTACACACACAGTACACACACACACACACACACACACACACACACACACACACACACACACACACACACACACACACACACACACACACACACACACACACACACACGACGCATACACTCTCTCTCTCTCTCTCTCTCTCACACAGACACACACACATTCACTCACTGACACACGCAAACACACACACATACACAAATTCACACACACACATACACACGCACGCACGCACACACACACACACATTCACTCACTGAAATGCAACTCTTCGTCCGCCGGGAATTTAAAAAGCACACACTTCATAAATTACTCACAAACGATTTACAGCTATACGATCTAGTAGTATTCATTATAGATAAGGTTATGTTGTCTTCATGTTAATCTTTCTTTCATCTTAATCGCTTTACTCTTGAGTGTGGTGTACGCGGAAATGACAACTTAACCTTATGATCTCTTAGACAACTGTGACATGGCGACCCTAATGATCCGAACTATACAAACTGTGCGTGCCAGCAGAGGTGTCCTTTGGTGCGCTTTCAAGTTGTGGCGAATAATAACAATAACAAATAATAATAATAATAATGTAGTATATTGTGCTAATTTCCATTTGGTATATCAATGCGCTGGATAAATTTAAATATATACACATTATCATTCATCATTATCATGAATGATAATGTGTATATAGGGCGCAGTGGCCGAGTGGTTAGAGTACCGGACTCTCGACTGGAGGGACCGGGGTTCAAATCCCGGCGCCGGCTGAGCAGTGGTTCGGTACTGGTTCGGCTGCCATGGCGAAACTTGGGCAATTTCGTTCACCCTACGTCGCCCCCCTTCCAACCCGCACCGGCCAGTGTGGTAGGCCAACAACACCAGCATGCAAAGTACAATGAAGCCAAGGCCCCCAGTCCCCAGCAGCATCGAAAGAGTCTATGACCAAGGAAGTGGTTCGGGTCAACTAGGGCAACGTGCAGGGGTGCTAAGAATATCTGGGTCAAGAAAGCCAACCCACTACAAGATAGTGATAGGAGACTTTAATGCGCAAGTAGGGAAACGAACACACATTTCGGAAACGGCAACAGGCAAATTTGGCCTAGGTGTGAGAAATGAAAGAGGCGACACCCTGGTGGAATGGGCAACATCAAGAAAGTACAAAATCGTGAATACCATGTTCCAGAAGAAAGCAGGGGGGAGATGGATATGGAAAAGCCAAAATGGAGAAATTGACTACATCCTCATAAACAAGCCAGACATGGTCACTGACGTAACTGTCATCAACCAAGTCAACACTGGAAGTGACCACATAATTACAATGAGCAACATCAAACTGGACGTCAAGGCTGAAAGAAAGAAGTTGGTAAACAAGAGACCATCGAGTGTAGATACCACACAAATCGGAAGAAAAAAGATTGAATTCAAACACGAACTGCAAAATCGAAACACTACAGGAACTAGACGACATCGACACCATAAGCAAAAACATCATTGAGGTGATCCAACTAAGTGCAACAAGTGTAGCCAAAGCAATCAACTGGCATGTAGTGACGAGAATATCGTGACCGACACAAGCACTAATGAAGAAACGACGAGAAATGGTGGATAACGGCGACCGTAAAAAAACAAAAAGAGAACGCAGAAATATACAAGACCATCAAAAAGAAAGCGAAGGAGGACATCAGAAAGTACAAACAAGAGATCATACGAGAAACGATTGTGTCATCAAAGAGCCTGAAGAAAGCAAGAAGAACGCAGGCACAAGGCCGATACAGACTGATTGCACTTCTAGACAAGCAGGGTAGAGAAATACAAGACCAAGATATGATCATGGAACGAATAGAGAAATTCTACACAGAGCTATATGACAGTGAACAGAATACGATAATTCACACCGACCCGAAAGAGGTACCAGAGATAACACCATGGGAATATGAAGAATGGGAAGACATCAGGCAACGACCATATAAACATTGAAACATTAAAAAGCAGGAGAAGATATCATCTCGAAGACATTGGCTAAGCTGTATACTTATGCTTATCTGAAAGACGAATACCAACCGCTTGGAAGAACGCAAAGATGGCGATAATCTTCAAGAAGGGAAATAAGAAAGACTTAAAGAACTACATACCGATATGTCTGTTATCAAACATCTACAAATTACTCACAAAGATGCTAACGAATAGACTAGAGAAGACACTGGACGAAAACCAACCACGAGAGCAAGCAGGTACTCATCGACAGACCACATACACGTCGTAAACCAACTGAAAGAGAAGTGCCGAGAATATAATATCCCGCTCTGCATCGCTTTCGTCGACTACGAGAAGACTTTCGACTCGGTGCAAACTCAAGCAATACCGACTTCCCTTCAATAACAGGGGATAGAAGATGTGTACATCGATCTCCTGAAAGACATCAACACCAACAGCTCGGTGACAGTCCACCTACACAAAAAGAACAACAAGATCAACATCAAGATACGAGTACGACATGGTGACACCATATCGCCCAAGCTGTTCACGGCAACACTCGAACACATATTCCGAAGACTGACCTGGGAAACCAGAGGCTTGATGATAGTCGGAGAATATTTCAGCCATCTTCGCTTCGCCGACGACATACTCATATGCGCTACTACATCGTAAGAACTACAAACATGCTGCAGGAGCTAGCTGATGAAAGGTTTCAAGATGAACATCTCGAAGACAAAAGTGATGCTAGAAAATTACATACCAATATATATCAGAAGACAGAAGTGGACCTGGGCAGGGCTCGTCAGCAGACTACGAAATAACCGATGGACATCGCGTATCACAACCTGGAGACCTTACGAAGGAAAACAATCTAGAGGAAGACCGGCAAGACGGTGGAGAGACGAACTAGACGAGTACTGGAAGGGCACCATCTGTCAGAGGATAGCGCATGGCACGCAGATTTGGAAACGACATGCTGAGGCCTTCGCCCAACAAAAGTGGCATACGACGGCTGCACAATGACATTATCATTACCTCATTGTAAGTTGTATATACAATAACAATACAAAAATAAATATATTTACATAAATATATAAGACACCTTCAAAGTGGTAAAATGGTTTATACCAGTACATATTCCAATAATGTCCATCATGATAAACAGTTAAATAAAATAAATGATTAATAAAAATATGTCTTTAATAAATGTGTCAAGAAATTGGATCAGTGTTTCCTAGACACCCGCATGAAGATCCATGAATCTAAACAACACGGCCACCTGGGAAGTTCGCGGAGACAGGCGTCTGTAAACAGAGCCCACAGCACCGACACTGCGGGTCTCGACAAATGTGTCGTGCGTCGATTCGACTAAGAGTAGGTGGACGCCATGTTTTTCATTTCCCACTGGCTCCTATCATGATATACGCAGCCATTGTAGAAATCCTAAATCGCGTAATGGTTTTTTTACGCGCTCCGCAAATAATCGATGAAAATGCGACGCAACTGTTGAACACTTGGTATTTTCTGACAGACGACATTTACAATCGAGTGCGATGCATCACTGCCAAAGTGATTAGGATTTAAATATTTCACAGAACGCAGTATCGAGCGTAAACGATCAGTGTAAAGAGTGCACATTATGCTGGTTCATCGTAGGGCTGCTTGTCCCTCGACGCGTTCTCGTGAATACATAGGTCCCGTTTTAATATCATCCTTGTTAAATCTTCCCAGTGTAATTGGCGTAAATGGCGTGGAACTGAATTGTTGGACAATTGCCTCTCCAACCAATACTATTATCTATTTACTAGGAGATTACTCGCGTATACCAATACTATTATGTATTTTTGGCGGTGGATCATTCACGAGTAATATAACAACTGATGTTCCGGAATTGTTTTATTGGCTGTTGACCAGTTATTAGTTTTTTAATATGTATTAACTAATTTTCCATTTGTGATGGACCAATCACAACAATTCTAACATGCAATGTTCTCGAACGTTTGAATTTGTAGGTGACCAATCACGAGCAAACTAACAACTGATGTTCAGAAACTTTTGAATTAATAATTGACCAATCACAACAATTCTAACTAGTATTTGACCAATCACGAGTAATTTAACAAGATTGCCATCCAGAGAATTAACTCTAGATGGCATGTGGACAAGGAAGCCATTTGGCTTATCGAGAGTCCAACCCTTTTATCTACATATATCCAGCCCTTCTGAGGTATGTGTCGATTTTATTTTTAAAAATATTCACACTACTAGCACCCACACAATCATCAGATAATCTGTTCCATTCATTCACAGTCCTTTGTGAAAATGAGAACTTTCTTACGTCTAATCTACACTGCACCTTTACTAATGTAACTTCATGTCCTCTAGTCTTTATATCTTTCTTAGCTGAAAAAAACCACATTTCTATCAATATTTTCATAACCATTCAATATTTTAAACACTTCTATCTGATCTCCTCTCAATCTCCTGGTCTCTAGTGTTGTTAAACCACATTCTTTTAGGCGTTTTTCATAACTAAGATCCCTCAGTTTTGGTATCATTTTAGTCGCTCTCCTCTGTACTCTTTCTAGCATATATATGTCCTTCTTGCGGTATGGCCTCCACGCTTGTATACAATATTCTAAATGAGGCCTAACTACTGTTTTGTACAGCGGTATTATTAGTTCTTTTTCTTTATATGCTATATTTCGCCTAATCAATCCAAGGATTTGATTTCCTTTTGAAGCTGCAATTCCACACTGCTCTGAAACCTTCATGTCAGCACTAATTGTCAGCCCTAAGTCTTTTTCTTTTACAGTAGTATTTAGTACAGTTCCCCCATTGTATATTCTACATATTCGTTCCCATGTCCTGTGTGAAGGCATTTACATTTCCCAAAATTGAACAACATTTGCCACTTTTCAGACCATTTGGTCAACCTGTCAAGATCATCTTGTAAATGCTGTCTATCTCCATCACTTTTAATCCTTCTAAACACTTTTGTATCATCCGCAAATTTCAACACCTTGCTTGTTATTTCATCATCCAAATCGTTGATATATATTAAGAATAATATAGGTCCTAATACTGATCCCTGTGGTACCCCACTCAATACCGATTTCCAGTTTGAAGCCTCCCCATCAACTACTACACGTTGTCTTCTGTCAATCAGCCATTGTTCTATCCAGTTTATTATACCATTTCCTATGCCATGGGCCTTTAGTTTCAGCAGTAATCTTTGATGTGGTACTTTGTCGAAAGCTTTTTGAAAATCTAAGTAGACGATATCTACCGGTGATTCCTCATCTACCCACTTAGTGATGTCTTCCAAAAAACATAACATATTTGTTAAGCATGACCTCGCTTTAAAAAAAACCATGTGGAGATGGGTTTATCAAGTTTTGTTTAACAAGAAAATCCACCATGTGATCTTTAATTAGTCTTTCTAATAATTTGTAAATCACTGATGTTAAACTCACTGGTCTATATAGTTCTCTGACTTGTTTCTCGAACTTTTTTTAAATAACGGTATAATGTTTGCCTCTTTCTATTCTAAAGGAACCACTCCCTCTTCTAATGACAAATTGAAAACTGTTGCAAGCGGTACGCTAATTTGTTCTACAATTTCCAGTAGTAGTTTGGGCGGAATCCCATCCACTCCAGGTGATTTATTATCCTTCATAGCCCTTATTTTCTTAGCTACCATTTCCGGGGTTACAATTAATTGTCCTAAATAGTCTGAAACTGCCCCCTTGAACTTAGCCTCTGGTACTGGCAGTGAACTAATATCTTCTCTGGTAAACACTGAACTAAAGTACTCATTCAGGTCTTCTGCCATTAAGAATCCCTCTGATATTACAAAGACTGTTTCCTGTGTACTAATATACACTTTAAAAGGTTGTTATTTCAGTTTTTAATTACTCATCTAACTACATCGATTATCTCAAATAACGCTATTCTATTATCGTTCACGTTACGTTAACTTCGCCAGTGACCTACTTTGTAAACAACGTTCCGATTACATTAACGTCCCCAATTATCGCTCGCAAATCGCCTACTTTTAATCTACCCTAGATTACTCCCTCTAGCTAACTTTTAACAAAAAATATTGCTTATTATATATCTATAATTACGTTATGTATGCTATACACTCAATAATATCACTTATCTTGATCAAATATCCTTATATTTTCGCAAGTTTGCTGCACCAAATTCAAACCAATTCACCACCGGAAGTTCCCGTGTAGGTAATCTAGCAACAATGTTCAGCAACGGTTGAATTGGTCTCGAAGCAATCACGAATAATTTTTCAATTAATGTTCAGCAACGCATGAATCCGACTTCTACTTTTCGAAATGTAAACACGCAACATATAATAACAAAAAATTCTTATATATCGTAGGCATCGGAACCGGGTGGCAAAACACCCAATATTGTTGGTGGTAGGGCTGGAAATATGTTTAACCCCCAATATTTAGGCAAAGGGGATGCGATTGGAGGATTTTGGTGAGCTGCAAGGAAGGTTTTGGAGTTTTGGTGAGCTTCAAGGCGGATGCAGTTGGAGTTTGTGGAGAGATTCAAGGGGATGCAGTTTGGAGATTGTGGAGAGATTCAAGGGGGATGCAGTTTGGAGGTTGTGGAGAGATCCAAGGGGGATGCAGTTTGGAGGTTGTGGAGAGATTCAAGGGGGATGCAGTTTGGAGATTGTGGAGAGATTCAAGGGGGATGCAGTTTGGAGATTGTGGAGAGATTCAAAGGGGATGCAGTTTGGAGGTTGTTGATAGATTCAAGGGGGATGCAGTTTGGAGGTTGTGGAGAGATTCAAGGGGGATGCAGTTTGGAGGTTGTGGAGAGATTCAAGGGGGATGCAGTTTGGAGGTTGTGGAGAGATTCAAGGGGGGTGCAGTTTGGAGGTTGTGGAGAGATTCAAGGGGTATGCAGTTTGGAGTTTGTGGAGAAATTCAAAGGGGATGCAGTTTGGAGGTTGTGGAGAAATTCAAAGGGGATGCAGTTTGGAGGTTGTGGAGAGATCCAAGGGGGTGCAGTTTGGAGTTTGTGGAGAGATTCAAGGGGATGCAGTTTGGAGGTTTTGGTGAGCTTTAAGGGGGATGCAGTTGAAGGGTTTTGGTTACCTCAGCCCCCAATATTCAGGACCTTCCGACGTCTATGTGTACTATTAATATTTCATATCATTGAAACTGGGAAACAGAAGAAACACAAACTTGTATTATGCACACGCATGGACACCACAATGCATTTGTATCTTCTGCGTAGTTACGTAACTGTGTGCAAACATTTATTTTGGATGACGTCGGCGGAACCACCTGATGCTCCTGGGGAAGTAGGACAACACACTGGTGAGGTGGTTTATTTTTGACCAAGTCAATAACTGACTCATTGTGAGCAGTTTCAATAGCTAACGGTTTTCTCATAGACTAGCCAATTATTCCACGGATGACTTGTAGCCAAAGAAGAACCTCCGATTTTACGAGAAAGCGGTGAAAAACGAGATGTCGGGTCAAACACCACCCAGGCCGCTAGACAACATGTTGCACACCAGGCGGTCTGGGATTGAAAAAATATGGAGCTCCACATTTCGTGAAATTGAAATTGTTTCAAGGTAATTGCGGACGGGTTAACAGGCGGAAATGAAAAGTAGACATATTTTCATACATACTGATACCAAAAAAGTGCGTTAAACCGGGTGGGACAATGGAATCAACACTTTGGAGCCTCGTGTAATGGACTATAACACATGATGACTCTGTACGACTGATGTACGTGCATGGTTGCATAAGTCGCAGAAACACGCGTGCGCGGAGTCGTGATCCTAGTGTTATTTTAAGGAACTAATGAACCAGTCCTCCCTAATTACGAGATCGTTACCTTGTCGCGATAGAGTAGCTTGCGTGCTACCCCTTAGCCGGATTGGTTATGGGGTATACGTCAGGCTACAGTCGATCTCCTGGCCCTCCAGGTTGGAGATTAACAAACCGACCACGTAAACGCACTGTTACAGAAACGTGCCTTCTGAGTCACACGTAGGAACGAAGAGGCGAAGTAAGTAAATAAATATGAGCGATTATTACTTGTAAACCGTATATTCATGTCGTGTACACGCACAAATAAATAAAATATAAATATATTCAAATGCATGATCTTTATTAAAGATAATAAAAAATATAGGTGTTATTATAAATATGAGTTGGTCATGCATTAAAAGGACAAGCTAAACACATTAATCGTAATATAAACGGTGGCAAGTAAATACAAATTGCTCTGCCTGTACTATAATACTTTACGCGCCACAAGCGGCGCTTTCCGCCTACAGCTGCGACTGAGTTTCGTTGATTTATAGGCTTACTCGGCACACAGCGATGTCGTCTCATAGCTCATTACGCAATAGGCCCTATTAGTTGGTGCAACTCATTTTCTGAATCAGATCAACTAGTGTTACACAGGTCAAATCAATAGTACACGACTCGAGTTTCAACCAGTCCTACACTGTGCTACAAATCCGGTTTAAAGGGAATACAAAACCCTATTGCTTGAATTCATATTATATTTCATCTTCCTGTATATTTCTATTTCCACAAAGACAATAATTTTACCAGAACTCAATACATTAATAATTCCACAATTTACGCTGTGCAACGTGTCTTCTTCGAATATGCATAATTTTTGGAGCGCTTTTCGGTATGCCTAAATGTGACGTCAGAGACATAAATGTCGCGCAACACGCCAGCACTTTCAATACATTCAGAGCATGTTTACAACCATAGATGTTGGGTCGAGGCAAGCGTCAGAATGAGCCTAAGATATAAACTTTTCACGGAAATCGCAATACAGATGGGTTTAAAATCTGATTTAAACTATCAATGCATTTTTCTGTATGTTTATCATGTCGCCAAATGTTACGTACAATGCTATGCTTTGTGTGTACACATGGAAAATGGAATTTAGCTGGTGCCTTGTTTTTAGTTTCTTTAAAGAGTCACCCTCCAATTGTTTTGTAAGCAAGCTAATGTTGTATAGTAAGTTATCTATTCTAGTTAACTGACCGTACACATGGATGAAACACAATTTGTTTATATATAAATTGACCGTTGGGTGTTTAGTTTGAATATATTTCGACTCGAAAATGTATCGTTGCATCTTGAACACACGGTCGGCATTCGTAGACAAGTAACGGCCAAATTATATAAAACAACTGTGATTTATTAAAATTAATTTGTGTTGTCAATATGTTACAATGTGTGTTGTGTATTATAATGTATTGTATGTGAACTAAAAGGGGAAGAGGACAAAGGATATCAAGGGGGAGAGGTTGTGTTAAATATTCGCACAAAAGTGTAGAAAACAAGGAGTTTATTTGGAAAAGAACAAAACGCAGGACATTTTCTGAAAAGCAGCAAACTTAGCACGTAGACTCTATTGGTTTTCGGAAAGCACCGCAAAACAGCGATACAGCGGAGCCAGATCCGAATTTAAGAGCACATTAACTATCAATTAAAAACCCACGTGTGTGAAATTTACGAACACGACACATATATCGTTTTTCAGACAAACACACCTGATACCACTCAATTTCGGCCCGGCCCAGCGACTGATGTTGAAATGGGGCACACGAGTAGGCAGCGTCTGCGCATTGCCATCAATTGAAAGCACTAATGCAGTAGTGCAGAAGCATTAACCTCACCCAATTATCCGGTGCAAAAGTGCCCGGAAGAAATTGCACATCACACGCAATCGACATTTACCTAGGGTCTCTTTACGTGGTCTGTTGTGGAATGAAAGTGGCACTGATCGCACGTCCCGGTTTACTGGTGATCTCAAAGTTCCAAAAAAGTAGCGCGTTTCGTAATGGAAAGCCATTTTGGATAGCTTAAAATCGCAAGTCCGACGCCATACAATAGCAGAGTTGGCCAATACGAAACGCATTACGTTTTTTTTCTAGACTTTGCAAACTTGTGAAGCTACACTAATTCAGCCGAGTTGTGCTGGATACTGCGTGCCTAAGGTGTCCCACATACAGCGCACGCGCCACACTTGCAGTCACGCGTGCGTGTCCTGTCTCACATTTATGGCTTTAATGCAAAGTGCAGGAGAAAATAAAACCGATTTTAGTCTAAGACGGGTCGATGACCCCGGGACGGTTTACAATTTCTCAGATTAGTATAGCCCCAGCGTGATCATGAATATTGATGATATTGATGCGGACGCTCTAATGAGGTCACTAGTGCAACACTAATTGTATGCTGACATCGAGGAATACCAATGCAATGCGATACAATGCTTATAGAAATAATAATAATGTTTTTGAGGCGATAGACCAGATGCGCCGTCTTTGTGAATGTCGGCATGTATAATATATTGTTTAAAGTCGTGTTTGTTTCTGCAACATTTTGAATATCAGTGTGTGCGTTACTTGTAGTGATCTCTAAAAATCATAACACCCGCCTTTGTTTTAAAACACATGGTTGTCGAGGAGCCTACTCTTTCACGTAGAACGGAACGCAGAGGAATGAGCCTCATAACCAGGCTGAATGTCTACAGAGCTGTCGTCCTCTCTACCCTACTCTATACATGTGAGATGTGAGACATGGACTGTCTACCAACGACATGCAGTGAAACTCATTCGTTTCCATCTATGCTGTCTTCGCGAGCTGCTGAAAGTCAAGTGGCAGGACAAGATTCCTGACCCTGAGATCCTTGAGCAGACCGGCATGTCCAGTGTCTACACAATGCTGCGGGTGTCTCAACCCCGCTGGGCTGGTCACATCACCAGAATGTTAAATGTGCGTCTCCCAAAGCACATCCTCTATGGTGAACTACAGACTGGCGCGCACTCCTACAGCGGTCAAAAGAAACGCATCAAGGACACCTTGAAAGTCTCCATAAGCACTTTGTCATCGACCGTGCTTCATAGGAGACCCTCGCTCAGGACCGACCAGCTTGGCGTTCTGCAATCTCAAAGGGTACCACTACCTACGAGCAGCACCGCATCGAGACAGCCAAAACCAAGCTGACAGTGCGCAAAGCTCGGGCAAGCAGAGTCTCCACTGCCTTAGCTCTGCTAGCAGCATTGTCCTGCCCCACTGCTCCAGAAACCTTCGGCAAGGATAGGCTTCATCAGCCACCTCCGAACCCACACAGCCAGGACCATGGATGATGATGATGAAGATGGTCATCTTCGCGTCTGAAGGACGAACGCCACTCTTTAACGCACAGCTCGATCTGGGCGAAGCGCGGTGCTGTCCCACGACAGTAGCGATGGCATTCGAAGGCGACGTTGCCGCCAAAAGCCTGTAATTCTGGATAGTGTTGCCATTGTACATAACTCTGGACAAAGTTGCAACTAGAAGTGTGCAGCTGGACAGGGTTGCAACTAGAAGTGTGCAGCTGGACAAAGTTGCAACTAGAAGTGTGCAGCTGGACAGGGTTGCAACTAGAAGTGTGCAGCTGGACAAAGTTGCAACTAGAAGTGTGCAGCTGGACAAAGTTGCAACTAGAAGTGTGCAGCTGGACAAGGTTGCAACTAGAAGTGTGCAGCTGGACAAGGTTGCAACTAGAAGTGTGCAGCTGGACAAGGTTGCAACTAGAAGTGTGCAGCTGGACAAGGTTGCAACTAGAAGTGTGCAGCTGGACAAGGTTGCAACTAGAAGTGTGCAGCTGGACAAGGTTGCAACTAGAAGTGTGCAGCTGGACAAGGTTGCAACTAGAAGTGTGCAGCTGGACAAGGTTGCAACTAGAAGTGTGCAGCTGGACAAGGTTGCAACTAGAAGTGTGCAGCTGGACAAGGTTGCAACTAGAAGTGTGCAGCTGGACAAGGTTGCAACTAGAAGTGTGCAGCTGGACAGGGTTGCAACTAGAAGTGTGCAGCTGGACAGGGTTGCAACTAGAAGTGTGCAGCTGGACAAGGTTGCAACTAGAAGTGTGCAGCTGGACAAGGTTGCAACTAGAAGTGTGCAGCTGGACAAGGTTGCAACTAGAAGTGTGCAGCTGGACAAAGTTGCAACTAGAAGTGTGCAGCTGGACAAGGTTGCAACTAGAAGTGTGCAGCTGGACAAGGTTGCAACTAGAAGTGTGCAGCTGGACAAGGTTGCAACTAGAAGTGTGCAGCTGGACAAGGTTGCAACTAGAAGTGTGCAGCTGGACAAGGTTGCAACTAGAAGTGTGCAGCTGGACAAGGTTGCAACTAGAAGTGTGCAGCTGGACAAGGTTGCAACTAGAAGTGTGCAGCTGGACAGGGTTGCAACTAGAAGTGTGCAGCTGGACAAGGTTGCAACTAGAAGTATGCAGCTGGACAGGGTTGCAACTAGAAGTGTGCAGCTGGACAGGGTTGCAACTAGAAGTGTGCAGCTGGACAGGGTTGCAACTAGAAGTGTGCAGCTGGACAGGGTTGCAACTAGAAGTGTGCAGCTGGACAGGGTTGCAACTAGAAGTGTGCAGCTGGACAAGGTTGCAACTAGAAGTGTGCAGCTGGACAAGGTTGCAACTAGAAGTGTGCAGCTGGACAAGGTTGCAACTAGAAGTGTGCAGCTGGACAAGGTTGCAACTAGAAGTGTGCAGCTGGACAAGGTTGCAACTAGAAGTGTGCAGCTGGACAAGGTTGCAACTAGAAGTGTGCAGCTGGACAGGGTTGCAACTAGAAGTGTGCAGCTGGACAGGGTTGCAACTAAAAGTGTGCAGCTGGACAGGGTTGCAACTAGAAGTGTGCAGCTGGACAAGGTTGCAACTAGAAGTGTGCAGCTGGACAAGGTTGCAACTAGAAGTGTGCAGCTGGACAAGGTTGCAACTAGAAGTGTGCAGCTGGACAGGTTGCCGCTATTGAAATGTGTAACGCTGGACAACGTTACCACAACAAGTAGGGGAAGTACACCGATGTTGGACCTGTACTTAAATTGGACCACCGTCCGTTCTGCGTCCTATATATAGTAATTAGATCGCAGTGACGCCCGGCGGATGCTTCACACAACATACCATCTATACGCAGAGCGAAAAATGGCGGCCAGCGCGGAGACGCGCAAAAGGTGATACAAATTTATTTTTGTCCATCTCGTTGTAATATTTAACGAACTTTGAAGGCGCGATGCAAAGCCTGTTACAGAGTAGATTGTACACGATCACAATAGAGTGTCACAGGAGGTCTATATAACGTGCATGAGGGGAATGAAAACGTCTCCGAGAATCACATCGAAGAAGTTAATTATGCCTTCGACCGATATTGGACCAGTCGGGGTGTCCTATGTTGGATCACTGGTCCAATATAGGACACGCGTGGTCCACTATACGTATCATCCCAACACACATGAGATATGAAAATGTGTCATATTGAAGTTTCTATATGTGTATATTAGACTCCTACTAATGGCTCGTGGCCTTGTTGAGTAACAGGGGAGGCCTACATTTTTAAACACGGGGTATATTATTTTCTGAAATATTCACTTTGTTGGACAGTTTTGCTGGAATATGCGGGGAAGTAAAAAAACAAATAATATGTTTCTTCAAAACGCCTAATTATTTTATTGATAATATAATCATCACACATTGCTTAAAGTTTGATAGAAATTACTATTATTTTCACAGACAAGCAAGAATGTGAAACTGCCTCTTATTTGTTCCTCAATGGTCAATAATTGCATTACCGTGGCAACATTTAATTTTTTTTTGCGAAATCCGAGCCGTTGTTATTTGTCAAGATCTCGATATGCAGCATGCAGAAAGAGACAACGATGGCAATTTAAAGGACCTGCGAATGAGAATACGATAAATTACTTCCGCTGATGCGCTACGATCCAACATGATTGCACATAAGCTAGACAACTTTGGCCTTTATGAAAACATTGATGAGAGGATGGTGAATGCAGATCTACCTCAGAGACTGTGCTACGCATCTATCGAGGCCAGAATCGCATCGATGGCGAATCCCAGTGAAATTATTGGGGAGATAGAGATCGCTGCGACGGCACGCTGTCTTCAACGACCAGTGCATGTCTCCGTTGGAGAGAGTGTACTTGAATTTGGGACGGAATTTCAGGAGTCTGGTGCAATTATGGTCAAATACCTAAATCTGAGTGAAGATGCTGGTCATTATGAAGCATTAGTCCCAATCACGGGGCAGCTGTCTGATCAACCAGAGCTGGGTAGAAAGGTCATCAATCCTGCAATGCTGTCTCCCAAAACCAGTGATTTCTAGGGTCAAGAGAAGAACCACCAAGTCGGAAATCATAACCTCCAGTCCCTATAAAAAACTTTAACAACAAAAGTCAAAAGGCACAAAAGTAGGCATAACTCAACAGTTGGCAAAATAAATAGAAAGACAACAGATCCAATTAAGATAGGGAAAAAACAAAAACGGCAGCTTTCTCCTGCCAGCCAAAACGAAAAAAGCGGTCAATATGACAACGAGTCTTGTTACTGTGTACTGTGTGACGAAGAGCGAAAAGAAACCATGGTGAAATGTGTACACTGTGGGATATGGATACATATGAGTTGTGCCGGTGGCCTGCCATATAACTATCGATGTGACATGTGTCAGTAAAATATCGTATTCCTAATTTGGTGATCAGGGACCATCAATTACTGACTGGTATCTTTTTGTCATTATTAGACACTCTACTGGCCATTATTTCGTTGGTTTGTTCGTTTATTCGTGACAGATTCTATCATGACAATCACTTCGTCCGCGTATTCTTCTATTCGTGACAAAATATAATTGATTGTTCTCAGTTCAGAATTAAATCGTGTCAAATCTATTTGGCGTTTAGTCGTCACATGTCATTTGTATGCTCACTGGAACGCCGTAGTTTTCGTGATTTATGCATTAAGCGACTCTCTTCTTATGAGTCTGAAGTGGGTGCTGAACCTCGGTTTCTTTCAAAGCATCAAGACAGATTACGTATATTGAACCAGAAGCACCTATATTGGACCACCTGGTCTAATATCAGGACCACTGTAGTCCAATATATGTCACCCGTTACTCAAATTGGACCAATTACGAAAAACACTTGTTTGCATGTTGTGCAAAAAATAACAAATGCATTGACTCTATTTCCTGCTTGCACACAGAGCTTATAGTAACTAGTGACCTGATTCTTAATAATCCTCGATATCACGTACAGGAATGGAGAAAGAGGGCTCGGAAGTTAGGGGGTTCAATATCGGTGCACTTCCCCTATATAAATGTGGACAACGTTGCCACTAGAAATATGTAACTCTGGACAACGTTATCGCAAGAAGTATATACACCTGTAACTGTGGACAATGTTGCAACTAAATGTATGTATCTGTGAACAACGTCGCCGCAAGAAGTGGACAACGTTGCTACTAAATGTATGTATCTCGGGACAACGTTGCACTAGAAGTGTGTAACTTTGGAGAACGTTGTCACTATAGAAGTATGTAATTCTGGACAATGTTGCCGCCAGAGGACTGACAGTATCGACAGCGGTGCCACTAGAAGTTTGTAACTGTGAACAACCTAACCACTATAGACGTCTGTCTGTACAATGTTGCAACATTATTGCTAGAAGCATGCTACCTTATGCAACGTTACGTATAGAAGCATGCAAGCACAGTCATTGTTGTCGCTAGAAGCATGCAAACACATTCAACTTTGTTGCTAGAAGCATGCAAACACATTCAACGTTGTCGCTAGAAGCATGCAAACACATTCAACGTTATTGCTAGAAACCTGCAAACACTTTCAACGTTGTTGCCAGAAGCATGCAAACATTGTCAACATTACCACAAGAAGCATGCAAACACAGTCAACGTTGCCATTAGAAGCATACAAACACAGTCAACGCTGCCGCTAGAAGCATGCAAACACATTCTACGTTGCTATTAAAAACATGCAAACACGATTACCTTTACCGCAAGATGCAAGCAACACTAGGAGCATGCAAACACAGTCAACGTTCAAACAACATCCAAACCTTTATTAAAATTCAATTGACAGACGTTTCTTTAGACATTCGTTTGTGTTGGGTTGGATTAATTACCAGTTACCGTACAAAGTAATCGCAGCACAACATATTAAAATAGCATTCCGAAGAATTCATCCAAAGCGTAGTCTTTGAAAAGAGTGTGAGTTCGTATTTCACTGTCACCTCTGACTTCAAATCTAATCTTCGAAACTCGGTCTCGGCCGCGTCGTGACAAACCGGCTGATTAGACTGTTTATTAGCCAATATCCGAAGTTTGCACTCATTGAGTAAAGTAAAGGTAAGTTCTTATATAGCGCAGTACCCAGTCCTCATGACTGCTCAAAGCGCTTTACACTTTATTCCCTGGCAGACCTGTTCAATCGAACTCCATCTCGACTTCTCTGGGAAGCATTCAGCCAAGCTGCAGTTAATGTGCGAAGACTATTCGTACACAAATATCCACCACTATCTATCGCCAGGTACTCATTCGTACAGCTGAGTGAACTGAAGCAATGTACAGTAAACGAACTTGTCCAAGGTTCGACACCGCCGCACAGGATTTGAAACCGGGTTCTCTCAGTCGAGAGTCTGAAGCTCTTACCGCTGCGATACTGCGCTAGACACGTGTGCCCATCTTGTTCCAGTTGATCATATTCTTCATTTGACACGGCTCACAAATTAATTAGTATGCGGCTGTGCTATTGTTTACGTGTATCCACCTCTAACCGGAAGTATTCGATGCCTTACGGATAAAAGACATGTGCAGTATGTCATGAGCGCCGAAGTAGGGAGAGCGGTTAACCAGGGGGTATTCTACATATCTATGTTTTAAAATATCACAGCAAACGCAATAATGTTTTCAAACATTGGAAACAATGCTTCCTCAGATGTCATGAAGAAGGTTTTGAGAAACACTTTTGTAATCACTATAAAAGTTAAACAAAACGTTTTCATAGCATTGACTGCAGTGAAACGAGGTTAGTTTCGGAAGCTGGAAAACATCTAGGTGTAGTATCGAGGCCAGCCTCACTCCGTGCCTCAGTGAAACGTCGAAGGGCATCAACACGATGCTACGCCACAAGTGACACGCTGACCTGTCTGAACTCGGTTGAACTAACGTATGTGTTGCTGAAACATGCAAAGGAACAAGGCTGTCTAAGCATAACATGCCAACGGCATGTGACAAAGAGCGCGATTGACAAGTTACTTTGACGACCTCTGAATAATTAAAACAATTCCACACGCATGGAGATGTATACAGACCAGCTATTTTAGAAGATCAGATTGTAAGCCGATAAACTTTCGCCCTACGGCCATCGATCCATCGACCTGTCCGCTAAGTCTTGCTTCAGTATTATTCAGGTCGTTGTCCTGCTGTGGCGCTCTCAGAACACTCGCTGCCAAAGTATATTTATGGAAGGTTTCTCCGTAGCTGCTTATCCCCATCGCTCTATTTCCGTCTTTCTGTGTGCATTTGTTTTTGTTCTATCTCTCTCTCCTCTTTAATGAGACCACAAGCTGTTCCTATGAAGTTGCTCACTCCTGCAAATGTCGATATTTCACACAATTTAACAAGTGCAAAAACACCAGATGTTAAATGAACAAGGAAGCCGCGTGCAAATCGAGAATCCAATGATCGTTCAATTACGTGTATTACCAACTTAATATCCCTAGATATCTGTCGAAAGCTACAGCGATCCGTGAATTAGAGGTTTGCTCAGTGGTTGAGCTTAGCAAGAGAGAGACACCGGGATGCAATTACTAATTATTTGTTTAATGATAAAATAAAATATTGTTATATATATATATATATATATGTATATATTATAAATGTATATATATATATATATATTAAAATTTGTTTTGGTCTGGTCAAGCGGAATACTTGCCTGAGAGTGAGGTGGATGTGAACGTACCCTTCACGTCCCTCAACTTACTGGCGTGCTTATTCACTGTGTTGTTGTTTACACGCTTGTGAGAATGAATACTTTATACCATACAATCTAATCTGTTTCATTTCTAATGCTATTGCGTGTTTTTTTATCATTCTACTTCCTTAACAGTAAAAGTAGGAGTGAACACCCATATCAATATAACCACAGGAAAACGTAAACAACTTCATGTTGATCCCCTCTTAATCACCACGCATCCTGCATTATTAAGCCACGTTCTTGTTGGCTTTTATCTCAACTAACATGTCTCAGTCGTGAAATCAGCTTAGCAGCTCCTTTTGTGTTCATTCTGACTTGTCTGTCTTGAGATGATCAAGAACGTAAACCGCACTTATCGTGCCGACATCACACGCCTTGGGACCGGGCGTGTGGATAGCCCTGGTACTGAACAATCGACGTCATGTGTTGACGATGGAGCTCGAGTCGTCTTTAAAGGGAAGCTGTGTGTTCCGTTAGGTAATTGTGAGCAGCACATTTGTACTTAGTCCCAATTCGGCCTGGAGCACAGAAAGGAGCTAACGTCAAAATAATAAGCCAATAATCAATAAGTAACAATAGCGGTTGCCTATAAATCGAACGTTTTGTTTACAATTAAAAATTGCGAATACCATTTAAAACCGACTTTTTTCTTACTACATAACTATAAATCAAGTTGAGAATACTATTTAACATATAAAACGATTTTTTTTAGTACGCAACTATAAATTAAATTCGAAACTCACTTCGACGTTTCGACCACCATCGACGGTCTTCACCAGGAACAATCTTACTCTGCTCGCCAGACGGTGTGGTGGAGCAGTCTGTCCCACATGTGACTGAGTTGGTGCCCCCCTCTGTTGTTTTGCACGTATTAAAATCAATTTTTCGGGCAGTATTCCGTTAATCTATTTATTCTAGCATTAAGAAGAATATAATGTAATTAAATTATTATAAACGAGGAGCAGACCTGGCGCCTTTAATGGACTCTGCCTCACTTTGACGTGAGGCGTGAGCGTCAATTTTGTTCCAGTGGCTGTCACACCGGTAATTCGCCTAACCACACGTCATTATTACAGGTTAGTCGAACGCGCTAGCGGACACGGTCACACGTAACCACAACGCAATACTCTTTTTAGAATATACCATTAAAATGGTTTACAGCGATTCTTTACCATATACAGATCAGTAACAAGGAAAGGTGGTCTGAAAAATACTACTTTGTTAACTGAACGTGATATGTTGGAAGGTTAGATACCTAATTTGCTCCATCTCTTTGAGATGTTATTTACTTCTGGGATGTGGCAGCGTAATTAAAATAGGGTTTGCAGTTTCTGCCGAGGGCGCGGTTTTTTCCATGTTTTTCACGTTTCTTCCATCCCGGAAGAAATAGTTTCTTCCAGTTTCTTCCGGAAGAAAACGTATGTAACTAAATATCCTTATAAATAATTTAATTAAGCTAGTGATATTGATATAAAACATGGTCTTTAAAATTGCAACTCCATCACACATGATACATAAGACGTCTTCTTCTTTCTTATTTCAGGCATACTTGTGTTGTAGTAAATTTCAGTGCAGATAGAATACAGTTCTATATAATAAATGGCTTTAAGTGTGACTTATGGCTTGTTACTTCAGGCTGTCAGGTTCGTTTTGCTGTTCGGACATAGTAGAAGTCTAAATGATTTCACCATCATCACTTCACCATGCATAAATGAGTACCTGTCTACTGACTACATACGGTGCGTGCGTGTGTGCGGGTGTGCGCGTGCGCGAGCGTGTGTGTTTAGTGTGTGTCTGTGTGTGTGTGTGTGCGTGCATGTGCGCTTGCATGTGCGTGCGTGCGTGAGTGCGTGTGTGCGCATATGAGAGAGAGAATCTGTGTGCGTGTGCGTGTGTGCGTGTTGCATGCGTGCATGCGTGTGCGCGTGTGCGAGTGTGCTCGTGCGTGTACGTATGCGCGTGTGTGCGTGTACGTATGCGCGATTATGTGTGCGCCGGCGTGCATATGTGTGGGGGAGTAAATGCGTATGTGTGTGAGCGAATAGTTTCCGCGTAGTAGCAACATGACTGGATGATTCCCAGGGAAGTCGAGATGGCTTTAAACAAAACAGGTCTGCCGGGGGTAAAGTGCAAAATGCTTTCAGCAGTCTTAGTGTCACAATCAGGCCCCCAAAGGTTCCGCCATCTCGTGCGGTCTTCTGCCAGCTCTCTCATCGTCTTGATGTCATTATGTGATCGCTGTCTAACGCCCGTCACTCTGAGGTCCGAGCGCAGCATGTCTAGTACGTTTGTAGAGTGTCTGCCGACTCTGCCTCTGTGACTATCGTGTCTACGCTATCAGAAAATAGGACTTCCGTGTTGCGGGTCTTTTCTTTCCAGCGCAGAGTACTTTCTGGCCCTCCGTGTGATGGCACCCTTTCCAAGTTTCATCGACCAATGTGTTCTTTGTCCCGTCGGACTCTACAGAAGCCGCAAATGCTTCACATCCTGGCCTCCTCGGGCTGCTTTCTTTGCCGTTTGGTTGGATATGTATTTTCTTCGACACTGACAGATTCTTTTCTCCTCGAACATTGAACCTTGAATGTGGGTAGCTGTGTGTTTGCACTTTGTCAGTGCCAGTCTCTGGATGCCGTTTTATCACTACTTCGCAAATATATAATTTTCTTCAACCAAACTGCCAGCACCCTCAATATAATACAAAAGTAGGAAGAGGAATACAACTGTTTATTTGTTTGTTTTAATCATAAACCGTTACTTATCTTTTCTCAGTGCTACATAGTACATACATATAATTATTGCAAAATTCCGCATGATTGTTACGACTAGTCATATATATTTCTTACATAACATCAGCTTATGCGAAACGGTTTCACGCTAAGGCTTGGTGCATGACCGACATAAAATGACCTTCACCATATCAAATAGCATAATATAAATGCTGCATGCATATGTCTTTGAGGCCATCGTTTATACCACGTGTCACGGCTCATTTTGCAGTGCATTAGGACCTTCTGTGAGAAGGTTTCTAAAATCCGCATGGATAGTTAATATGCAAATGCGTACGGGAATGGGCGATTGAAGCAACCGAGCTACATTAAATGCAATTGACATTAATTGACTGTCCAGTATTGAGAGAATAATGGCACTGACCCCTCAAATACTACGTGCCGGTGTGGCGGTCAGTTAATCCGGACAACCTTCACATTGACAGTAAACTTCAGCTTAATCGGAATCCCATTCCATGAACCACACATCGTTTAACATTTGTATTCTAAACGTGACCGACAGGCCATTAAATGGTGTGTTAGATTAGGGAGTTTGTACGAGTTGCTGCCAGTTATTCTACCATAGATCCACGATAGCATTGAACCAGTTTGAGACGACAATGGCTACAACAAAAACGACAACGATGACAAGACAACTACGCCGATAACAACGCGGACGACAAAATAACGACAACGACTACAACAACAAAAACGTGTACAAAACAACAACAACAACGTTCATAGCCAATTAACAATAATACTAATAATAACAATTATAAGAAAACATCAATAACAATCACAATAACAATTACATCAACGACAACAAAACAACGATTACGATTCCAACGACATCGACGAATATTTTATATAAAAGCTAAACACCGTTTCGGGGGACCAGTGCGTAACATACAGCTTTACGGGGACTGGCTATATATTTGTATTTAGGTGATTTTCTAACTATGTAGAACTGGAACATTGTTTGTAACACTAACGTATACCAAATACTCAAAGTTTATTGTGATGTTTTAATTAATAACATATATCTACAAAACCCGGTCTCTTTAAAAACGTTAAGCTTTAAAACCACTAACGGGAGACAGGGGGTTTGACTCGTTTATGGCAGAAGCACAACTGAGCACTGGCGTTGACGAGCCATTACATATATTCAGACATCACGGCTACATACTGTAACGTTATGTTTGCCTATGCTGGATATGTAATTCCTGAATACAAAGTATAATATCATAATTAAACAGTATTCATCATCGCAAACGAGTGGTATTGCGCGATTTGCGGCCACCGATACCGATGTCGCGATGAGCCGGCATCGGCCATCGCGAGTCGAGCAAATTGTCAGTGTAATACACATTTACAAAGACTTGAGTAATGCAGTGTTAACTTAATTAAATTGTTCAAATGCTCGATGTAAGGAATCGGACATGGCTAAGAATTTGTGTCACTATCATGACTTTGTGATACAAATAAAGCGCAAGGTTGTTAACGTTGTTGGCGCGATGGCTCAATGCGTACCAAGTCTTGCTCCAAAATGTCAACTTCCACGATTGAAATAATATTAAATAACTTAATGTGTATGCATGTTGCAGTATAATATTGCATGGTTTTCATTAATTGAGAAGAGAAGTTGATAAATGTTAAACACACACACACACACATATATATATATATATAAGGCTAAACACCGTTTCGGGGGACCAGTGCGTACCACACACAGCTTTACTTGGACTGGCTATATATTTGTATTATCGAGAGTCCAACACTTTTTATCTATGTGCATCACGCCCTTTTAAAGTATATGTCGATTTTATTTTAAAATTTTCTAACTACATAGAACTGGAACATTGTTTGTAACACTAACGTAGACCAAATACTCAGTTTATTGTGATGTTTTAATTAATAACAAATATATACAATTTTAATAATTTTTTCCCATGTTTATTTTGTCATTATTTTCGTTGGTTAATGTTACGTAAATTTAATTAAAAAATCTGTTTTATTAAATCATTTAGTCATTACATTTCTTAATACGAAATAATGGTTATGTTCAAACATCAAGTCACGTAATAATTCATGGATTATTTTTCGTGACACGTAAAGTAATTTTTGTCATTCCTTCATGCAAGTTACTCCATTTATGATGTGTGTGCATGTTGTATTACTTGTATTTGAATATTGCATGGTTTTCATTAAGATGTTTAGAAATATATAGGGGAATGTCTGTAGTTAGATAAGCTGTGTGTGAACATTAGTCAAAATGACAACAGCACATATAAAGTAACAGTGACCTTTTTATTCCATTTAATAGCTTATAAACAATACCAGCCTCATGTAACATATGCGTCGTCAACTCAGTTACATATTACACATAGGAGACAGAAGCCTACACAAAACAATGTGTTGTAAAATAATAGAACAAATCCTATACCACTTCATCATGGAACACCTAGACAAAACAGCAGCCTAACCAACGCGCAACGCCGTTTCCGTGCAAAGCACTCGTGCGAAAGCCTAAGATACAGCCATTGATTCTCTAACTACATACATATATTCTCATTTAGACTTCTCCAAAGCTTTTGACACTGTCCCCCATCAAAGACTTCTTCACAAACTCCAGTATCATCTTGCAGCATTTCTTTGGATTTGTTCTATGCGGTTAATTTCTGTTGCTGTGTTGGGATTCCAGACTTCACTGGCATATTCAACTTATGGTCAGACAAGGGTTTGGTTAGCTGTTTCTTTGACATTTTGTGAGCAAAGTGACAGTGTTCTTCTTAAGAGTCCAAGTGTGCGGCTTTGGTGGTTATTTTGGTGCAGTGGTCATTCCATCTTAGGTCATGTGATATTGTGACTCCAAGGTAGTCGTGATTTTGAACATGGTTTAGTGATTTTCCCAGTAATGAATATTGTTATAGTTTGGGGTTTCGTTTGCGTGTGATGGTGAGGACTAGTGATGTCATTCAACATTTAATTTAAAAAAAAAGCTAACAAACAAATATCAACTTCAATCACCGAATGATATTCATTATTACATTTACAATTCCACTCCATTCTATCATTGTTTTGTGTCTATTCCGATGATTACTTTGCATCCTTCAAAAATCTGTGTTATTGATATATTGCGTTAAGACGGCTTTATGCTATTGTAACATACTGTCTGATCGCATGATGAGTTTTTTGCTGACCACATCGAGTGATCACACTATCAGTAGTGCCACTGACTGGTCATAATTATTGACCTGATGGTAACCTCACATTGATTTGATTGCCATCGGCATCGCCGACAGGCATCAGTGCCAGTGGCATTACAATGACAGACACAGTGCATCAACCATAAGTAGGGAGGTCGGAAGAAATCACGCAAACGCGTTTGCATTGGGACGCAATGCTAAATCGCCTATGTTAAAAAAAATGTCAGTCCTTTGATTTACAAAGACTAATCATATATTTTATATCAAAAGAAACATAAATATGTCTTCTTTGTGATAAAAATACCTGCTTTTGCGAATTCGTAATGCTTCATTCAGATACTCGTGATGAAACAACGACACCCACCGAAATTTCGTTTCGTTGCGGACGCAGCCATATTTAATCTCGCGGAAGGGCGGTGTTTTTCATAAAATCACGTACTCGCATTATTGCCCGCCATGCTATGTTTGGCGATATGGTTGAAATCGCAAAATTATGCTCTTTCTTTTGGCGTGTTTCTTGTACGAATTGAAATAAAATTAAGAAAAATATGATATGTTGAACATTGGTCATATTTAGAGAGGATCTAAGGGATGAACAGCTCTGGCAATCTACACCTGTGCTATTTAATAATGTATAAACGTAATATTAATGCAAATTTGGCGGAGATACACCTTTGCCCATTTTTGCCCCAAGCTCGAACGGTACCCCATGTCCGGCAACGAATTTCTTCTATTATCGCTCACATACCCGGCGTACACATTATTGCAATCGTGTATTCTGAAGTTGTGTTTTAGCCATGCATTTGTTATTCGTGTTTACATATGCACAGACATGCTATCAGGTATTACATGGTGGACGTTACATGAATATTTTAAGTTTATTTTCAAGTTATAATCATGCAAAATAAATAACAAATGACAACAAATATATGACAACCCCTCCATAAATTAGACATCTAATGTACTTCTAATTACACTGCATTGATCTTGCTGTAACTAACTGCATGTATAAACATTGGCTTGGTGATGGTTTTTTGGTTTGTTTTTTACTGTATCTTCCTAGAAGTATTTAATTTGTAGATGAATATATGATTTCACATTTCCTGGTGTTGGTACAGTGCAACATTTTGCTTCAGCGGTGATTGGTATGCATACTTTTTCAACATTTTATTTTCGAATGCTGCAAGCAATGAAATGCGGTGCTTTCTAAAAAAAAACAAGGTGCGTCAAACAGGTTGTTGAAATATGTTCTAAACGTCTTAGAAACGCCACAGTTTCTCGCTGGATGTAAAACACTTGTTCTCATCAGCAAGCTTGTCACCTGCCCCTTTGATGCATGATCGAAGACAAGAGTGTTCACATCTTGGACATGAATATTCACTACCAGCAACTCGTGTCATTCTGCCAGGAGTCATCCAGAAACATCAATGAGTTAATGAGTGGAATGAGTTAATGAGTGGGACGAGTACGCCTATCTTTGGAGACGCTACTCGCATCAAGAAGGACAAGGTGTTTGGAATGCTGACAACGCTTTCCGATGTAGATGCAAATGCGGAAGTGATTCTTCATATCCCACTTCCAGCCATGCCTGTTCTCTGCAAACGGATCTTTGCAGATACAACATTACATCAGATAATTCAAAGTTGCATAGCAATATATATATTATATATATAATGTTGTACATGCATGCTGTGTAGCGGAATGCTTATTGTTGCTTGCATTAGTTGGCTATCCTTCTCACTTTACTAATTTTACGCACACGCATACATGCGGACACACACACAAACCTACATGTAAAATATGTTTACATAATTATATGGTGCAAGGCCAAAGCAGAATGTTTACATTAATGCATGCAATATCTGGCTATGTTTATACTGTCACACATTTTATTAACTTTGCATACATGACATGCATGCACGTACTCACTAACGTCCACATGATTTTGTTGGTATACCTGCCACTTCTAAAACATGTCAGATTTTTTTGATATCCACATAATGGAAACCATTAAAGCATATCCTCCAACCTGTGGGTAGCAGGCTTCCCAAGCTGGTTCAATGTGGAGTATGACAACGAGCCAGATATGTATATTGTGTAGACATACCTGTATATATATGGGGGACCTGGAGACACTTTTGTAAGCTTTTCCAAAAGGTTAGTAGCTTAGTTAATTAACTTAATTTTATGTATAATTCCTTTCGTAAATGATATTTAAAGGAAATACATAAAATATCAAGTTTTAGCTATGTTGTTTGTATTGTACAAGATAATTTTTTCATATTTCCTTCAGATCAAAAAAACTGTCACACAAATTTATTCAATGGCCTTTACATAATTGTATATAACTTCGCCAATTTTCATCACAGAGAGTTAAAACTGGTATGGCTGTTTATCTCTTAAATAGACCTTTCCACTGGTGTATTTGCCAATATGATGAATTATTGCATTTTCACCGACCTCCCTACCATAAGTAGGCCAGCTATTGACAAGTACTACTACACTACAATTTGATAATTTAATAAGTCAATTCATAGGACCGTACCCGTTCCTCGGTGACAGTGGCAGAAGTGCACTAAACTTGTGTCAATTAAAAAATCGGATGCCAGAGCGGAGCCTGAACGACTTCAACGCACTTTATTTACTTCGTTAAATACGCCTACAGTTACAAATACATGTATTTAATAAAACCGTTACCATTTATGCTACACATATGCAATGTGTTCCAGTGTAATAACAAGTCTACATCAAATTAGACTGTTTTATAAACCCTTTCATAACAGTTAACACGCCGGCCTTAGCTTAACGTTCGAATCACTGCCGGAAATGGGTCAGTTCGGAAATAATATCGTCACGACATAACATGTCAAACTGATAAAAGTACTTTTTAAATAAGAAAGCATATATAGATATTATAAATGTAATCCTTACATTATATTAGGGATACCTGTTTATAAACTCAAGCAACTACGCCGAGTATCTAACTATTTGGCAGATGTCGCAAATTTCGCAACTTAACGATCAACCAGTTTAGTCTAAGAGGTCCGTAAAACACAATTTCCACTAATTTACACGTACTTTTAAAGAAGTGTGCGTAATTGTAAAGCTGATTGTACACTGAACACGAAAGGCTGATGTGCTGTTCGACATATACCTGGAATATTAACTTATAAACAAGTTTCACTGGTGTCCGAACAGGCCTACCTTACGCATTTCATAATATACGAGGCTCGGAAATAAACATGCTCAAAATCACAAAAATAGTTAAAGAAGTTGTAAATAAATTCACATACTATTTAATTTGCAGCTAAATTTTCCCCATCACCAATAAAAATTATAAACTCAAACGCATTAGTTAGGTAATCACACCTGAAAAGTTTCGGGAGACCGGTTTTGGTCTCCTGAAAAACAGCGGTCTCCGCAAAGCAATGATTTATGCATCAGTGGGGTCCGCAAAGCGGTATCTAGCCTTATATATAATATAATGTATATATATATAGATATATATATATTTCGTTATATAATAATATATAACACATATATATATATATATATATCGTTTTATATATATATATATATATATATATACATATATAAAACGGCGCCTGGAACGAAGATGCACTTGAACATTTTCTAATTGTCTGCATAAATCATATCTGATTTGACACGCTTGTTCATACGACCGACAACAAATCCAACACAAAACTACTAGCAAAACAACTGGTTTGTCGACGTGAACCTTGGCATGCGCTCTCGGTAACATGTTTACGCTAGGCCAGCGTCCCGCAGCCGCCATCTTAATTAACACACGTTCATATCATAATTACACCGGCTGAACCAAGCGCGGGTTTGATGACTGGATCTGTTATTGCGTTCGTATTATGTCGAAGGAGACTCAAGTCACGTTATTTTTTTATAATCACACCTGCCCTGTGGCCGCATGGATTAGGTGTGTTTTACATGTCAAACGTTGCTGTAATCATGTTAGTCAATGTTCCAGAAGTCTTTGCTCTGTTTATGGTGTCGCGCTTACATTTATCCGGGCTTTAAATATTATCCGGGTGATGTTTATGTGCATATGTAAGGCATAATATTTGGAACCAGTAGATCACGTAGTGATAAATAATATCCAGTAGTTAAATATGTTTCGTTTGTTGTCGTAATACGAGCGTTATAATTAGAGTACATAATTATAATTTGCTGTTTCAGATTTGTGACCACGTATTAAAGTAAGTCACGCGACGTGTGCGTGGAGAGGAAACTGTTTTACCACAGAAATTGTTTATGTCTGTGGGAAGCAAACATTTTATATTTTATGTATATATATATACATGTATATATATATATATCTATATATATCTATATATATATATATGTGTATATACATATATATATATATATAAATATATATATATATATATACATATATATATATGTATATATATATACATATATGTAAATATATATATATACATATAAACATACATAACGCCCGGATAAATGAAAACGCGACAGTCGTAGCTGGTGCTAAATACATTCCCCTAGATACGCGCACGCGCAGAAACGTCACCCGGATATTATTTAACGCCCGGATAAATGTAAGCGCGACAACGGCGTTGATAAGGCTTAATTCGTGGATTCAGTCATTCTCTGACGTCACAATCAAGATTGTGCGCGTGACCTCTGTCGAGCTTTGCTTTGTCAACAATGTTTACATATGTGCATTACTTTATTTGGGCGATATGACATCTACCACACCAATATTTCCCGCATACAGGTGCAACTCAGAATTGTACTCAATATTGCACTTGTTGTCGATCGTGTGAACAGGCGTGTCAAAATAATAAGTCGGCGGACAGCTAATGAATAATGTCAATCGTGTCAACGCAAACACAGTGAAAACAAACACGTAAACACAACAACATCGTGTATTCGAGTTCGGTTATTCGTCACCGCTATAATCCATTACATTATACTTTGCTCAACAATGCAACCGACTTATAAATATCCTGATTCATAACACATCGCGATGCGCGAAACTAACATGTACATGGAATGCACACAAACTAAACATTTTGTAATTTGCTGCACAAATGTTTTCTGATTTCACACACGTGTTCACCCGATCAATAGGAAGTCGGACATACAATTCCCCGCCGAGTAAACGCATTGCTGACGTGAACCATGGCCTACGTACTGCGTAACTGCGTTGGGTTTGGTCGGCGTGTCTCGGTGCGAGCCAAGACTTAGCGATCGTGGCACAATTAGACGCGTTGAACCTGGAGTTTTGTGTCGACTGTGGTTAAATGGGCCGCAAAGTCGAGGTAAAACATGTGTATAAGCAGCAAATCGCGTTCCTTTTTTCAGTGACACCTGTTTTTACTCGCCGCGATTAGGTGTGTAATGCATGGTGCACGTTCCTGTAAACACGCTAATGATTGCACAGGAAGCCCCTTCTTTTGGCGTTGCTAGTTAGACCAACGATTGGACGCAATCACAGCTCGTTTGTGTCAAAAGTCAGACAAGACGTTCACGAACAAACTAACCAGGCACGTAGGAGGTGCGAAGGGTGCGTATGCACCCTCGATGAGGCAAAATAGTTCCGCTTGGCCTTGGAGGTGGTAGTTGTGGGGGTGGTAGTTGTGGTTGAATAGATTGTTAGGAATTTGTTGTTGTTTTAAGACTTCCGACATTACATGTAATTATATATATATATATATATATATGTGTGTATATATATATATATATATATAAATATATATATATATATATATAATATTACTACGCTAACTTTGGTATTTTTGTCTGGCAGTGTCACTCTCCAGGTGTCGAGGCCCACTCGCTTCTTTCTACGTTCATTCGTGTCCTTGGGGCAATATCCCAATGGCCTCTGATTTACCAATATGATACGGGAGGCAGCGGGGTGGGGGTACCGGGGACAGCGTTGGGGACAGATCATTATTTCATGAAAAAAGTACCTGCGATTGTGAAAAGATAATTACGGACAGGTTAAAGGGAATAAAGGCGCGCGCCCGCACGCCCGCACATCACACACGCATGTACGTACGCACACGTGCACGTACACCACAGACACGTACCAGCCATACACGTTCACGCGTGTACATAATATATATAGGTTGTTAACCACATCTAGGCACACATTCGCACCCACACAGACAAATACACCACACACACGAATACGCACACGTATAGAAATTCCTTTTTTTTTAAAGAATTATTGTATTTTTGGTTACTCTTGTCAATGAATCCTTTGCACGCGACCCAGTATCAACAGCTTCCGGATTATCTGGTTTCTTCACAATAGCTGCATTGGCATATTTGTGGTTTTGACGGACACACAATCCTTTGCTCAATACGGAGAATAGTGGAACCGACGTGACGAGGTCACGCTGCATGACAACCGGCCCAGCTGCATGGTTCCAACAAATGTTTCCCATCGTATATGTTAGCATGGTGTTATGTTTTGTTTCAAACTGTAATCATTATTCTGAAAGTCATACTTGTAGTTCTCTTTGCTTCCCAAACATATAAAGGTGAGAAGCATAGATGGATGAAACAAATTAGGATTTTTTACGTATTTTGGAATGACAAACATAATGTTTTATTGCAAGCTATTTCATCGCGATGACAATGTCGATCTCTGTGCAGCTCAGTTTTTGTTGTGCATCTCTTGTGCATCACGCTATTTTAACCGCAAAATTCACAATATTCAATTCATGTACGAAATCGTCACTATCGAAGGATTTGATTATATTGAAATATGGAACAAAATCTATTTCAGGCTGGTAATTTCGGAAGCGGTCATTATTTACCAGGGACGTGGTCTTGTAGAATCAGGGGAGGTGTCTGATTTCAGGGTTAAAAATGTGGGGTTAACTAATCTTCAGTGTATAAAATGTACAAACAATAGTTTTTACTTGTGTTTGCATGTGCATATTTATCAGTCGATCGTGGAGAGATCAGATTTTCAAATGGTTTCCAAAACCTGTAAGTGGAATGCAACAAAGCATACAATACAAATTAGATATTAGAAACTATATTTCGTTGAGAAATCCATTTATAGCTCCCCGAGGATCACTTATAATCTGTGCATACCCATGTTAGTTTACACATAAAAAATAAGCATGTTTTGTGGAGGGGATTTATTCACTGAAAATAACCCCGCCAGCATCGCTCACGTCCGTTCGAATATGGCTACCGTCAGCATATCTGCACTTGCTACGTACTTTTCGGACGAACCAAAATCACTTGAAAGGGAGGGAAATCATTTAAAATCAGATCATGTTATTAGTTTAAATTACTTTCCAAATGTTCTTCGGGGTACAGTTCATGCAAGCATGAAGGAGAAATCGTATAAAGTAACGGTAAGTTTGAAATTGTTCCAAATCCAGGACACCAAAAATACATAAACAATAGTCAGTTTTCGTGGTGGTAAGACTGCATCATTGTTCGGTGTTCAAATACATTGGTGGTGTTAATTATGATATACAATAAATATGATAAATAATATTGTTGATAAAGTGTATAATGCGTGTTTAATAAATTAATATATTTTGTAATTTTGCTTATATTTAAATGTGCTATTTATCATTTTGTATAGGCGTCTGAACATGGTGAATATTGGGAGGCTAATGTCCACCAAAATCCTCTAACTCCAGACTCACCAAAAACCTCCAACTGCACCCCGTTGAAATTCATACCCACAACACCCTCCCCCGATTCCGACGCCTATATTTTATATACACTTTACAAAATAAAAAAAACACCCAACGTAAATTCTTTTACGCAAAGTCATGTTCTTTAAGTCGTTTTACACAGTGATACAAAACTGTCCACTATGTCTAAGCAACATATTGCAATTACAGTGTTTTTTTAAATTATTACTGATCTAAGCAAACTGCTATAACATGTGTTTTCATGTTTATCTTAAAGAGGGTTCAATTACAACCACGGAATATGAATGTGCTTGTGGAGCATATGAATGCAGCCACGCAGCAACGCTTGTGATATTTGCCATCCACAACGTCAGCCGAACGGAGTGGAATGTCAATGGAAAAGACACAAGCCAGCACAAGGTGTGAAATCTGTCGAGGAATTATATCCCCCACCGAGACAACAGTACAACCCTTTGTCTAGACCGGTGACCCAAGATGATCGCCAGTGGTTGGGAAGCCAACTAAAGAGCTATGGACAGTTCGCTGGGATCTACCGGCTTCTGTCACCAGAGCCAGGGAAGCAGCATTTACCTGTTGACACTGATGAAGACATGATATTATCCAGAGACTTCATTCAGCATGAACTGAACGGTGATCACCTTTTGGCCAAACTAAGAGTAACACCAGACCAGCAAATTGCGATTACGATGGCTATTGCGAGACAGCGTGAAAACCCAGCCTAACAACTTCTACGCAAAGGTAGACTGACAGCTAGTAACTTTGGCTGTGTCATAAAAGCGAAGAGGGTGTCACCTTTACTGATGAAGCGAATACTCGGAGAATTCGACTTGTCCCTGGTACATGCAATTAATTGGGGCGTCATCAATGAAGAAGAAGGTGTAAAAGCCTTCATGTTGATGACTGGTCTGGTAGTGACGCCAACTGGTCTGTGAGTTACGGAGTCGGGGATTCTTGGAGCTTCACCGGATGGGCTTGTTGGGGATGACTGTTTGTTGGAAGTGAAATGCCCGTATAGGCACAGGAGCAACACAATCTGTGAGGCAGTTGGACATAAAGACTTCTGCCTTACCATTTATAAAGACGGACTGATAGTACTGAATGAGCACCACCGGTATTACCATCAAGTCCAGGGACAGTTGAATGTGACGGGCAAGAAAGCGGGCTACTTTATTGTGTGAACAACAAAAGGCAATCATATTTTGAAGATTGAAAGAAATGCATCATGGAGGCCTTCTACAAGAAGCACATGGTTCCTCGTCTCATTGAAGGGGGCAACTAAGTAGTCGTGTTCAGAACTAGATCTGAACTTCATCTTACATGAAATCCACTGTTCCACTAATTTCTTTGATGAGCGGGTGCTGCAGGTAGACGAGAGTAGCGCACAGATTGCCGAGCTTCTCTGCATAGCAGCGAAGATAGGGAGGTTCAAAGCCAAATACTTTTGAATTTCTTTAGTCTTGCATTGGCCCTTTCAACATGAATGCGACACTTCGCGATGTTCTTCGTCATCTTTATTTCACTCGCGGTGAATTTGCCGTGGCTTAGGAAGGGCGTGTATTCACATATACTCCCTGTGGAACAATGCCTTGAATGAGAAAACTTTGTCAGCTAAGATCAAATCCCCAGCCTCAAATATGTCCAACACATTGCTTTGCTGTACAATTGCCTTGCCAGACACCGATCCCGGAAAGAGGGAGCTAACGTACGTGATGACGGCATTCGGCGCAAGATCGAGAAGAATTTTGAAAGAGTGCATTCCACGGTAGACAGAGTATGTCGTCTTCTGGCTACTCATCATGCCTGGCGCCGCTACTTCTATGTCGGTACTGTCAATGATCATCCTGCAGTTCCCAAACAAAGCGAATGATCACGGAAGTGAAGTTTTGCCCTTGTCCCTACTTGGGACAGTTCCCATGCAATGTTCACAGAGGAGATGGTACAATATATGAATGAGCGTTAGCACGATGTTCTTCATAGTTGCAGTGCTACACTAACAAGGTGGAGGTTTGTGTAAGTCCGCTTCAGTTTCATGAGCGTCATCAAAATCTGGTCTTCGAGAAAGAGGGTGTCCACCTTCTAACCAGCAAAGTACGAAATTTCCAATTCAAATCGCATCACATATTGTATCAGGATGTTTATGATGGTCTTGTCAGGAAGACCCGTTTCCATGCAGGCAACTTCATCACTCAGGTTTTGTAATGTGTACCTTTCCCTTGAGTAATGGATCTTCTCCTTTAGCTTGTTGAGTTCTCTTCTTGTTTCATCCAGCTGCATATGCAGAATGACATATCAACGCTCGTGTTCTTGCAGGAGTTTGAACAACACGCACCTGTCTTCTCTATACATCTACTTGCAGAAAGGATATCGGAAGATAGTAAGTCGGTCTCTACCTTTCGTGGACGTACATGGCCCCTCAAAGGGAAAGACCTTCTCAGCATTACGTTGAAATAGATCACGGCCACCTTCTTTGCCATTCCTAAAATGACAGCTGCATATTCGTGAACTGGCACTTGGATTTCTATCAGAACGCCTGTTTATGTGAAGAAAAAGAAGACATTGTTATGTTACATTGCAATAGTTAAATGTTAGATGAACAAAAAGTTGTCATTGATGTTTTCATTGTTTGAGTTCAGTTAATCAAACAGAATACCTGTTTTCCAACAACAAGATTTTTTTGTTGAAACAGGAACTTATGACGTAGGCTTACTGGGCAGACTGGCATTGTCGATGGAATGTGGTAGCTGTGTGTTCAACAAAATGTTCCTAATAAAATACTGAGTGATATTGTTTATTATAGTTACAAATGGTTAGTTTGCATTAACTCTTTAGGTACATAAGCCACCTCGAAATACCTTTGTTTCCGTTAATGCAAAGGGAGAGTAATTTTATATTAATTAGAAAGCATTATCTCTAAGGGGGCGTTCATGGATTGTCATGGGGTGGGCCGAAAGAATCAGGGAACACATTCTGATTTAAAAACCATCCTAGCTCCAAATTCGGTGTTACCCTCCATCCAACCGTCTACATTAAACATTTAAACTTCCTACGCTCGATTGGTAAATATGCACAAGGAAATAAGTAAACACTATTTCTCGCACATGATGTGCACTGAAAATTAACTGAATCCCGTTTTCCAACCCTAAAATCAAATCCACTCCTAAATACATTGCACTGAAAGAGAGCCCTCCCGTGAATCTAGAAGACCACGTCCCTGGCCAATAACCGCTCCCTAATTTCTCGGCCTGAGATATATTTTATTCCATATTTCAATATATTATAAAAAAATTCGATATTGACAATCTCGTACATTAATTACATATTGTTGACAGGTTCTCTTTCCGCATTTTGCGGTGAAAATAGCTTGATGCACAACAAAAACTGAGCTGCACCGCGATCGACATTTTCATCGCGATGAAACAGCTTGCAATAAAACATTTGAATTGAATTGAATTTATTTATTCCACATAAGTACAAAGTGTAATTTCAAATAAGGTGTAAACATACACATTTGTAAGCTAGTCCATCATAAACAGTGGAACAATGGAACATATAGTTAAGCATTGAACAATAAGAAAATGTTGAAGGGAAATGCAAGAAGTTATAAACTTATAAATAGCATTGCCCACACTATACAATAATTATTATTGCACTGGTACAATACATACACAATATGTAACTTAAAATTATGTTAGATTTAAACTACCAGAAGGTATGGTAGTTGATACATAATAACAAACAGGATCAAAAAATGAATTCATCATATCTTTGCAGGAGTAAAGCTTTGTATATATTTTTGAAATGATAAGAAGAATTGCACAATTTAATGTCAGCACACAGGTCATTCCACATCTTAGGTCCCTTTATACTGATACATTCCGCTTTTTGAGAAGTCCTACTAAATCTTATTTTGAAATTGCAATTTTTCATACGGGTGTTATGATGATGACTGTCATTAACTCCCTGGTTTGCTGGTAAAACATTAGTATAAACCTTGTACATAAACACCATGCTATTGAAATCCATGTCCTGTACAGTTAAAGTTTTCAATTGATAAAAGATTGGTCTTGTATGAGCCATGAAGTCGGCCTTTTGACAAATCCGAATAGCTCTTTCCTGAATAATATGCAAGGGTTGTACACGAGTCTTATAAGTATTGCCCAAAATTTCACAACAATAATTTAAATACGGCACGATAAGAGTACAGTATAATGAGTATAATGAAGGCTTATTCAATAGATGTTTCACCCTATTCATTACAGATACATTTTTCGAGATTTTACTTTTTATGTGGCTAATGTATTCATTCCAATTTAAATGGGAATCAATGTGTTTCACACACTTGTGACAGATTGTCACCTGAGTAAAAGAAATTATTATCATCAGCAAAGACAATTGATTTCATTAACACGTTACACATATCATTAATATATATAATAAACAACGCAGGACCCACTATAGATCCCTGTGGAACCCCGCATGTAACATTCATGCATTCTGAAGTTGTATCATTAATACAAACATATTGGCTTCTGTTATTAAGATAACTACAGATCCACATATCAGCTATTCCTCTTACTCCATAATGCTCAAGTGTTTTACGAGAATGTTATGATCCACCGTATCAAAGGCCTTTTCCAGGTCATTGAAGACAGCAACAGTAGATTTACAATCACCAATAGAAGAAGTAATTTTTTCCACGAGTTCCACTAATGCCAGTGATGTTGACATCGTTTTCCTAAACCCATATTGGCTTTCATACAATATTTGTTTGTCATCTATAAATGACATCATCCTGTTGTGGAAGATCTTTTCTAGGATTTTTTTAAACTGAAATAATATATATATATAGGTCTGTAGTTAGTAAAATTATTAATATCGCCATTTTTGAATAGCGGTATATAACTCTGGCAATGTTCATACCATCTGGGAAAATTCCCTTTTGTAACGAGGTATTACAAATATGTGCTAGGGGTCTTACTAGATACGGTATTAGTTGTTTAACTAGACACATGTCAATATCATCATGAGCTTTTTGTTTTATTTACCAGGTTAATGATTTCTTCTTCAGTAACAGGCTTTAGAAACAGAGTATCTTCAACCACATCAGATAAATAACTTGTAAACCTATCATTGCTTTTTGGAATATTATTCGCCAGAGATGGCCCTATATTTTAAAAAAAAATTGTTAAAACTATTAGCAATATTTTTGCTTCCTGTGACTGTGATTCCATTGTTATTAAATTCAGTGGGATATTTTGGTCCCTTAGTTTTATTGTTAATCAAGCTACTTATAATTGTCCATGTTTCTTTTATGTTTCCCTTGTTTTTTTCCAGGAGTTCTGTGTTGTTCCTCACAGTGCCTTAGTATGCCTGTCAGTTTGTTCTTACATTTTGTTGTATTTTTCTTCATTAGCAATTGACCTTTTCTTCAGGAAATGCTTATACAGTTGATTTTTTTTCTTGCATGCATTTATTGAAGAATTGGTCATCCATGGCTTGTCTGGCCTTTTGTTAACAGTTTTCTGTTTAATGATAGGACAAGTTGTATTGTATACTTTTGTCAACTTTTCAGTAAATGTATTATATATACAATTTACATGTTCACTTTACAGAATTTCATTCCAATTAGTTTCTTTGAGCTCATTCATCATAGCATTTATGTTCTGTTCATTGACTATTCTCCTTGTGTTATATCTTACATTGCTGCAATTTTTATGGACGTATTCCGTTATTTGGAAAATAGGCAAATGATCACTCACATAATTTATTAACAACCCATTCTGTACATTTGACAAGTTTGTTGTGAATAAATTATCTAACAGTGTTTTGGAGTGGCTTGTTATTCTGGTTGGTCTTGTTATTAAAAGACGTAATCCAAAACTTACAAACGGTCAATGAGGTTATTTGTAATAGTATTGTGATCATATTTTAGGAGATCAACATTAAAGTCACCACACGTATATACCATTTTATTACGTATGTTTCTACAAATGTTATTTATAAACTCACTCAGTAGCTCCAGTTCTGTGTTTTGTGCACGATAAATGCAACAGATTATTGCTTTTTTGCCATTTTAAGAGCAATTTCTACAGATACCTCTTCTGCACAATCATCAATGCATTTAGACTTTTCCGGTATGTATTTGTGTTGTATTGTGTCATTAATATATAGTGCAACTCCATCTCCCTTCTTATTTGTTCTTGAGCAGGTAAACATTTTGTAACCATCAATGTTAAAGTTTTCATTGTCATTGAGCCAAGTCTCAGATAGGGCAATTACAACAAATTGCAAATCCAACGCTTTAATGCTGTCCTTTAGCTTATTAAAGTTACTTACTAAACTTCGGCAATTGAAATGTATTATAGATAAGTTTGCAACTCTTTCCTTCGATACTACAAAATTGTCTTTAAATTGTTCTTTTGTGTAATATAAACTGTTTGTGGACAAATGTTAATAAAAGTTGTCATCTGGATCAGCCTTGTCAGCTAACAAATATTCCTTACCATCAGTAAACCTAAATGGTTCGAAGTTTAGAGTAGAACAATTATCATAGAAATCACCTAAATTGCCATTTATAACCAGTGTGAAATAATTAAATTCATCTTCACTAGTCCGACTAAAGGGAAACATATTAGAATTACACGTGATACAAAACCAATCATCTGCAGTAACAGAGAAATAATCAAGTTCTTCTGATGATAAATTAGCACATTTCCTATGAATCCAAGCTTTACAAACACTACAGAATATTGCACTAGAAAGTACCCTTTTCAAGCACACACTGCATGGGTTATCTATGACACTCAGCTACAAGATCTAGTGTGATTTATACCTAGTATAGTCCACTCAAAAATATAGGTCCAGTCCTTTGATCTTGTCCTCGCTCCAACCTAGATTGAAGAGGTCGTCGGGCGATTCAACTGTTTTCTTTGTCTCCCTCCCATTCTCGGTGGCTATGCAGTGGATGCGGTCATCTATAGTCCAGACATTGCCGATTGTCGCGTCATTTCTCAACACTCTCGCTAGCTTTGCACGAAACGGGGTGAGATCATCGTTCAGAAAGACGCCCTTTCTGTCAAGGTCTCGAAGCCGCCTCATGTTTTTCATATGGCCCGTCTTGGTGTCTCGCCGAACGAACTTCACGATTATCGGCCTCGCTGTACCTGGTCGTCCAGGAAGTCGATGGCTCACACTAATGTCATTTAGTGTCACTCTTACACCGATGTCAGGCGCCACCTTCTTCACGATGTCGTTGGTATTTTCTCCTTCCGTCTCGGGGATGCCGGAAATCCTGACCTATTCTCGTCGACTATACTGGTATTGGCGATCCAGATTGAATTTTAGCATTAGCACCTCCTTCTTAAGTTTGTTTACCTCGGCCATTTTGACATTTCCGTCACAAATCTGTACCACTGCAATTTCCGTTGCGTTAACCACCGCTTTCACAAGCAACGGTTCTATGGCCGTAATCACTTGGGCGATAATACGGCCAATGTCGAAGTCGCCGTGCGGTTTTTGTTTGGCGCCTTTTGCAGCTTCACCCGTTTTGTAATTTCGCAGAGCGTCACTCACCGCTTTTCCAATCTGCACTTGTACAGACATATCATCGATCTCCTCGCACGTTTCTGCCGAGTTATCAATTCCATTTCTTTAGTGTTTTTTTTTAGTTTTTCTCGTGTCAACCCTCGACTGTACTACCTCACTTGCCGCCATTTTGTGTTTTGTCATTCAAGAAAACATAAAATACCTGATTTGTTTCATCCATCTTTGCTTCTCACTTTCCACTTTTGGGAAACGAAAAAAACTACAAGTGTGACTGTCAGAGTAATGATTACAGACCGGAACAAAACATAACACCATGTTGACAGATACGACGGGAGACATTTGTTGGAACCAGCACGGCAGCGCGATGTCACACTTCGGCGCTCTATTAGTTGCCTGTCACATCAGGTAAACAACAGCCGCTGAAACAAAATGACTGCGAGCGATGCCAATTTCGAAATAGATCTGGCGTGAATGGCTTTGCTCAGCGTGTGGGAATGTGCGCGTTCGTGGTCGCGACAGGAGTCACAGCAATGTCATTATTTTAGTCGCCGTCCACGGCGTGGTTTCACACACATACACACGCACCCACGCACGCACGCACGTACGCACGCACACACACATACACACACACCACCACCACCACCACCACACACACATACACGCACACACACACACGCACGCACACACACACGCACACACACACACACACACACACACACAAGTATGTGCTTCGCTTATTGCGTTATTTAACGCTGCCAGACGGAAATGCCACAACACAACACAATTATCCCACATAAGCCGGCATTTGGACCAACATCAAAGCATCTTCAGTTTCCTAAATATTCTTGCAGTCACGCTGAAAATAAGTGAAGTACTCCCCTCTAAGTGTCCCACGTGACGATATGAGTTCATACGGCGTCGACATTTACTCAGACTAACGGCGTACACAAAGTTAAATAGATTGCACGTCCATCGAATGCATAATTTAAACGGTTGTTAATTCACTTGCGGTTTCATAATTCACCCCTTGATAGTAATATTTGTTATCTCGTGCCTGGAAAAAATGATGGAACTTGCAATTATAGTAAATCGTATCACCGCCAATAATCCGAAGACCATTTATATTTCTCTATTAGATTTCCCTTCCTCCTGTTAGCGTTGTTTATCAAAAACAAAACATTTACGCATGCGCGCGCACATACAAACCCACGCGTGCGATTAAAAATGCGCGCCAAACACGCCAAACACGCACACGTACTACACACGTACACGCTCTTGTATGCATACACATTCGGAATTAATTAGTAAAGGTATGATCATTTGTACATTTGTTAAATCATGGTAAAATAAATGTATAATAGTATTTATTCAACATTTTGTTCGTCCAAATGAATGAATGGATGAATAAATGAATTAATTTGGTTACAGTTAAAAAATTATTAGAGATAAGAACTGAATTAATTGCACATTAACTCTGGATATTCCCTGGAAACCCCGTCACCACCACCACCACCATCGCTAACGTCGTCATCATCATGATCATCATCATCGGCGTCACCATCATCGTCAACATCATCATCATCATCGTCATAATCACCGTCATTACCATTAACATCATCAATGTCATTATTATTGTTCGCATGCAGCCGCTACCACAACCACCTCCACCATCATCATCGTCATAGTCATCATTATCATCATTACCAACGTCATCTTCTTTGTCCTCCTGGAGCCAACGCGCTGGCAAGCCGATTCCAGAGAGGTCGATTGTTGATTATGAACGGAAAGTCAGCCACGACGACAGCAAAGTTTTCGCAGAATAAAGTTAATAATATAGCACATGACGTTACGATAACAACGACGAGATTCCACACCTTTAATGCAGTCAATAACGCACGCATACGCATATGCAGACGCGGCATGCACTTGGGTTTCAAACCTCTCAATTCTATAACTGTCAACGCATGTTCTCGCAAAATCTCTTGCGATCGCACTCAGATCATCCACGATATCCATTATCTGCCAATGCGCTCGTTTGTTATCGCCAATATTACTAATCAACAAAATGCCTAGAACCCAGCGTAACTTTAGATGATAGCAACATATATATAGGTTTGCATGCGTTTCACACCCACTGGATTAATTGCAACGAATTCTCGTCGAGTGACCAATTACAGCGGCCGTGACGTAGTACTGGATGGGACAATATCCGTCGATCTTAGAATAGTGCTTCTTGGTAAATTTTGCGATATTTGCATCGGATATCTTCGTAGAAAGAGCGGGTCTGCCTCCATAATTTGAAAATGTTCGAGAAATTTGCAAATATGGTCTAACCAAAGTGGATATATACATGAGAACATACCATTTCTAGAAATAAAATACATAGCAAACAGTTATTAGAAAGTTGTTGTTAGGAGAAGTAATATATATATATATATATATATATTGGAATTGAGCTTTCGCCTGGGTAGCTGCGAGTTATGTTAGCAGAAGTAATATATATATATATATATATATATTTATATATATATATACATTTAATAATAATCCGAATGGATGGTTATATTCGGATTATTATTAAATGTCATGTACTGTGCACACGAAAACAATTCACTATACTCCGAGACAAATGAGCAATAGGATTCCATATCGTGCACGCGCGCGATCACTGCATAATTCTTTGCTTATATTACACTATGTAATACAGCGGGTAAGAGCGACACATTTAACGAATTGTGCACTTTTTGACAAAAGCATGACAATTGGCACACCTGTAGTTTATGATGTATATATTCATGTAAAGCTAGGTACCCATCGCCATCGACATATTATCTAGCCGCCATTTTGATTTTTTAAATGGCCGCCATGGAAATCCATTACCCAAGTTTCCTGGCATCTAAGCAACATAGAAACACGGTCTTAGTGTATAAACCATATAAACCATAATTTTTAGGCTCAAGGAATTCATTTCTGCCATATTCCGTATCCTCAGATGACCGCCATATTGGAATTCAATATGGCCGCCATGGAAATCTATTAACCACGTTGCTCAGCTTCTAAGCAACATAGAAACATGTTCTTGGTATTTAAACCATCATTTTCAGGGTCACGGAATTCATTTCTGCCACAGGCCATATCCTCAGATGACCGACCGCCATATTGGAATTCAAGATGGCCGCCATGAAAATGTATTAACCAAGTCGCTCAACTAAGTAACATAGAAACATGTTCATTTTTAGGGTCATGGAATCCATTTTCGCCACATGCTGTATCCTCAGATGACCGCCATAATTGAATTCAAAATGGCCGACATACAAGTTCTTATATTTTATTTTAATTCACCTAACTAGGAATACTAGCTAGGTACTCATTACAAAAACATTAATTAATCTAGATGTGCCATGGATATGGCTATTAAATTATGACCATGACTCTCATACACGTGTTAAAATAACAGTCACATTTTATTCACCGCATGCAGTATAAGCCATCGTATAGTCAGAGATGTCAAGGGTCGCCACATGCGCCACTGCAGCTACACAGCTCAGTGCATTGCAGACTAGACGACCGGCATTTACACTTGCGTATACACCCCTTCCTGCACCCACAGTGCACACTAGCTCATAGCACGACATTGATGCCTCTGGTAGGTCAGTCCAGAGGGTTTCCATCCTGTGTCACTTAGACACCAACCCCAGTGTCCAGGACTTGGCAGGTGGGGAGCTAGCACAAGAGCTTGTGACCAAACATATCCGGCCTGGTACACAGCCCATCTGACATGCTGGAACAATGCAGCTTTGGTTGGCGGGACATTCTCAACGGTACGGGATCCCTGGGCGAAGAGGTGCTTTCTTGCCTAGTCCACCTTACTAAGTGTACGCGTATTGCTGTACATGACGACGATAACCTTTCGATCTCATCTAGAGTAAGTTGGTCGACTTCTTCCGGTTGTGATGAGAGTGTGAGTAAGGCATCTGTTACAGACGGACATGACGACCATGCCAACCATGCCGACTTTTTCCTCGGCCGAGGAAGCAGGAGACAGTGTCACACTCGCTCAGGGCATGGAACAGCATTACTGTTCTAGATTTCAACACACCTAATTTGTTTGCAACAGCATGAATTGCAATATGAAGAACGTAAGTACCAACGCCAAAGTTGACCCACAGTTCTTCAATCCCAAGAGCATGGAAATGGCCTACCGCCAAGACAACTCATCTGCATCCACTGTCCAGATGGCCACTTTGTAAAGTCCTTGTTTCACGCAATGTGCCACATGGAGTAACATGCGTGTGTCCGCCTCCTCGTGTGTGCACGGCTGAAGGTATTCTGTGTCTGTAATGTCATTCTGGTTTGCGGTCACAAGTGTGTCATCTTTTGTGCTGATGAGTGTCTTTCCACCGGTATCGTATGACCTGATACATTCTGACAAATAACGAAATAGCTCATGTTTGTTCTGCTCAATCCTCAGGAAACTGACAGGAAGTTTGCTGGGGTTCCTGCAAGAACTCTCTGCCGTTGTGTTGTTCGGTTATGCACTCGGCGTTCCCTTGTTGATTGTTTGAGACTGTCAGCAAAATACCTATCGCATACATTGTCGACCCTACTGACAGTTGCTAGCAGGGAGGTAATATATGGAATAAATATTTGCTGAGCATAATCGTCAAATGTCCGACTAGCCCCTGGCCTGAGCATGTGTATGATGGCAACACCATCCAAAACCTTTGCATCGACATCTGGAGCATTTTTTGATAAGGAATCAAATTTTGTTAGGCATTCCAGTAAGTCAGATTTCGATCCATGTCGGAGTTGTCCCATATCAGAAATAGACGGAGGACACACTTGATTTTCATGTTGAAAGAACCGGTCCAGGTCTCCTTGTCTGTTCTGGCAAGCTATGTAGAGCCTTGCAAACAGATTGCAATTTGTCTTCAGTGATGCAAATTGCTCTTTGCTACTTGCTGTTTGCTTTGCACGAGGCGTACTAAAGAGAGGCAATTTGTTTTTCGAGACATATCACTGAGTAGTCTGTTAGGTGTGCATTTAGTCATTCCCCCACTTAGCTTTTGTATTGTCTTTTTCCGATATCCTCAGCTGTGTAGACTGTTTGCACCACGTCTTTGTTCAGGACGACCTTTGTATCAAGTGTCAGCATGTCACCGCTCTCTTCAAGGAATGGGTTGCCCATGTCTTCTTTGACAAAGGTTTTCTGAACGCCAGCGTGTTGTTCGTGATGTTTTGTAGATAATTGTTCATTGGTAGTTTTAAAACTACATTCGAACTCCAGGACGACACAATATACATCTGGTCCTGCCACAATCCATCTTTACAGTGCTTGCGGCTTTTCTGTCAAGCCGACAGCACCGCCGTCACCCTTTATGAGTTCATTCAGTTGTTCATGGCAATGGTCGATTGTCATTGTTGAAAACATGTGCTGTGTTTCCTGCACGACAAAATGTCCATCCACAAATTGCTCATGCACCGCAGGATGTGTTGTGTGTAGGTTAACCATGTCGCTGATGTGGACCGAGAGCCATCTCCTGTAATTTGTGTGATCGAGAGCGAAGAGCCAGGGCACGATTTGTAGCAAGCATTGGACATACATCTTGAAGTTTTTCTCCCGGATCGATCGCACAAACTGTAGCACAATCAGGTCTAGTTGCAAAGTTATTGCCCAGTATTTGAATTGTGGTTGTTCTACGCACTGCAGAGCACACCATTCGTTAAACCAACCGTCCATTATAGCTTAGGACTTCTTCCATGGCTACTCGTTAATGTAGCATACTTCCAATATGCTACCATAATATTACAGCAACAGTAAACAAATTATCGCTTATAGAATTAGAAACGTAATGGTAAAACTACCCAAACAGAACTTCTAAGCCATACCATATGTATGTCACATAGGTATCAAACTAACTAGACATATTGAATTTTGTGTGCCGGCCATCTTGAATTTTATTATTATCCTAGTCATCAGAGGATATAGTATGTGGCAGGGATTAATTCCTTGACATTGACAATGTTAGACACACAAAAAGTAGTGTTTGCTTAGAAGCTGAAAAAAACTTCTAAACTAATAGATCTCCATGGCGGCTATCTTGAATTTCAATATGGCGGTCATCTGACGATATGGCATGTGGTAGAAATGGATTCCTTTACCCTGAAAATGATGGTTTAGACACCAAGAACATGTTTTTATGTTGCTTAGAAGTTGAGCGACTTGGTTAAAAAAAATTCCATGGCGGCCATCTTGAATTCCAGTATGGCGGTCATCTGAGGATACGGCCTGTGGCAGAAATGAATTCCTTGACCATAAAAATGATGGTTTAAATACCAAGAACATGTTTCTATGTTGCTTAGAAGCTGAGCAACGTGGTTAATAGATTTCCATGGCTGCTACATTGAATTCCAATATGGCGGTCATCTGAGGATACGGAATATGGCTGAAATTAATTCCTTGACCCTAAAAATGATGGTTTAAACACCAAGAACATGTTTCTATGTTGTTTAGATGCCGAGAACCTTGGGTAATGGATTTCTAATGCGGCCATTTTTTAAATCAGGATGGCGGCTAGATACCATGTCGATGGCGATGGGTACCTAGCTTTATATGAATATATACATCATAAACTGTTTGTGTACCAATTTTCATGCTTTTGTCAAAAAGTGCACAATCATATCCCGTAGCCGCTGATCATCGCGTACAAAAAGGAACTATAGTTTACGTCTTGACGCGGTCAGAATTAGAACATAATATTTCTAGATATAAAATACATAACAACCAGTTATTAGAAAGTTAGTTAAACAAACAGTTATTAGAAAGTTTATATATATATATATATATATATATATATATCTTAGCATAGATCCAAAAGAACATCTATCTGATTAAACAGTATTGTCAAGTACTCAATGCATTAATTAACAAACATGCACCTATATAATCCAAATGTGTGTCAGAAAGGCCACCGGCTCCATGGATGACTTCCGAAATTATACTATCTAAAAGGCTATGCTAAGCAATGTCTGATAATCCGCGTCAGTTGCGGAATTGCATCAATAACATTCTACATAGACGGCCTGCTCCATCGCTACCTGATCATGTATCAATTTAGTCTCTATGTGACTCGGTCTCTAGTCATTTTATGAATAAAATCAGTATTATGCGTTCTGCTTTCCCAGGTCATACTTTAAGTAATGTTAATGAGGACTTTCCACAAGTAAATTATCTACTTGTGTCATTTGATCCTGCAACAGTTCATGAAGTTAAGAAAATAATTATGCCCTCTCAAATAAGTCTTGTGAACTTGATCCATTTCCAACAATACTGCTAAAAGTACGTCTCGATACATTAATTGGACCTATAACAAATATTGTAAATGCATCACTTTGCTCTGGCTGTTTTCCTGATGATTTCAAATATGCCCATGTCATACCACTTCTTAAGAAGTCATCTCTGCCTAAACAAGACCTAAACAGTTATAAACCTATTTCTAACCTCAGCTTTATTTCAAAAATGCTAAAATAAAATTTAGCAAGTCATCTAAGGTCTCACATTAGCACAAATGTCTTAACTAATGTGTCACACAATCAGCACATATACAGTTTCATATGACATTAACTTGAACATTAATAATGGTAAAGTGACTGCACTTACCTTACTAGATCTCTCTGCCGCTTTTGACACGATTGATCACAACATTCTCATTGAACACTTATTAAAGTAGTACGGCATATATGGCACAGCTCTAAGCTGGTGTTCTTCATATCTAACTGATAGATACCAAACTAGAAAGATTGGGAACTGCTTTTCGGCTGCTCTGCCAATTTTTTTGGGTGTTCCCCAGGGTTCTGTTCTTGGGCCTTTGCTTTTTACACCACGCCACTAAGCTATGTTATACAAAGACATAACGTGGATCATCATCTTTAAGCTGGTGATACTCAGATGTATATTTTGTTGGCTAATCATTTCCTTAACCAACTTAGTGATTGCCTCCAAGATATCTTCCACTAGATGACTGACAGCAACTTGAAATTAAATGCAAACAAAACTGAATTGATCATTATTGGTACTCCAATGCAGCGTAGCAAACTAGATGCCTTTTCCCTACGCGTATTTTGAATCAGCATATCACGCCAGCAACATCGGTGCGGAATCTAGGAGTGGTCTTTGATAGTAACGTCAATTTCCGACAACACATATCTCAAATATGTCGCTGCTGTTTTGATCATATTCGCGATATTCGCCGTATTCACCGGTATATGTCATTTTCTGTTGTTAAAACTATTGCAACAGCGCTTGTTAACAGCAGACTTGACTATTGCAATTCCCTCGTTTATAATATCGCTAGCAAGGATATTACAAAACTTCAACGTGTCCTAACACTTTTCTGCCATAAGTAGTTCTCGTTTTTCTCGCGCAGTACTGCCTTTGTAGTCTTTGCATTGGCTTCCTGTATGATATCGTATAATATTTAAGATCTGTACCAATACATACCAGGCACTGTCCATTTAGCAACCATCTTATTTGCATTCACTGCTTTCTCCTGTAAGAAAATCTATCCAGCTTCGATCATCTGATTCTGACCTACTTTTTGTTCCTAGAGTCAACACTAACATTGAAACTAGGGCTTTCTCTGTCGCTGCATCAACTCTTTGGAATATGCTCCCTCTTAGTGTTAGGTCAGATGAAAATATTACAAAATTCCGTCGTCATTAAAAAAATTATCTTTACAAACTTGCTTATCCACCGTAGCTCCATAGCGCCTTGACCCATATGTTGACAACTGGAATACTGCTTATGGATTTTGAGATTGACCAATCCTTTTGTCTTGGTGCGCCTCTGAGCTTGTTTTCCAAGGATTTAAGCGCAATAGAAGTTATCTTACTATTGTTATTATTATCATTATATCTGCATAAAGTTCACGAAACACATGCGTAAGGAAATCGCAGTTTATCCTATTGGATACACGTTCACTGACCGACTCAAGGTTATTGGGTTTGCAGTTATATAAATTGTCCTGCCTTTATCTTTGACGAGGTCAACGCATCTGTAGTCTTTCAAATCTTGCAATACCGTGTCGAAATTAACCTGATCAGGCGATATTTTGTACAATTCTACAATCCTCTTAACTGGATACCCGTCAAAGCCACTTGAGGCTGCGTTAAATTGGAACTGTCGTCTTCTTGAGCCCATGCTGGCACGGACAATTGGTGTAGTACTGATCATTAGGGTCGCCATGTTACAGTTGTCTCAAAGGTCACAAGGTCAAACTTTCAATTCCGCGTACGCAACACTCAAGAGGAACGCGATTTAAAAGAATGGAAGACCGTTTATAACCCGTTTATTACAAAAATGGCGAAGGGGGGTAACATGAACCGATTTCTAGTGAATACTTCTACTCTTTATTGAATGATGAAAAGTTAAAGTTTCGTCCGCGTAACTTCAGCTTATTGTAAATTGAATAGGGTCACATTTCCTAGGGTCTAGGGGGCACTGTCACGTGAGCCCATTCAAAAAGTTCTACGGCACGCATGATTCCAGTCTAGGGGGGCATGTGCCCTCCAGCCCCCATAGACTCGCTTATGGAGTGTTTGTGTGTGCGTGCGAGGGTGCGTGCGTGCGTGCGTGCGTGTGTGTGTGTGTGTGTGTGTGTGTGTGTGTGTGTGTGTGTGTGCGAGTATGGGCGTGTGTGGCGCGTGTGCCCGTGTACGCATGCCTACGCGCGTGCATTCAGTCTCTCCTAAATGCCATTTCACCTGTTTTCCCGTCTCTCCGCTATGCATATGATTACCAATTGTTTCCCGATCTCTGTTGACGGGTTCTGATGACACGTCGTCGACATATGGTGATTAATTAGGACTTGCAACTCCATTGATCAAACGCGACAGGAAATTTCTCGTGGAACCACTTCTAAGAATAGAGAATAGGTGTTGTGTCGCTAACAACAGCGTTCGAGGTAATTATGAAAGGAAAACATGTTGACTTTGTTAGCAGCGTGTTTCCGTGCAAGCCCGTGTGTGTCGCTTCATTCCGTCGCGTCTGACTAACAAGAAACACACCTATTACGTGGAATTAATATTTCATCGTGTACTCTTGGATGCGAAACGTGGACTCTTAATAAGAACATTACTAAACGTATAAATGCATTTGAAAACAAGTGTTATAGAAAGATATTACGAGTTTCGTGGACTGAACGTAGAACTAACGAATCCATCGAAGATGAGCATGGTGTAATACCCGGGACTTTATTGAACTTTGTAAAGAAACATAAACTAAGTTATTTCGGCCATGTGAAACGGCATCAGTCTCTAGAGAGACTAATAATGGAAGGAAAAGTGGAAGGCAACAGAAGCAGAGGAAGACCTAGGAGACAATGGGGGAAGGACATAGAGGAATGGATGGGAGCAGACGTCTGGCGAGTGGGGAGACTGGCAAACGAAAGAGCTGTCTATAGACATTCCATCAAGGCTGCAACGTCCAGAAATGGATAAGCAAACCCAAGGAAGGACTCTTTTGTAAAGGTGTTTGTTACATTGGCAATAGTTAAATTCATTGTTGTATGAGAACTTGTTCATCAATTGCCCAAATAATTTTTGGCAGGTTATAATACCACTTTAGAGGTAGTCGCATAAAGCTAGGTTACCACAAGCACGGACACTACAGAGGAGTGGGAACTACCTCTGTAGTGACGTCACTTGTGGGATTTTTTTTATCCGATTCCTATGAGGATACGATACCAATCGCTACGCGGATCGATTCAAAATGCATCCGCCTGTAGTATGCACATATGGGACTACTTCTATTAATTAACTAAACCACAATTTAAGGCTGGCGCCGGTGTGTGGCCTTCGAGTCGATTGATACCTAAATGGTGAATCTGTGAATGACGCTGCTTTGATCGAATAATGTTGGTGTTAGGTCTGTAAAAATCGCAATTAAAATATTACACTGAAAGAGCATATTTATTTATTTAAGGAGCGCAGTGGTGCAGTGGCTAGACCTTCGGACTCTCGACCGACTGAATCCGGGTTCGAATCCTGTGCTGCGGTGTCGAACCTTGGGCAAGTTCGTTTACGTTACGTTGTTTCAGTTCACTCAGCTGTATGAATGAGTGCCTGGCTATAGACAGTGGTCGATATTTGTGTACGAATAGTTTTCGTGCATTGATTGCAGCGTGGCTGGATGCTTCCCAGAGAAGTTGAAATGGTGTTCGTTTGAACAGGTCTGTCAGGTAGTAAAGCGTAAAGCGCTTTGAGCAGTCCCCAGGACTGGATACTGCGCTATATATGAACTTACCTTTATTTTACATTTACTTTATTTTTGTGGCCCAAGTCGCCCTGCAGCTCTGTTTGCCAGCCACCGTTATTAGCAGTTGTTCAACACCTACCTTTCCAGTGCAAACAAACGGCTTTTGTGAGCTTACAGGAAACTTGTCTACTGCATTTCTCCGTTTCAAAATATTGCGTGAAGCAATCGAAAACATAAAGCAGTATAACACGTGAAACAACCGAAAACATGTAACGGCCGACAAACGTGAAACAGCCAGACAACGTGATTAAATATCAAGGCACGATTAGGTGTACAGGCATTTATACGCTGCTAGTGACGTTCTGTGTATCTACGGCTTACCGACTAATGCCAAGTTATGGACTTGTGATCTGGTCTCCGCGCGGAGGGAGATTTTAATTATTCTCTTTTGCGTGCGTCGCCTCAAGACGCACCCGGCCGATTCCCTCGACGGGTTCCGCCAGTTGTATTTGCCGGAGCGCCGCGGGCTGATTAAACGGTGATACAGTCTGACGCCGCCGAAGGTTCAAAACCCGTTGGCTGGTGTTACAAACCTGATTTGCTTTAAAACAAGCTAGCCAATTACAATTATTTCTTACACACACACACACACACACACACACACACACACACACACACACACACACACACACACACACACACACACACACACACACACACACACACACACACACACACACACACACACACACACACCACACACCACACACACACACACACACACACACACACACACACACACACACACACACACACACACACACACACACACACACACACACACACACACACACACACACACACACACACACACACACACACACACACACACACACACACACACACACACACACACACACACACACGACCGAGTGCTCAAATCAATACGTGTTTATATACCCAAATCAATACAACCCGCCAGTCCCACTGCCTCCCTCCCCGGAGACCTCCACTCAAGACTCCTCTTCCCTCTCCGGGCCCCGTGTTCTGCCCGTGAAGGCCGAATCGTCGGGGCCCCTCGTCCCTGAACCTGTCGCTGTCTCACGCCTCGAGTAGAGCCGCCCTTAATTAGACCGTTGCTCTTTGTATTTCGTGTTTGCTCCACTGTGGTTCCACTTTAGACCTGTCCCTTAAGGAATCACCAACCTAGTAATGTTAACCCAGATTCTAACTTCGTTTCGGGTGTGCGGCCGAGCTACAGTCGCCCTGGATTCTGGACATCGGTTTAATTTTCGTTCGATGGTATCGTTTACAGAGTCGCGTTTGTGTAGCGTGCGGCTGCGGAACACTTGTATCCATCAAGACAGTGTTATGTGATGAACTTTATTAACTGCATGCGTTGTGGCTTTCTCTCAGTGTCTCGATTCCTCTGCTGTGTCACTGTTTCAATATGTCTGTCTAGTTATCTGTCATCTTTACGTTTCTGTTTGTTTGTCTCCAAGAAATACAAGAAAGTACAGACCTTTATCAACAACTGTCTAAGAAGAATCCTCCAGATCCGCTGGCCAGACACCATCAGCAACATTGACTTGTGGAGCAGGACACACCAACTGTCTGCCGAAGATGAAATAAGAAGAAGACGATGGGGATGGATTGGTCTCACGTAGTTTGCCTACACCAACTGATTAGATTATGTTTTCTTATCTGGACACGCCAACGCGCACGCATACGTTCAGGCATACGAACACGTGCACGCGCGCGCGCACACACACTCACCACCACACGCATACACCCACATATATTTGTATAATATATATATACATATATAATTATATCTATATATAATATATATATATACATGCATACATACATACATACATACATACATACATACATATATACATACATACATACATACATGGATACATACATACAAACATACATACATACATTCATACACACACACACACACACACACACACACACACACACACACACACACACACACACACACACGCACACGCACACCACACACACACACACACACACACACACACACACACACACACACACACACACACACCACACACACACACACACACACACACACACACACACACACACACACACACACACATACATACATGCATACATATAAATGAGTAAGTGTTTTATTCCTAGTTTGTCTGGCGTCTCCCCGGGGCATGTCCGTGATATCAGAGAGGCCGTATTCACCAAGCAATTAGTGTTACGTAAGGAATGTCCACGCATCGTGATTTGGAAGCATTCCCCGTGTGCGCCGGCCAAGACCACTTCTGGCGTAGTGGTTGCTTACACGAGTGCATATATCTAAGTTTAAGTTTAATCAAGCTAGCGTATACATGTACGTGTGTGGTTATGTACGTGTGTGGGTATGTTAAACTGTCAGACATTCATCTACAACCCTTTAGAAACAAAACGCGAATATGTTTTTTAATTCCCAATGGCTTTAAGTTTTCACCAGTCCTATTGCTTGCTAACGGGGGTGTTGTATCAAACAAAGTACGTTGCTTCTCTTTCGTACTGGCCAACACTTCTACGGAGTCACACTGTAGCTCGCTGAGAACGCAATAAGCAGACGGATATTATCTATCCAAGCCCATCTCTTTAGTTTGTCTGTGTCTCTCTCTGTCCATCTCATTGCTTTCCTCTTCTTTCCCAGTATCCCACTGTATCACTTTCCCGATGCACTCCCATGCCCGTCATTCGTGCATCAACATTCCCAATCCTCTTCACCTGTCAAGCGTCTTCCCACCCTCCTCTCCTGTTAGTCCCTCCTTCAGCCCGTTCGTGCTTCCCACCCTCCCTCGTGTTAGTCCCTCCTTCAGCCCGTTCGTACTTCCCACCCTCCCCTCCTAATATTCCCTCCTTTAGCCCGTTCGTGCTTCCCACCCTCCCCTCCTGTTAGTCCCTCCTTCAGCCCGTTCGCGCTTCCCACCCTCCCCTCTTGTTAGTCCCTCCTTCAGCCCGTTCGTGCTTCCCCAAGTTGCATCTATACATAGCACACGCACGCTTAGATACACACGCACGCACGCACGCACGCACGCACGCACGCACGCACGCACACACACACACACACGCATACGTACATATACACACACACGCACGCACGCACACACAGGCACACACACACACACTCACGCACACATACACTCACTCACACACACGCGCACATAAACGTACTAATGATACCACTTTTTAGGGGTTTTCGGGGTCGGGGAATCTGATTCTGACGACGATAAAGGTCATTTTGGATCAGCAATTGTTATTGGAGGTACATTAATCGTCATAATTATATTTGAAACCATTCTTTAGTTTTTGGGTGTCTTGTATTCACAACACATACTATATAGTGGTGTAACGTACGCCATTAAAAAACTTATTGATACTCACCAGTTTTCCATTTCCTACTTTTCAGGTGACGTGTGAAAATTGATGTGTGAAAATCGTCGCCCGCGGTCCTAAAAGCTAAATCCTCAATACTAACAGAGCTAGTGAATCATAGTTTTCCATTTCCTACTTTTCAGGGGTTAGGACACTGTTAGACTTCCTGCTTGGTTGCCGACGAAAAAAAGTGCAATACATTTTTTAGAAATTACTTTTTACAATATTCACTTGCTCTGACATAAGTGCATTTGAGTAGTCAGATTTCTAGATGTGATTGTAGAAGCTGTTGACAGTAAAAAGGTGTCTTTTAAGTTGATTTTACTAAGCGGAAGGGTATTTGGCAGCAATTTAGCTAGTTGACGCTTTAGCCGGATTACTGCCTGCATCCATTTGCAAATATTGACGGGTGTCATACATACAGTCATTTTGTAAGAGCTAGAAATATTAGATTTTGACTAAACTCGACCAGCATGTCAATGAGATGATGACAACGGTAGGTGAGAAGATTAATACATTTTCTAGGTCATGTTTTCTTACAATCAGACAAAACGTTAACATGGTCGCCAATGGGAAACTATCAGTGTGCTGACCCCTGCAGGTGATGTCGCATGCGCTTAATTAATATTTCTGGTATCGGAGTACAATGACATAGTTCAATGTAAGTAGATCAATATAAATTGAGTTGAGTTTTACAAGTGTTTATTGAGCATCACGGCAAACAGCTGTAACAATAGCGTATTCAGTTAAAAGTTCAGCTTCATGGCCAAGGACCAAGCCCATGAACTGTCCAAGAAAAACCTCCAGGCGCATAGCGGAGCGGCTGGACTCCGAGGCGCTTACACTGTTCATCCACCGCTCATCACCAGGACACAGCTTGCAAGTCAAGTTTCGAAAGGATATACTATCGTTCGTCGACGTGGTAGAGTAGTTGGGCAACCCTTTCCTTGCTACAAGTCAGGAGCTTGTAGCATTCGATACACAGAATGTCATGGAACAGGCCGGCGCTACCTCTCTATCTCAAGTCCGTGAAGAAGCTGGCCAAGCCCTTCACGCAGCTGGAAAAGGCCTCAGTACCAGTATCTGATTATCTGATACCATCACGCGGAACAACATGTTAACCTTCGCCAACCGGCAGGAAGGACAGTGGTGTACAGAGGCAGAACGTGACCTTAGTCACGCAACTTTTCCTCTCAATCCAGTCGCGTCCCGATGCCGACATGACGGACTTCTTTCGGTTCGAAAATCAGAGAGAGCCACCGAGCCTGGCAGATCGAGGGTCGGTGCGATGCACCCACTGATCCACATGGTGCGCCCGACAAGAGCAAAGACATTCAGCGAGTACGTGCCGCTCCACATAGTACCATTTCTAGAGGCCCAGATGAAGAGTGGTACCCAACGCATCGACGCCATATGAGATAATTACCCCGAGGAAAATAACCTCAAAGCTCTCACGCAGCAACGACGCGGGAATGGCCCACGGACAAGAGTCGGCGATGGCAGCACTCCAATCCTGAAGCGTGATTGGAACAGCGGCTTCCTACAAAATGAGGAGAACAAAAATGAGCTGTTCTCATTCATCAACACACAGATCTCCAAGACTGACATGGGCGGAAAGCTCCTCCTGAGTATCCACTTCGAGACCGTGCTCTCCAAAAGGCGTTGTGACCTCGCAACACTTCAGCCGTGCAACCATTCCGAGGCGGACACCAGGATCCTCCTGCATCTGGCACATGCTGCAGAGCAGGGCATACAACAGCACGGTGGGCAGCGATGTCGTGGTTTTGGCAGTCCGGTTTTTCAAGACTCTTGGCCTATCGGAGCTCTGGATGGGCTTCGGTAGCGGAAAAAAGTACCGTGACATTGCAGTCCGTACCAACTACTCCGATCTCGTTCCGTCAAAGTCATTGGCATTACCCCTCTTCCACAGCATAACGGCGTACCACACGACTTCACAGTTTCTTGGATGTGGCAAGAAGACCGCCTTGGCAGCCTGGACCAGCATACCGGATCTCACCGACACACTACTGGCTCTCACGCACGACCCTGACATCTTCAGTCTCGAGTCCCTATATATGCTGCAGATCGAACGCTTCATCGTACTCAAGTACAGCAAGGGGTGTGGTGCAGCGGGTGTCAACGAGGCCAGGCATCGCCTCTTCACAACTGGAAGGAGATCGCTGGAAAACATCCCACCTACCCAAGCCTGTGAAGCGAGCGCTACTACAGACGAGTTTCTACTGGAGTCAACTCACCTTGGTCCAGCAGGAAATCCCAAAGATGCCATTATCTTGCACAGTGGCTGCATCAAGGCATGCACGGGTGGGTGCAAATGCAACCGCGCTGGTGTCCGATGCACGGCCCACTGAAAATGCGAATGCGGGTGCATTAATAACGAGGGCGGTGATGACCAATAGTATTTATTGCTGGCATCATAGAGCGCAAGCCAGAACGTACAGGTAATAATAGTAATAATTGGTAAAAATGTGTATATTGTTGCTAAAGCGGTCCTTGTATTGTATTTTGAACATTTAAATGAACACAGCGGCGTAGCGGCATATTTATAGCATTTTGTCAGCAGATGTCATCTCCGAAGTATTTTAATAAAAATTGTTCCTGAATAATCTTTGTTCAATTTTTTAGTAGTAACTGCTGATCTTTGACCTTTGACCTAAAAATGGGATGACCATGACATCGAATCGTCGAAATAAGATCAGAATCAGATTCTCTGATGCCACAAACCCCGAAAAAGTGGTACTATTCATTATTCTAGCCCTTTTGTTTTTTATAGCGCCTAAATCCCCAGGAATCTGAGCTTAGCGGCGCAACATACAAAAATCATTGGGCAAAATCGTTAACAGGGACAAGCAAGAGTCGTCACTAGAGCAAGGGACCACCGAAGGTTAGGGTGGAATGCAATTTCAAATAAATAAGTCTTTAGTTTTTACGGAAGGTATTTATAGTCTCATATGATTTTAAAGCGATAGGGAGTTGATTTCAGATTGTGGGTGCAGCTACAGAAAAAGCACGTTTGCCGATATTAAGCTTGGTTTTCGGAACAAAAAGTTGTGAAACAGATGATCTGAGATTCCTGGGGATATCGGAAAAACGAAGGAGACTAAACAAATAGGATGGGTGTTGCGTAGATAGGGTACGATATGTGATAGTGGCTAATTTGAATTGTATTCGATATGTAACTGGAAGCCAATGCAGAGATGGTGAGAAATGAGGTGCTTTTAGTACTACACGTGCTAAACAATTATGTACACGTTGGAGTTTAGCTAAGTCCTTTTTAGCAATATTTTTAGCAATGTTTTAGCAGTAGATAAAGACAAATGACGCCGAATTCGGCGGAAATCACGTAAATGGTAGAAACAGGATTTACATACTTGAGAAATGTTCTGCTTAAAGCTGAAATCACTGTCAAAGATAACACCTAGATTACGAACAGTGTATGATGGTGATGTATCATTACCAAGCAATTTAACTGGAAAGTAGTTAACAACCTTGTTTCGTTGTTGTTTTGTGCCAATAATAATTAGATCAGTTTTATCTGGATTTACTTTCAATTTACTTGCTTCCATCCACAGCAAGATGTCATTGAAAATATGAAATAAACCACCGAAGAGCCATGCCAGATATACCAAAATCGTGATCTATTGTATCAAAAGCAGCTGATAGATCTAGTAAGGTGAGAGCAGTCAATTTGCCATTATCCTTATTGCATACAATGTCATTGTGTATTTTAAAAAGAGCCGGCTCAGTTGAATGAAATCGCTTATATGCAGATTGTAGATCATTTGATAAATGCAGTGCATAAATGTGTTCATGGAGTCGATTTGCAACAAACTTCTCGAATACGTTCGACAGAAAATTAAGATTTGAGATAGAACGGTAATTTTTAAGGTAATTTTTGCACAGACTTTGTTTTTTAATAAGAGGATTGACAAGAGCTTGCTTGAATTCGTGTTGAACAATACCATCCTGCATTGACATATTTATAATATGTGTAATAGGATAAACCAGTTGATCAATGCAACTCTTCAGTAGAAATGTTGGAAAAGGGTCAAGACCACACGATTTGTTAAGACACTTTTGTATGATAGTGCGAACTTCACTTGTAGTTGCTGGTGCAAAAAATGACAGTGTATTATCAACAATCGGCTGTTCAGTAAACTTGTAATCAACGTCATTAATAACAAAACGTGATCGAATGTAAGCAATCTTATCCGTGAAATATTTTGTAAACATGCTGCATAATGTATCCAATGAAGATGTATCAAGCAATAATTTTGTTGTCTTCCGATGAAGGACACTATTGATAGTTTTCCACATTGGGAAGGTTTTTCAGAATTTTTTGATATTAAATTCGTATAATAGTCTTATATTGCTTTTGACATCATGTGGTTGCACTTATGTAACTGCTTAGTATAGCGGAACCGATCACGGGATGAACGGGTACGTCGCCAAATTCTTTCAAGATATCGACGGCGACGTTTTGCTTGTACTATGTCTAGTGACATCCATGGTGACGGTGGACGAACTTTTACTTCTTTTGTTTGTTTGGGGGCATGTTTTTCAAGAAGATTACTTAGTGTAACGTAGTACTGGTTTACTGGTTTAGTTTTTGGATGAATTAAGAGATCTGAATTTGCAAGACCCTCACGAAGAATGTCTATATTAATGTTAGGTATCAGTCGGAAAGTAATAAATTGTTGTGCTGGTCTTGACTCGACTCTGAGACACAGATCAATAATCACAGTATGATGATCTGATAATCCATCAGTAACAGATGCCGCCTTGATGTTATTGCAGTTTGACCAAGTGGTAAACAAGTCGAGCCAATGCCCATGGATATGAGTAGGGAATGTGACATGCTGTTGTAAGTGAAATGTTTGAAGTGCATCCATGAATAACCTAGTATTAAGGATAGGTAAATCAACATGGATATTGAAATCACCTAGAATATATAATTCTTCATGTAATTGTAATGTTGTTTCAAGAAAATCTTGAAATTCATCAACAAATTTACTTGTGTTTCCAGGAGGACGATATATGCAAATAAAATTAGCTGACATAGATGACCCTTTTACAAGAATACATAATGCATCGAAGCTGTGGTATACATATGAATGGAGGATTTCTACCTTGAACAAATCAGAAACTAGAAATGCGACACCACCACCCCTACCTGACTGGCGTGGATGATGGTGTAGAGACAAGCCAGGAGGAGTGATGTCAGCAAGACAGGAGACAGTATCAATTGTTTTCAACCATGTCTCAGTCATTGCTAAATATCAATATATTCTGATGCTATTAAATCAGAAAGGACAGCAGATTTGTGACGCACAGCGTATATTATGAAACGTTTTTGGACCAGGATTAATTGAGACATCACCTGCCAGAAGGAGAATAATAGATAATTTAAAAGATGGATTACAACCTCATTTTTTCACTAAGTTTGTGTGCATACATAGACCTAGACAGGAAATATGTGAAGCAGAGGTTTTGGCAAAACTGATCTGTGCAATATTTTGAACGAATATTCTAGATTGATTATAGGTATGGTAAATTTCATCTTCACTAGAGTAACGTTTGTCTTGAAAGAAACATATCGTGACCATCAGGAGAAAACACATTTTGTATAAATACTTAAATCAATATCGACTTAAAAGGCTTATTGAGATATATAATTAATGCACGACACTGAAAATAACGAATTAGAAAGAAGTTGCAAAGACCAAGACTAAGTGCAGCTGCAGTGAAAGGAGTCACAATATATTTATGTATGAACTAATAATGATTGAGTTAATTAGCTATTTTCGACCAGGGCGACTCTAGTCTCTACATTGTGACTCTTAGGCCTGTTAAATGGAGGAATTAGATGGAGGAATATCAGATTACAGATACTCCAGCTCAGCCTTCGATAAAACAACAAACAAGGAAAACAGTTACAGTGTACGATTACATAAATCATGTGTAGAAATAAGCCTGAAGTAATATTTTAAGAGCTCTAACGCGGTTGGCGGCCATATTGGATTTCGCCAATATGGCGGCCCGGGGGACGCCCGTCTTGGCGCCAGTCAGAAATCGAAATAGTATGGTATGGACGACATCTGGGCCAAATTTGGTGCTTTTGGGAGAATCTGAACCAAAAAATCCCTAACGTTCCTGACTAATAACAAATGATGTAATTCCAACGACATAATTATGTGTTATTTGGAAATACATCATTGCACTTGGCTCTAGTTTGCTCGGCACCACCTTTCCATAGTCGTTTAGTCCTCTCTACACGTGACCACCGTTATTCATGTGATTCTTTTGCAACCGCATGAGATTCGTCTAATCTCCTGGGCTAGAGTAATTACCTGTGTACGCGTTGCTGACGTTTTGACGAGGATCAGGGTAGTTAATATGTCAAACTATAGTATATTTGTTATAATAAATTAATGTAATAATTTGTTGTATTAAAAACAGCACAACATATTTATGTACCATAGCATTCTCAATGATAAAACAAAGGTGCACACACACACACACCAATTGTTTATAAATATCACGTCCGCTTGCGCAGTGATTCGCAATGCTGACGAATAAATTATGCTGATGTAAATCATCTATCGTGACAACGATGTTTGCAGGCACTGGGCCGTATATCCTGATCATAAATAAATTCAAACGCGACAAGCCGAACGGCAACGCACGGAGCGCCAACCATGTTTGACAACAAAGACAGGTTAGCGATGGCCGCCAGTGCTGAAGCGGGCAGAAGTCAGCGGCGAACGTAGGGAGAAGCATCGCACTGACAAGCACGCAACAGACGGTGCGAGACGACGCAGCCATATTGAAAACTGTTCCGAACGATTGTGTTTGGTTTAGATCCTATTCCATGGGAACATTGTCTCTCATTACGTCATTATTCGCAGAAAGTTCGCTGGATCAATCGTGTTTAGTCCCAATTTGCCTGATCAGGAGCGTGGGAACAAACTAACTTCAAAACAATGAATGGTATCAAACAGTAAGTTTACATAGCGGGTGTTTTTGCCAGATGTGATGCCATGTTTATCTTTTGAACGTTTCGCGGCCGCAACTTTTAATTTGCGAACACTGCGGGTGTTTAATAAGCTCACGCTTATTAATAAGCTCACGCTTATTAAACGCAAATGGCTGACCTTCAACACATTTAGTCTGTATTAGGAACCAAATAACAATAAATGTTAATGAATGAAGAACGGACGTCGCACCTTGAAGGATAACTGCAGTGTGGTTTTGAGGTAACGAATACAGACTGTGGATGTAAATTGTATTAATGATAATACTTGGTGTATTGTTAACTGTCTCAACTATGTTGTGTTTCATGCATTTTTTTCGCAAATTCATGTTTGAATCTGGACATATACAGATTATTTCTTTCACGTGTGCAGTGCTGATGAATATCATAGATGTGTGTGTGCTTGGAAAAACATTGAAGTAGTAGGGTAAAAGATTGTTAATTAATTTATAGTAAAATTTTAATTGTTGGATTTTATAAATGTCATCCAACTTTAGCAACTGAATCTTTTAAAAATAGGACTTGTGTGAGCATTGTATTTACTTAAGGATATTATTCGTATTGCCTTTTTCTGTAATTTGTAAATTCGATGTGCTTGATGACCCCATAACAATTTGCCATAATTAATATGAGGGAGAATAAGAGCATTGCACATAGTATATAATGTATTAGGTGGTAAAACGTGTTTATGTCTATTTAGTATGCCTATTGTTTTATATATTTTATTTGCTATTTTGTTTGTTTGACTCTGCCAGTTTAAATGGTTATGTATTGTAATGCCTAAAAATTGAAATCATTTACACATTCAATGTATGCCCCATCAATTTGTAATACAGGGTATTCTACTTTCTTTTGAGGCGTATGAAAAATCATAAATTTAGTCTTTTTAGCATTTAATGACAGCTTGTTGGCTTTCAACCAATTTCTGATCTTTGTTAGTTCTTTGTTAATATTTTCACTTCGCATTTGGCTTTCTGAATCGTTAATATGTTTAGTGTACTAGTAAGGGTGGTGTCGTCAGCATACGTTATGAATTTAAAAGGTAACTAGAAAATGCTATGTCATTTACATACATAATAAATAAGAATGGCCCTAAAATTGAACTTCGAGGGACACCAATGTTGATGACTATTTCCTTAGACTTAATATTTCTACGTGCTGCTTACGATTTTGTAAATAACTCCTACAAAGGTCCAGAGCCTTGTCATTTAATCCATAGTAATTTAACTTCTGTACCAATATATTGTGATCAATTGTGTCAAATGCTTTTGATAAATCAAGGTATATATTTATTGGAGTAACCGATTTATCAAGTTCTTGTATAATTCTGTCCATGATTTCGAGTGTAGCAAGCTCAATAGAATGTTTCTTTCTAAACCCGTATTGGCTATTGTAGTAGAACGCTTTAGAATGGAAGTAATCGTGGATTTCATCAAACAGAACCCTTTCAAACATTTTTGAAATCACTGACAGAATAGAAATAGGTCGATAATTGTTAAAGTCAGAAACATCACCTTTTTTGAAAAAGGGTAAGACTTTTGCAATTTTTAATTTGTCTGGAAATATACCAGTTATTATTGATTGATTAATAATTAGGGTGACTGCATTGCTGATATCATTTTTTTATCAATTTTAGTAATGGTGTTGAAATACCGTCGTTTCCACAACTTGATTTGACCTAGTTTCATTAGAAAAGAAGAAGAAAGAAAAGAAAAAAACATAATAACTACACACATGCATACATATTATGTTTCTTTCTTTTCTTTCTTTTTCTTTTTCTGGAAGAATTTGATTAGGTGATGTATTGATTCATTTAAAGTTTTGTTATAAAAGGTGGCTCCTCGATAGCGATTACCATAGTCTTAGAGGAGTCTCCTGACCCTACTTTTTGTTATTTATACGTTATACCATGTTTACCATAAGGTTATATATTTGTATTATTTAAATTTATTGACATGGATGTATTGTATGATGATTTGAAATGTCTGGGTCAAATAAACAAAATTTCTTCTTCAAAACAAAACAATTCTTCGTCTTCTTCATTAACAAGATTCAACAAGAATTAACAAGATTGCCACCCAGAGAATTAACTCTAGGCAGGTGGACAAAGAAGCCCTTTGGCTTATCGAGAATCCAACCCTTTTATCTACGTGTATCACGCCCTTCTGAGGTATGTGTCGATTTTATTTTTAAACATATTCACGCTATTAGCATCAACACAAACAGCAGATAATCTGTTCCAATCATTTACAGTCCTTTGTGAAAATGAGAACTTTCTTATATCTAATCTACACTGCTCCTTTATTAATGTAAATTCATGTCCTCTAGTCCTTCTATCTTTCTTAACTGAGAACAATATTTCTATCAATATTTTCACAACTATTTAATATTTTAAACACTTCTATCTGATCTCCTCTCAATCTCCTGGTCTCTCGTTTTGTGAAACCACATTCTCTTAGGCGTATTTCATAGCTAAGATATATCAGTTTGGTATCATTGCAGTCGCTCTCCTCTGTACTCTTTCTAGCATATCGATGTCCTTCTTGCGATATGGCCTCCACGCTTGTATACACTATTCTAATTGAGGCCTAACAATTATTTTGTGCAGAGGAATTATCAGTTCTTTTTCGTTATACGCTATATTTCACCTAATTAATCCAAGGATTTGATTTCCCTTTGATGCTGCAATTCCGCACTGCTCTGATACATTCATATCAACATTAATATTTAACCCTAAGTCCGTTTCTTTTACAGTAGTACTTTACTTAGTACAGTACGCCCCCCATTGTATATTGTACATCTTCGTTCCCATGTCATGCGAGGAAGCATTTACATTTCACAAAATTGAACAACATATGCCACTTTTCAGACCATTTGATCAACATGTCAAGATCATCTTGTAAATGCTGTCTATCTCCATCACGTTTAATCTTTCTAAACACTTTTGTATCATCCGCCAATTTCAACACCGTGCTTTTTATATCGTCGTCCAAATCTTTGATATATTTTAAGAGTAATATAGGTCCCAGTAATGATCCCTGTGGTGCCCCATTCAAAACTGATTTCCAGTTTGAAGCCTGCCCATCAACTACTACCCGTTGTCTTCTATCAATCAACCGTTTCCTATGCCATGGGCCTTTAGTTTAAGGAGTAATATTTGATATGGCACTTTGTCGAAAGCTTTTTGAAAATCTAAGTAGATGGTATCTACTGGTGATCCCTCGTCTACCCAATTAGTGATATCTTCCAAAAAACATAACATACTTGTTAAGCATGACCTCGCTTTTAGAAACCAATGTTGAGATGGGTTTATGCAATTACGTTTAACAAGAAATTCCCCCATTTTATCTTTAAATAGTCTTTCACTGGTCTATAATTCTCTGACTTGTTTCTCGAACCTTTTTTAATAACGGTATAATGTTTGCTTCTTTCCATTCTAAAGGAACCATTTCCTTTTCTAATGACAAATTAAACACTGTTGCAAGCGGTATGCTAATTTGTTGTACAATTTCCAATAGTAAATTGAGCGGTATCCCATCCACCCCAGGTGATTTATTATCCTTCATAGCCCTTATCTTTTTAGCTGCCATTTCCGGGGTTTCAATTAACTGTCCTAAATGGTATGTTTCTGCCCCCATTGAACCTTGCCTCTGGTACTGGCAGTGAACTAACATCTTCCCTGGTAAATGTTTCTCACCTGTCCCAGCCTTTTCCCTGTGCGGGGTGGCAGGTTTTGCAGTCTCGTCTACTTCTTCCTGTCCTGAGCCCATTCTTTCTTCATCTGCCATGCCTTTAAATCTTTCCTCACCGTGTCCTGCCATCTCAACTTGGTTCTCCTTCTCGCTCGTTTCCACTCTTCCCTTTCTTTCCTTCTTTTCACATGGCCAAACCACTCCAGCCGTCTTCTCCTCATGATGACAAAAATGTTCTCCACATCGGCTTCTTTCAAGATGTCCTCATTCCTCCGGTGCTCCTGCAGGCTTACACCTATTGTCCATCTAATCATTCTCATCTCCGTTGTTGCCAGTCGTCTTTAGTCTCTTGTCGATAGTGGCCACGTTTCACAGCCATAGAGAAGTGTCGGCCTAATTACCGTGCTGTACCTTTATCGTTTGTGGCACCTTCATATCACATATCACTCCAGATAGTTCCCTCCACCTAGCCCACCCCTTTGACACTCGGCTTCCTTACTGACACCTCCCTCCTTGTCTATGACAGAGCCAAGGTACATAGAAGTCTGTACAGTTGGAAGATTTACCTTTTCCTGAGACCCATACGTTTTCATCTCCATCGGCTCTGTGTGCCCCGTTGGCGGAAGGTGTTCCGTCTTCGTTCTGCTCATATTTAGCCCACATCTCTCGAATAACATAGCACAGGGTGTCTGCTCCTTGATCACCTCTGTAATCATGTCCAGGATAATGATACAAAGTAAAGGACTAAGGGCCGACCCCCGGTATAAAAACCAACTTCAATCTTGATTTCCTGTCTCTTTCCAGCATTTGTCATGATACTTGCCGTACACCCTTCATACATGTCCTTTGTGATGTTAATGTATTATTCTGGTATGTTCTTTTTTCGGAGGCTATATCAGATCAGCTCTCTAGGAACTCTGTCATATGCTTTCTCCAGGTTCACAAACATCATGTGTAGACCTCTTCTGAACTCCCTTATGTCTCTCATGGAGTATCCTGAGGAAGAACGGCGGTTGCACTGTCGACTTTCCCGGTTGGAATCCTTACTGTCTTCATTTATCCCCACCATTCCTCTCAACCTCCTCTCAATCACCCTCTCCCAGAGCTTCAGAGTGTGGCTAAGAAGTTTGATCCCCCGGAAGTTGTTAAAATTTAAAGGGTCTCCTTTCTGTTTGTAAATTGGTGCAATCACGCTTTTTCTCCATTCATATGGGATGCCATCTCTCAAGGCCTGATTTAGCACTTCTACCATCCATTTCTCTCCTTCTTGTCCGAGCGCCTTCACTACCTCCATCGGTAGTTCCTCTGGTCCACACGCCTTGTTTTTCTTCATCTTACCCATCTGTGGCCGCACCTCCTCAAGTTTCATTTTTTCAATTGGACCCTGTTCTGCCTGGGTCGCTGCCATTTCTTGACTTTCATTCTCGACATTTAAGAGTTCGTGGAAGTAGTTCTTCAATCTCTCCCGTATCTCTTCGTCCTGGGTGAGTAGTGACCCATCTTTGTCTTTGACAAAGGCTACCCTTCCTACGTCCGCTGATCTCCTCTTCCTGGTGTTTGTCAGCCGATATATTTTTTGTTTTCCTTCTTTCCCCTTAAGTTCATCGTACAACTGCCCGTACGCCTTATCTTTGGCTACTGCAACTGCCCGCTTGCTTTCTTTCTTTGATTCCTTGTATCTCACCCGATCCTCTTCGTCTCTTGATGCCTGTCATTTCTTGTACCTCTTTCGTTTCTCTGCGACCGCCTCCTGCACCTTCTCGTCCCACCCTCACGACTCCTTCTCAACATATCTGCCTGGTGTTGATTGTCCAAGCTCCCATTTTGCAAGCTGCATTATCTTTGGATACACATACCTCTGTCAATGTTGTGGTCCTTTCTTCAGTCTGCGAGGCAGCCAGCTGTTTCGTAACCTTGCAAATTAATGATTTTTTATTTCCTCCTCCTTCAATTTCCACCATCTTATTCTTTTGGTTCTTTTCCTTGGTGTCGTCCTCCTTCTAGTTACTTTCATGTCCATCACTAATGTCCTGTGATGCGTTGCAATAGATTATCCGTGAATTACCTTGCAGTTTGTCACACCTCTCATGTTGTCTTTCCTTATCAAGATGTAGTCAATCACTGTTTTGGTCCCTCCACTGCTGTATGTCAGCAGGTGCTCTCTCCTCTTCTTCTCCGTCCTCTTGTCTAACTCCCACAAAGAATCATCCATGTCATCTTCCAAACCCCATCCTATTTTCTTCAATGCGGCCATTTTGGTCTCCTGCTATAACCACGCCCTCCCTAGTTGGTAATTCTATCAGCAGTGCCTCCAGTTGGTTCCAGAATGTCTCCTTAACTATATCTTCACAACTCACTTGTGGTACATATGCTGTCACTATGTTCCAAACTACATCTGCCATTGCCAGCTTGATAGTCATCATTATGTCAGAAATATTCTTCCAGTACCTTGTCTTGATGGTTTCTCACACAAATTGTAACTTCGTTCCTTGCCCTACTGGTACCATTGTAGAATAGCTTGCATCCCTACCCAAGTTCATTTGCCTTGTTTCCTCCCCATCTGGTCTATTGCAGACATAACAGTCCAGTCTCCGGGATTTCATCATGTCCGCAACTTCTCGGCTCTTTCCAGTCAACGTTCCAATGTCAACGTTGCTATTTTAATAGTACGTCTAGCCCTTCGCATAGTTTTCGCAGGCACGGGGTGGTTGCGCTGCGCGTCGCTTACAGGGAAAGCCCTAGCTGTAATCTCTCTCCTATTTCGACTCTGCACGAATTTTTTGTGGCATGGATTTTTATAGCTGGATGCCCTTCCTGACGCCAACCCTCCTCCTTTTCCGGGCATGGGACCGGCAGTTGGATGTGCTGGCTTGCACACCCCCAGGCGGAGTTTTTCCTGGTAAATACAGAACTAAAATACTCATTCAGGTCTTCTGCCATTAAGAATCCCTCTGATATTATATTTCCAGCACTATCTTCTAGAGGACCGACCTTATCCTGAACTTTCTGTTTGCTTCGAACATACGCACAAAAATCGTTGCTGTCATGTTTTATATTACAAGATAATTTGTGTTCATAGCTTCTCTTTGAATTTCTAATTTCAGCTGTAGCTTGGTTAAGTGCTTCTTTATAAATGTTGTAGTCTTCATCATTTCCAGTACATCTATATGACTTCCACATCATTTGTTTGTACTTACTTTTTTAATGTCTTCTTTCGATAAGTGTTTCTTTTTGGACCGTTTCTCTTGTTTTTCAAGGAAACAAATTTATCGACGATGCACTCAATTTCACTCTTTAAGATATTCCAGCATTCTATTGCTGTCTTATTCTTCAGTGTGTTATTCCAGTCTATCTTTGCTAAATATTTCCTTATGTCCTTATATCTTCCGTTGTGAACATTTCTCCTGTATTGCTTTTTACTATTCCTTTCTGAGTTTACTTTGATGATAAAATGTATCTGGTTGTGATCACTACTCCTCAGTGGCTCACATATCTCGACATTGTCAACTAATTCATTTTGTGAGGACAAAACTATGTCTAACACATTCTCATGCCTGGTTGGTTCTAGCACATGTTGAGAAAGAAAACTATTTTGTACTAAAACTAAAAACTTGTGGTCCTCACTCCCCATACTCTGTAGAGATTTCCATTGTATATGCCCTTGGTTAAAATTCTCCATACTAACACAGTCCGTTTGCTCACCTCCCTTATAGCGTTTTGTATTTTTCATTCTCTTCTACACTTATGTTTGGACTTCGATAAACTAACCGTTAACGTTGAGGTTCCTGTAACTATATTACACCAAACACCTTCTTCGCAATCTGCTTCTCTTTGTAATTTTATTTCATGAACCTGGATAGATTCTTTAATATATAAAATAACTCCACCTCTCCTTCTTCTTATTCTATCTTTCCTAAACATTACATATCCTGCCAGTCCCAATTCGGCATCTGATATATCGGTGGTGGCCCATGATTCGGTTTATGTTATTATGTAACGGTCAATATCTTCTACCATAATGTTTAGTTAATTTCTTTTGTTTACTATGCTCCCTGCATTTAAACAAACACATTTATATCCAGCTTCAGAACAGTTTTCCAGACTGTTTTTGCTGATTTATTTGTGCAGTCTTTATCTATGCCTCCAGTTTCAGGCTTCTCTATGAGTCCCCTATGCGATTCTAGTTTAAATAGATGCAACCTGTCCCACTGTCAACATATCGCAGCAGGTTCTCTTAGAAAACTGCTGCCCCCTTTTCACTTAGATGGGGACCATCTCTCATGTACACATCTTCTCTCCCAACAAAGTATCCTCGTAAATCGGTGAATCCAACCCCTTCTTCTTCACACATCTGTTGAACAAGTGCGTTGATCGCCATCCTCTTGCAGTTTCTATATGTTGCCCCCTTCCTCCCATTACTGCCAAATTCCTGAGAGAATAATATGTTCAACTCTTGTCTACTTTAGCTTCCTCATTAACTGTCTGTACTCCTGTGCTATACCAGTTGTTCCCTCCTGTATTATTTGTCCCTACGTGTACGAGTATAAACCCTCCCTTGCCATGCCCCAGAAAATTAGCAGTTTCTTTAGAGATTAATGTTTTATAGTCCTCAATAGAGACCAAACATTCGGTCGGTTTGACCCGAACGGAATGCGAAGAGCGTGCAAGAGGTTGCTGATAGACACATCTGCGAAAAATCAACGTCTACAATCCGATACACATCACAGGCGAATCTGCCCGGATGTGACGTCATACGATTGCAGCTGTGATGTCGGATACGTCGAGTGATACTGATTGAAACTGTTTTTTGCGCACGGTTTACCTGTTACGTTAAATCAGGTTCTGTCAATTGTACATGTAGAACGTTGACATGGTTAGATTATCCGACCCAAGAGCACTACAGATGTATGGATACCTGGTTATATCGCTGCATTTTGTTTTCGTTGATTTGTTCTATAACGGTGAACGTATGTGTGACCGAATTACGGCGGTAAACACAACAATACTTTCTTTTGGTTGCTAAGTACGTAGCCCTCGGGCGAATTTATTTCTGCTCCTAGATGTTGTTGCTACTATCATTGTTACTGCATTCGTTCAGGCTTCAAAAAGCCATTTCCTCATATGGAACTAAAAATCTACACAGCACAATAGCCAACTATCTCACACTTCTCTGTAGAATCAATACGACCTTCCGTAACAAACGAAGAAGACATTTCACGACTGTTACAACTGCTGCAGAATAAACAGTCTTCACAACGCTCCACGTGCGTCACTAATTAGGCAACTACATTGGCTGTCAGTAACAGAGCGCTCCAATTACGGACACGGGCAATTGATCTTCACGTCAACGAAGAGACGCGTTCCAAATTAGACATGCGCTACGTTCTATCCTGTCAGGAGCGTCTTGACATGAAACACCCGATCAAAAGCCATCGGGGATATGCGCAAGTATCACACACACGGACACTGCACTAACACATCGTTATGTACTGGATTTCCAAAAGTCTTATCTCACCTGGGCACCATACTTTAGTTAGGAATTCAGGTTATCCTAGAACTGTGTCAGTGGGGAAGAAAACAACTTCCTCTATCTAATTAACTACGCTAGCCTTTGGAACTGTCTGGGCGTATCTCCTCACAGGTGACGACGTTCACTTGTCTCTATATATGCCCATTCACTTGCCAGGACCATTGACATAATATATGATCGACCAGTTGACTGTGCATTATAAACACATCGGCAATTAGTAGATCATAATAACAACTGCTTCGTATTTCATGTAAATGCCCTATAAAGATATGCAAACACGCCAAATACATACCGACGACTGTAACACACACGCACACGCACGCACGCAGACACGCACGCAAGCACACACACACTCACACATTTCCATGTCTCATTACGTTTATTACTACTCCACCGTTTCGCACGATTACAGCTCCATGTAATTCGCAAAGGTGCGACTTCGATACGTCACAGCAATGACATTATTTTAGTACGGCGTGGTTTCATTTGCTGGTGCTGGCCGTCGAAACCAGGTGATATTGCATGCATAATTTCTGACGCAATGATCGTGCCATGACGTAACGATAATTCTGCCAGCGTGATTATGAAAGTAAGATTCTGCCATTGAACTGCGACGTAACATAGGGACTGCAGATCTGCTTCAGGAAACACCGTCGGATATATCACCGCTAATGATTGGCGACAAACACGTCGAACAAGAGAACTATACTCGGCTATCTCCCTGCTAGGTGTCACACTATCACATGATTTAAAATTACAATCACACATAGAAGAAATAGTTGCAAAAACATCGCAACGCCTATAGTCTATGTCATAACAATACTCAACGGAGCTTGGGCCATTTTATTAACATTCCTATCAGTTCACAAGCCCGATTTTGTTCTTCAACAGAACTGGCAACCTTTTAACTAACTTTCACATCAGTAGTAAAGGAGGTCCCTTACCGCGCATGGTTGTCGCGTCGCGGAGGAAGAGGAAAGTACCCGGATGTAGGTCAAGGTAAAGTACCCGGATGTAGGTCAAGGTAAAGTACCCGGATGTAGGTCAAGGTCGAGTACCCGGATGTAGGTCAAGGTCACGTGGCGCCCCCTACCGGAATTTTTCGGAACTAGAATAGCACGCCACCTAGCGGATTTTTTCGGAACTAAAATATTCCCGCCAAAATATAACCGCGCCCCCTGTCGGATAGTTGGTGAACTAATTATTTCCCGCCAAAACCAAAATAGCGCCCCCTGGCGGATAGTTGGTGAACTAAAATTATTTCCCGCCAAAACTATGGAAGCGCCCCCTGACGGATAGTTGGTGAATTAAAATAGCTCCTCCTGGCGGATAGTTGGTGAACTAATTATTTCCCGCCAAAACTAGAACAGCGCCCCCTGACGGATAGTTGGTGAAACCAAAGTAGCGCCCCTGGCGGATATTTGGTGAACTGAAATATTTCCCGCCAAAACTAGATAGCGCCACCTAGCGGAATTTTTCGCTACTAAAATATTTCCCGCCAAAACTGAAAAAGCGCCCCTGTCGGATAGTTGGTGAATTAATTAATTCCCGCCAAAACCAAAGTAGCGCCCCTGGCGGATAGTTGGTTAACTAAAATATTTCCCGCCAAAACTATGGAAGCGCCCCCTGACGGATATTTGGTGAATTAAAATAGCTCCCCTTGGTGGATAGTTGATTAACTAAAACAGTGCCCCCTATCGGAATTTGTCGGTACTAGTTATACAAGTGGTGTCATATTGTGGACAAGTTGTAAATTAAATATTCTAGTACTGCAAATATTCGTGTCTCTTGCACGCTTGCGTGCAATAGAGCCCCCTGACGGATACATCACGAACTACAAACATCATCCCCTAGTGGACAAATGTTCGTTCGGCACGACCACGTGACCTTTATGTTCGGTCGAACTGGTATAAAAGACCTGCGTCAGGTATTGTGGCCATTATATATTACATCTTGAAAATGGGTTCTATTTCATCTACTGACAACGTCCGAGATATTGCTACCGACAATGACCGAGATGTTGCGGGTAGCAACAAGCGAAGACACCCGGTGGCCGACCTTTGTGTCTATCAACCTGCCAATGTGTGTCTTACCAACACTAAAAATATCTAAGTCCCACCAACACTAAAAATGTCTAAGTCCTACCAACACTAAAAATGTCTAAGTCCCACCAACACAAAAATGATATTCTCATAGGTTAGAAATTTCGTGCTCGTTCGGCACGCCCACGTGACCTTTCGGCACATTCACTATCTATATAAACGCGGAGCTCTACCAGTCGGACCATCATTCGTATCACAACGACACCACGGCTAACATCATCATGTTGAAGATATCATATTACTACCCTTGCGATACATCAGACTCGAGTGATATGATTCGAATGAGTGCTGCCGAGGAGGAGTCCCTATCGACCCTGAAACAACTATCACAACTTCTACCCAGCCTGCCAACGTCACAACTTCTGCTCCTGACTTTACTGGTCCGAACTTTACCATTGATTTCCCTGTAATTGAAATGAAGAAGACGCTGGCACGACACATATCATGTAACATCTTTGAACTCTCAAGACGACAATGTCGTGGTTGCAAGATAGATCATCCTAGTCAATGTCATCACGATTGTATGTTATCTGATGACATTCTAATTTGCATGCACTTTGACGAGGCTGTGGAGACCATTAATTCAACCGCAGTGGTGAAAGACTGTTTGAGTGTTTTGTTAGACGCGGGTGTGAAGCTATCCGATGTGACAGTCGAACAGTTGTGTAATATCAATACTTGGTTGCAAGAATCTGTTTCGAAACAGTGGCGAAACACTATGAAACATATGGTTCTGGCAGTAATGGAGGGTGACCTGTAAAGAACTTTCTTTTGTGTTGTACACGATTAAACTTTGCAAGACTCTGTATCAATGTCTCTGGTTCTTTTAGTTATGGAGCGTGACATGTAAATACGTTTGTGTTGTTCACGAATAAACTGTGCAAACCTCATCTTGTGTCTTTTTCATAGTGTAATGCAAAGCGTATGTTGGGAACCTTACTAATAGTCTTACACTATATAGATACATACATATATATATATAATTGAATTCAGACCAACTAGTTGCACTAACGAAACACTATGCTTTGACCAACACGTGTCGCGAAAACGAAACACTATGCTTTGACCAACATGTGTCACGAATTGAACTTATATCAACTAGGCACATCACACGAAACTATGACCGATATATGTCACGAGACTTCGGATGACACGTCACACGAGAGTACCGACGAGACAAGAGACGAGACTATGACCGAGATACGTCACGAGACTACGGATGACACGAGACTACGGATGAAACATCACACGAGAGTACCGACGAGACAAGAGACGAGACTGTGACCGAGATACGTCACGAGACTACGGATGACACGAGACTACGGATGAAACATCACACGAGAGTACCGACGAGACAAGAGACGAGACTGTGACCGAGATATGTCACGAGACTACGGATGATACATCACACGAGAGTACCGACGAGACACGAGTTGTACAAACGAAACACTATGCTTTGACCAACACGTGTCACGAATTGAACTTAGATCAACTAGTTGGACAAACGAAACACTAATCTTAACGTGTTATCGTGTCAATTCCTTCCTTTTTCAGGAAAATATACGTGTTATTGCATCAATTCCTTCCTTTTTCAGGAAAATATACGTGTTATCGTGTCAATTCCTTCCTTTTTCAGGAAAATATACGTGTTATCGCAGCAAATCCCTCCGTTTTCAGGAAAATAGACACGAGTTGTACAAACGAAACACTAACCTTAGCCGAATACGTGACACGAATTGAACTCAGACCGACTAGCGGGCAAACGAAACACTATGCTTTGACCAACACGTGTCACGAATTGAACTCAGACCAACTAGTTGGACAAACGAAACTATGCTTTGACCAACACGTGTCACGAATTGAACTCAGACCAACTTTTCCTTCCTTTTTCAGGAAAATATACGTGTTATTGCATCAATTCCTTCCTTTTTCAGGAAAATATACGTGTTATCGTGTCAATTCCTTCCTTTTTCAGGAAAATATACGTGTTATCGCAGCAAATCCCTCCGTTTTCAGGAAAATAGACACGAGTTGTACAAACGAAACACTAACCTTAGCCGAATACGTGACACGAATTGAACTCAGACCGACTAGCGGGCAAACGAAACACTATGCTTTGACCAACACGTGTCACGAATTGAACTCAGACCAACTAGTTGGACAAACGAAACTATGCTTTGACCAACACGTGTCACGAATTGAACTCAGACCAACTTTTCCTTCCTTTTTCAGGAAAATATACGTGTTATTGCATCAATTCCTTCCTTTTACAAGAAAATATACGTGTTATCGTGTCAATTCCTTCCTTTTTCAGGAAAATATACGTGTTATCGCAGCAAATCCCTCCGTTTTCAGGAAAATAGACACGAGTTGTACAAACGAAACACTAACCTTAGCCGAATACGTGACACGAATTGAACTCAGACCGACTAGCG